>CM022392.1:64901341-66101341 GCA_011833715.1 Carcinoscorpius rotundicauda | reverse complement strand
CTATGTTTTACTGTCAATCGTTTACTTAAGAATGCAACATTATAAGTTATACAGACAGTGTTGGTAACTTGTCAAATACAACACTAAACAAACAGTCATCATGTAACATTGTTAAATTGTCAAATACAACACTAAACAAACAGTCATCATGTAACATTGTTAAATTGTCAAACACAACAATAAACAAACAGTCATCATGTTAACTTGTAAAAAAGTTAAGTAAATATGTTTTATTTCTCTTTTTAAGAAGAGAGAGTCTAAAATAATATTTTGAACATATAGTTTTCAGTTCGTGGTTTACATAAAACATGTTCTTCTGTAATGGACATCTTATTTTATATTAACCCAAATTCACTTTAGAAATATCTCTTTTTCATCATTTTTGTTTCGTGTTAGAAGTCTAGCTTGAAGTGGTGAATAGCTTTGCGAATGGGATGCTTCAAAAACGAAAGAAAATTATCTTATAATCCATTTCAGGATGAGCAGGCTTGATCTGCCAGAAAGAGTAAGAACAAAGCAGTACGTACAAAATTAATTTGGAAAATTATAAAAATATAAAGACAACGTATAGATGGATTGTTTGCTTGTTCGTTTAGATTTCTTATAGAATTTCTGGGCTGTTTTTATCGCCGGAATCGCACCTCCAATTCAATTTTTTTAGTCGTGAAGCTTGCCACGGAAACACTGAGGAGAAATAATATAGAATGCAAACTGTATATATAAGGAAAAACGGTACAAAAACCATTAGAAACGTAGATAATCCTGCAAACAGGTGAATGCTTACAGCGTAATCAAAGCCTTGCTACATATTCCATATAAAAACTTACCAGTAAAGTACACTATATTATAATTTATAGAAAAGTCTCTGCTCTTTCAAAGCGCCCGTTCCCATGGCAACCAGGTAATACTTGAAGAACCGAATAGCTATTACCGGTCTTACTTCGTCACTCCCCAAGGACTATATTGTGGATTTATTCAACGTGTACTAGTTCTAATCCTCCCTCGGTTGAACTATCCACAATTCAGACATGTTTGGTTACAAGGATATGTGTACACACAGATCCGTGGTGGTTAGGGTTAAGCCTGAGTTTTATAAATATCGATTGGTTGTTACTGCACTTACCACTTCATTTTTTCTTTATTTTTTTAACATACAAGTGTACCGGTCTGATAAGTCTGATAATGTACTGAGGCTTGTACACCTTGTTTGGTGGTATTGGCGACACATGTGTATTAACGTTTTCATTTCTGCTCCGGTTTCTTTTCACACTAGTGTGTTCCATAAACAAGAAGATGGACGACCACACGTACTTGTGAATTTCCTTTCGATCTTGATTTCTCTCCGTCTACCTGGACATTCGTTACTCTATGTATCTTTCTATTAAATGGATAGGGTATTACAAGTTCTACACTGTATGACTATGGTACAACGTATTAAGACTTCTACACTTTGTAACTAGAATATTCCAAAATTCTACATTGCGTAACAAAGGTGTAACGTGTTTCAAATGTTCTACCTTTGATTTTCCGTACAATCTTTTATTTTCCATATCCTAATACAATCTTTGATTTTCCATATCCTAATGCAATCTTTGATTTGCCGTATCCTAGTACAATCTTCGATTTGCCGTATCCTAATACAATCTTCGATTTGCCGTATCCTAATACAATCTTTGATTTGCCGTATCCTAATACAATCTTTGATTTGCCGTATCCTAATGCAATATTTGATTTGCCGTATCCTAATACAATCTTTGATTTAACGTATCCTAATACAATCTTTGATTTGCCGTATCCTAATACAATCTTTGATTTACCGTATCCTAATACAATCTTTGATTTGCCTTATCCTAATACAATCTTTGATATAACGTATCCTAATACAATCTTTGATTTTCCATATCCTAATACAATCTTTGATTTGCCGTATCCTAATACAATCTTTGATTTGCCGTATCCTAATACAATCTTTGATTTACCGTATCCTAATACAATCTTTGATTTGCCGTATCCTAATACAATCTTTGATTTACCATTTCCTCTGCTATAGGCTGGAATTTCACTTATTTAACGCTCATCAACACAGCTCAAGTCGACAAAAAGTGAATATAGTTAGGCCTCTTAAAATGGTGATGTGTTTATAATATTTTAAGTTAAAAAGAACTTAAATCTAATAAATATCCTTGTATCAAAATACAAGCATTATAATCATTGGTTGTGGTTTCACACCATAAATTAATAATTTAACGAGTTAAAGTTTCCATTTTCCTTATGAAATGTAAAGAGTAAAACGATACAATACTAACATATCAGATCTGCCAGTTTTCACCGTTTATTTGTGTCGACTAGTGCTACAGCAATTCTGGTATCAATGTAAGTTTCATCTTTCGTTTTATTTTCTTTGGTATTTAATAAGAAATTTGGTAAGCTTTCAAAAAGTTAACAAAAATAAATATTAAATTTGGTAAACTTTCAAGTATTTATGAAAGAAAAAACAAAAGCTAAATTTATTTTAAATTTGTTTTTGTTTAAACCAAAGATATTTATTTTTTTTTATTACTACTGTGCCTTTCAAATCTAAATTATTGTATATGTTTGTAAATATTGCACTCCAACAATAAGAAAAGAAAATATTACAAATAATAGTTTACTTCGTTTCGGGTTTCTGAATTTGGCTGTGAATCGTAGCATTCCTTTCTACATATTAATTTACAACACGTTTGAGATAAATACATTACTGTATTTAAACTAGAGTTATATTTACAGGATGGAAACTTACTCATCGCAAAGTGTGTGTAAATTAAGCAGTAATTTAACATGTAAATATTAACATTTCATAAACTCAAACTTAAATGAAACATTTTAGTTGAGTTTTAAATATTTTAAAGTAGTTTACTTTTTTAGTTCGATAAAAAATATTGTGTCGCAGGTTATGGACTCATTAGGCCAACGATGCTTATTTTGTTTTACGATTTTTGCTCAATAAGAGGGATAAAAAACATAAAAAGGGCAATATACCGTTTTGTTTTAAATTTAAACACACAAGTACTTAACTAATTAGTCAATTATTATTTTCCACTGAACAGGGTGTTCGATTAGCATTTAATGAGGTAATTACGGATTTATAATAAAAGAAAGGAAATAAACATTATCTAACATTGTCTTTTGTACACGTTTTGTTTCCTTAACGGATATCCTCAGTTAGTGTACATAAAATAAAGAATCTATAACTTATGAATACACTTTTCTTGTAAATAATATTTAATCTTATGTAACATCAGTTTTAGGCTGTGTCGTTGGACTAGTCTCAAGCCTGGTTTATAAACTATTACGTGAGGCTATATTGTAACTCTAGTAGGCCTAGTTCATATATTGTTACGTCTTTTATTTTTTTTTACCCTCTTGAAACAAATCTTGTTGTTTGAGTTAACTATAAACTAACTTTCAAGTATTTAGTTATATATGAGTTAACGTGCAAGTACACGTCGTTATAATCAACAAGGACTGAGTTAATTATAATATAACATGCAAGCATTTTTGTAGCAATCGACAGTGAACGAGTTAGTTATAAGCTAACTTACAAGTATTGTTATGACAATTGACTGTGTTTCAGTTAGTTGGGAGTTAACCTACAAGTATTATTGTCACAATCGACAGTAATTAAGTTAGTTGTAAGTTAACCTACAATTATTTTTGTTGCAATCAACAGTGACTCAGTTAGTTGTAAGTTAACCTAAAAGTATTATTGTCACAGTCGACAATCCTTTCTGTTGCACTGAGTGTTATGTACCCGGACCTTGAGTTTCTTTGACTGGATAGAATATCCATTTAATATTCACATAAATATTGGTCTGTAGTTTGTTTTCAGTATTCACCATACAAAACCATATTTTCACACGTAACACCCACGTTTTATTACCTCAGGCTAAGAGGCGCAAGTCCCTAACAATTAGGTGCTATATCTCATTATCGACGTCAATTGGTAGTGCGCTCAGAATGGCGTTCGAACTTCTGGTACTTACACAAAAATGATGTAATGATGCAAAGTTCAATTAGAACAAAAATTAATTTATTGAAGGGACATTTTCTTTAATTACTTGCAAACGACTTGTTTTCTCGCAACAGTTAATTGTCCACACGCAACGCTGTTAGTCACTATTGCAATTAGAGCTTTAATGTTTCGTCGTTCTTCACTGCTTAATGATTTTAAGCTTTGTGAAATAAATTCCACTTCGAGAACCAGTATAATTTTTAAAACAGCAAGAGAGAGACATTTTAACATTTTGATGAGGTTTTTTTTCTGTTTCACCAAAAAAAATTCAAGATGTGAAAATTCGAAAAGTCAAAACAGGTATGAAAGTGAACTCGACCGTGTTTGTTGCTAAACACAAAGGTTCAAAATGGTATATCTATGCTTAAACCACCAGAGTAGCGTTGTAGCCTGTAGGACTTACCGCTGTAACATCAGGAAAAAAACATTTATTCCTCAAAGTTAATAAAAATCGAATTACTCGGACTTAATCCCATAATTCTGCAAAGTATTAAAATAATCTCATTCACCAATATTGTTCTGTCAGAAGATAAATGTTGAAGTGCAGTAAGATTATAATTAATGTGAATGTTTTTGAAACTTTAACGACCGAAAACACCTCCCATACATCCAGTGAGTGCCTACTGGATAACTTTCATTTAAATCATCCTCTTTTATATTATAATCTTATAGAGAAAATGTTATTGTCATTTGCTGACTAGATGTTTCTTTTGTAGTATTTGTAAAGGATATGACTATTCAAGCTATTGCACCTACATAAATCTACTTAAAACTACATCCTCCCCGGTAGCTCAGCCGAAAGTCTGAAGGACATTTAAAACAGGGTTTCGACACCCGTAGTGGACACAGCACAGACAACCCGTTGTGTAGCTTTGTGCTTTTGTTTACTCGTCAAAACTTTGTGTAACGGTATAAACAAGTTTCGTCATCAGAGAAAGTGGCGATTTACAACAATAGATTTCCTAAAACGATGCAATGGGCAGAGCACAGATTGCTCATTGTGTAGCTTTGTACTTAATTCCAAAAAACAAATCCAAAACAGGTAAAGCGAGTCGACGAATTGAAGAGTGCAGAGATATTTATGACTTAATGTTTATTTAAAGCCTAGATTTCTCTCGTTTACTGACTCACGCTCTATAAAAACATGATCTGTAGTAGCTTTCGAACAACTTTTTTCCACTATAGGCTATTCACAGTTTGGTGACCATATTTACATATTATTGTTCAACACCACAACTTCCAATGTAGCAAAATTCGATAAAGGACAATGAAAGAAATATTTGGCAACATATCTGCCATAATTTCAGTGTAGGTAGAGCTGCGTATAAGCTACAATGTATTATGAGGGAAGAGGGTCGTAAAGTTCTCTTTCGTAATCAAAGTCCTTACTTTGCGGATGAGAACATTACAACATACTAGTCTAAGGAGTGGTTTTGAAACCTGTTGCTGCTATTGGGGGAGTACCTTCTCTTGCTTACTCTTTCACCAATTTCTGCCATACAAATATAATTTTTCAGAGAAGATTATGACACAGTATTAAAGTCTCAACTCAAATCTTCGGAATTGTATAGTGAACGATAGCCACAGGTCACATCTGCAGTGACAGGTTACTATATTAGCATGTGCAAATTGTTCTTTTAAATAATATTTAGTAATATTTATCGAATTACATTACAACAATTACAATTATTATTGTTTTTCTCTATTTCTTCCACACTTTTGAAAATTTTCCAAAGTTTGTAAACAATATTTTATTTCACGGAAAATTTCAAAGTTTAGAAGTTGATATACATATATGCATTGCAGTTTAGACCATTTATTTAACATGTTTTTTGCACATCAAACGACTTCTACGGTAAAATAAACTTATATAGACATAAAGACATCAGCTACCAAACTAAATATTATTTATCTTCAAGTTCGACATTCTGGTCTCGCTTCCACAAAGGAAAAATTACTCTGCGCATTTTGGAGTGTTGGTGGCTTGTAGAAATGATAGTGAAATCCCACCAACAATAGTGCTATCGTTCTTTTCGTTTTCTTTCCCTCCAATCGATCAGTGCAAATTTATAATTGTGTTTTTGAGTAAGAGGATGTTGTGTTATGGTACTAAATGTTACGATTTAAAAGTAAACTATTTGCATTATGGTTGTTTATATTGTATTTCTAGAACAATATTTCAGCTATAACTTTGTATTTTGCCGTTCCTTATTGGTAACTACTATTTCACGATAACGATAAACGCATAACACTGCACGAGGTGTCAGGTTCATTCAATTATTCCTTTTTTGGAATTGTTTATTTGATTTCAACAAAAGTTGACAACAGAGTTGGGCCTATCAGTACACTCAGTCACATGAAATACACACTTCTATAAGTTACACTAAAATCTTCACTGTCTAGAATCCAAAGCTGAAAGAAAGTTATCTCTATTTTTATTAATTCTGTTTTACATGCTACACTGAAAACAGCACGACTTAAAAAAGAAATCCGCCGATGTATGATTCTAGAAACTTCTAGATTTCAAACTAGAACATTTAAAGATATAACGACACTTAATATAAAGTAAAGCTACTGTAAATAGAAAAAAATATATACTAATCTACGACACAAACTGATATAGAATAAAGCTACTGTAAGTAATAAAAATATATACTAATCTACGACACAAAACTGATATAGAATAAAGCTATTGTAAGTAATAAAAATATATACTAATCTGCGACACAAAATTGATATAAAATGAAGCTGATTTAAACAGAAATATGAGGGAATCCTCAATAGCCACGGCACTTGAAATTCTTTTAAGCAGTGTTAGAGTAAATTAGTCTATGAGACTTCCCACCCCCGTTTCATTAGTTATATTTTTATGTACCAGCAACAACAATCGTGTGTCGCGCATATACTCGATTCGATCTTATTACACTTTAAGATCTCTACCAGCATACAAACGGTTTGATCTCTTGCGTACAAAACTGTAATTAGATATTAAATGATTAAGAGATCAGGGGGCTATGAGATAAAAGTTTGTTATTGAAAATAATAACCACAGACACCCAACATGGCCAGGTGGTTAAGGCGCTCAACTCATAATCTCTGAGGGTCGCGAGTTCGAATCCCCATCACACATAATATGCACGTTATTTCATCCGTGGGGGTGTTATAATGTTACAGTCAATCCCACTATTCGTTGGCAGGGGAATAGCTTAAGAGTTAGCGATGGGTGATGATTAGCTACCTTCTCTCTAGTCTTATACTGCTAAATTAAGGACGGCTCTTGTAGTTTTGAGCGAAATTCAAAAACAAATAAACAAACAACAACCTCAGAGTTGTTCTATGAGCCCCTATACCACGGCTAAAAATGGCACTAATCTACCTGCAAATAATATTGAACCTTCTTATCTTTTGTTCTACATGCTTTAAATAAAATAGAAACACATGAATAGTGTATTAGGCATGAGAATTTGAAACGAACTCTCTTGATGCCACTCATTACGGACAAAACTAATCAGTACGCATATGGTTTCTTGTTATTAGCTGGCGTCACTAATGGTTCTTATAATTTCTCTGTCTCTGAACGTATAACAACATCAATTATATACCTACTGCCTGACACGTCGTAATAACACTGGTTCAGGGTTTGTGTTTATTGACGATCAGGTAAATATATGTTTGTGCGTGCCTTTGTTTTACAATCTAAAATATTTAAACGTTGATCAACTGTGTGTGTTGAATATCAAAGATTGGCTGAACACTTCACGTGCACCAATCACTGTTAATGTTTCATTTGCTTCTAGTCCTAAAAACAATTTTTCAACAAAGATAATTTATAAAACCGACCTCTCAAAACTGGGTTATTACAGCAGAAAAATATTGTTTTAGTAGAAATATAAATCTATCCCAATATGAACAATAGAACACAGTACATTTAACAGGCGGTGGAACACGCAAAGAAAATTCAGATACATTTAATGTTCACTAGCTAATCCTGTCCACAATAACTTGTGTTTTAACAGTTAGACTTGATATTCACTAGCTAACTCTGTCTACAATAGCTTGTGCTTTAAACAGTTAGACTTGATATTAACTAGCTAACCCTGTCTACAATAACTTGTCTTCGGGGAAAAGAAAATTAAGGTTAAAAACAAACAGCACTGAAATTTACTCCTTCTGCTTGTGTTTTCAATGTATCGACCACTGGAGGTTATCCATCCACATTGATCAGGTTCAGCCATCTCTGATAACAAATGGTAATCTCGTGATGGCCAGTTGCAAACTCTTTTTGTTAACCTGAAGATGACCTGAGAAGGTCGAAACGTTGCACTCTATTTTAATAGTTTTAATGCCTATACCAGCCGTCTTGAAGCACGTGGTTTAAAATACCTAACACTCATATCCAAACATCGTTTAAAATGGTTGAGTCGCACTTCCAAACATCGTTCAGAATGATTGCGTCTTGTAATAAAACACAGTTTAAAATGGCAGGTATCAATAAGAAAATGTGGTTTTGAACGGCTGGTGCTTATAAAAAATCAACAACATATTTTACAATGATCTGAGACCTGTAACAAAACGTAACTGAATATGGTTGAAACTTATAACAAAACACGAGTTACAATGGCTTCATTCTAATAAATTTAACTTGCTTATTACAAGAAGTAAAAGAAGAAGGAAGAAACATATATATTTTCTGGCAATAGAATCACGTTCCTCCTGTTCTGTTTAATAAGTACGTGTTCTAATTTTTAACAATTTACGTACTGGCACATTTTAAAGAATGGTCTGTGCCACGTGAACTCCAGTATCTAATAACCGTAACATCCATTCAAAACGTCAGCTGAAGATGACTACAGAGATCTCGCTGCCTCTTTTGTCTCCTTTCACATGCCTTGTAAAAATGGGTTCTTTTAAAGGACCCGATCGGAAGAAAGCTTCCGACTATTGATTCTCGAGTTTCTTTGACTCTTGAGGCGCCATGTGGAAAAATACACGTCAAGCGGAGAATTCGCGTACTACATTAATTTCAAGCAAATTCTCATTTCTTTAGTTTGGAAAATTAATTATATTATGATGATCAGAAAATATTGATCATAATTCACAACAAAAGATATATAAGGAAAAATATTATAAAAAATGTAAAAAACACGTCTTCAAGAAATTAAAAAGTGACTTAGGTCAACAATGAAAAACAAAACAAAATAAAATACACAGAAGTATTAGTTGGTAGTGGATGGTGATGACGAGGTAACTGCATGTCTTCTAGTCTTACAGTGCTAAATAAGGGACGATTTGTGTAGATATCCCTCCTGTAGCTTTGTGTGAAATGAAAAACAAACCACATCCAAAAATTAACAATACTTTCTACTAACAAACAAAAAATTAGCTATGACCCTAAAGAAAATACCCACACAACTAACAATACGTTGTACTGAAACAACAAAAAAATAAATACAATCTTGAACAAAATACTCACACAACTAGCAATACGTTTTATTATCACAAGAATAATTAACTATGACCCAAAACAAAATACCCACAAAATTGACAATACTTTCTACTATTAAAATAAAAATTAACTTTGACCCTAAACAAAATACCCACACAACTAATAATACTTTATACTAACACAACAACAAAATTAATTATGATCTTAAATAAAATACACACACAATAACAATACTTTGTACTAACACAACAAAATTTAACTATGTTTCTAAACAAAATACCTACACAACAAACAATACGTTATATTAGCAGAACAAAAATTGATTATGACCCTAAACAAAATATCCACGAAGACTGACCCAGCATGGCCCGAAGGTTAAAGCACTTGTTTCGTAATCTGAGGGTCGCGGGTTCGTATCCCCCTTACACCAAACATATTCATCTTTTCAGCCGTGGTTGCGCTGTAATGTGACGGTCAATTCCACTATTAGTTAGTAAAGAAGTAGACGAAGAGTTGCTGGTGGGTGGTGACGAATAGCTAACTACATTCCCTTTAGCCCTACAGTGCAAAATTAGGGACGATTGGTGTAGATATCCCTCGTGTAGCTTTGTGCGAAATGAAAAACAAACCACACCTCAACAACTAACAATCCTCTCTACTAACACAACAAAAAATTAACTATGATCCTAAAGAAAATACCCACACAACTAACAATACTTTATACTAACACAACAACAAAATTAATTATGATCTTAAACAAAATACCCACACAATTAGCAATACTTTGTACTAACATAACAAAAAATTAACTCTGACCCTGAAGAAACATAACCAAACACAACAAGAACGATAGTTATGCTTTTAACCTGTTATTAATACGTTAAGATATTTATTCGTCAGTCGTCTGTCAAACAACTGAAAGTTAACAATATATTCTGTAAATAAAACTTTAACAAAAAGTTAACAATCCACTCCAAACAAAGGTTTAACTGAAAGTTAGCAATTCACTCTAAACAAAGCTTTAAATGAATGTTAACAATTTATTCTCTAAACAAAACTTTACTCCTAGTTAAGTTGACAATCTATTAGAGATCTGTAAACAGGAACGATACATGACTAAATCCTAGGTGGCTTTTTTTGGAAGATAATCTTGACATAGATATGAGTTGTTTAAATGTAAATAGTCTCATGTGTAATAAGTATTTTCTATTGGTGCTGCCCTCTGTAGAGAAACCCCGATAATTTGGTACAATTAAAAGCATTAGCAGATCAAAAATGCCGCTTCTGTCAACAAGTATGCTCACATCTGAAATTAGTTTGTTTTCTTTCACACAGTACCTGTTTAGTTTCACAAAATCTCGGTGTTGATAAATAGCTATGACGTTAAAGTTTTGAATATTAAATATCTTTTTATTGATGTAATTAATTATAAACGTAATTTTAATATTTGTAGTAAGATAATTAATTGTTTTGTTATCTGTGAATATGTGTTAAATCTACTGTAAGGACATTTCTTAACTGGAAGTCTAGCACAGCGCAGATAGCCCTGGAATAGCTTTGCGTGAAATTCAAAAACAAACAAACAAGTTTAGCATACAATATGTCATTCTTTCAGATATTAGTACATGTGATAGTCTCTATCTAGTCAGTACGTTAAGGTTGTTGTTTACCAGGTGTTGGAGTGATATATGTACCACAGTAAAACCGTTCTATTTAAAAGGTGACCTTTGCAGTTCAGAGAAATATTGTAACTAGCTTTGTTTGTTTGTTTCGAATTTCGCACAAAGCTACTCGAGGGCTATCTGTGCTAGCAGTGTAAGACTAGAGGGAGGGCAGCTTGTCATCACCACCCACCGCCAACTCTTGGGCTACTCTTTTACCAACGAAAAGTTGGATTGACCGTCACATTATTACGTCCCTACGGCTGGGAGGGCGAACATGTTTGGCGCGAACCCGCGACCCTCAGATTACGAAGCGCATGCCTTAACGCGCTAGGCCATGCCAGGCCCTTATGGACATCAAACATAGGTTTCAAGCCGGCGGAGTGATAATAGGCATATCGATAAACAGCTAAAATAAACAGCGGTAAAATAGTTCTGTTTGAAAGTGAAACAAACATTTAACTATTCATAAGTTTTGAAAATGAAGAAGTAATACAGGGTACATCGAAAAGTGTATATATATATATGTTTACATACATAATGGTGTAAAATAGCATACATATGTACTACATTTAGTCATTCATTTCATTCATAGTTGTCTTACATCTTTTTTGAATTTTCATGAATAAAATCAGGTTCTGTTTTACAGATTTGATAAAACACGGACAGATTTCTGTTGGAACTTCTGTCACGTAGAAGTAGGTTTTCTCCCGTCACCCCTCAAGGAAACTCTAGGGTACAGCAGTATTAACTCCCTGTTACTATAGAAAGGTGCCGTTGGTTAGTTTGGCAGTCGCGCTTCATTGTCTGGCTGTGAAATCTTCAAATTATCTTCGCCTTACTGCCTTATTGCACTCAAAGTTATTAAATTTCAAGTCTCGCCAAACTCTGTGTATTGACATCGAATAAACGTTTGATAGCCCCCCCTAAAAATTTAATTATGTTATTCAACTAACGCTCTCTGTCGACGTAGTCTCTAAACTAATTGCACCACCGTGGCGGGGATGAATTGTTAATACCATAGCTAGGGAATTATTCAGGAATTTAACGAATTTTTCTTTCAAACTGTTGTCCAGTCATAGTAAAATAATAATAATATTAAGTTCACGTTAATTCCTTCTCTTTTGATGGACTTCAACATGAACATTCGGTAGATTCGTTTGGTTTTAGAAGCTGTTTTAGTTGATTTTTATTTATTTGATTGATTGTATATTGAGAAGAAATATGCGATGTTTATATTGTACTATCAAAACCGTCAATATCAGATTACCGTTACACTAAGGGCTTGTTGAGTATCTTTGTATCCACGTAAAGTTAGGGTACTGTTTCGAGTCTATTCACACGTTAGCAGAGACGAATTCATTTTGAGCTCTGAGACTCTAGTTAATTAACAACAACACTCCTAAACCTCAACGTATGTCTATTGTATGTAAACTCCTTCAATTAGTTGCAGGGAACCAACCAAGCTAGGCACATTTCTTTACCACAAAACACACATACGTAAGATAGTGATACTTGAACACTAATGGTCCTTGTGATGGTAATAGAAACATAATAAACTTCCGCAAAACTTTCCGAAAAATGTGATTCTTAGTGCTTCACAGGGTATGGAGTGAAACTTCTCAATGCTTCACAGATAATAAAGTGAAACGTCTTTGTGCTTCACAGGATATCAAGAAATTAATTCAATGCCTCGAAAAAGTTGCATCGATACCTTATGGGAAGAACAAAATATTTCAATGCTTCGCAAGCCTAATAGAATGTTGCTACAATGTGCCATGAACATCACAAAACAGACGTTAACGTTGCAGCAGCACTTCACAAGCCTTCATAAAGGAACGGTTTAACAGCCCTTCACAGGCCTTCAAGCATTACAATTACCAATGTAATAATACGACATGCTTCTAACTTTGTAGCCTAGTTTCAAAATAGCAGCTGTCATTGTTATAAAAAAAACTGGAAACTATTTGCAGAAAAACATCCAATAAAACCCTCGAGTCTCAGAAGCTATTCGAATAAAAGTCTTTGTAATGTTCATTGACGAGAACCACATACGATCATCAAAACGTCCATAATACTTCCTTCCTTAATTACCATGAGTTGCTTGAAAGAACCAGAACAGCCATGATTAATCAAAAATACGAAAAGTCCATTATCACAGTCACATTACGTCGTCCACTTGTATTAAACTCTAATAAGTACACGTAACTTACATTAAATACTAATAACTACACGTCGGTTACATTAAACACAAATAACTAGACGTAAATTATATTAAACACAATAACTACACTTCAATTACGTTAGACACTAATAAATACATGTCAGTTTTGTTAAACACTAATAACTACATGTGAACTACATTAAATACTAGTAACTACTCATCATTTACGTTAAACATTAATAACTACGCGTAAATCACATTAAACGCTAATAGCTACATTTAAATTACATTAAACACTAATAACTACACGTAAATAACATTGAACACTAATAACTACACATAAATAACATTAAACACTAATAACTACATGTAAATAACATTGAACACTAATAACTACACATAAATAACATTAAACACTAATAACTACACGTCAGTTACGTTAAGCACTAATAACTACACGTAAATTACATTGAACACTAATAACTACACATAAATAACATTGAACACTAATAACTACATGTAAATAACATTAAACACTAAACTATGATAAAGTGGAATAGTTAACAATTAACTTTGATCCAGGGAATTGTGTATGCTATATTTGTGTCTGACCGTTTTATAATCGGCTTTCATATCTGTTTATCCTTACGTTCGTCCGATTATTTATTTACTTATCTGTTTGTTCAACTAACTACTTACTCATATGTTTGTTTAACTAACTACTTACATATCTTTTTGTATAAAAATCTACTTACATATCTGTTTGTCTAGCTATCTACTTACACATTTGTTTGCCTAACTATCTACTTACATGTCTGTTTGTCCAACTGTCTATTTATCCTTACGTATCTCTTTGTCCGTACGTCTATTCAACTATTTATATCAATTTGTTTATTAGTATCTGTGTCGCCTAGTTAGCGTTTCTGCTTATTTTTATATTTGCCTATAAGTGCGTCCTCTAATTATTCGTTTAAGGGTTGGTTGAAGCCTCTTAAAGCTTAGCCTTCAGTGTTTCTCAGTTTGCTATCTTTTCTTTCTATCTTTATTTTTAGTGAACCGACAAAAAATCAGTGATCAAGATTCTGATATCGATTCAAGTAGCGAATGTACACGAACACTACATTATGAGACAACTCATCTTCTCCATTATTTGTTTAATGTTCCCCATTTCTCTTTACTTAAGTTATACGGTTACATTCACTATCCTCTTTCATATCGCTGATGTATCAGGTTTTGGTTTCTTTTTTCCTTCCGAAGTCTGTTTTTTCTTACGCGGGATTATGTACAGCATAAAGTTTCGTACGTGTTTTATCAAAGGCAAAATTCAACTTGTATATTTGGAGTATTAATTAGTGAGCTGTGTATGTGAATAATTATTCATGAACTTCAGTTTAAACTCTAAAATTCGACTGATGCAATTATTTCCAATTAACAGAGGCAATTCAATTTCTGTACCAATCAATAACTGTAAGTCTTATCTACTTGGGTACCGGAAATATTAATCGTACAATGGAGTAGGACTATGATGAAGTTCCGAATCATTTTCTCATCACAGCAAGATGCCTAGTATTTTGTATTACCGACTGACACCATTCCCATACATTTAGAGTTGCCCTGGCAACAACGTATGCACCATCTCCTACCTCGAACTTTCGAGCGTTGAAAGCTAGTCCACAGTAGCCAATTACCAACGTCCTTTTGCGCATGTGCTGCTGCATAAATGATAAACACGCCTTGTTGTCTGAGATCTTAGGCGTCGACAAAGGCGCCATATAACTTTTTACCAAAAAGCTGTGATAGGAAGGAACTGCAGACGTGACCTGGCGCCATAGGTGCTACCCCCCAAAAATTAATAAGAATTTATTCATACTTGAACAGCTCCCAAATCTCCGTCTGTCTGCATTTAATTTGTGGTATTTCCCAACAGTTTTGAAACATATTATTTCAAAATAATGGCAGAATTCAGCCTTGAAATTTGCGATGATTTTTGTGTTCTAGTTAGTTAGACTCAGTTCACTTCTTTTCGGTGAAACACAACGACCTGAAGAAAATGAAATAAAATTTCCAGTGGAGAAATGAGTTTTGTCTCTAGCAAGACTAATGGAGTACTGGATAGAGAAAGTGTGCCTTGATTCAGAAAGTCAACTCGCTTTATTTGTCTAGCTGACAGTGTCAGCTCCTGATCTCTGTTCCCTGACAGTTGACGCCATAATTGGTCAATCAAGGACTTTCCACTTTCAGGTGGTCCCAGGCTCAATATACAACAGTGAAATATTTTAATGATGTCAAATGAATGACCATTATAACGACCTTCAAATAACTTGTAAGGAGACGATAAAATCTTTTATCTGGAGTATAAGTATATATTTATATTTCTCATTTAAAAAGAGAAGATAATCATTCAAAACAGCTACTGATTTGTGAAGTTGTATTTAACGTGAATTACTGAAGGTTTGATCCTGTGATTTTATAGAAAGAAAAAATAGTCACACATCATAACCTATCTGAAGATACCACAATAAAAGCTGTAGCTAACAAAAGGTAGATGACAATTTCTCCGCACCTACCTAAAGACACCACCTAAATCTCTTGGGCTGTTTTAGGTAGAGTAACATAGAACACGTTTTTATAAAAGTCTAAGTATTTAATTGCAGATCAAAGAATCAAGTCATTTTACTTGAGATCCACTAAGAACATTTTACAGCATTAGAGCCTACACTGCAGAGTAAATCGTGTATTATCTTTTTTTCGTCTTGTGGACAATATCTCCACAATAACGTTTCAGGAAAATAAGAGCTATTCATGTCACTTCCTTCTTCTACAGCTCTCCTAAAAGTATCTGATACTTTAGGTCTATGACCTCTAAGGATATCCTTAACAGAAGACCCGCAAGTACAATGGAGGTGTTGGTATGTGTTTGTTCTGATTCTACAGAGCATTCCAAAAGTCTAAAACCCTGCGTAATTTGCGCTTTTTCTTAGTTTCACATCCGTTTTGTGATTCATCTAATGAGTGACGCGCATGAATGGTTTAACGAGATTCCCACTATCCCTATCTACTATCTAGCGAAACCACAGCCAAGGGAACGGGCTTGGAGAAATCAGGACTAGAAACGTGGACCCTGCGGTCCGCTCTCCGCTTCATTGAGTCAGTAAAGAAACGATGAAAAGCGTAGCTGGAAAGGTTAGCACCAGCAGAATGTCACTGTTGAACTTAACGCATGCCACTTAAAGGGAGAGAAAAGCTTCAAAAACAGTGCTGCCGAGAAGTTGCTAGCTAAACTTTTGTAGACTGGTAGTGTGGGCCTTTGACAATGACACGAATCTGCTTCTTTGTGTCCAATGGAAATACTATAGTCAAACCTATTTTGAACTTGAAGAGCAGCATGTGGAACATTCATTGAAATGCTCATGGCTCCAAACCTTTCGAACAACTTCGTCCATTTTCTCAGGAAAACAACCATTATCTTTTGAACTGTGTCTCGAAATATCTGAGCCATGCTCAATTCAAATTATCGTTTAGTAGATTCAATGAGTACCAGATGATATGCCCAGCTTTACTATGACATCCTTTTGGGACGAGTGGTTTTCTTTCGTAACCACAGCCTCAAACTTGTAGAAGAGGGCATCGCTCCTCACCTGATTGAGGATAGGCGCTCCAATTTAAAAGGTTTCGCTTCGACAAAGAGAAGTAACTGTTTGTTTTCTTGACTTTTTATGTTCTTTAACTCCAAGTCGTTGAACAGTGTTGGTGTATGATTATTTCTTTTAGAAATGATATTTTGTTTGTAACAGTTTTAAATCTACTTTAAACGTGTTGCCCGTAGTCTTACGACTCACATCTGTGACAACTGGACAGCATATTGACATATGTAAATTATTCAAATGAAGTGTGTTAAACTGAATGAATATTGGAAGTCGTTTGATTAGGTTTCATCAATAGTTAATCTGTTAAAATATAAATTATTTTATCACTTATATCAGTACGTTTATCATCTGTTAAAA
Organism: Carcinoscorpius rotundicauda; assembly: GCA_011833715.1. Taxonomy (NCBI): domain Eukaryota; kingdom Metazoa; phylum Arthropoda; class Merostomata; order Xiphosura; family Limulidae; genus Carcinoscorpius; species Carcinoscorpius rotundicauda. The sequence continues at coordinate 66,084,015 of CM022392.1, read as the reverse complement.
CTAAATTGAATGGTTTGTAGAAAGTATACTGCACGTTAGAACGTTAAGCTTTTATTTGGAGTATACAAGAGGGCGCTGTACTCTCCAGAATGACGTAGTTATGTATTAAAATTAACAAATTATTATACAGCTGCTTTATATTTAAAACAAGTATTAAAAATTACATTTTTAAAAATAATACCAAACAAATGTTTGATAATGGGTTTGATCCAGTTGACTATATGTTTCGACATTTCTATCCACTAGGAGGCGTCAGTTTTCATTTTTGAGAAGAGGGTAGCTGATAAACTTCACAAGCCGAGACGGAAGGAAACCATAACAGAAATACTTCGATTCAGTATTCGACAACTGGACCGTTTTAAACACCCTAAGTTGTTGACACTTTACCAGAGGATCGAAGAGTCCAGGTTAGTGTATAATATATCTTAATCCTTAGTATAATAGGAGTAACAGAAAATCATGAAGTACACGAAGCAAGGCGATAATGAATAATTAACTAAAGTTTCGAAGTTCTAATTTATTTGTTGTTAAATTTGAAGCTACCTAATGGTTTATATGTGTTAAACCTTCTTAAGGACTCGGGCCCAGAATTTTAGCTCTGTGATCTCTCAAGTTTACAGTTACGTTATTTAGAGAACCACCTTTAATTATTACACAATTGAAAGTTGAACCACATGATCAAAAATTACAATCAGTTTATTTTTATGTTTTACAGTTGGACGAGACTGGTGTGATTTAGTAACTGTCTATGGGCAATCACCACCAACAACAATAAATAATGCAACCAATGCGACATCTGAATGACAACCAAACCAAATAAAATAAAACTACCCGTACAGTAGTATAATGATACTTGAGCACTTTTACTCTCGTAGTTGACTTGTTCAGAAAGTACTAGTGGTAAGTTTTTAATGGACTGCATCTTTAGTCTCACGGTTTTTCACTCCAAGTATTTGTAGTCCTGACAGAATCAATTTTAATTTACTGAAGTTCCATAGCCTTATTTTAGTTATTGTTTTGGCAGATTAAGTATAGAGGTTTAGTATGTCCAGTCATATTCTTTCTAACGACTATGCATCTTAACGATAGCCCTGTCGCTTGGTACGAAAGCCATACCAAAAGTACACCTCTTCCATCCTGAGGGCTTTCTATAAGCTATCTGTGTACAAAAACGACTGTTTCTGGGCAGTTTTTTCAACAGTTTAATGACATAAGAATTCATAAGTGCCTTGACCAGGGTGTATTCCTATAAAATGACATGAATATCTGTTTTATTCTCCAGCTACTTGAAGTACGTGACAGGCGAACGGATATGTCATGAAACAACTTGTGTGAAAATTGCTTCACTTTTACGGAAGGAAATTCTTCTTGATTGTACTTTTTCCCGTTAACTTGGTCACTTGGACTGTATATATCACCAACTGTCGTGGTTTCTTGCCTTTTACAAGACACTACACTTTGCTTACAATAATTTCAGTATGACTTGTTATAAATCTCTTTCTGTATGGTCCTGCTAACCTAAGTCGATCTCCATTTCTTTGTTTTCAATGCAATCAAAAACAAGTGATATCCTCGTCGGAGAAACTGTAACTTTGTGATTTTAACATGACATGAATGCATGAAAAGTTGTTGCATACCCTTATCAAAATCGATTATTTTCCACGGCAACACATTACTTACGTAATTCCAATATATAATTCTGTTATGTGCCGTTTCACCTCGACTTTACATCATTTGTGGATTCTACGTGAATTTCTTGATTTCCAAGAACACTTTTTTAATATAACGTACTCAACCCCTTGTGGTATTAATGTTGATTTATTCTAGGGTCTCGAAACGGTCCATTACAATAATCCAATCAGATGCAGTCCATTAAAGATTAAACCTCAATATTAAGTTTTATAGTTCTATTGTAAAGAAAGTTATGTCAGAATAAGTACAACCAGCACTGATGTTTCTTAAACTGTGTGCCGTGAAATTATTGAGTAATATTTCGTAATGTAAATTTATTGTCAGTTGATATATTTTTATAATATCAAATTTAATTTATTTTCTCCTTGATACAAAGAATAACAGTAATTTTTGCCTGCCTTAATGACGGGGGTGCTACTAGGCCTGCCATGCGCATTTATTTCCATGTGCCGCAAGAGCTTTGTGACATTGAAAGTGTGCCACAAGATTACAAAGGTTTGGAGAGCACCGCTTTAATGCACTTTATCTGTTTTAGTGTCCGTCATCAGACTCGAAAAATATGCAATACATTGGAGATCTAACCTTAGTACTAAGTTAGATTCCTTACGTGGGGAATGATTGGTTCCCCAGTAAAATAAGAGTATCACTTTTCACACTCAACATAAGAATGTTATCAAAGTCACATTAAGATATTAAGATCTGTAACGATGGAGAGCGCGTCCGTAATAGGCGTCTCAAGTCATGTGAACTGTTAGGCGAATACAGATGTTCTTGGTATCTTCCGGCTTTTAATGTAACGAAGGTTTTCGATTAGTTTCGACACTTTTAGCGCCGAGGCTTTTTACTGGTCGTAAAATTATCCACATGAGTGGAAGGTCTTGTAGTTGCAACGACAGCTTTCGATTTTCATTACTTTAAAAATATATACCTGCTTGTTCTATGTAGCAGATGTAGGACATACAAGTTTTATAAATAACTGGTTGCTAATATTTCATTTTTTATTCTTGTTAAATTTTTATAAATAACATCTTTGATCTATCTGGTTTTCAATATTTCATCTCTTATTATAGCACACGAATAATTAAATCAAGTATTATAGAACATAGTTTATTTAGTGTAACAACTGAAATTATCATATAATACTTTACCCATAATTCAATTTGTGTATTTACTGTAACAACTGATATTATCATACAATACTTTACCTATAATTTACTTAGTTTACATACTGTGCAAACTGACATTATCATTCAGCACTTTACCTATGATTTAGTTAGTTCATTTACTGTAACACTGATATTATCATATGATACTTTATCTATAATTTATTTAGTTCATTTACTGTTACAACTGATATTATTAAGTAATACTTTGCCTAAAATATAGTTAGTTCATTAACTGTAACAACTAATGTTATCATTCAATACTTTACCTATAATATAGTTAGTTCATTTACTGTAACAACTAATATTATCAGACAATACTTTACCTATAATTTAGTTAGTTCATTCTCGGTAACAAATGGTACTGTTATGTAATACTTTACCTATGATATAGTTAGTTCATTTACTGTAACAACTGATGTTATCATGTGGCACTTTATCAATAACTTAATTATTTCATTGCTATATGAATTGATATTATCACATGGTACTTTCGCTATAATTTCCTTACTTCATTTGCTGTATGAGGTGATATTATCATGTAGTACTTTAACTATAATTTAGTTAGTTCATTTACTGTACCAACTGATATTATCACATGATACTTTACCTGTAATATAGTTAGTTCATATACTGATAATATCAGTTGTTACATATGATACCTTACCTATAATTTATTTAGTTCACTTACTGTAACAACTGCTATTATTGTACAGTACTTTACCAAAAATTCAGTTAGTGCATCTACTGTAACAACTGACATTATCATACAGTACTTTATTTATGATTTATTTAGTTCATTTACTGTAGCAACTGATATTATCATACAGTACTTTACCTATAATTTACTTACTCTACATACTGTACAAACTGGCATTATTATACAGTACTTTACCTATGATTTAGTTAGTTCATTTACTGCAACAACTGATATTATCATATGATACTTTATCTATAATTTATTTAGTTCATTTACTGCAACAACTGATATTATCATATGATACTTTATCTATAATTTATTTAGTTCATTTACTGCAACAACTGATATTATTATTTAATACTTTACCAATAATATAGTTAGTTCATTTACTGTAACAACTAATGTTGTTATATTGTACTTTACCAATAATTCAATTATTTCATTTACTGTAACAACTGACATTATCATCTGGTACTTTCGCTATAATTTACTTAGTTTATTTGCTATATGAACTGATATTATCATATGGTACTTTAACTATAATATAGTTATTTCGTTTACTATAACAACTGATATTATCATACAATACTTTACCTATAATTTAGTTATTTCATTCACTGTAAGAAATTATACTAGAAATCCAACAGATTTAACCATCTTGCATAAATTACTACAGGTGATGAATGGTAAGGTAACTTTATAACTAAGTAATGTTTCTAGAACTTTAGTTTATGATTTAGCGAATTTTAAGGGAGTATTTTAAGAACAATGCCTGACCACCAAAGGTCCTTGTGATCAGATTCACGTAAGAACATTTAGTGTTTTAGTATACTACCAAAGTTCCATGAAGTAGCATTTTACCCATTGTGTCACTGGATGAAGTTTTTTGTGATTAAATATGTAATATTTGCAAAGCATCCTGTCGATTCTGTTATTTTTTACAGCGAAACTCTAGCCTTCGTGACGGAACCTGTTCTCGGAAGTTTAGCGAATATAATGGGATCACTTGAAGACCGATTACCACAGAATATCCCGACATCGGTGAAGAAATATACCTTCCTAGAAATGGAAATTAAGTATGGACTGTTGCAAGTAAGTGAAGGCTACCTTCACTGCTATATATTCCGTCTTCAATGAAGCAACATTTATTACAACCGCGATTCAATAATATAACCATAATGCTGGTGTTCAACTTTATGGAATTGTATTCTTAAACGACAAATATTAAATAGAAGCTGGTGTTAAATATGGCGAGAACTGACTTTATATTTCAGTTAAAATAAATTATTCTGGTGGCCTTTTTAACTTAGATAAATTATTTTGTTGTCAAATCACAACCCTGATGTTTGGTGTTGAACAAATATAAACGATCATGTATGTGTTACATGCTACACGCAGTACGTTAACTGTCGTATCTTACAGTTAAAGAAAGAAAACTACAGTTTCAGTAATATAAACAATCGAATGTAACAATTAATATAACAACAGTTGAGTTACTGTCATATCTTATAGTTAAAGAAAGAAAACTGTAGTTTTAATAATGTTGATAACGATTCTTATGTATCATATTCTATATGAAAATAAGTGATTTTTATTAACGTTTTACAGAAAATACGTGTTGGTGTTCCAAGATCATACATAGATAAATAAATGTATGCGTGTATCATCACATCTCGTTTTCCGATTTTTTTTCTTCCTGTCTTGCTACTATTATTGTTAATATTAATTAAGAAAATATATTCAGAGAATAAAGAAGAACTTACGTTAAGGATTAAATTATAAAAGTGTGAAAAAGGTTTAAGAATTTCTTAAAGAATGTAAGTAGAAATTTGTATAAATGGATACAGAAAGAAAAATTAAAGGAATGTATCACTAACAGTTACGATCCACAGCAGTTAATATTAAAGGTTTTACTGGAATTTACTCAGACACAAAGTAAATTCTCAGAAAAAATATTGCTACAGAAATCTAAATAAAAACAGTTCGATAATATAAAACATGATTTAAAAACATATTTGGTGATTTTCCCACAAAAATTGTATTTTTGGAAAACTGCTGACAAAAACATGGAATGCCACAGGATAGCAAATGTTTCTGAAGTTTTGAGAAACAGTTAATGAAACAATTTTCAATGGAAGAAAACAAGAAGTTAAAATAATATTAGAAGTGGAAAAATTGAGGAATGAAACCTTAGAAACTAGAATACAAAAATTAAAGAGATGAAATTAACGAAAACTGATTCAAAATGTGAAGTTTATTAAACAAAAAGACAATGTTTTTGTTACATGAATGTGGTATTGGAAAGACGTATGTTATGTGGGAAAGAGAAAGCATGAAAAAAAGAAACAAAAGGAGATTTATAGAAGAATCAAAGATAAGTGAAGAGAGAGAAAGTACAAGTGAAACGAAAATTATAACCAATAGAGTTAAATATTCTCAAGTGAACCTTAATATGAAGGCAAAACTAATTTTTCCTACACTTCACAAAAATAGGGAACAAAATGATAATTAAAATAAGTAACGTAGGAGATAAATCTGTTCAAAGTCATTCCGAAGTATAAGCACAGAAAAAATGAAAAAAATTCAAAGATAGGATAATGTATATGAGGTACAGATGAAGAGATTTTGGAAAAAAATAGTTTGATAGGGTTTCAAAATTTGTTTTGGATAACTAGAAGTAGTACTTTTCTGAAAATTGTTGGTTTAACATAAAATAATTTGAATGAAAATGAAATACGGATGGTAACAAAAGTATTAATTTTTACTTACACAAATAAGCCTAATAAAATGTGACTGGGAGAAGACGTGTTTGAATTTACTAGGAAATTAAGACTTAAAGAATATTTTATGATGTTTGAAATATAGATGGTGAATCAAGTAAAAGTAAAATTAGATCTTGACCCTACAGAAAGGGATAAAACATAACCTACAGTTAATCTGTCAAAAATTGAATCATATTTTCTTACGGAAAGGTAATTTAATTTTAAAGGAAAATAAACTGCTTAGAATACTTACAAGATTTTAGTCCAGTTTTTCAAAACAAACGGCTAACGTATGAGTATTTAAAACAATCATATAATGATATAGATTATAAACGTTTAAATAATTGTAAATTTAAATAAACGAAAAGGCACAAATTCCATTAAAGAAGCATTAATGAACTTTGCAGAAGAATTAAAGAAAAAGAATGTTTAGTAATTCAGAAATTGAAAATTTTTATGTTCTATAAATAACCCTCCAATCAAACCATATTAACTAAATAGTGTTGGACATAAAACAATGAACACAATAACATTTAAAAACCTCCCAATATTTTGGGACGATAGATTGTTGAAGGAAATCAAACAACTAAGAAACTTAAATAATCTTTTGGACATATTGTTAAACCTTTATTATCTCACATTCCCAGCATTATTACGGATGATTTTAACTTTGTAAAAACTTGCTAAGAAATTTAAAGAAAGTTATTCGTTTGTTACATTTTATGCAAAGCTAGTCGAGGACTGTCTGTGCTAGTTGTCCCTAATTTTGGAATGATAGGTTTTAAGGAAGATAGCTAGTTAACCCACCCACCCACTCTTGGGCTACTCTTTCAACAACAAATAGTAGGATTGAACATCACATATAACGCTCTCACGACTGATAGGGCGACCATATTTAGTGATGGAAGTGTGCTCACCATACTCTGCTAAATCTGTTAGAAGAAAACAGAGCTCTTGTTTCTTTCCATGTTGCATATTTTTGTTCACGTTTTAAAAATGGTTTTCGACAAGATAAATTAATAGGTTTAGACCTTGCTTTCTTTTTTGTTTATTTATCAAGAGCAAATTTTCTATCAGGCTTCTGGTACAATAATTGATACAAAAGTCACTTAAATTTATGCTCACATCACTGTGCGATTTTTTGATTTAATACAGTACGTAATTATTTTTGAAGATAATTTTGAAGTTGATGTAAAAGCAAAAACTTAAAAGTTTTCTGGACAACTGTTTGGTGTTATGAAACTGAGATATTAATACCTGTATTTGAATTTGAAGTTCAATGAACAGGGAGATTAAGTTTATCCTTGAAAGAAATAATAAAACCTCGTTCTTTTGACATGTGCTGGTAAGTGGTTAACCCGAAAAATAAAAGTGGTATCTTAACACAAATTCACATCAGTATCATGGTTTTTAAATTACTCACATATAAAATCGAATCTTCCAGTAAATCTCGCTGAAAAAGTGAAAGTTAATATAGCAAAAGAAGTATCTAATTTAACATCATTGTCCGGAAATTGTTATTCTAAGAGGATTGGAAGCTGCTAAAAATAACCAATTTTTTAATAATAAAAGATTTAGGTAGAAATATTAGCGTTCCTAAATAAAATATTGCAACCTTTGTTGTGACTCATTGACAAATAGATATACTGTTATTTCATTTGTTAATAAACAATTAAAATAGTACATACAAAACTGAAAGATGTTTTTCAAAGATAATAATATTACTTTATTTAGAAAACAACATAAAAATTGATACAGATGGTTAGAGCGCTCGAATTGTAATCTGAGGGTCACAAGCTCGAGTTCTCGTCACATGAAACATGCTGTTGGGGCATTATATGCGATGGTCAATCTCACTATTCGTTTGTAAAAGAGTATCTCAAGAGTTGGCGGTAGGTGGTGATGACTAACTGCTTTCCCTCTAGTCTTACAATGTTAAAGTAGGGACTGATAGCGCAGATAGACCTCGTGCAGCTTTGAGCGAAATTAAATATAAAACAAACGAATCAAAAAGAAAAACAAAGTTATTTATTGTTTTGTAATTGCATTGCTAGTAAAGACCTTTCTACTTACTTAACAAACTCTTAGATCTTGTTTATGAAATAAAGAAAGCCCAAAGTTGTCAGTATGTTTCATTCCAAGTCAAATAAAGCTTCCCTTTAACTAAAATGTGTTGGACAAATAATGTCTCGTGAATCCATGGGGATAACATAAAGAAAGGTAAGTAAACTTCACTACTTATGTATATTTTCACGCCATAGGGATTACAACTTGTAAATTAGTTTGTTTCTTCATTTAAAATAAAAACAAAATGGTATGTTTTCTCCATTGATACTTCTTTTAATAGAACAGCATTTTAGCTATCTACCTGTCACGTGGTTGTTAAGATAAACTTTTAATTTGATATCTAATAAGAAACAATTTTCGAGAAACAGATTTGAATGATACGTTGTACCAATATTTATATTTTTACAATTAAGAATTAATGGTTTGCTAAGTTACTTATCATACAGAAATGCCACATTACGTTATGTACCGTGTCTATCATGTGGTATTGAACCCCCATATACAAAAGGTTAGCGTTCTAAACAGGTAAAGTTACTGATATGCCACAGGGAGGACACGAGGGATGGCGCTCTTAGGCTCGAGCGAGTTCGAGCTCTGAATTTAATAATATAAGAAGAACTTCAAAATACAATAAAAAGTCCTGTGTTAAATAAAATCAATCAATTCGAAATTAATGTTTTAAAAACGAACTTCTGCGTTAAAGTAAGAAATTAATTGTCTTGTCTGTTTTGTTTAATTCGCACAAAACTACTTCAGGGCTATATGTGCTACGCGTCCTTGATTTTGAAGTGATAGATCAAAGAGAAGGTAATTGGTCAACACTACCCACCGTCAACTCTTAGGCTACTCTTTACCAGCAAATAATGGGATTGGACATTACATTCTAACGCCCCTACATCTCAGATATCAAGAATATTCAGGGTGATGGATTTCCTTATTATGAATTAAGAGCCCTAATAACCAGTGTGATAACAGTTCTAAGGGTGAGATGAATCATTCAACTGGCACAATAAGAAATCTGTGCTGTGCATACGACGGGTATCGAAACCCGGTTTTTAGCGTTTTAAGTCCGTAGACTTGCCGATATGCACCTGAGGGGAAATAATACATTGTAAAATAAAACTAAAAAATGCAATAAATACATTCAAAATGAAAACAGCCTTGTCTTGGAAGTAAATTAGTTATTCTGTTAACAATTACCTGCCCTCTCTAGTGGCACAGTGGGATGTCTACAGACCAACAACGCTGGAATCCGGGTTTCGATACCCGTGGTGGGCAGAGCACATATAGCACATTGTGTTGCTTTGTGCTTAACTTCAAAATAAACAAACAATTACATATTATTCATATCTCAATTTGATCAGTTAGATCAGCGTTACGATAATAGCAAAATTTATTTACGAAAAGTGAACAATTATTCAACTCACCGTCAACTTTTTCCTTCTCTAATTATATGAATATTTGTATCAAGTGAAAAGATGTATCTTTGCCTTGTTTAAAACGAAATTTAATCATCCAGAAATGTATCGTTTTTATTGAGCTGAATTTTATCGTCAACACGAGTAACTTAATGAGATACAGTTGGAAACTGAAAAACATATTCAGTTATTGGAATGATGAACTAGCATAATTTTCCACGAGTTTACTGAAACTGTGATAAACAAAAGTAAACTAAACTTCTCTGAATAAAATAGTTTTATGCATCTCACTGAAAAATGGAAAACATATTACTTGGTTGTGTATGTAGTTTTCCAAATTAACCTTTTCATATTACGTTTAATACATAACAAAACCCTAGAGTATTAGACTCTTCTATTTTTATCTCCTTCATTATTTCTTTCAACCAGTTTCGTAACTCTAAATGTTAATCTTTAGGATATGATTTATAACAAAAACATACAAATAGTGTTCTTGAACTAAACATAAATAAATTAAATATATATTTTTTCCAAATACAAAACAAATATGTAACACTTCCTGTATAAATCAAGTATTTTAAAAATGCTCACAAAAATAAAATTAATCTAATTAGAGTCTATCCAATACATCTTTTTAAATTAAAATATTAACATAATTATACATTTTGTTATTGTAGAATAATAATTTATTTATTTCATACTCTTACTTTGTTTTTCTGTGAGACTTAGTAACTGTTTCCATTATTTCACAATTCCTTCTGACTTTACATTATGAACCACTTTCCTCTTTGCACCGTTTATTTAAAGTAGTAGAAAAATATGTAGACAGATAGATAGATAGTCACACAAACGTTTGTAGATATCTTCTGTTGAGTCAATAATTCGAATGTGATGTGTTGAACTAACAGTACAGTTTCGCTTACGACGACTAAATATATATATATATATTGTTGAATCTTTATCTGTGTATCTGCCATCCTTAGATTCCGTTTGTGCTGTGACACAATAATGAACTTCTGAACCGGATATTATCAAGTTCAGTTTTTCACTTTTGTCAACTAACTTTTATTTCTCTTTCCTCAGCTCACAGAAGGTCTAGCCTTCCTACATTACTCGTGCAAATTAATCCATAGGAACGTCTGTCCACAGTCGGTGATTGTGAATAGAAGAGGCACGTGGAAGCTGGCGGGCTTGGAGTTCACTGAGAAGTGTAGTGAAACAGACATCATGGTAAATCTTTATGTTTTTAGTAAACGTTCTGTCTGCTGCTATGAATCGAATTCTGGATTTCGGAATTATAAGTCCACAATCTTAACGCTGATACGTCTGAAACCGACAAATCGTTTCAGAAAATAATGTGCAAAATACGTTTGTACAAAGGAATATTAATTCGTTTAAATCTTCGCAAGACTACATGTTAACCAGGTATTTTAATGGCGTTCCTACAGAGCATTACGTACAACAGAATAGATTACAGTTACTAGTGTGAGAGCGTGTTCTGATATATATAGTTACTAAGGCTATCTTCTACCGTCTCTAGGTATGAACTAGTGACCATCATCTACACTAAAGGATAGGCTGTCGCTCTTGCATCGCACCAAAAGCTTAAGGTACAGTGAAGACTCTATGGTGTCGTAAGGATTCGAACCTAGTTCGCCAGTTGCAAAACTCGAACTTAACTATCTTTCTCTGTACCTGAGCCCCGTGAGAAAGTGACCCTTGTGTAAATATTTTAAAAGGTTTACACAGTTTCTACATGTTCAGTTAACCTCTGTGCACAAGTTATTAAATCTTTTTTAACCGCCATGTTTATAGTAAATTTTTCTACTGCTAAGTTTGTTTCTAGATACACAGTAAAAGAATATTCATATTGTTACATTCCATTACTTACCTAACAGTTAATACTGGTACATTATGTGAACTTTGAATAAAAATAATCGTTTTTCATGGTTTAGAAAATTTTAAAAAACTGATACTGCTCCAGCGGGAAACGTTTAAAACAGTTAAAATTAGTGGAGTAAATTTACTAACTACACAGCGTTGATTGGACGCAGCCATCAAAAAACTCCAAAGTCTGTCCATCGTTATCAACGGGCACGGACGACTTTTGGCAGGTCAGTGAGGAATAATCATCTATGTATGTCCACCAAATTTCACTTGACTACATAATACTCCATTCTGCAACTTTCGTCACTAAACTTAATAAATTTTACTGTTTAAAGCAACCTTGACTTAAAGGACCAATTAAAGGACAAGCAACCCGGTATGATAATTTGTTCGTCACGCAGACATAAAGGTCTTCTAAGAACTAACACTCTATCAACCTCGTACAAAGTAACTTTAGACAACACTTTTTCAATGTTCTTATTAACGCAAGGTGGCACTAATATACTAAATTTCATAATTTATAATTCATCATTTTAAAAGAATTTTTATTAGCTCAATATACTGTAATTTACAAACATTACGTTGAGTTTTATCCCTTTCAATGTACTTATTATTCGGTATATTTACAGGTATAATAGAGGTGTTTTAGTTTGTTTAGAATTAAGCACAAAGCTACACAATGGGCTATCTGTGCTCTGCCCACCACGGGTATCGAAACCCGCTTTTTAGAGTGTAAGTCCGCAGACATACCACTGTGCCACTGGGGGGCCTTTAAAAAGCGATCATATTTGGAACGACGGGGATGCGAACTCGCGCTCCTCAGATTACAATACGCACGCCTTAACCCAGCTGGCCACGCCAGCACTGTTATATTTATATAGATAAGTAGTTACATTGACATACAACAGAAACTACTGTTATATTTATACAAACTGAGTATAGACAATTGTGACACCACATCCTTTACATTATTCTTATTTCTTTAGTTACAAGCTTTCATGTCGTATTTACAAAGTATGTTAGTTCACGTTTCTAACGTGTATAAAGCAATCAATTTTTAGAAAATTGAGACAGTTTGTCAAATCAGTTCTGTCAGATATAACAGTAAGAAGTCCAATTATTCATATACTATTATTCGAATTGACATTTATTCTGCAGACAATTTTAATTGTATTTTTTTAGTTTTATGTCCTTAATCATCTGCTTTGTTTTTAATTAATTATCAATGCATCAGCTATAAATTAAAATTCCCTTAAACATGAGATGCATTTCCTGCCAGACGGGTTTTTATTTGCAACAGATGTAAGAGCTATCCTTGCCAAAGGGAAATAAAACGTTTTATTTAAAGTTGAACGGTATTATAACTCAACTTTTATATTATTCAGAATGTTCAATAAAATCGTAAAGACTCTCACATGACAGGCCAAGCTGTTTCACGATTCACGTGTCTTGGGTATTTCATTTACAATATATCCAATCCCCAGCAGATTCAAGTTCGACTTTATCTCATGATTACATTTACATATAAGACCAATCTTTTTTCAACAGATAGTCTCATGGAATTTTCGAGAAATACTTAAGATAAGACGTAATGTTAAATCTTTAACAAACTGTTAACAAAGCTCTTTAAGCAATAATAACATTTAGATGACAGTGATAACAAAATTCTTTCTCACTAATGAGAAAAAAAACGTTCATGATAGTTAGTAAGAATATTTGAGATCATTTTCAAGTGAATGAAGATTCACACAAGGTGTGACTACAACACCTTGGTTCTTCTACTGAGATGATCTAGATTGTAATAAGAGATTAATAACTTACATCATATGTGACATAGCTTTGGGTGAAGCTTAAGTAGCAGATGTAGGCTTCACAGCGTTTAAACAACTATATAAATATTCTCTAGCTACGTGAAGTAGGCATTAAACAATGTTTAAACTACTATATAAAGGTTCTCTAGCTATGTGAAGTAGATATTGGACAGTGTTTAAACTACTGTTTAAAGGTTTCATAGTTATGTGAAGTAGCTCCAAGGTAATATTTAAACTACTGTATAAAGGTTCTCTAGCTATGTGAAGTAGATATTGGACAGTGTTTAAACTACTGTTTAAAGGTTTCATAGTTATGTGAAGTAGCTCTAAGGTAATATTTAAACTACTGTATAAAGGTTCTCTAGTTGCGTGAGTTAGATATCGGACAGTGTTTAAATTACCATATAAAGGTTCTCTATTTACCTGAGGTAGGATTCGGACATTGTTTAAAATACTTTATAAAGGTTCTCTTGTTACATGAGGTAGGTATTGGACATTGTTTAAAATACTTTATAAAGGTTCTCTTGTTACATGAGGTAGGTATTGGGCATTGTTTAAACTACTTTATAATGGTTCTCTAGTTACGTGATGCAGGTATTGGACAGTGCTTAAACTACTATATAAAGATTCTGTAGTTACGTGAGGTAGGTTTCAGGCAGTGTTTAAACTACTATATACTGGTTTTCTAGTTAACATTGTTTAAACTGCTATATAATGATTGTCTAGTTACCTGAGGCTCTGTTGATAAAGGTTTTGTACTAATACAAATAGTTTGAGTGAATATGTGAAGAGGAAGTAAAGTTAATAAGAGCCCAAATTTCACTGAATCTGAATTATATAACAATAGTTGAATCATCATATCTCATTTTTTTGAGTCCTGAAAGGCTTCATGTCATAAATACTAAATATTTGTAACCGTACGCTGTCTTTATTTATGAAGAGAAACTGACACAGCAGGCGTGTTTTTCTAAGCAACATGTATTGATGTCAGATAACACATAAAATATGTCGTCTTGTTACAGGAGTATAAATATATGACGAGTTTTTGCACTGGCTGATATTTAATGGAGAATAATTTCTTCTGGCTTTATGCTTTTAAGCTATTTAGACCTAAGGGCTGAATGTGTCATGAGGGAAAGCCAGTAATGGCATGGAGTAGAGAATAATGAGAAAGGCGTGATCACGTCCGAGAGATTATCTTTTAACGTAGAGTAACTAATACACAGAAGGAACAAATATCATGTGACGAACACCACGAAAATAACTTTTTATTAAGCGTAAAATATTTACAGCAAAATATATTGTTAGGAATGGTGTATTCTCTTGATAACGATTATTTTAAAACAATAAAATCCAGTGCACCTCGTGACTGTACGACTACCACGTGCTAACTGTGATCTCCTGACTAATCTAGCTGAAAGAGTGAATACAGCGTTCATACCCTCGCGACAGACAAGCACGAGGGGTGCGCGTAACCTATTTAAATCCAACGTACGAACTGATGTTAAACACAATGTATTTTTATTAACAATGGATTTATATACTACGTTTACGTAGATTTCAGCACAAATAAGAAACTAACAATATATTAAAGTTTGTGTCGGCTTCAAATTACAGAGAAAAAGAAAATGAGAGATATATGTCATTCAAGAATAAAATTGTACCTTACAAGAAAATCAGTTAAATTGATTAAGGTAATGAAGCATCAGTTTTTGAGAAGTCGTAAACCTACAAATTACCATTGAGACATTTTACGTATGTATAAACAGTCAAGATATAGTACTCTGAACAGCCGTGTAAAGAGGTGATACCGAAAAACAGTCTACGTAGAACCAGAGTTTCGACTCGAAGAAAACTAATTCTAAACTAACTTTACTTCAAGTTTCAACCTTAATTATACGATAATTTCCCTGAACAAGAACCGAAGGTCGCCTGAAGGTGTCACTTCTATTGTTAACAACTCGCACCACCATATATCAGTGTATTGTCTGTCACTCAGTCAGTAGACACTAAAATTACGTCAAAGGACGGTTAACGTTACAGTATGTACTGTTATGACGTCAGCAAAACATACACTCTGTAGGCTACAACTTAGCATGCTAGCCGCTAGCCCCCCAGTGGCTCAGCGGTATGTCTGCGGACTTACACGCTAAAATCCGGGTTTCGATACCCGTGGTGGGCAGAGTACAGATAGCCCATTGTGTAGCTTTGTGCTTAATTCAAAACAACAACAGCTAGCCGCTAATCTGAACTCGATCCTGGCAAAAATGAAAATAGCCGTTCAGTACATAACATTATTTATTGTTTATTTCAATTTAGAATGTTATTTCCGCATTTGCAGTTTATGCAACCAAAGTCTTCAGAAAAACATCACCACGTCTTTACCACTACCAGAAGATTTCTAAATACGTTTAATTATTATCGAATATCTTTCTCCACGGCATGGTTACCGGATATTTTCTCTATACGTTTCTTGGTTTTCAGATATCCTTATCTACGACATGCCTTTTAATTGTAGAAATAAACGACTTTATAACAATATATTTGTTTTTGTACGTTCAGCGTTTCGCTTTACAACTTCTTCAGAAGCGTTGCACCAAAACACAAAACGAAACTGAGAATTAAAAGCTTCAGAGAAAGAAGTCAAGCGAAACGTTCAGTGACCAAATAAATAACTAGTTCTAAAATATCTGTTATACAACAATGTGCACCAAAAAGATTTGATATTCTTCCTTGTTTTCGTTCCTTAGAGTCCTGTGCCTTGTCAGTCCTTCACTTCCAAACTTCCGAAGATGGGTCAACCTGACTTGGATTACACTGCTCCAGAAGTCCAGACAACATCTAGCTGCTCTCCTCTAAGTGACATGTTCTCATTAGGTCTACTTATCTGTGCTGTTTATAACAATGGACGGTCCCTTATTGAAGCAAACCTAAGTATAGCTCAGTATACAAACCTAGTTCAGTCGGTAAGTAAAAAGTTTTATAAACAATGCATCCTTGTAACACATAAAGTGTCTCGTAGTAGCAGATGACGCGTATCCTCATGTCCACTTCAGTTGTGTTTTTAAATTTTTAAGGGTCATTGATCTTTTTAATTCTATTTAAGATTTTAATCCAAAAAATGGACAAGGTTCTGTTTAACATGATTCCTTTTTACATATTTTACTGATTTTACTTTTTACCTGCTGTGCAAATAGCTCAGTTGCTTTGTGCCAATAAACACGAAACAACCAACCAAACAGCTACTGGTGACAGATTCGGTGTATCCTTGTAATAGACACAATATACCTCAACAACAGATTCTGCGTATTTTAGTTTGTTTGTTTTTTGAATTTCGCACAAAGCTACTCGAGGGCTATCTGTGCTAGCCGTCCCTAATTTAGCAGTGTTAGACTAGAGGGAAGGCAGCTAGTCATCACCACCCACCTCCAACTCTTGGGATACTACTCTTTTATCAACAAATAATGGGATTGGTCGTAATATAATAACGCCCCCACGGCTGAAAGGGCGAGCATGTTTAGTGCGACGAGGATGCGAACCCGCGATCCTCAGATTACGAGTCGCACGCCTTAACGCGCTTGGCCATACCAAGCCGCGTATTTTAGTAACAGATACTGTCTGTTGTGTCTGTTGGCAACAGTTTCAATGTACCTTAGCAAAAGGAATAAAAGCAAGTGAGAGATAAGTGGTGTTCAATTCACTGAATATGAACAAACCATTTTGTTTTCAAAGGTGTAATTTATCTTTACTTCTCAAAACAACCCACTATCATGTCAGTCAGTACATCAAAGAATAACTTTGTCTGGATACAACACGTTTCCGTTCACAAAATTAATTATTTTCAACAAATTGTAAAAATCGGAAACACGAACACAAACGACGTCCAGAAACTAACCCTAAAAGTCACATTCATCTAAGGTTATTTAGTAGTTTCCACATGTCAAGGGATCTTATTGGTTACAAATAAATCCTAAATGTATTTTATGAACCCAAATATAATAAATTTTTATCTAAAACATTTTTATTAAAAAGTCTGTCTGTGTGTGTAACTGGCGAACAGCCGGACAAATTTTTAACAAACCTAATATATGTACTCCTAGAGGGAATAACACTGAGATATCAGCGTTGGAATCTTTTCCTAGTCTTCCTGTGCGTTGAATTGGTACGCAAGCTATCTTCCCAGTATTGAAATAATAGGTTTATTATCTACTTCAATGGCCCGGCATGGCCAAGCGTGTTAAGGCGTGCGACACGTAATCTGAGGGTCGCGGGTTCGCATTCCTGTCGCGCCAAACATGCTCGAACTCCCAGCCGTGGGGGCGTTATAAAGTTCGGTCAATTCCACTATTCGTTGGTAAAAGAGTAGTCCAAGAGTTGGCCTGTGGGTGGTTATGACTAGCTGCATTCCCTCTAGTCTTACACTGCTAAATTAGGGACGGCTAGCACAAACAGCCCTCGAGTAGCTTTGTGCGAAATTCAAAAACAAATAAACCTTTACTTTAGTAAAGACACAATGGGCATTTTAAATTTTGTTAGGCCCGGCATGGCCAAGCGCGTTAAAGCGTGCGACTCGTAATCTGAGGGTCGCGGGTTCGCATCCCGGTCGCGCCAAACATGGTCGCCATTTCAGCCATGGGGGCATTATAATGTGACGGTCAATCCCACTATTCGTTGATAAAAGAGTAGGCCAAGAGTTGGCGGTGGGTCGTGATGACTATCTGCTTCCCTCTAGTCTTGCACTGCTAAATTGGGGACAACTAGCACAGATTGTACTCGAGTAGCTTTGTGCAAAATTCCAAAACAAACAAACACATTTTGTTAATTACACTTTTAAAGTTCTTTAATTAAATTCATTATACAGTATTTTATTATAATGAGCTTCTGATTAAAATAATTTAAAGAAAAGAGAATAAATAAATTACTCTAAAGAAGTCGATCCATTGTGATGATAAATCTACTAGAGCTGCTACATATCATAGGAAGATAAAAATAAAAGTACTAAAATGATTAAAAAGCTTTGAATTGTCAGTTAAATACCCTTTCTTTTAACGATATTTTCGGCCATAATCCCAATAATATTATCTTAGAGACTGCATACTCTGCAAACAATCAAAGGAAAAATTATTGAAGTGTTAAAATTACCTTACGACATTCAAATGTATCGTAAATAATATAACCAATAATACCATACAATAATATGTAATAACCATAAATATAAATGGCGTCATTACTTATGGAACACATACAACCTCAACTGACTGTTATGTGTTAAGCAACACAAATCTTATATAAGCTTTCATGTGTTTGCACTTGTACATAGTTTCATAAGAGAAATGTAGAAAAGAAGGGAAACATCAGGAGCCTATAATTATGTTTGGACAAATATTAAGCCTATTTTAATGATATTTTAACATCGTTGAATTTGTTATAGCTTAAAACGAATGTTTAAATTTTATACCGAATAATGTCGTCATGTAAAATCATGGTCTATTAAAAAACTGGTGAAAACGCAAAAAGTTAGCGAAGCATTCTAAAACCACTAAGCCTAAGATTTGTGATAAAAATCACGTTAATTGCACATATATTTTTTTTCATTTTCCTCTTAATTTGTTCATTTTGGAATGGCAGAACACTGAAAAGAAAATTATGATTTTACAGGCAGTTGTTTCCAAATTACAAAGATTGTTGAAGTGAATATTTTTTCTGCAATAACAAATTTTTATTTTCCTTTACATTTCGTTTACGGTCTGGTTATTGTTTCAGCTAGAGCAAACTCTTCGTGGTTTCCTTGACAGGATACCATGTCTCCTTCAAGAACCTTTACAAGGACTCTTGAATCTGGAGCCGAGGCGACGTCCTAACGCCCAGAACTTCTCCATGGTAAGCTTTTTTGACATTGCTGTTGTAAAAGTTGAACAAATAACCGTGAGGATGGTAAAAATTAGTTATTTAAAACACAAAATACCTCACTTTCAATTCATGACTTTGTATAAATCTTTTCCAACACAGAGTGATTATTTTAAAAGCGACTAAAAATCTTATTAGAATCCAAACAGCTAGATGAAATAGGCCTAACTATAAGCCTATTATAAAACCTGGATCGCAGATCCGCTACATTCTGTGGAATTGTTTATTTCAGCTTATTAAAAAGTAAATTTTTTATTATCCACTCTATCTGTTTGTCAACTGCAGTTTTGTGGTAGGCTTGATACACTAAAGTTTATCTGTCGCATTCTGGAAAATTGTATATTTCAGTTACCTAGAAACAATTGTTATGCATACTATGATTACTTCGATAGGCCTAATATTTGTGATAGCAAATCAAACGAACTGCAGACGTTTCTAGTTTTCAAAACAAGCTTGTATTCCGACACCACGACGTGGTTAGAGGTGTTGCTGTAATTCTAAAACATTCTTGAAAGTCTTAGCAAAATGTCTTAACAATTACTGCGAAAGTTACCAGGTTTTCTTTCAATATTTCTTCATTTGAGAGTACAGTATTCTTCAAACGGTTGTAGCAATTAAAACAGGCCTGGCATGGCCATGTGGTTGAGGCACTCAACTAGTAATCCGAGGGTCGCGGGTTCGAATCCTTGCCATACCAAACATGCTCGCCTTTTCAGCCTTGGGGGCGTTATAATGTCATGCTAAATCTCACTATTCGTTGGTGAAAGAGTTGGCGGTGAGGGGTGATGACTAGCTACTTTCTTTCTGGTCTTTCACTACTAGATTAGGGGCAGCTAGCGCAGATAGCCCTCGTGTAGCTTTGAGCGAAATTAATCGAAAGCAATAAAAACACATTTAAAACGGTTAAATGATTCCTCACATTTTAGGGGTTTGCTAGTTTTTAGCACTTTTTATAACGGTCGCCGTACTTAAATCAAAAAGAGAGGTAGTTTTTAAAACAAACAGCCTGGTAAAAAACAGTTTGCATTATTTAAATAGTATTTAGTTTTCATATCGCAAATCAACGTTTGATGCTTTTTATTAATTTTGACCTGTTAGAGTAAACGCATTTAACTTCTAAATTGCCGGTCATTGTGCTATTGTTAAATCATTTATTTTATAAATTAGAGTATAAGGAGATTAGAGAGTGAACTTGTACAAGATATTTTGAACAGGTGGATATTATTTTTAAAAATATGTTTTGAAAGATAGAAGTTGATTGTTGATATTCAAATTATAAAAATTTATAGTGACGTTTAAAAAGGATAATTTTTAGAGGATGTATTTAAATTGTAGATTTTCTTGGAGCTTTTGAAATAGAATATTTTGTTGTATAATATTTAAAAGGTTAAATATATAGAGAAGTGTATAAAAGGATAGATTTAGGTAAATAAAATTTAAAGGTAAGTTTGATGCATGGGCGTTTGAAATGGTAGGATGTGATAGAAGTCTTTAAATGGTAGGTTTTTGCTGGAGTGTTTGAAAGGGTATATTTTGTTGTGTAAAACTTAAAGGTTATGTTTAGGTAGAGGTGTATAAACGGATAGATTTTCATAATTATTAATTAACAGAAGGTTGATATCGATGTGTTTAAAAGGATAGGACCCGATGGGTGATATTTCATGTATATATTTTATTGGGTGTTTGAAAGATTTCTTGTTGATAGTTATTATCTAAGGGCTAGATTTCTGAGAGTTGTTTGAGAGAAAATCTTTTGACAGTGACTAAAAGAAGGAGTGTTTGAACCAAAGCTACATGGAACATTTTTCTTGTTTGGCTTAAGCACTGAATTCATGAAAATAGACACGTCAATTTAAGCAATATTAGAAGGTTTGACCTTTATTAATTTTCCAACAAATTGCGCTGTTCAGATATGAGTCCCCTTCAAATAACAATAATTAATTACTTGGTTTTAGAAGAAAGCTCTCTAAAATTAATATAATATTCATGCCATGGAAATACTTGGTCTTAAGAATGAACCTTCCTTCCCCTCTGAAATGGGCTTTAGTTAATTTGACAAATCCTGTTTATTGTCAGGTGTTTATTTATATTTCTGGGCTTTATCCAATTGCTCAGATTTTTGGCGAAAACAAGTATATTTTTTTAGAACAAATTAAATTAGAAAAGCTCAAGATTGTAAGTTAAATCGTTTATAATTTAAAAGGAGTTGCGTTACATCCTTTTGGCGCTGTACGTTTATATTTTACCTGTTTGTTTTATAGAGGGCGCTACGTTCTCTTCAATATAAACTCTACCTGAAGTTTGCACAGCAGATCATATTACGTAAAACTATAAACATTTCCTAGTTGAGAAAGCGCAAACGTGACAAGAAGACTGTGATAAAAAAAGGCTTAACGTCTCTTTAATAAGGCATTATGTTGGGTTGAATTTAAAGGTAAAATTGGAAATGTTCACCTACTTCATGAAAGTATTGAAGTGTTTTTGGTGGACAACTTGTTACTATAGTTCGTTTCTTGTTTGTTTGTTTGTTTTTTGAATTAAGCACAAAGCTACACAATGGGCTATCTGTGCTCTGCCCACCACGGGTATCGAAACCCGGATTTTATCATGTAAGTCCGCAGACATACCGCTGAGCCACTGGGGGGCAGTTCGTTTCTGACCATGAAAAGATCACGGATTTAAATGAATAAATTTTAGCGATATTTTAGAAATAATTAACTTTACAACCCATGTTAGGTAACATAATTTTGATGTTTTGTTATAAGGTCTGAAGTTTAAAAATGATTAGTAAAAAACAACAAAAAGTATATGGGAAGACATTTACAAAAACTGATTATGAAAAACGCACAAACTTAGATTAAAGTTACTGTAAACTTATAAAGATTTTCTCACACGAAGTAGTAAAGAACTACATTTACTATTTATTTAGTGCGAATACCATCTGTGGTGTAATAATTAGAATCTCTTTCTTTGGGCGCAATGTTATATGAGTGCCATCTGCGTTAGTCGGCCCTAATTTAACACTGAAAAAAATTAAGGGAATGTAGATTTCAACTAGTTCCATGAGGAACTACATGAGGGCTATCTGCGCTAGCAGTCCCTAATTTAGTAGTGAAAAACTAGAGAGAAGGTAGCTAGTCATCACACCTTAGCTCCAACTCTTTCATCAACGAATAGTGGGATTTAGCATACATTATAACTACCCCACAGATGAAAAGGTGAACATGTTTGCGAGTGACCCATCCTAACTATCTGCTCAGCCAATGTTAAAGAAACACTTTGGAACTGGGATATTACGTTATA
Organism: Carcinoscorpius rotundicauda; assembly: GCA_011833715.1. NCBI lineage: Eukaryota > Metazoa > Arthropoda > Merostomata > Xiphosura > Limulidae > Carcinoscorpius > Carcinoscorpius rotundicauda. The sequence goes on along the minus strand of CM022392.1, from coordinate 66,061,305 downwards.
TGTCTTAGTTCTGTTATTGATCTCAAGAATTTAATTACAAACTATATGTATCTCTATGCATTACATATAAATAGATTTCTATAGGTCTTAATTTTGTTGTTAATCTCAAGAATATAATTACAAACTATATCCCTGTGTGTTATATATAAAACGATGTCTGTGGGTCTTAGTTGTGTTATTAATCTCAAGAATATAATTACAAACTGTGTGTATTTCTATATATTAAAAAGTGGAATAGATATCTGCGGGTCTTAATTAAACTATTGACCTCAATAATATCATTATAAAATATATTGTTATATTTGTGTTATTTTGGGTTTACCTTCCAACAATACTAAGGTACAAAACTTGTAAGATATTTAGTAAAGTTTGGTAGGAACATATATGTGTGGATCTGCTATCAGTAATGCTATGGTACAAAACGTTTCACAGTTTCTTTTTGAGAGGTACCCACTTAATTATCGAATATATATGTAGTTTTGAAACAGTTATACACACCTAAATAAATATTTTATCCCAGAAATAGCTGTTTCAGAATTTAACGAATTTACTATTGTAAATTTATTTGAATGTTGAAATGTGTTTTAGTTTGATACATGTAACGTATATAGTTAAATGTGTTTTGTGAAAACCACTCCTGTTCTCTAAATTTCTGGAAAGTTCTCGAGCGTAAGAATCAACAAGGTACGATGTATGTAAAATAATAGTAATTATCAGTATTTTTGCTGACTTAACTTTCTATAATATCGCCTAAACGTTTATAATAAATCGACGTGCCAAGAGACAGTAATTGAATATCATTGGCCAACAACAGTCACTATACTATAAGCCTCGGAAGATATGAGATTAACGCTTATTAATTGGAAAACTACAAATACTTGACCCAGAACTTTTACAGATCTCGAACATCACGAACTATTCAATTTGAAAGAATTAACTTCTAACATTAGTATTTCTACGAGGACATTAGATATCTATCTTCCTCTGTGAAAAGTAAGCTTGTAAACCCTGTTAGACCAAACAAGAACAGAGCTAGATAGCATTCTCGTTAAGTAAAGTGTATCTATGTATCAACATAAAAGTAATTTGCGCCTCGAGAACTTGGACCGTTGATAAAATATTCCGTTCCAGACCAAACAGAAGATTGAATATTTTTGTGAGTTTGTAAAGTTTCTTTTTGTTTTTTACCCGGCATGGCCAAGCGTGTTAAGGTGTGCGACTTGTAATCTGAGGGTTACGGGTTCGAATCCCCGTCGTGCCAAACATGCTCACCCTTTCAGCCTTGGGGGCGTTATAATGTGACGGTCAGTCCCACTATTCGTTGGTAAAAGAGTAGCCCAAGAGTTGGAGGTGTGTGGTGATGACTAGTTGCCTACCCTCTAGGCATACACTACTAAATTAGGGACGGCTAGCACAGATGTCCGCAAGTAGCTTTGTGCGAAATTTAAAAAAACATAAAAACTAAACTTTTTGTTTTGTCTTTTAAATTCGCGCAAAGCTACACGAAGGCTATCTGTTCCTAAATTAGCAATTTAAGACATGAGAGAAGGCAACTAGTCATCACCACCTACCGCCAACTCGTGGAATTCTCTTTTACCAACGAATAGCAGGATTGACCGAAAATTATAACGTTCCCACGGCTGAAAGGGCGATCATATTTTGGTGTGACGGGTATTCGAACTCGCGACCCTCAAATTACGAGTTGAGTGCCCTAACCACCTGTAAAAGTTTTTTATATAAATAGTTATTTGTAATAATGGTTATTATAAACTGTATTTGTGTTAAGAAAGAAAATTGTGTGTATCATTCTTAATTTGTGATGACCACTTGTAGAGAATTATATATTTAAAAACGGCTGGTATGGGAAGAGAAAGCGCTAGTAGAGGAGCGAAAAACGTTTCGACCTTCTTCGACCTGATATATGTGTATCAATCTTGTTGGCAGATATATAAATTTGATACGTATTAACATTTAATTAACTCCTAAATAAAAATTAAAATTTTCCGGCGGTTTGAAATCATAATACTTAACGTACGTAGTAATAAATCGGAGACTCGTCCGAGATAAAGTACAACATGTAACACAGAAGCTTTTATATATTCAAAAAAATCACAACCTTTCTAATAACTTTCAAAACAAGCGATGTGGAATTTCTTTTCCTGTTTCTGCAAGACTTTTAGCACTGCTTGTCATTATCTAACTCTCGGTGTTTCTCGTATAGATCAGGTTTTTCATGGACCCCGCTGTCCATGCTCTGCAATATCTGGATGTTATTCAAATGAAGGATTCGACCCACAAGTCCCACTTCTACCACAGTCTCAAGGGTACCCTGACCTACATACCCAAAGTAAGGATTTTTCATCATCTAAAAACTGTTTAAAAGCTTTCTTTACTCTTTGCGCATTTCTGTTATTCTAATACCTTTTGTAGAATGTGAACCATTTGTCCATAATATTCTGTCACACACACTGTAATATTACTTTAATAAACCGTATTTGGTTACGTAGTTTTTAAAGTAATGGATTTTTTTGTCTTTTCCCAAACTTAATGTAATTTTATCTGTTATGCTTTTCTTTTTACAGTAATGTAGTTGTTTTTGTGTTTCACCTAACGTAATGGAATTTTATCTATTGTGTGGTTTTTATAGTAATGTAGTTGTTTCTGTGTTTCACCTGATGGAATTTTATCTGTTGTGTGGTTTTTATACTAATGTAGTTGTTTCTGTATTTCACCTAAAGTAATGGAATTTTATCTATTGTGTGGTTTTTATAGTAATGTAGTTGTTTCTGTGTTTCACCTAACGTAATGGAATTTTATCTATTGTGTGGTTTTTATAGTAATGTAGTTATTTCTGTGTTTCACCTAACGTAATGGAATTTTATTTATTTTGTATTTTTGATAGTAATATTATAGAACAAAGGTGTGTTTTCCAGAAACTGTGGTATCAGCACGTGTTACCGTCCTTGAAGTCAGAGCTACAGTCCCCCGAGGTCTTGGCTGCTGCTCTTCAACCACTGTTGTACATCATTGATTCAAGCTCTCCCGAAGAGTATCAAACTCTTATCTTACCGATGTTTCGAGGTGTTTTCAGTATGCCTAAATCTGTGCAGGTAATAACCTGTTAAAACTGTATTAAATAGAGTATGTCAAAAGAAAGTAGTAGTTTGTCAACACGTATTTCACAAAAATTAATTATTCATTTTAATAGCTCGTGCCAAGTTTACTGTTAAAAGAAAGTTAAAAACTGTATTTTATTTTAGTTCCTGATTAAAGATTATATTTATGGGATAATTTTTATGCATCATTTTCTACCACAGTATTTGGGCTATGATGGTAATGTGTGTTCAGCAATTGTTGAATATTTAGTGATATTTTAATTATTATTAAATCTTGTTAAGCGGAACAATGCATCCACCAAAGGGATTGAAAACCGAATTTTAGAGTTACTTATAATACCCCAAGCTTGTTGGTGAGCAACCCGGGAGAGAGGTTGTAACCAAGGAAACATAATTGTATAACGTTCGTGTATTTTAGCCATGAAGATATCGAACTTCTAAAACGATATCACACGTCTCTTGAAACGGACAAATTGTCCCTTAAGGTTTCTTGAAGTAAACCAGTTTTTATCTTATTCTCTTTAAATAAAATTTATTCTTGGAGTTACTTGAAAAAGACCTTTTTCTCTCGGTCATTTCTAACGGAGAGTTTTATTTTACAAGTTTCTTGAAACGGTCAAATACATTATGTCAGTCTCTTGAAATGGACAAATTTATTCACTAAGTCTGGCTTTCTGCACTATTTTTACTTCTAATCATTGTGATTCTCGTATACCGGTAACTCTATTAATGTTTTTCATGTTAAAATAAATTATTTTCAAACAAAATTTATAGTCTAAGCTCAGCCAGTATGTCTTAGAATACTACCAAATATCAGAGACTGAAGTGAGAAAACGTTCCACATTACGAGACGTCACCTGATTCCAGTAAGCTAAACACGTGGGTATGTTTTATCTTGTTTTTTTCTTCCATTGTAAAATATCGAACAAACACTATATGTTGGTCTAATCCAGCAAGCTACGGTATATACAGTATATTATGATATACATTATAATATTCAAAGGTTTATGTTATACATATTTGTTTCATTGTGTAAATGATACTGATGATGCATAACAAATATACCTAATATAATTAAAATGTCTTTCTGTCCAACTAATACAGGAACCCGGCACGGCTTAGCGCGTTAAGGCGTGCGCTTCGTAATCTGACGGTCGCGGGTTCGCGCCCGAGTTGCGCCAAACATGCTCGCCCTCCCAGCCGTGGGGATGTTGTAATGTTACAGTCAATCCCACTATTCATTGGTAAAAGAGTAGCCCAAGAGTTGGCGGTGGGTGGTGATGACTATCTGCCTTCTCTCTAGTCTAACACTATTAAATTAGGGACGGCTAGCAGAGATAGATAGCCCTCTAGTTGCTTTGTGCGAAATTAAAAAAAAACAAAAAACAATCCTTTTTATACAACCCTGTTCCTTTCTGTTTACATATTTACCCACCAACTTAGTTATCTTACAACTCCTGTTGATCTGAGTAAACAATTCAGAAACAGAAAACAGTTGCACCTAACTTGAAAAACTTTAAGTAACAACATCATATTGTAACTATTTCATTAAATTTAACGTATGCTTTAAGCATGTTGATCATGTGAAGTACACCTGAGAAAGGAACAGATGTTTTGTTTCTGCATCGAAACAACAGGTAGCTACTACGTCTAAAGGTTTATGCACTTTCTTAAGACGTTTTTAGTTGTTTTGTGTTTGGTACATGTTACAGGCAACCGTCACACTTCTGGAAAATCTGGATATTATAATGCAGAAAACACCAAAAAGTGACGTCAAGGGAGATGTTCTTCAGATGATGTACAATGCTTTCGACTCTACCACTCCTCAGATTCAAGTAAGTGTTCTGTAATTCATTTTACTGCTCTCAGTCAATCTGGACTTTTTCCGACTCAGCTGAAACCATTAAAATTTATGTAATGTGTAAAATGTTGAAAAAGTCAATAAGTTGTGGCTTCAGATGTTAATAATACCTAATTTAACATAATGTCACAACTTAGACGTACTTTATAAGGTAGTTCCTCTACTGTTATAGTTTTAACCTGCTTTACAATGAAGTACACTTACTGCAACAAAATAAATTCTGTCCTGTGTTTTTTTTATGTTGTTAAACAAATATTTTTCTGTAGTTAATGTTAGATTTGACTTCATTGTGCTGTGAGTTAATGGAAAAATCTTGACAAAAAATCCTGTGTTTATTTTTAGTGTGCAGCGCTCCACGCGGTGGCTGAAGTCGCTGACCATCTAGATGAAGCCGCCGTAAGAAAACTGATATTACCAAAGACCAAACAAATCTTTGAGAACAATTCTGGTGTAAAGGTAAGGGTTTTATTATTAAGACTTATTGCTCTCCACTCTATACACACATGGTTAACTGTGCTCTCTATACACACATGGTTATACAAGTAAAACGTATAGCTCTATTTTATTTAATGTTGATCACTGTATAGTTTACCCTGAACAATGGCGATAAGTTTTACGATATTTCTTTGGTCATTGCTGTAGCTGTTAACGAGTTTTATCGTTACGAAAGTTTTTTGCCTTATTTGGAAATAGTGGGTTCATTTAACATTTAATTCTTTATCTACGTACAACTTAACGCCCTAAATTGTAACACCTTTTCTCCTGGTCCACACAAATCTCCTATGTCGTAACACTTTTTCTCCTGATCCAAACTAATGCCCTGTAGTATTGTAATACATTTTTTCCTAATCCAAACGAATGCCCTATGTTGTAACACCTTTTCTCCTGTTCCAAACTAATGTCCTATGTTGTAACACCTTTTCTCCTGGTCCAAACAAATGTCCTATATTGTAACACCTTTTCTCCTGGTCCAAACAAATGTCCTATATTGTAACACATTTTCTCCAGGTTCAAGCTAACGCCCTAACTTGTATAGAGAAGATTATCGACAAGTTAGAAAAGCCGGATATTCTGGATGAGGTTTTGCCAATGCTTAACAAAGCCAAACTCCAAGACCCAGCCATCTTAATGCCAGTAGTAAGTAAGTGACAAGTTCAACAAGTTTTTCTCTTTTTAATATTTTGGCCTGATAGTGCTATATACGTGTTTTAAGACCCTTGACAACTATTGAAAAATGTGTAAACATGTTCTTACCAAACATGCTTTCCTTCACATTAGGAACACAAGCAATAAGTAAGCTACCGTTCTAACATCTCAGGCAGGATAGCATATCACACTGTACCAACAAGAACTAGTTAACATTGCTACACTGTACCAACAAGAGATAGTTAACATTGATACACTGTACCAACACAGACTAGTTGTCATTGCTACATGGCCCGGCATGACCAAGCGCGTTAAGGCGTGCGACTCGTAATCCGAAGGTCACGGGTTTGCATCCCCGTCGTGCCAAACATGCTCGCCCTTTCAGCCGTGAGAGCGTTATAATGTGACGGTCAATCCCACTATTCGTTGGTAAAAGAGTAGCCCGAGAGTTTGCGGTGGGTGGTGATAACTAGCTACCTTCCCTCTTTTCTTACATTGCAAAATTAGGGACGGCTAGCACAGATAACCCTCTAATAGCTTCGTGCGAAATTCAAGAAAACAAACAAACAATCATTGCTACACTGTACCAATACAATCTAGTTATCATTGATACACTGTACCAACACAGACTAGTTGTCATTGATACACTGTACCAATACAGGCTGGTTATCATTGCTACTCTGTACCAACAAGAGCTAGTTATCATTGCTACACTGTACCAACACGGGTTAGTTAACATTGCTACACTATACCAATACAGGCTGGTTATTATTGGCACACTGTAACAGCACAGGCTAGTTGACAAATATTACATCCCTATAATAACTACATATCTGGATCTGTGATGGTCCTCTATTGTTAACTACACTCACTATAGTATCCATCCAGGGTTACATATTATTATCATTTAATGCACAACATCACAAACCTCCTAAATATAAGGTTTCATAAAGAACTGAGAATTAAATTATAAATCACTTTAAGGAGATGATCTCCTACCAAGACCATCTTTCAGCATAAAAGTAGTGAGATGACAGTTTTGTTTTTTTCATATGTTTATCAATTTCAATTTCTGTGGTTTTGAAAATACTAATAAAGACTTAGAGAGGTCACGGTATTATACTTTATAATGGTTGAGAGTTCTCTGCGTGTTCAGTATATGTCCCGTGACTCACTATGCTAATGCGCTATTGCACGAAAATAGTCTAAATATAGCAGAGATTTCTGATAGAAGAACATTGCAACATCTAGACTGACAGTAACGTGTGAAAACCATAAGAATATTTAATATTTTATTTCTGTATAACCTAGGGATATATAAACACATGCTAGGAGACAAAAGGTATGGACTAACTGTCAACTTACTGGCCACAAGGGTTATGCCTGCTCTTATCCCCGTAGTAGTCTGTCCAGCTCTGAAGCTTGATCAGGTAAATTATTTGTCTTTGTGTGTTGCATCTACTTTTATTTTACTAGTTTTAATCTGACTGAACATTGTGGAAAAACACAACTTCTGCGTAAAACAGTTTTAATACATTAAAGGAAGGCTATTACTCACATCAAGACTGGCTTGTTTGTCTCAGTTACTTAAAAATTGACCACAAGATTAAACTACACTGCCGATTAGATCAGTTGACTACCTACAAAGTGAAATACATAATATGTAAGAATTTAAGATTAACCTGAATTTTCTAAACTGGCCTAAACTCGAGAAGTGTTATAAAGATTATGACCAAAAACGTCTCTAATACCAAACATACCTAATTCATGACACAATGCATACGATTCTTTATAAGTAAAGAATGTAAGAACAATATATCTATCTATATATTGTTAGGTATACTATTTACAGGGTTGAATTTTTAAGGTAGTTTTTTATCGGTATAATTCTATATCTGAAAACATCTATGTAAACATAGTACTTGTATAACAAAAACAGATTATGTATTATCATAAACTCAACTCAACTTTCTAAACATTTCTGAAACATAAAATCAGGTACATATTATTTTCTGTCAAGCCTAAGTTTTTGTTTCCTAGTTCACTGGTCTGATGGATCTTCTTCAAGACATGCTAGAAAATGTGGCCAGAAACCAGAGAAACAAGTTGAAACTTGAAAAAATGTCTATGCCCTCATCAGATAAGTATGTTTTTCTCTTCTATAGTTGTTAAAATGTAACCCCGTGGTTAATTTTTATCTCATGACCAAAATAATATGTGATATCATTGTTTCCTGGCGGGTTGTTTACTTCTCAAAATTACTGGATGTAGTTTTTCGTTTCACTCAACACATTTTGTTGTAGATTTCATTCTTAGAACAAGTCCTTCCATTCAGGCCAAATGTCACCATTGTTTTACAGTACACCATGATAAGATTACTCAGTTATTTTACAATACGCCATGATAAGACTACTGAGTTGTTTTACAGTACACCTTAATAAGGCCACTGCACTGTCTTACAGTACACCATGATAAGACCAATGAGTCATCTTACAGTACACCATCATAAGACTACTCATTTATCTTAAAGTACACCGTTACAAGATTACTGGGTTATGCTACAGTACACTGTGACAAGACTTCTCAGTTATCTTATGGTACTGTGCTATTACAGTAAGAACTACGTTCCAACATTAACAACGGAGATTCTGGTGACTTTGTTTACTAAAATGCAGCACCATCAATAATTCTAGTTATGTAATTAAAGCACCGAGTCCTCATTAAATTGAGGTTTTTTCCAGGCTAACTATACCCCACTCACTGGATCAAGCTACTGGTTACCCCCATCGACCTCCGGCATTGAGACTTGAATCACGCAGAACTTCAGTCAGTATGGACGACGTGCTACGACGGACTTTGTCAGGTATGTCAAAATATGTTAAAGATAAGTCAGTACTTTTAAAATCATTATCATTCTCTACAGACTCTTCTCTTCTTGGCAGAGAAGGAGGGTGCCTTCATTGAAGTTCTATATTAACTGTCCAATAGGTTTCTTTAATTTGGTTATTTTCCATCCGATTTGTTTGATGTCACTGGTACATCTTTGCTGAGCGGATAGCTCCTGATGGAGCTAAACCATACATTCCCTGTTTTTAACTCACCATTCTTAATCAAATAATGCTCAATGTATGTAATTACACATATTTAAATGTCTTCAAGAGACGAGTTTTGTCTGACAGTAAATCAAGGGATTCATAGTTAGTGTCCATCGTCGTAAAAACCAAGAACTGCTTTTTATAGCTATAAGAATGACAGCCATATCCATCTGTTCGACCAAAGAGTCCCTAGTACCGACTGTATGCACTGCTGGTTAGCTCTATTTAACCTGTAAGTTGAAAAATATGACGACTGTACGCAGATAGCACTTAGCTATGTTTGTGCAAATTAAAAACGAAGACAAATACAGAGTCGTCAGTTCGATATAAATGCATAGGTTATTTTTGTTAAATTCAATACTACAACACCCGCATCCACATTGACCAACAAAACCATGGGTGGGATGAGACAGTTTAATTGTTTGTTTTTTTTTAATTTCGCACATAGCTACACGATGGCTCTCTGCGTTAGCCGCCTAATTTAGTAATGTAAGACAAGAGGGGGAAGGCAGTTAGTCATCACCACCCACCACCAACTACTCTTTCACCAACTAATAGTATAACGCCTCCACGGCTGAAAGGGCGAGCATGTTTGGAGTGACGGGGATACAAACTCGCGATCCTCAGATTACGAGTCGCACTCCTTAACACGCTTGGCCATGCCGGGCCCGGACAGTTTCATAGATATATATTATTGTTAAGTTTATACACTGCTGGCCAAAATTTTAAGACCAATGGACATAAATAAAAAATATGTATTTTGCGTTGTCAGACTCAACCACTTATTTGAGTAGAGCTTCGAAAGATGAAAATAAGAAAAGGAAAAATAAAAATAAAAAACTTTTTTAACATTTAATAAGGAAAATGGGAATACTATGAAATTAGCGCGTTAAGGCGTGCGCTTCGTAATCTGAGGGTCGCGGGTTCGCGCCCGAGTCGCGCCAAACATGCTCGCCCTCCCAGCCGTGGGGGCGTTATAATGTGACGGTCAATCCCACTATTCGTTGGTAAAAGAGTTGCCCAAGAGTTGGCGGTGGGTGGTGATGACTAGTTGCCTTCCCTCTAGTCGTACACTGCTAAATTAGGGACGGCTAGCACAGATAGCCCTCGAGTAGCTTTGTGCGAAATTCCAAAACAAACAAACAAGGCAGATAAGTAGTCAGTATCTGATCAGCTGGGACAATATGCTGACTGGAACCATATTTAGTATCAAGTTAAATATGCTAATATTCAGTATATGGTTAACTGGATCCATATTTACATATCAATGATACAAGAAACTTCGCTGATTTCTCATTTCAACTAATCATCATTTCATGATTTAAGGATTGTATTATTTTTTGTATTAGTAACAATATAATAAAATATCTATGGTTAAGAAAAAAACACGATAGTATTTTTAGATATGCTCACATTAAATTTACTGTTGAAGTTCATGATGAGGCAAAACTAACTTTTGTTAATATTTTGGTAGCTAATCCCCTAGTTCTGGACAATAAGGTTTATGTGGTAGTTCTATATTGGCCACTGCTAAGATTAATCTCTGGATCATACTCTTCCATTAGCCCACATTTACTAGACTTTAGAGTCAATGTGATAGTTTTTACTGATCCCTCAGAAGGTTAATCTGGTGATTACACTGTCCCAACTTTTCTGGACTTTAAGGTCAATCTGTTAGTTTCGTACTGACCACTGTCATGAATAACTTTGTTACCTTCTTATACACTGCTGGCCAAATGCCGGGCCTACTTATCTGCTTAACCTAATACTTGGAAATACACAGTTAGTGGCACGATTGTATTTAATATTTATGAATTGTAACGAAACAAATAATTAGATATTAATTTTTGTAAAACGTTAAAATTCGTGTTTTGATTGCATAATGATAAAAGGGCATATCTGTGTATGTGTGAACGCCATGTCTGCAAAAGGAAAGAACTTAGAAACCTCAAATTTTGTAACCATACTATACTAAGTAGACCCTGAGGGTATGCACACTGGGTTTTGTTTTATAAACACGCATGCGTACATACTCATACGCATCTTTTTATGAGGAAAGGTAGCGAAAAACCACAAAGGAAAGAGTGTGTGTGTGTATGTGTTTTTGTTATAGCAAAGCCAGAAAGGGTTATCTGCTCCGCCCACCGAGGGGCAAAGGAAAGAAGTAGTTGCTTATATTATAAAAGAAATCACAGACAGACATGCTTTTCTATTATTATAATATATAGCCTATCAAAAATAACGAGGAAAGTACCACCACCCAATATTATATAATTGAAATATGTACTCAGTCAAATTAATAAATTCTAATATTGAGAAAAGCCAGCGTGTTTTGGTAACAATACGTTCCACGAATGGCTTTTATTTCATGTTGCTTAGCAACAAAGGTATAACCTGATATTGTTGTTATTCTGTATACCGAAAATATGAAATGAAATGTATTGACAACAAAACTAGAATAATATTTGATTTCTTAATTTAGTCTCTGTTGATTAAAGAGGTTTGTTTTTATTAAAAACAATTGTGATATAGCAAACAATAAATTAATTCAGAAATGATTTAAATGTCATATTTAATTTACTTTTTTACATTCACGATAAGCTTTATACACTTGTTAAAACTGATTTCTGACTCTAGCTTAATAAACAGCAAAATTATCAGAAAATATAGTTTGTAGATTAGATACATGTTTATATTGTGTGGTTACCTTGTTTAATAATTATTTGTTCTCTATGTCTCTACGTACTATGTAGTAAAACTATCAGGGAATATAGTATGTAAATTAGAAACAAGTTTGCATTATACTACCATCTCTAATAATTATTTGTTCTCTATGTCTCTACGTACTATGTAGTAAAACTATCAGGGAATATAGTCTGTAGATTAGAACAGGTTTGCATTATACTACCATCTCTAATAATTATTTGTTTCTTATCTTCCCAGCATCTTCTTCACCAGACTCCAACCTACTAAATGTTCAGGCCAATCTCCCTGGACGACGTCATTCCGATAACACAATCCAGCCTCCAAGAATCATGGTAGCACCTTGTAGCCCAGAAAGTTCCTTCCCTCCAAACTCAACTGCTCAAGGTCTGCAAATGAGACGACATTCTAGTGTTAGTCCCCACGATTCAAGATATCAGTTCTCAACTTCAAAGGTAAACACAGGGAAGCCAGAGATCTTGCCATCAATACTTCTGACTGTATTAATACTTCGTTATCTCATGTACTCTAATAAGAGAAACTTTAAGTTTAATTTATTCATCCCCATGATAATAATATTTCTTGTTAACCTGTATTAATCTCTGTAAGACCTATGAAAAGGATAAGTCATGTTCATCTGTTACAATTTCATATAGCTGTACAAAAGAAACCTGTGTTAAATTTTTACAATCCGATGTAGTTTTACAAGAGAAACTTGTGTTCTATTTTTATCATCTGATGTATTTGCTTGTTTTTTTAATTTTGCGCAAAGCTACTCAAGGGCTATCTGCGCTAACCGTCCCTAATTTAGCAGTGTAGGAGTAGTGCGAAGGCTGCTAGTCATCACCACCCACCGCCAACTCTTGGGCTCCTCTTTTACCAACGAATAGTGGGATTTAATGTAACATTATAACGCCTGAAGGGGCGAGCAGGTTTGGTGCGATGGAGATTCGAATCCGCGACTCTCAGATTACTAGTCAAACGCCTTAGCCCGCCTGGCCATACCGAACCTAATCTGATATAGTTTTACAAGAGGAACTTGTGTTACTTTTTTATAATTCGATATAGTTTTACAAGAGGAGCCTGTGTTAATCTTTTATAATATGATATAGTTTTACAAGAGGAGCCTGTGTTAATCTTTTATAATCTGATATAGTTTTACAAGAGGAACCTGTGTAAATCTTTTATAATTCAATATAGTTTTACAAGTGGAACTTGTGTTAATCTGATATAATTTTACAAGAGGAACCTGTGTTAATCTATTATAATCTGATAGAGTTTTGCAAGAGGAACATGTGATAATAGGTATTTTCCTTATTAGTTTATTTGTATCGTATAGTTTCATACGTTCTCCTCTTTTAATACCTATTTTCACAGGAATTGAAACTTGTTGTGTTTTTTCAATTATTCCATTATTTTAAATTACACTTAAATAGTGACAACTGAGGAAAACACGATTCTACTGTAATTATCCTGACTGGCACACACTCCATCATTCTTCCACGAATACTTCCTAACAAATATGTCTATTATGGCAGACACAGTCCAAACTGTGTAGATGTATCTGCTATGACAGATATATATACCTCGTTTTTCTTTTCGAACTACTTTTTTATTGACATAAAACTATGAACTTGTGAAAATTTTAAAACAATACGGCTTTCACTTCGATCATTTGCGTCTACTTGTCGACAGTTTAAAACTACTTATCTGAAAAATATTTTTCGAATTTGCAATGTTAAAATATTAATTTACAGTATAAGGTAATTTGCAAATTAATTATTGTATTGTGTAAGTAAATTTAACCTAGATATTAATGATTTTATTGTTTTCACTAGTTGAACTTCAATATAGGAGCAGATTTCTTCAGTAGCAGTCGACCAACAGCCAGACGATATTCAGCTGTAGCTTTATACAACAGTGTAGGTGGCAGCACCTCTACATCTTCCAATCAGTCTCCCAGTTTACTGCAGCAAATCGGTTCTGGCATGGTAAGTAATTTATTTCCAGCCACTTTCAGTATTGAAACAAATTTATTGATAATAAAACATTTCAAACTGTAAAATTAAACAATAAAAGCTCGTTACGAAGCACAATAAAGATTTAACTGATAAACAAAAGTAACTACACGCTCTCATTATCGTTAATTAAAACCGACATGACAAGCAGGTAGTTTTATAGAAAAAAGGCTTAACTCATTGTAATTTAAGAGTGGTATGAATATTAAACGTAAAAAGCCAATATTTCTTTTCAAAATTGTGCTTTATTTCCATCCATCCATTTATTTCTATTTAGCAAAAAATTATTTAACTTGCAGTACAAAACTTCTGTTCATTTTCTAATATCCAATTCTCTTTGAGTATTTGGTTTATTTCAAATTATTGTTTCACATTGTATCGAATGACTTGTTTCGAGAGTATGTTCTACAAGTGGAAAAGTTATTTTTTATGACTTTCTGTTTTGAATTAAGTTTAGGTGTACCAATACATTTATATTGCATTCACACCAAATTTCATATACACCTTTATTACCTAAAGTTGTTTATTTTTAGTGCTCGGAAGTATTGTTTTAATCGTGTTAATTCGTTTAAAAATAGGAATAAACTTGCACTGGTTGATCACATCTTATGCTTATTGTAATGTTACTTACTTTACTTCTGATTTTATTGTCGCATACATTTTTTTTAATATAGTACATTTCTTAACAATAATTGATACTATCTGTATTATATGTTAATTAATGTCGACATAATAATCCAATAATTAACAACGTTTTTATGTATTTCAATCTGTTTTTAAGTAATTGATATTTAAACGGTCACAATAACAATGACTGCAAAGTAGTGCCAACAATCATTGTTATTACGACCGTTTAAATATCATTTTCATGGTTAAATTTCGAAGTATACAAGAGGGAGATATTTTTAAATCCTCAATTATTTCTTATAACAACTGTTAGTTGGGTTCTTTGACAGACCGTAGGTTGGATCTGTGGTACACTTCTGGATTTCGGAGCTAGGAAATGGGATTCGAATCCGTGCATCCCAACAACAAAATAATCCTCGCACTATTAAGTTGTGGGAGCGATATAGAAGTGGCAATGAGTTTTTTAGTGTGAGTGGTGGCTACCTTTCCTCTGGTTAGTAGTTCAAAACGAGGGATGGGAGTATATAGCTTTGATGTGTATATATCTTTCCAATAAATACAAAATACCTTTGATTCAGGTTTTTAAAGGGTACACAAGTATCATATTTACTAGAAGGCAACTAGTTAACAGCACTAACTGACAGTTTAATCAACTGGTGGGATATTGTCACTCTTATAACGCACCAGGAGCTTTAAAATGTGGACTGTTGTCGTTAATGTATGTTTTAAAGAAAACTAAACAGATGGTAATGTTTTTGAGTTTTAAAGATGCTTATTGTGATCGTTCGTTTCCTTCGTTTTAGCAACAGTTATTTTCTGGTAAATAAAGGATTGAAGTGTCTTCAAACTGCCCTGAGAGACGAGGAAGAGAGGGTAAGATACGAGGCTAAAGGAAGTGGTTCTGTTTATGTAGAAGTCGTGACAAGTGTGTCGTCAGAAAACGAAGTTTGAGTTGGATTTCAAAGTGTAGTTTATTTTCAAGATTCATTCATCCACGAATGGCTGAAGAACATAACATTTAGATGTTGATGTTTTTATTTGTGATTAAAGTTTTGTTGTTTTTCCTGATTAACGTAAAACAACAACAGAAACGCTTAATTTTACATTTATGAAAACTTTAAGTTTCTGATTAACTTGAAACGTAGTTTTTATTAGTTTAATTCTGGACTCTACTTCAATCTGTTTAAATTTCTGAATGGAATGTTTTCAGAATATTTCATGCGAACAAGCCGACCGACGTAGCATTATTTGTTGAGTGGAGTCTCTTATTACCAGCTTTATGTATAGATTTGTTAGTCACAGACCCATACAGTGCATTTTGTTGAAAACTAACAATTACGTCTAACACCATAACTAATTAAGTCAAATGTTTCTTACTCTAAAAAGTGCTAGCTCCAAACATGTCATCTTCAAATAAAAATAAACAAACTCGGTGATTTTTTAACCTTATTCTTTAAATTTGTCATAAATATGGGCCTACTGTACGAGTACTATTATTAGGCTTAAGGCTTAGGTAAACATTACTTTTAAATGTTTTTCAAGCAGTTAAGGAAAAAGTATCATTCTAAACATTTGTACAGCGAAATCTGGAGAAATGAAAACAGTTGTCAACTCTTGTGCTCAGACCCGTATTAGAAATGACTAGGGCAGTATGATATTGGGTTAAAAGTGAAGTTTTCTTACATTCATGACAATCTCCTTTTCTCAGATCCTACATATCTCCAGTTGGAACTGTGATTGTCTTTGTGACTGAATGTTGTAACACTTTTCATGATGTTATGTACTCTGTGATATTTTGTATTATTGGCTATGTGGATAGAAAATATAAATGTAAAAATATGAGGTCTAGAATATTTGTACCAGTCGTAACGTTATCCAGGAAGGTGATAGCGGGAGTTACTCAAATATATCACTAAACTTATCACATATTTTAAGTATTATTACGTACCAGAAACGACATTAAAGATTACGTTTAAACATCGTAGAATTTCATTCAGGGACTAGACATGTTCCATAAAAAAATAAGTAAAACCTTAAGATATGCCGGGCAGTAAATTTACAAATTCTGTGACACTTTTGGTTCGTATCGTAATGATATCAAACTAAAATTACAAGTAACTCAAAGTATACATAATACAACCACATTCCCACCCAAGATAGCGGCGTACGAATGAAGTTCATGTTATCTCTGTGAGGTTTACCAATATACATCAAGAACACCATAAACATGGTAATAAAATTTAAAAGTGTTTTAAACATTTGTTGGAAAGTATTTTGTTTTTCCTTTGTCTATTTGTTTTAGTACTTCAAATGTTTCGCATGTTTAGATCGATTATCCTTGACAGTTTTATGGTTCTCTGATTAGTTGGTCTGGTTTTGTAATTGTGCGCATGCTCGAGCAATCAACAGGTCTGATGCCTTTTGTTTTGCGTTTTGTGTGTGTTTTCTTTTAGCAAAGCCACATTGGGCTTTCTGCTCAGTCCACCGAGGGGAATCGAACCTCTGATTTTAGCGTTGTAAATCCGAAGGCTTACCGCTGTCCCAGCGGGGTAACCTTTCGTTTTGTTAATGGTAGATTTTATTATCAGTGTTTTGGTTGGTTAGATAAAAGTAATATCGCGCCATCTTATACTTTAAGTAAAACAAACAGAAAACAAGAACAATATGTCGTGTTCCTAATATTCTTCGTATGTGAAGAAAAATAATTAGAACCTGGGGCTTTAATCAAATATCAAAGTGAAATAAAATATCCCTTGTCAATATTTGTTAACTAAATTCCTAGTTGTATTAAAATATTCATGAGGGAAATGTTTAGGTACCTACTGGTGGTTGATATGACACCAACAAAGTAGAAATCTCCGACTGGAGACAAAGGATCGAATTTTTTTTAATGAACTTACGGTATTGGTGTTGTTATTATGAATTTTATTCAATAATTTGTTAGTTATATACTCGTGTTTAGATTTCTCGAGCCTCTAGTTCAGTGTAAAAAGCACTATTGTATTTTTCCAATCTTTACATAATGTGATAAAGTTGCTTGTAGTTTCTGTGTTTGCTGACCAGTGGCTAAGGAAGAGTTTGGCGTCCCTGGGGGCAAAGGGTCCAAAGTGCACCTCGTCCCTTTTAAATATATCAGAAGAAAACGTTTTTATATTACCAACACTAACAACTTACATGGTTGTTCGAAACAAAAGTGAAATTCTAAGGCATTACTATCTATGTGTGTTGATTTTCAGAGAATACAACTTAACTGATAAGTACGATTTTTTTTTTAAATAGCAAAATATTAAAAAAAAACATTTTGCAACAAGTGCCGTTTAATAAGTTTTTAAGTCCACATTATTCAACAGTATTTAAACGAAAACAGCTAAGTTCCTTTTCTGTATTGTTTTCCTCAGATGGCTGTCTTTTAATTTTAACGGTTTATATATTTGACACTAAAAAGTTCTTTATACTAGAAGGTTTTTTATCAGTTTGGTTATGAAAAATCTCTGATTTGAAAGTAAAAAAATCAAAGCTTAATGTAGTGAAATTATTTACTGTTCAAAGTTTTCTGTCTGTTTGCTGCTACTCATTTCGCAGTACGGGTACGAATATTAATAATACTGTTTATTACTCTATTCATTGTTATACTTGACATAATAGGTATGTATATTCTGTGATGTAAAGTTCAAAACTAAATTTAGTGAGCTATATGTAGGATAAGGCTAAACTTTATTTTTCAAAATTCAACGCCACATATCTGATGCAGTGTTTTATATGGCAGTGTCGTATATTCTGTAATTCCGTACTTCCTATGTAACCAAATTTCTATAGAAATTGAGAGAGGGTATTAGGCCTTATAGAAAAGTCTCGAATAATTTCCCGATTGCACGTAACAGAAACAGGACTAGAGCTACAACAACAGAACACGTGGA
The DNA here is from genome assembly GCA_011833715.1 of Carcinoscorpius rotundicauda. Taxonomy (NCBI): domain Eukaryota; kingdom Metazoa; phylum Arthropoda; class Merostomata; order Xiphosura; family Limulidae; genus Carcinoscorpius; species Carcinoscorpius rotundicauda. The sequence continues at coordinate 66,042,822 of CM022392.1, read as the reverse complement.
ATTTATGTTAATATATTGGTTTAAAATTTAGTTAAACTCTTAAACGTTGTTTTTAAGTAAGTAAATAAAAACATTCAAGCTGGAAGAGTCTTCGACAGAAGTTACAAACAATGTAATTTTTTGTTGTTATTTGAACTGATAGATTAATTACTTTCCAGTTTGTTTGTTTTTTCACCATAACTTAGAAAATATGTTCAGGTACATATGAGAGAATGTGACGTAACGCTGGGAGTCTCCGTTTCGATTATTTTGGGAATAACTTGTACCCGAAAAGAACTGATACTGCAAAATGTTAGGCTTTGTGAGTGCTACGACCCAAGCGTGTATTTTTCACGTTTAGCAAATAGCTTTCGTTGAAGCCAGTCTATGCAAAATGCCCATAGAAATATACGTGTATGTGTGAATAGAAGTCTCTTACGTCTTGACATGTGGTGAAAACGTAGACGATAATCGATCTCACTAGTGTCGCTTCTACTTAGTAGGCAACTTGGGGTTTGATTTCAGCAACGCTTCGATTACGTATAATTAATTCACTTTATACGTTTTAAATTGACAACAAACAAACAAAATTTTAGTAGGAGTGTCTTCTGTACTTATACATAGATAAGCGTCCTCTTCACAAGAATCTCTTCTCGTTATCAAAACTTAACCCTGAGGCTAATGATAATGCATGTCGTTAGAATGCAATAAAATATCAGTTTGACGGAATTACATGAGAGGATTATCGTAATAGTGAGTAAAAACAAAAACAAATGAAATCTGTAGATTTTGTTTGTTAATAAGCACTAAGTTATAGAATGGGCTATCTTTAAAGTGTCCACCGCAGGTATCGAAACTTGTTTTAAGATATAAGCTTTCACATTTACGGCTGAACCACCGTGGGGTAAAAAGGTAAAGGTGGACAGGAAAGAAAGTTAGATTAATATTTCGTTGATGATGTATATTTTAACCTAAAATACGTTGTATTTATATATTTTAATTCTACCTGATGGAGTGAATATATATTTTTGTGTTAGGCCTATGCATGGTAAACTTACGGTGTATGAAACAGCTTTGTCGTGTCAGCTTATTAACTTTGACAATTTACCCTTGAAACTTGGTTAACTTCAAGAGTTACTTTGTTTTAAAAAGAAACAAATATTAATTGGTTTATAACCCGTCAGTTTTGTGATTATTAATGATGTAATGAGACGTTAATATTACATTTACAGTTACACTTAGGATAATGTTTTGTTGTGATAGATGTTATTATGTTGCGTTTTATTGTTAAAGATGCTGTTATGTTGTGTTTCATTGTTAGAGATGTTGTTATGTTGTGTGTTATTGTTAAAGATGTTATTATGTTATGTTTTATTGTTAGAGATGTTGTTATGTTGTGCTTTATTGTTAAAGATGTGGTTATGATAGTTGTAAGATTTTAACATACTACTAGGTTATGCTGCCAAACGTCATCCAATGTTAAAGAACAGTTCGTTGTTGTTAAAGGAACACTTAAGATTTGTCTTGAAATATATGAGACAGTTAAACTTATTAAAATAACTGTAACAACTACAGTGTTAAGTTGACACGATGTTTGTTTTCGAAACTCATGAATATACTTCGGTTTCTTTATGTACTAGTGTCAGTAAACTTACGACGGAAATATAATTCTGAGTAAAAAATAGCTGAGGGTCAGAAAACTTCTCGACAGAATTGTTATGTAACCTAAACATCTAATTTTAAGTTTGTTGTGGCTGCTCTGAATTTTATTTTAGTTTGTTGTCGCTGGAAGTCAAACAAGTATGATTCCTGTTCACGAGCAAAACCAAGCGGGTTCTTTGAGCGACTGTTCAGTGTGGTTTCGAAATATTAATCAGTGATGTCGAGAAACCCACTTGTTGAGAACTTTTATATGCAAAAACGAAGTGTTTTCTGGGCCCAGAAGAGCCGTTTTTGCATATAAAAGTTTCGAAATATTATTGTGGTTATTTAGTGTTAGTTTCGGTGTATTTAAGCGGCTGTTTATTGTTTAGGTTTATGTCACTTTCTATTGTTGGTTTTTACTATGTTTGAGTGGCTTTTCAGGGTTACTTTCGGCATATTTGGGTGGCTTTTAGAGTTGGTTTCTATGTGCTTGGCTGGTTATCTAAAGTTGGTATGTTTAAGTATCTCTTTAGTGCTGGCTCTGATATGCTGTTCTCAATGTGTTAGAATTCATCACTTCTTAAGATGCTGTGTTTATAGCTCGCGATGGGTCTAATTATGTTAAAGAAAAACTGACTCAATTAAAAACAAGTAACATTTTTACTTTCGCCAGTTTTAAAACCATTGTAATAGAAGAGAAGTTTCTGATTTCCATAACCCTTTTCTAAAGTCCTATAGTTTTACTTTTTTATCATTATTTGTGTACATAATGTAGTTCTTTTCCGTATAAGCTATTAAAAGTCTGTAACCTTGTCGATTTAGGTTTCGTTTTAATTAATAGCTGTTTTTTGAGTGATGTGTGTGTAGTATAGATAATATATATTTTGTTGTTATATAAACATCGATGTCTTCATGTATATATATATATGTGAATGCTGGTAAATAAAGTTTCTAAGTAAACATTATTTGGTTTTTTATGTGGTTTAATTGGATTGTGAATTAAAGTCGAAATTCTCAACCATACGTCCATGCATTTCTGTTCTATACCATATTTTATATTCAACATAACAGAATATTTACGTGATACCTCAATCACAGAACTTCAATATATAAATATTTAGTTTCAGAAACATTAAAGAACAGCGGTTATCAAAAACATGATGTATGTCGTTTTCATTATCTAGATCACAAATTAAATGTTCTGTTAAAATTCCAGGCACCATAGTGTTTGATAAATGCCAAATTAAATACGGGCTCTTTTGTTTTCGCTTGTATGCATATTTCCAGTTCCAAAACGAGGCGTTATTGTTCTGACATTGCATGTACGTCGTTTTCATTATCTATATTGCAAATGAAATGTTGTTTTAAAATTCCAGACTCCATAGTGTTTGATAAATGTTCAACTATACACAGTTTTTGTTTTCGCTCGTATGCATATTTCTAGTTCCAAAATGAGGCTTTGTTACTGTGACGTCACAGAATACAGTGTTTGATAGGAAAGCGTTAGAATTAAGTACATTAACTAAGATTAGTAATTACTTACGGATGAAAACGATTTATTCAAGGCTTCAGAATGCTTTATTGCAAAAGTAATTCCACACACACATTAAAGATTAGTCCTTCGTAGTGTAAAATATGGGTGAATGGCTGTAAAACGAAATATTTTACACCATAACGACACTGTAAAATGTGCCGTAACATTTCACAACAAGCTGGTATGTAAAACTTCCTAATGGCTTAAGGAGTTGTGATAGTGTGAGATTAGGCATTTGTGATGAAGCTAAGAAAAAGCATTGTTTTGATGTTTGTGATGAAGCAAAAAGCTACACAATGGGCTATCTGTGTTATGCTCACCACAGGTATCGAAACCTGGTTTTTAGCGGCATAAATTCGCTGACATACAAATGTTCCACTGGGGGGCAAAAGAAAACGTTAGCATAAATTGAGGAAATGGGAAGAACACTTAAATAAACTGACTTTAATTTTTTGTTTTTAACCACATTAATAATAATGTGGTTAATTGCTATTAATTTAGTGTAGAATATCCTGCTTTGGAAATAAAAGTAAACATCAACGTTATTCATGTCCGTTCTCCCATTATTTCAATGGTGAATGTTGAGGTTTGTCTGCATGCACAGCTTTTCAATGAGGAGACAGACGAACGCTAGGACAGACAGCAGGATTAACTATACATGAATATATAAAATAATTTATATATCGTAAAGTACAGTATATATGTATATAACTTAAGTAGGTTAAATTCTGATAAAATATCAATAATTACAAATACACATTTTTATGTGATTGCATGTAAACATTGTTTTGGTTCAGTTCAGCTTGTTTCTACTTTCGCGCAAACTACACGAGTTTTGTCTGCACTGAACATCTCAATTTAACAGTGATAAATTAGAAGGAAAGCAGCTAAACAACATAACCATATTTTGAGCTGCTCTTTTTACCGACGAGTAGTGGAATTGAAATAGTGAGCATGGTCAGTGATAGGAATATATATATATTAACAGCACTAACATATATTTATATTATTTCAATTTTATTAATCACGTATTTGAGCAAAGTATATTTCACTCCTTGGCTTTCAATCAATCTAGGAAGTGTCTTCGTTTGATTTGTCCTCGAAATGATGAGATCTAATAGTTTCAGACTTGTTGCCTACACTTTTAAAAGTGATTCAACCTGTTGTCCGCTAGTTTACATAGTTTGTCGACATTGGTGTATCCTAAATACAGGACGTGATATTGATTGTCGATAAATTAATTTAGCTGTTATCGTTACGAGCGGATAAACGTGCACAATTCATGACGATTTACATACAGTGTTACATTCAAAATTAGTTATACCATTTTATTATCAATTTACGCCAATAAACAAGGCATAAAATTGTAGTTCGAAAATTATTTCTTTTGCATTATTTTAAGTTTAATTTGTTAATTAAAAAAAGGAATATTTTAAAACATTCCCAATCTTCCTTTCTCTCTGTCAGATGGCGCGTCTGTTAAAAATCTTGTAGCATCAATAATAACCGTCTATTATTTCCAACCGTGTCGGTAAACAAATGTGATACAGAAGCCAGGACAATTCCGAGGTTAAATACTTTATTGTGCTGATTAAGTCTAATAATCTTTGAGAATGATAAGTTTACTTGGTTCATCATTTATGTTATGTCAAAATGTTAGAGACGTCATGTATTAAGCTATTAAAAAAATAGGTTTTAATTCAGCAAAATATGTTAACCCTACTTGTAAAGTTATTTGTATTAAGTTTAAATATCATTTTAATACTAGTCTATTTTCAAACATAAACACTATGAAGTTTAATAATCCCACTTTATAACAGCTATTTGCATATATTAAAACACTAACCGATTAGTTTAAGGAAAATTTAATAGTTCAATTCCGTCACGCTAGGCTTATGACTGGGGGAATATGAATCGCATTTCTTTTTGAGGAAAAAAATATTGGTAAAGAGAGATTGACGAACAATTTAGAATCAAAGTACACAATATTTCGACGACAGGAACAGTTACAAATGTCCATAGAAAGGAAAAACTCAAACCAAAGAATTAACTTCTCAACTAGTATGGAGTAAATTCTCTCATTCACAGAGTTAACCTCTCAACTAATATGTAGTAATTCTTTCATCCACAAAGGAAGGCTTAAATAAAAGAGAAACCTCAGTATGAAACAGCCCATCTCGAAAACAAGTGACGTATTCACTAGAATTATTGTCATTGGAACTACATCCCTCAGAGTACCTTGAAATAACTATAGGGTTTTGTGTTTATAAGTGAGGTTAAGAAAGTTTGTCAAAATGTGTGTCTTGGACTAACCTTGCTTTCTGAAAACGTCTCTTTGTAATGTCGGACAGTTGGTAAGACTGGCAATAGAAGAAACATTTTATGTCAGCATTAATACAGAAAATTATTCTTATAAAGTGTAATTAACACTCGTTTCCATTAAACTCCATTGTTGAAAAATTAAAAATGTTTCCATTATCAATCATTACACTTATAATATGTTCTGTTAAGAGTAAATGATTGTAAAATGAATATTGTCTGTACCATTTTTGTGGAAAGAAAGAGTTTATGTTTTGAAAGGAAAGCTTCATGTGTTTAACGTTCAAACTTATCAAATTAGAATTTCTTTCTAAAGTATCCAAATTCATGTACTTTTCTGTTGATCTCAAACATCTATTTCTATTGCTTTTAACAAGTACTTGAGGTTTATGTGACAAGAAAATTGTCCTTTTAGGGGTGAATGAGGCAATACCATGTTATATTAGTCTCGTACTGTTGCAAGTATTCAGTATGATGTACCAGTCTTGTCCCATTACAACTGCTTAGTATGCTAAATCAGTCTTTTCCTATTACAGCTATTTACTGTACTGTATCAGTCTTGTCTTATTACAACTATTTAGTGTGCGGTATCAGTCTTGTACTACTACAAATATTTAGCATACTTTGCTAGGGTAAATCGTGAATTATGTTCAGTGTGTGTGTTTCTTCTAGCAAAACTACATTGTGTTATCTGTGTTCATCGAGGGGAATTGAACCCATACTTTTAGAGCTGTAAATCCAAAGAGTTACTGTTGTGTCACCGGAGAGAAGGGACAGTAATCAAAAGAGTGTTTTTGTTTAATTGTTATTAAGCACAATGTTAAACAATTAGCTATCTGTGTTATGACCAGAACAGTTAAAAAAAATTAAGGTTTCAGTGCCGTGGGTCTTTAAACTTAACGTCAAGCCATCAGGAGACGCCAACAAAAAATAAACCATAAGAATGACGTCCATGAGATGTTATCATCAAAAGCTGTAAATGAGAATAAAACCTTGTTTATCTTTTGTATTAATGGTTTGATATAGCCTTTATAAAACCGTGATTATCTATTGTGTGTTATCATTTCATATTTAATCATCTATAATTTAAAGTTTTAAATGAGCTAAACATTGATTATATATCATCCAATTTATTTTTAAATAAATTATGTAGGTTAAAATATAAAAAGAAGAATAATGTGGGTATCGCATGGCCTAGCGCGTTAAGGCATGCGCTTTGTAATCTGATGGTCACGGGTTCGCGCCCGAGTCGCGCCAAACATGCTCGCCCTCCCAGCCGTGGGGGCGTTATAATGTGACCGTCAATCCAACTTTTTTCTTGGTAAAAGAGTAGCTCAAGAGTTGGCGGTGGGTGGTGATGACTAGCTGCCTTCCCTCTAGTCTTGCATTGCTAAATTAGGGACGGCTAGCACAGATAGCCCTCTGCGAAATTCCAAAACAAACGAGAACAAACTTTATAATTTATTATACATTATTATTTTGAAGTGGATAGTTTAGAATAAAAAAATCGATAGAAATTTTAATTAATGATTCAGCATTAGAAATAAAAGAGATAAAAATATAGGTTAACACAGAAATTCTGGATAATTTGTTCAGAAATATTATGATGCAATTCACCACTACGGCTTTGAAGTGTCAACGGTTTAACTTTAACACCTAAGCCTAAAGAAAAAAACCTAATGATGTTATATTTTTATAAGAATAAAAAAATATCTATTCTTAAACCCAGTTGAAATAAGAGAAAAATGGGAAAAAGAAATAACAGCAAAAATGCACGAAATTGAGTTTTCGAGATAAAGTCAAATCATTAATTCAATTAAAAATGAAATAGGGTTAGCTCAGCAAGTCCTCAAAAACCATTTCCTCTTTAATTAGTTTCTAAGTTTAATCTATACAGTATTAACGGAATGGAAGAAACGCTTAAACAATATTTCGGATATATTAAAATTTAGTTATTCGATCCATGAAACTTACTTCACCAAGCGTAAAAATGTAACTGACGGTTTTTTTAATCTTATTTTATAAATCGAGCAGATTTAAAAACAACAATAAATGATAATAAAAAAGTAACTTTATAATTAATCAACTTTAACAAGCGAATCACTAACTAAGAACGAATCATTTCCTTAACCTTCAATGAAAAATATTTTTATCAATCAAGAACATTGTAGCATACGATATTCTACATTGAAGCTATAGTATAACATAATTAGATTTATTCAACCAATAAATCTTTGCATAAAAATACAGAAAAGCAAGTATATCTTTAAGCCTTGCCAGATGATTCAGTATTTCTCATAATTTAATAATAAACATGTGCTGATCCATTCATGTTAAATTACGTAATAACTAAACAATAACCATAATTAAAAGTATGATTATTACTTTTTGATTTGTTTATTGTAACATGGTGTACACAAGAAACAATTTATCATTACTAGAACAATAGATTGAAGGATTAGCAACACTGTTATTATCTGCGTCATCTAATCCTTATACATAAGCTACACGCTTAGAAGTATTTAAACGGCCCGACATGGCGAAGCGTGTTGAGGCGTGCGACTCGTAATCTGAGGGTAGGGGCTTGCATCCCGATCGCGCCAAACATACTCGCCGTTTCAGCCGTGGGGCGTTATAATGTGACGGTCAATCCCACTATTCGTTAGTAAAAGAGTAGCCCAAGAGTTGGCGGTGGGTGGTGATGACTAGTTGCCTCCCACTAGTCTTACACTGCTAAATTAGGGACAGTTAACACAGTTAGCCCTCGAGTAGCTAAATTACAAAACAAACAAACAAAGTCATCCACCAGCACGTTGTCACATAATTTAACCAAAGTAATCCATCAGCAGGTTGTTGCATAATTTAATCAAAATCATCCATCAGCAGGTTGTCACATAATTTAACCAAAGTAACCCATCAGCAGGTTGTCACATAATTTAACCAAAGTCATCCATCAGCAGGTTGTCACATAATTTAACCAGTCATCCATCAGCAGGTTGTCACATAATTTAACCAAAGTCATTCATCAGCAGGTTGTCACATAATTTAACCGACTGATTCAGCAGCTAACCACGATCTTCGAAGTGTCGTTATAGAATGTCATGGAGGGTTAACTTCAATGAGGCAAAGAAGGCAGTTTCCCTTACAAACTCTGCAGGATATGATATAATCGCATATAAAGTGATAAAAGATTTCTACCCAAACGCTCTCCCGCTGGTACAGCGGTAAGTCTAGGAATTTACAACGTTAAATCAGGGGGTTCGATTTCCCTCGGGGGACTCAACACAAAGATCGATGTGGCTTTGCTAAAACCCCATGGTCGGAATTTTTCTTAAACGACCCATAAATATATTGTAACACGAAACACTTTAGCACGTACTTAATCATGAAGTTTATTCAACCAATCACAACTATAGTTTTAGAAAATATCATTAGTCTATGTTATCGAGACACTTTACCAAAATGCATTCTTTAATATTTAAGCACAAAGCTACACAATTAATTATCTCTACTTTGCCCACGAGGTGTATCGAAACTCGGTTTCTAGCGTTGTAAGTCCATAGATAAACCGCTGGCAACTATGGTATTATATTGAATGTTGCTTTAAATTAAAGGGTAGAGTCTCAACAGAAGAAGAAAGATGGCTTTAGTGATCACACTAATTAATACTTGAAGCTATCAGAACGTTCACACACTGGTGGAGAAATAGAAGGAAGTCATAAAAAATACTTTCTGTAGAATAAACGCGTCATTACACACATTTCTGCCAAGCTTGTCATACAGTTTTGTGTTGTTTTATTTTGTTATAACCTTATCAAACAGAAAGGGAAGTACAGTAGCATTTTCTGACAATAGATAGCGCTCCGCCGATAAAGCCGTTCACCTTTCGTAATGCCCGGGCAACTAGTCCAGAGTTGTTTGTCCTTGTAACCTGCCCCATCGGTTGAAACTGTATCAGTTGGTAAAAAACACCGTTGGCGAAACAAGTATATAGTCTGTAGGATGGGTAAGTTTTATTTAGTTTATATAATGTCATCTCGAGTTTTTCAGTATGTTTGTCAGTCTTCAATTACGACATATAAATTTCTACTTTGTATCCTTAAATTAGGAGCCACAAAAAGACCCTATACATGTTACAAATAGTAAATAAAACTTTCAAACACTTAGCTGTCATGGTGGAACGTAACATGCGCAGTAATTCGGCTCGCGTTGTGTTAGAAAAGGCAGTGGATCAACTTAAGTGAATCAAACAAGTGTTTTATTTTAATAGCTTATAGTGATAAATAGAAAGAATAAACTGACGTAATATAAAAAGTTAAAATTGGTATAAATGTGTCTGTTTATAACTTCAGACACAAATATACGAAATAATAGTAAAAATTTCTTATATACTTCACAATCTAGTACGTTATGAACATGGAATTCGCTGTGCACGTGCGTTTTGTACTTTCACCTAAATTCAATCTGTTAACAGTTGCATATTTACTCATAGCACCACACGTATGCTGTAGCTTCAAATCGCCAAGACAACAGTGACATTATACTGTACAGACCAAAATCACTAAAACACACAGTGTAACAGTGGTTTCCAACCTTTTTTATGCCCCGCACCCTTAAAAAATTTTAATATGTTCTCGCACCCCTCCCAGTAATTAGTTATTTAAGAATAAAGGTGAAGGTGGCCAAAACAAATTTCTATAATTAGTTTTTAATGATATAAAAACAAAACATCTGTAAAAGAAAAAATATTACAACAAACTAAAAGTTCCATAAACCCTACATGGCCTGGAAAAAAGAAATTTTCATCCATGCATGAAATGAAATTTCTTTGAATTTGAAATGTTTATAAGCCTATTTAAATTTAATGACTCTTTTGTTCTTGTTTATTTCTTACGAGTTTTACAAAGTATGGCACAATTTTTTTAATATATAGGACAGTACCCTTAATATAAACAAAAAAAATTAAATGTTATATCGCACACCCTGGAACACTATCTCGCACCTCTGGTTAGGAACTACTGCCGTACAATATGAAATCACCAAGACAACAGTGCCACACAATAACCTGCAGTGTAAAACCACTAAGACAAAAGTGACACACTGTATTTAAAAGTGAAATGAACAAAGTAGCAGTGTGGCACTAAATGCGTCGATGCACGAACACCAACAAGACACATCACATTTTTTGCTACAAAATGTATAAGCATGTCACAAAACGATACTGTTGTAAGTTATATTTTTTAATATTTTAATTTTTGTTTGATAGAGGAACGGTGTTATGCAGTCACGATAACACAAAATCTAGAAATTTGAGGATTTAAATATGATTCCAAAATTCTTTAGGATAATAGATTGTATATAAGTACGAGATTCAGTGTGTTAATGAGTTAGGTAATGAGTTATCGCATATATTTATATGTAATTCAATCGGACAGAGTTTACCAACGTGTTTTTTATCAACTGATTGACAAGGAATTTCAACAGGTATGCTAACCATACGTTAATTTCGTAATTTCTGTGAAATACATTCTTTGTTAAGTTAGGCCTACCAATGAATGAAACTTTTAGCAAACGTTATTGAAGAAATATACTGATTCATTATCGTTACGTGGGCCGGACTTAATATTGTTTTTTTACAAACTAACCCAAAAGAACCCATCCTACCATATAACATCTGTATTTGAATGACTAATTTAATACGTTGTCTCTGTCCTACCTTGCAAACGTTGTATTCATCTGCTTGAATGACAAGATCACAGATGGAAAGTTTTGGATCTGTTGAGGAAAGAAGGCCTTAAGTTAAATTTCAGAAGTGTGACTTCATCTGTTATCCAATTCTGCAGAGAGACATAGTCTTTGTTTAACCAACTCTTGAAGAGCCACAGATCATTGGCACATATTCCAGTGATTTTTGATGGGTAAGCTGTATTATCACAAACACCACACAGAAAAGAAGATAAAAACAATGGCTGCAGAAGAAAAAGAAAGAAAAAAAGGATGTAAAATTTTGAAATGTTTGTTTCAATTTTATTCACGCCCTGGGTAGTTTCCATCACCACCTATATGGACAGAAGTTTTACTTCTGAATTGTATGTAGCTGGAAAAGTTTTGAAGTGCAGATAGCTAGATGGCTCGAGAATTTCATGGGGTTTTACTAAAATTGTACAATAACTTGGATAGAACCATGGAAATTAGTTTGCATTATCAAAAAGATCAGTTGGTCATTGACAAATGTAAAGAACGTGAATCAGCCGCGTATTAATTTCGAGAGAAATTTGATAATATTGGATTACTTTACCATTTAAATTATCTCCGATACCAAATAATCGTGTTACTGTTTTTAATTCAATCCTTGTAGTGAGAGTTTCTGCTCAGAGTTAACCTGTACGTGGCCTAAAGTTTTAATAACGGAAATAATGTGATTTACTCTGTTTAAAATAAAATGTTATTTACATATTACCTATATGTCAGTATTACTTGTTTGTGATCAGTGTTGTTACTATCACACGGGTAGATTAACCCAAACACTGCGACAAAGTTTCATACAACTGTTACTCACAAAAAAACAACAGACACACATAAAAACGCCTTCTCTAGGGTAAATACACAAATTGTATCTGTGCTCAAGGAACTAAATGTGGTAGTATTTACCTGCACGTATGCAGAAAAGGTTTAGCTTGTAGCATTTCGTTAATTTTACACTCGAATTTTTTCTCTCATATATAAAGTCTTCATATATTTAAAGATTTCGTTTTTAACTTTCCATTTGTTTTATCAAGGAACTTCTGCTTACTACTGGCGAACTGCTTTACCGATTGTCACCAAACCTAGTATATACCATAAGGACGCTCATCCACGTTGATGTGGGGGACGGGGAATATTCGGTGTTTATAACTGACCCCTTGCCTTTTCTCCTTGCGTTGATTAGGGTACTTCATTAGGTGTTGCGGGTTTGAACCTCTCTCACCAAACATGCTTGTTATTTCAGCCGTTGGTACGTTATAACGTGACGGTTGAATCTCACTTTTCATTGTTAAAAGAATACCCCACAAATTGGCAGTAGGTGGTATGGACTATCTGCCTTCCTTTTAATCTATTACTGCCACAACAAGGATGGCTAGCGCATATAACCCTCGAGGCATTACGCGAAATTCAAAACAAACCAAACAACATGTGTCTAATATATTTAATTCGATATTTGTTTTCCGTTATGACGAGAAAACCCACTTATGGAGAAAAATATATATCTAAAAACGGCCGGTATAAAATGAGAAAATTTTATCAACCCCTACCAGCCATTTTTACATAGATATTTGTTTTGTTAATGTTTTTCAGTTTTAGCTGTTTAAATTAGGCACAGAAGAAATAGAAATAAGGAGCAAAATATGTTTAAAGATTTATCTTAGAAGTCTAAATGAATATTTGATGGAACTTATATTTTTAATGTTTATTTGTTAGATAGTGCATGATAGAATATCTAGACATTTTACGCAGTTTGTCGAATCAAGTGTATAAGTATCGGTGAGTTAGTGAATAACTAATAAATGAATCAGCTTGTAACAAATGTCAAAGAAGAAATAATCTGTATTATCATTGTAACATGGACTCTGTGTCATTTCTGCTAAATCTTAAAGAACATCCCTACTTATGTGACACGTTACAACTGTGGTCTCAAAAATGGTATTATTTTGGTGAAAGTAGAATAGAACTGATTAAATTTCATTCAAGATGACGAGAAGATCGTGAAGAGAACTCAAAACTTTGCTGGACGTGGTAAAACAGTTAAAAGAGACTAAAATGATCAAATAAAGAAGTATAAAAATATGTCAATAAAGTACAAGAAAATAGAATAAAACATTTCGAAGACGAATTGACAAATACACTGATTAAATTGGTCACACCTCATTCTGGATATGCTAAGGAATTCAACCATTTACTATAAAAAATTATCTTTTGGTTTACTGTAACAGTTGTTGTAACAGTTGTGATTTTCTGTTCCAGAATTAAGATTGTTAAAAAAAAAGTCTAATCACAAAACCAAAGATGGACTATGGTGGAATGGTACGTTGGTGAACATATCAGGCCCAGTTCAAAATAGTTGTTAGAATGAATGGAGAACATCAAGGTATTAATCCTAAGCTAATTCCTTTAACGACATTGAGTGACTTTTCATTTGATAACCGTTATCAAACATTATTAGATGTCTTGCCAAACAGGTTTAAATGACACTACAGAAGGAAGTATCCAAACAGAAGAGGATACTGAGGAAAGACTTGACCTTAGACCAACATATGCAATATTTGGATAAACTTTCCCAGTTGCCTTACTCAGAAGTTCGACGTAAAACGATGTATTTGATGGCACGTGGCCAATTTATAGACGCTATAACGGACAAGCATATGAAAATTAGGCCAAAAAATAGATGCACATCTTTAAAGAAAGCTCTCCAGTTGATAATAGAACTAAAATCCATTAAAATTGCAGCTAAACAATTAATGGCACCACATAAAAGCTAAGGGATTAGATCAAGTAATAAATTAACTTTCTGACACTAGACCAAAAGAAACTAAAAGGATTAACTAAAAAACTAGTTGCACAAAATGAAGGATATAAACTATAATATGTGTTCCAAGTGTAACATAAAAGGGCATATTACTTAGAACTGCAGAAAACCGTATATGAAATAAGAACTCCTCTCAAAGGAAAGGGGAGAAGAGGTGACTATTATGGATGTGGGAGACATGACCATTACTACCGAGACTGTGAAGCAATAACAGTTGCTAATAGGCTTTTAAGATCCTTTAAACCTAGCCATGTGAAAGAAACAAGGAGTTCACCAAAAATTGAAAAAAAACACACAAAACAAACGGGAATTAGCCAATATTATGTGGTAAAGTGAATTGCTAATATGCCACCTGTTGCAAGTGGTATAAGAATTTTATTTAAAGAAACCAAGCCATAAGTCAACGGGTATATTGATGAGAAGACTTGTATGTTAATCGATAGTTCACAATTACGATAATTTGATCCAATTTGGTATTGAAGGGTGGGCATTTACGTACAGCAATAAAAGATAAGACAGAATAATACGAACACCAACTACACATAGAAATTAAAAAAAAATGAAAGTTAACTTAAGCTTTTCTATACCTCTTGATCTGTGAGTAATTGTCCTCGTGGAAAGTATATGTTTAAAACTGACTTCGTGTGAAGAAATGGATGGGAGAATATGTTAGTTTCTTAGTCCATAACCAAAAAATCCCCTTGCACTACACAAAAGTTTGATCCTTCTGACTCCAGGGAGAGTATAATTGTGCCATGAAAAAGTGAAATACATCTGGATTTATTAAAAATAAACCTACATTAAGTGACTAGGACAAAGTGGAACCAAATACTCTTGTATGTCTGTAGGAACCAATGTTTGGAAGACCACTCGTGAATAAAATCTGATGGATAAACGTGCCATAAAGATTATTCTTAAAAAACAAACAACTAAGTTGATTTTTATGAAATGAACTGTCATTTTGTTGTTAATCAAAATGTCACTAAGACAACATGATATGGGTGATCAATTCTTACAACAAGAAACGACGAACTCCAGAGTTAAATAATGCTAGAAAGGATCATGACTTAATTAAAAAAAAATAGTGATGCAGTTTACAAAATCTATAACAGGCAGTCCAAGTCTAAGGTCATCCACCACAACCATCTTCGAAAGTACGATGGTGAGAGAACGATTAACTTGGAAAATTCAGAGAAGAATCTGCTAGCAGAAAGTCAACCTGCTAAAGAGCCCAAGGTTTCTCTCTAAACCATTTCCGTTGGATTACAAAGGATAGATCCACCAACAAACAACATTCAACTAGTAGAAAAATAGCACTTAGCAATAAATTACAAGAGGCCATCTAGTCTACTTATCATAAATCCTGGAAAATAAAAACGCAAAGGAGTTAGTGAACAGATAGTTTAATGTAGTGTTATATACTTGTTATGATTATTCCTAGAGCTTCACAATTCAGAAAGGGGAAGTGTTATAAGCTATATTTTTAGAATTTTAACTTGGATGTTTATTTCTTAAAGGAGGCATGATAAAATGCCTAAAAATTTGCAACACGTGGACACAGGGTACAACATAACATCAGTGAATAGCTGAAGGGTACAAAGAAGGCATAAGCAATAAGTGATTCAATGAATGAATCAGTTAAGCACCAGTTAGTAAGTTTTCTGATTCAGTTAGTGAGCTAAACAGTAAGTTGTAAGTGTGTTTGTTATCAGTTGCAATTACGTTTACAAGTGTACATTAGTGTCCAAACGTATATTCAAACGTTTTTTGTAGTTAGACCTATACAAGTGAAAGTATACTTCAGCAAACGTTAAAGAAGAAATAGACAACTAAATTGTTATCGTTACAAAGGCTGGATGTAACATTGCCAAAGTAATCCAAAAGGATCGACCAAACTAGTGGTATGTAATTGGTTATAAGTAATTAGTACTACTACTATAAATCAGATCAAAAGTACGTAAACGATAAAATTAACATTAGTTTAGATAGTATGAAAACCTAAATGAATATTGTGAAACTAACAAAAAAGTTTTCTATTTTAATTTATAAATTACCGAGTGTTAAACGAATTTTTAACGAATGTAAACTTTACAAACGTTTTATGGAGTTTTGGAATTGCATACAAAAAAGGTAGTATAGGCAGAAATATTGGGCCAATGAACTATATGTAGGAAGGTGCTCAATATGCATAATACAAATATTCACGCTAAAAAATCAACAGTGGCAAAGAGTTTTACTTTAAAAATGGTAATCAGTGATAACGAGAAAACCCACTTATAAAGAAAAATATATATGTAATAACGGCTGATTTGGGTTATGATGTTTTTGTACGTAGAAAAGCGAACAACGTTTCGACGTACATGTATCTTTTACTTTAAAAATCATTGTCATTCACTTTCATTTGTTTCTCTACCCAACAAGCCCAAAAACAAAGCAAGAAACCATTGTCTAAGATTCAAAGAAGAAAGTAACCAACCCACCAAATTGTTCATCTTTCTGTTTATTGCAATCTAGATAACCGTACAATTACTTTATGACTAACATCATTTTAAACCAAACTCCATTGTTATGTGTTTAGGGGCGGTGCGCAATATCATCGCTTAGTGCTAGTAACTAGTATTATTTAAGAAAAAACATAATTCTAGTGTAAACGATGTTTTCATTACCTCTTGAAGTCAACTCCTCTACACAGATCAAATATTGCTTTAAAAAGCTTATGTACAGGGTGAAAGAGATATTACATGCCAATAATAGATAAACAATAGAAGACTATTGTACATTATACAATCGATGTCTTCAAAAAGTCAAGTTCTATATTATGTATGAAGTGAAGTATAAAAAATCAATACACGTAATATTAGATGTTACTGTACTCATTCATAGAATACACTAACTTTTAGTCAAGGGAGAAAACGTTGAAAATTTAATAAAAAAAATTTGTAAGTTAAAACTAATGTAGGGATGACAGTACTAAAAAAATGGAATCAATAATATAGGGATAATGCAGGTTATCCGTATATGACTTTTAATATTAAAATTTAATATTGAATTGTAAAGTGTATACTTGACTTTAATATTACTGCAGTTGGAAGTTGTGTATTCCTAACTATTGGTATGTTGTATATTTATCATAATATCACGGTTATATTTGGATAGCACATCAATGTAATGTAACTACGTGGACTTACGTGCAAGAAAAACTTGTGTTGACCGACCTCGTATCCATCTTGCACTTATACATGTTACAATGCAACATTAAAATTGAATATTGAAGAGATGATCTTTGTATAGCTGTATCATTCCTATGTTCTTGTTTGTATAATTTTGAAACTGCCATTTGTACATCATTTTACATTTAAAAAATGTTCCTATTAGATGTTTATATTTATGAAAGACATATACTTTTATGCCTCACTGTAAATTAGCAGGTTGTAAGTTTCGTTTTTTAATTGTAAAAAAACAAAACAAAAATTGTGCACAAATTTTAGTTAATAACAACAAAAAAATTAAAATATTTACAAAACGTACATTAAAAATTAAAGTTCTACATGTTTTAATTTACCTGTTTTGTATGCAATGAAACAGCTGTAAAGTTTACATTCATTACAAATTTGTTTAAATGTTGTTAGAAAATCCGTTTCTACCAGACTTAATAAAATTTTAGATATTCTATTTAAAAAAATAAAATTAGTGTCACTAAATAACTTAGATCCCTATTTTTTTATTATTAAAAATAATATACCAGTTTTAGAAGGAACAACGGACAATATTGGAAATCAGCTACTTCTGTTACTACGTATGTTAACCAGAACATTAAATACTTAGAGTTTTTATTATTTAATTGATCAATCTTTAGATAAAGACATAATTATTTCTAAATATAGATTCATCGAGATAATATTTTTTCATTCTTTACATCTCATTCTTTCTCGTAATCCGAGGGTCGCGGGTTCGTGCCCGCGTCGCGCTAAACATGCTCGCCCTCCTAGCCGTGGGGGCGTTATAATTTTACGGTCAATCCCACTTTTCGTTGGTAAAAGAGTAGCCCATGAGTTGGCAGTGGGTGGTGATGACTAGCTGCCTTCCCTCTAGTCTTACACTGCTAAATGAGGGAAGGCTAGCACAGATAGCTCTCGAGTAGCTTTGTGCGACATTCTAAAACAAAAAAAAACAAAACAAGTAATATGTAAAAGCATTAGGGTTAGAGAATATTGCCATTCTTTACATTTTATGAGGCTAATTCTTCCCTGCCATTAGAGAATGTACATTATGGTAACGCTTCACTGATTCCTGTTAACAATTTAATGAGCCACGGTGAGAATACTTACCATTCTTTAGGATTCCTATACACTTGTACCTAAGACATGTCCTAAGAGTTCTGCTTGAATGAACATACTGATTAAACTTGTGGTCTGAAATAACTGTCATGGTAGCCCATGCAGTGTCTTAATTAAGCAGATAAAAAACTAACAAGGATATGGCATATGGTACTGGTATATGCTAAAAGAAATAAGTTTAATAGCACTCAACTAATAAATCTTGAAAAAAAAAATTAACGCCATATATTGAGTTTTGATATTATGCCACGGGCCAAAAAAAGCGTAGAGAATTATCAGTACAGCAGTTGGTGAAGACTTGAAATACCCCCCAAACATTATTAATTATACGTTAGTTTGTGAGACCGAGACAGATAAATCTGAAAATAGGAAAATAAGAGAACAGAACACCAGAACTCAATGATACTGATGTTAAGTAGCTTTGTTTATACAGCCTTCAGGACAGAAGGAAGACTGTTACTGATCTCAAGCATAAGATAAACAACCATGTACCAGATAATAGAACAGTGTCCAGAAAACTCAACAAGAATGAAACGTGTGGTTGTGTATCAGTTAGTAAACCTTTATTTTAATCTTTAACTATTGTCAAGAGACTGAAACTTGTTTAAAATTACAAAAACTGGACTGGTTATAATTGGAAAATGGTATTTTGGACGGATGAGTTAAACTTTGAAATATTTGGTGTAAAGCCTAGGTTGTATGTCCGGCAGAAGAAAAATGAAAGATACCTCAATGCATAACACCCACCGTGAAGCATGAGGGAAGCAGTGTGACGGTTTGGGCGTGTTTTGCTACTGAAGCGGAAGGAAATATTTGCATAATAGACGGAATGATGGACCAGCAGATGCTGATCTGTCATGGTATACCCAGCGGTTTGTGTATTATATGTAAATGTTTCTACTATCAAGAAGGTAATAACTCCAAACACTCATTCAACCTTTTCAGAAATGATTTAGCTGATATTTTTTATTTTAAATTTCACGCAAAGCTATGCGAGGGCTATTTGCGTCATACGTCCCTAATTTATTAGTGTAATATTAAAGGGGAGGCAACTAGTCATCACCAACTCATGGGATACTCTTTTATTAGTAGTAGTGGGATTGACCATCACATTAATCCCTCCCCCACGGCTGAAAGAGCGGGCATGTTTGGTGTGACAGGGATTCGAACTCACTGTCTTCAGATTACGAGTTGAGCGCCTTAACCACCTGACCAAGTCAGGCTCACTTAGCTAAGAAAAAAGCTGCTGGATTTTGTTATTCAATGGTACCTACAGACTTCAGATCTCAACACATCTAGGACTTTATTGATCGAAAACTTGACAAATCGAAAGTTACTTACAAAGAAACTTTACAGCAATGCATTAGACATTTGAAGTAAATTCCCAAAGGACACTTTGATTAAATATGCTGCAACAATGCCTGAAAAACTGTCTGCAATTACTAAAGTTAAAGAAGGACATAAAAAAAGATATTGATTGTTTTCTGAACGTAGCACTTCCGTCCAGTTTCTCTTGTACTAAATGTAAAGAGTAATAAAATTTTGATGTTTCGCATGTGATTTACCTTCCACTGTTCTTTGAGCTACTTTATTTTGATACTTTCACACATTTTTGTACATAATAGTTACATTATCTCTCATCAATACGTATTTAAACAAGTGTTTGGTATTCCGATGAAAACTAATTTCTTCTCTAATATACTTAACCACTTTTATGAGAATGTATTTTTGAAACTTAAGTTAAGCCTTTAGCTATATTGACTATGTACTTTCTATCAATAATGTAAGCTCCGATGACCCTACTTATATCTGTCCAAATAACTTTTAATGGAAAGAGGTAATAACAAAGCGCATTATTTTGATTTTGATATTATTTTCATGGAAGACAGTCAACCATTTTTGATAAAAAAGGATTTGGTTTTCGTATATTTGATCTATCTACCCAAAATAGTGTAGTCCTCTATTTTCTATTAACTGAATGAAACTAATTCACAGTTTAAAATGTGATGAATATAATAACAGTAACACCATTATAAATAGTTTTCAATCACTGGTAAGTAATGAATGTACAGATTGGAAAATAATAAAAAAAAAACTTTTTAATAAGAAATATATTAATAAATTAATATTTTATGAATGGAGGAGTTTACCTGTAGAGATTAGAAAGAGAATGCCAGTTATTCAAGGT
This sequence comes from Carcinoscorpius rotundicauda, assembly GCA_011833715.1. Classification (NCBI taxonomy): domain Eukaryota; kingdom Metazoa; phylum Arthropoda; class Merostomata; order Xiphosura; family Limulidae; genus Carcinoscorpius; species Carcinoscorpius rotundicauda. Next base: position 66,022,258 of record CM022392.1, on the reverse strand, counting down.
CATCGAAAGTTTATAAATCACTAACCTTAATATAATATTTAATTACGTGTTGAACATATGTATATTGGAAGGTTAATTATAAGCATACGGTCTGATCTCAGCTTAGCTGGATTATAATTGAATAACTTTTCGATAGATCGACGTTTCAAAAGCACTTTGATTATAGGATTTATATAACGTGTCAAGACTTCTTAAACCTACGTGTTTTACTGACACCTTGAGCAAATTTTGTCGCGAGATAATGTGTATACAATTATTACAGAATTGTAAACGTTTATAGTTTCATTTTTTATTTCTTATTTAAAAGATGAAGAAATATAATATGGTTTATTTCTACTACAAGATTATTTCAACAAATTGTATATCGACATATTAGGGATAATTGCCGTCCCGTAACTGGCTGAAAACAAGTAAAGAGTGTGTGTGTGTTTTTCTTATAGCAAAGCCGCACGGGGCTATCTGCTGAACTCACCGAAGGGAATCGAACCCCTGATTTTAGCGTTGCAAGTCAGTAGACGTACCGCTGTACCAGCGGGGAACAACAAGTAAAGACATTAGCAGTTGAAACGTTCGGGATCAAAGCACTACTCCTAGTCTCTCTAATCTAATATTTCGTAACGACTAACTGGTTTGACACATATGTTTAGATCATGTAAGATAAAAGGAATATCCCCCGACACTTTTAGGTGCTATGATCACAGACATTTTCTGTTGTGACTTAACCTGTGTTTAGGTCGTGTCTGATGGATGGAATATCCCACAACACCTTTAGGTCTTGTGACCACAGACATTTTCTGTTGTGGCTTAAACTTTCTTTAGATAATGTCTGATAAATGAAATATCCCCCAACACTTTTAAGTGCTATAACCTCAGACATTTTCCGTTATAGTTTAAAAAATAATGACAGAAATTGACAATGAATAGTTTTCTTTTCCGTTACTATTTTATACACATATTAATTTTAGTTTATTTCATGCGTACACGTAAGAGCGCGAGATTATATTTTCACAAGTTTTGAAATATGAGCTCAACCCACTGTTATGGTACATGATATTGCATGGGTTAGACTTGTATTTTCAGTTCTGGACAGCAGCATCGCCCACAGTACTAAGATTCGGGTTTCGATTGACGTGGTGGACAAAATATAGACAAGTCACTATGAACCTTTGTGCTTTGTAACAAACAAAAATTCCAACTGTGTTTCGAGTTAATTTCATTATGTCTCAAATAATTGTTAAATCTGTTTTTAAAAATTCAAGAAATAACATTCAAGTCAACCACTTTGACTAGTATGTTAATGAATAAACCTAAACTTTACAAGCACTTTCAGAGAAGTTTGTCTTTAGTAATCCGAGTGTGGATTAGTGGTTAGCAAAATGGACTGCGCTCCGACAGGTTCAGGACTCCAGACTCAATATTGCTAACAATGCTTGGCACTTTTCACATATAAATCCCAGTATTTAGTTCAAAGAACCGCCCAGAGAAATTGCGGTAGTTGTTGTTACTGGCTATTGGCTATTAATTCAAAATTAAAAGTCTGTAACCCTCTTTTGCTCATTGTCTATTTGAGGTGAACAAACTGCATGGTAATATATTACAGTAAATCGGGGCTATAAGTCTATGTAATTAATTAAACTGGATATGACACTTTACCAGGAAATGGATGGTTTAAGGCTTCAGCTACAATTGGTGGAGTAAATCTCCTTTTCATTTTCTGGGTGGGTTCAGTCACCAGAACTACGGTGTAGCCAGTTGCTGTACAAAAGATCTAATTAATAACCTGAGCTTGTTACGATTACGTTGTATCGTCCGTATTTTAACCAACGATTTAATATAGTTTCAATTCCCTGTTGTTCTCTATGTTGTTTGTTTTTCTTAGAGAAGCTATTTACTGATAGTGGAGAAATTCGATAGGTAAAAACTAACGTGGATGAATTCTTATTTTTCATTGACGCACTAATATATTTAAGTTGTGGTAAACGTGCTAAATGCGTCGTTTCTTTGTTTGTTGTTTTTTGTAGGTTGATGAAATTGTGTAATTCTTTCACGCCTTTAAAGTGTTTTCAGTACGAATTACATGTACTATATGTTATTGAGTTTGTAAAGAATGTCAAATGAAAGGCACATTGAGAGACGCAGTTATCCAGTTTATTCACTGTAACGCCACCAGCGGACGTTTCACGTTTTCAAATTGCGAAACTGGCACCTGTCCAGTTTGAGGATCTCAGTGTTAAGGAAGTGGCATGCATGATGAGGCAAGCCCAACATTTCATTTCTATTGTTGGAAGCTCGTATTATTTAACTATGACATTTGTTCTCCTGAGATTTTTGTTTTTAACGAATTCCTGAATGGTGCACTTACTAACAGCTTCCGCTGATGAGAGCTTTTAGAGGAAGGAAGTAACGTTGGAAAATATAGAAAACAGAAAAGTAGTGAAGCATACAGTCACAATAATAATGTTAAGAAACTTTATAAACAACATTCTACAACGAGTAAAACTAGAAATTAGACTTATCACATATATATACGCAGCCCAACTCTAGTAAGTTAGTTAAGTGAAAGAATACACTACATTATAACACTAACAAAATAAATCCAGACTTCGAATTGTTTGGTGTAATATTCCGTAAGATGTGTATGTGGTGGTGGTGGTCGATGTAATAGTGCATGTAGGTATTAACTATGAGAACATGAAACATCACCTCATCAGTAGGATTTTAAACAGTAGGAACTATCCGGTGATTGTCAAAAGATGTTAATTTTGTGTATCTGGTAAGTGGGCCTACATGATTTGAGTTTAACTCTGAATGTCACGAGGAATTAATAGAGAGTCTCATGAATTAGGCAAGATGAGCCCTGGGGGTTTACTCACAGGCTGATACTATTGAGCAGGGATAACTTTATTATATTTGACCCCGTTGTTCCGTCGATTGGTCCGATGGAATGTTGTTTTTTATAAACTATGTAGATTTTAGTTCCTCAGGTTTAAAGTAGCCATGTCTTTGTACACGAAAGTAATATTGTATTACAATACAGTGTAAAAGAATTCGATTTTTTTTATTTAGTGATAAAATCTCTTCACAGAAAATCTGGAACAAACTACGGTGTTGGTGTGTCGTGAAAAGAAAGGGTTTGGTTTGGCTCTACAACAACATAGAACAGATGGAAAAGATGACTTTGATTCTTATGCTTACATTATTACGGTAGGTGTTGCGAAAGTAATTAGCATATATAGATAATCTTATGACAACCATATAAGCCTTTTATAATATACATATAAACAATAAATATATATTGAATTTCAATTGTACTAACGATTAGCGTATGACTTTTAACGTGGCTTTATTTTTCAACATATATTTCATACTAACATTTCTCATTAATGCTTCACTAATATCAAATTAATACATTAGTAAGGAAAAATGCCAACATTAATATAAATAACAACGATCAACAAGCGAAGCGCCATATTAATATATGTAGCAGATGTCCGTATTATATTTGTGGTCAAGTATGTATGTTTATCGCAACAGTACTTCTTTACAGGATTTTTTAAAATGATATAAAATAATTTTAATGGGAGACGCTAAAGTTAGTTAAGTCTTTATTAAGTATGGCCTATATTATATATATAACTAACTTATATATGTGTCTTGCTTTATTATAGTTAGGACTAAACTTTAGCTCAGTTAAAACTATCAATAAATAAACGTTCGACTGCCCAACGTTAAACACTTTGATAAGCTCTTAACATGTTGCACAAAATGTCTATGAAAATATCTTTACAAATGAAACCGCGCGCATAAGTACTTTCGGGACAAAAACCGAGTACTGGTATAGGTTCTTAACCATTAAGAATCGTAGTACCAAATCAAAATTAAGAAACCAAGAACAGAAAAAAACAATTAATTCATGTTAAACTTTCAGTGGAAACTTTGTAGCTATCAATACGTGCTGTTGTCTTTCAATGAATTACGTTCAAATAAACTGTGACGTAATTAATACGTGGCGCCATTTTCCAGTACGTTCTGACTCGTAAAAAAATATGTCTAATAATAATAATAAATAAGCTCAAAGTTGCACAATAGACTATCTGTACTGCTCACTTGGTCAATGGTATTTGGGTATTTTGCCCTGGAGGGTCAGGTTCACTTTGACCTCTTCCTCCTTCCTGAACGTATTTTCCCTAACTGTTTGTATGTTAGGTCCTTTTCAGGGCAATGTCCATTTATAGTCTCTTATTCACAGTAGTCAAGCTTGCTGGTGGCAATTTATTATTATTTTTTTATATTATTATTATTTTAAAATACATAAATATGTAAACTATAAATACAAGATTTAAAGTTTATATACAAACATATTTTACTTTAATTTATTTTTTTTTCTTTATGTTTAATATATATGTTAATTGGGGAGAGGTATTTAGGATTTTCTTCATCATGTATGAGGTACCTATCTAGTTCGCATAATAAATCATTTTTCATCCAATTTTTGTTAAAATATCTAATTGTAATATTTAGGAGTCTATCTGATATGGTTGGTATGTTCGAGTAATTGTGAATGAATTTAGATGATGTTGCTCTCGGAACTCTGTATGCTGTTGTCAGAAGTGTGTTTTGTATTGTTTGTAGTTTGGTTTTGATTGTTTCATTACATACAGTTACCTATGCTGGAGCTGCATAGTCTATTACTGGTCTAATATAAGTTTTGTATATTTTCAAAATGTTATCTGTAGATGCTCCACTGTGTTTACCAGTTAGACTCCTAACATAGTTTGTTCTTCGCCAAATTTTATTTTTAATTTCATTGACATGATTGATCCAAGTTAATTTTGAATCATAAGTCAGACCTAAAAATTTTGCTGATCGGGCAATCTGGAGCAGAGTGCCATTCATATATATTTCTAGCTGTTGTTTTCTGTGTTTAGTCGATTTCGTAAAGAGTACGAGCTGAGTTTTTGCAGTGTTTATTTTAATTCTATATTTTTCACAGTATTCACTAATTCTATTTAATTGTGGTTGTATGTTTGTAGCTGCTATCGTGGGTGTTGCAGCACTTTTCCAGATTGCCACATCATCTGCGAACTGTGATGAGAATCCATGATTTGGATCCTTCAATGGCATATTGTTAACATACATGATGAAGAGTATAGGGCTAACCACCCCTCCCTGTGGGACATCAGCTAGTGGAGTAAAGTATTCGGAAAAAGTTCCTTCTACGTTTACTCTACATTTTCTGTTTTCCAGAAAGTTAGATAACCAGCGAATAATTCCTCGCGGTAGTTCCATTTCATTCATTCGGAACCTTAGACCATCATGCCAAACGGTGTCGAATGCTTTCTCGATATCGAGGAAACAAGCGACTGTACATTATTTTTTGTTGAAACTATCTATAATGGTTTCGGTTAATCTTATTAAATGGTCTGTCGTTTGTCTAAATTTTCTGAATCCATTCTGTTCTTCTGGTAATTTTGATGTTACCTCCAAGAATGTGGAGAGTCTATTACTTATTATTCTTTCGAGAATTTTGCCAACACAGCTGGTCAGACTGATTGGTCGATAGCTATTTCGTTTATTCGCTGGTTTTCCTTCCTTATGGAACATTAAAATATTTGCTAGCTTCCAAGAAACTGAGATATATCCTGAGGATAGTGATAAGTTAAATAGAGAATTTAGGTGGTCAAACAATTTCGGAGTGCCGTTTTTTAGGAGAATAGCTTGTATTTCATCTTCTCCTGGCGCTTTGTTTTTGGTGTTTTTTATTGCTTCTAGTATTTCATGTAGGGATATTTCCTTTGTTAGTAATGTGCTTTCAAAATCAGTGTTAGAACTTGTATTTGTATCAGTTATGTTTACTGGAAATATTGGTTCATATTGATGTTTATTGTTTGCTATGTGATTAGTGACTTTATTGTAGAAGTTTGTATTCATATCTGGATCTGTGTGAGTTTTAAATGTATTTTGGAGTTGATCCTTGAAAGCTTCGGCTATTTCTTTATTTGTACGTGCAATGGTGTTATTATGTTCAAGTGGAGGATATTTCTTTGTGTTTGTGTTTTCACTTGTGAATCTTTTAAGATGTGACCAGAATTTTTTCGGGTCAGTTATGTCGTTTAGTTTATTACAGTAATTATCCCATTTATTTTGTTTTTGTTGTTTTATTTGAGTTCTGATGTGATTTCTAATGTTGTTTATTTGTGTTTTAGTTTCTCTGTTTCTTGTAATCATGTACTGTCTTCTTAGTTGTCTGCGCTTTTTATTAGGTTGATTATTTCTGTGGTGGGTTTCCATGTGTTGATTGTTGTTTTGTGGTGTTGTTTTGGTATTGTTAACTTGGCTGCTTTCTGAAGGCAATCCGTGATTGTTTGACAATAGTTGTCCATTTCTACATGCGTTATAACTTCTTTAATAATTTTATTAGGTAATAGATTATCTAATTCTTGTTTATAGCATTGCCAATTTGCCTTACTGTAATTAAATTTTTCTTTCCTATATGTTATATTTTTATAGGGGGTGAGATCGAAGACGCAAAAAATTGGGAGATGATCACTATCTACATCTTTTCCCACTTGAAATTTTACTAATTTCTGGCTTAAATTATATGTACACATACACAGATCTAGTATGTCACTAGAGTTAGTGGAATAGGATGTATGTGTTGGGGTAGTATCGTTCAATAAAGCTATATTGTTATCATCAAAAAATTTTATTAATTTTCTACCATTTGAATTAGAACTTCGGCATCCAAATGAAACATTTTTACTATTTAAATCTCCCATGACTATGGTGTTTTGATTGTGGGAAAAGATGTTATTTAGTAAAGTTGTATCTAATTGTTTATTGGGTGAGCAGTAAATTCCTGCTACGGTTATTTTAGTTTTATTTGATTGGAGGATATCTACAGTAACATGTTCATTGTTACTGTTTAATTCTATTTCTTCTACAGATAAATCTACTTTATAAAGCAGCATAATGCCTCTGTTTTCATCATTTTTATTTTTCCTGTCTTTTCTAATTGTTGAGTAATAAGGTATTTTAAATCTATTATTATTATATGTTAGAGTTTCACTTATTATTATAATCTGGGGGTTTAATTCTTCTATTAGATCTTCGATCTCATGTTTCTTGGAAGCTATTGCACCTTGGATGTTGATATACACTACTGTGAACATTGTGCTGTGAGCATGTAACCTGTTAGTGTAGTTATAATGTAGGGTATATGAGGTGTAACGTGTTTTATTGTAATAGTGATCAGTAGTTCTATAAAGTTAGTTGTCTGGTTTGGTTTAGTATATTCTGTTATAAACTCAGTTATTACATTTTTGAACACTGTTGAAAACAGGCTTGTTTTATCTGTTGTGTTAATATTGGTTTCTTGTATGGTGGTGTTGTTTTCTTTTGGTTTTTGTGTTCTTGTTCTGTGTATTAGTCTTCTGTACTTGTTGTTTATGTGGTTCTTTTCCTTTTAACATTTCTGCATATGTGGTTTTTGTTGTTTTATTATGTTCTGTTGATGTGTTTGTTTCAGGTAGGCTGCTTGTTTTCGGTTGATTCTGTTCTGTTGGTGTGTCAGTTTTAGGTAAACTGTTTGTTTTCGGTTGATTCTGTTCTGTTGGAGTTCTAATCTGAAAAATGCGTTGCTTTATTTGTTTATATTTTTCGCAGCCTTTGTAATTTGCTGTGTGGGTTTGACCACAGTTACAACATTTAGGCGTTTCTTTTTCTTTTTTGCATTGGTTGATATGGTGTTCCCCGCCACATCCGCAACACCTCGGTGATGCTAAGCAGGCTGCTGAAACATGTCCATATCTTTGGCAGTTGTAACACTGTGTTACAACAATTGCCGGTGTTTTCAATTGCTCAACTTGGTATTTTTGATACCAGAGCAATATTCCATTGTTTATTAAATTTTGTATGTTGTAACTGTCATCAATGTCAATTTTTATCAGGTTTGTAGGTGTTTGTGTTTTCTTTGAAATTATTCTTTCTGTTCTGGTGTGTGGTATGTTTTGTTCGTCAAGTGCCTGCTTTACAAGATCCAGGTCAATCGTCTGATGAACCCCTCTTACCACTATTGCTTTAGGTTGTGGCTTACTTCCCGGAAGGTGAATTTTGATATTTCCAGGTTTAAAGGCATCTGTTGGCCATTCTTTAAGTAGTCGGTTAAGATCGACTACATCTTGCCCTTGCACCAGTACTCCGCCTCTAGGCAAACGCTTAATGTTAACTATGTTAACATTTGGTTTGCATCTCTTTACTTCTGTGGCAAGCAGGGGTTGGTTATATTGACCCGGAATGCCTTCTATTATAACTGCGTATTGTGGTGGTCTTGTTTTTGTCACTGTATTATTGTTTGTTGTTAGTTTGTTTTTCTTTATATTTCTTTTGAATATGACAGTGATAAAGTCTTGGTCTTCCAATTCTTGATCACTGTCATCATTTTTTTTTCTACATTATTATGTTTATCAACATCCTCGGTGTTGCTATTTTTAACCATTACATTATTGGGACTTAACCCTACTTTAGTTACAGGAGTAGCTACCTCTACCTCAGTATTAGTAGCCATCACTGCTTCTTCTTCACATTCAGAGTTTTCCGAAGAATTAATTTCTTTAATTAATTTTCGCTTTGCTTTACTTTTTTTTTTAAATTACATTTTTTGCTTTCCTTACAGTATTTAATTCCCTTTTTGCCAAGCTACAAAGAGTTAGCAATGGGGAATTATTGATATTATTGCCACCAGTTATACTTGACTTACCTGCATTAGTCTTTTGATGAGCCGTAACGGCTTTTCCCGCCATTTCCTTATTCGGTCTTATAGGACCCGTAGTTGTTAATTTTTTGCGGTTTCCCGCTCTTCTGTTCTCGATTTCAGCAGTCCTCTCTGTTTTCTTAAAGTAATATGCTGCCTTGATCAGATATGTAGTAAGTTCAAATGCTTCTTCTCAAATTTTCAAATCAAATTCTCTTAGGCCTAATTCGCTTCAAGCAAGAGCCAGACAAAGTACGTCCTATTGGTCTCGAGCCTTAACAAACAATCATCTGTACTGCTCACCATTTGAAATGTTTGTGTTTGAATTTCGCGCAAAGCTGCACGAGGAGTATCTGCGCTAATCTTCCCTGCTTTTGCAGTGTTAGACTAGGAGGAAGGCGGCTCCATTGGAATTGAAACACAGTTTCTAGCATAATAAGTCCCAACTTACAACCGAATCACTAGGAAGTATTATATTTTCTTAACAATTTAATAAGGAAAGCAGTTAAAATATAAACCATAAAAAATTGCTTTTTAAAATTTTGTCTGGTGTATGTGCACCCAAGTCAAATTTACAACACTAAACTAACTGATCAATTCACGGTCTGACTGTAATCATTAACTTTGCTTTTGTATTGTATTTTTGTCCCAAGTTTCTAACCGATTTGACGTGATGTGTAAGTAACATATTCTTATAATAAATTAATCAAGTTTAGAATATTTCTTAAATTTATGGTTAGGCAAACAAGATGTATCATGGCGATAATTAAGAATAGGTTGTAAATTTCTAATCTTGAACGAGGGCTTCTGCCATTACGTAAGTAAATAACTTGTGACTGTTATTAGTTTTTGTGACAACATATCTAAATATTTATGGTAAAAAAAAGCTTAAATTTTGAATAATTCACTTGTATTTTCAGAATGTCAGAAAGGGCAGTTCAGCTGAGAAAGCTGGACTAAAAGAAGGAACAATTGTTACCCATATCAATGGGAAATCTCTTTATTGTAAAAGTGAATTTCAAGTCTTTGCTATGATGAACTCTAGCAATGAAGATGTGACACTCTCTATCCTAGTCCCAGAAGGGTTCAAGAATCTTTCTGAAGCCAGTGGGCAGCAGAGGGTTTCCAGTTCAGGACTGAAAACCAGACTTGGAGAAATTCTTAGACCTTTGTTTCAGAAGAGGCCTGTGGGGGTATTCACAACATCAACTAGAGGATATGAAGTCATGTGAAGTGCAACTACTTTAGATTTAATGGAGATTATGTCTTGTATTTCAGACAGGATTATTCAGATATGACTCAGAATTGTACCAAAATTTGGTATTGTAACTCAAACTTCAATTAATTTTTCACATCTACTCATACTGGCACAAAATGTTGCCAAAATTTAACATTAGAAGTTTATGAGCTTGTGCATGATGTTGACAAGAACTCAATCTGAGTTTCAGATTCTTTATTATTGATTGTATTCATATAATTTTGTGCTGAAGCTGGTTATTTTGTTGAATACTATTGTGTGGTAAATGAAGAAAGCCAACTGTGTTTATGCACCCTACATATTGTGTATACATATATAATTAATCTAAGGTTTTAATTTCAAAGCTGGCTTCAACCAGGTAGATTCCTAAAATATTTATTTTTTATGGGTAAAGGGCTATTTACTCCCCTTACAAAACAAGTTCCAGTTTAATCTGGTGTTTCCTATGGAAAACAAGAGCAAACTGGTTAATATATGCATGTTTATGTACTTTCAGATAATAGATTTAAAATATGCATACATAGGTATCATCAAATGTCATTCTTATTAGTTATGAATCCTTAATTATATCAGATGATGTGAAGCATCATGCAGGCTTCCTCAGCCCTCTCTTTCACTTGTTGACAATTTTATGTCAAATGAATAAGCTGTTACATGAGAGGCTAAGGAAATTTCTTTCTGGATAACTTTGGAGGATTAAACATTCTAAATGATGAATGCAGTGGTTTAATTTGTTTCAGTTTGGTATTCAACATAATATAGATTAACTGGTGATAATTTCCTCCTTCGCTGTTGTTAAACAGTGTGTAACTTTCAGTCAAGTGATGTCAAGAAAACCCACTTGTAGAGAAATATATATGTAAAAACTGCTCGTTTGGGTTGAGAAAATATTTTATGACAAGGAGCGAACAACGTTTCAACCTTCTGATGTCATCATAAAATATTTTTTAAACCCAAACAAGCCGTTTTTACATATAGTGTGTAATTGTGAAGGATGTATGACTGTAATGTGTGGTACATTCCTCTGTCAATGTTGTTAAATTTTTGTGTAATTTTTAAGGATATTAGTTTAAAAATTAGATTTTCAGATATTCATTAATACAAAACAATCTTTTAATGTAACTTTATTCAAAAGTATACGTGTTTTGCACATAACCTTATTTTGGTGTTTTTGCAGAAGGTTTATTGTACTTTAATGATATAGTAATCTTGTTAATGATAATTATGCCTCATAAAACAACAAAAAACAAACAATCTTACCAAAAACTAGCTCTCAAGGTACTCACTAACCATTGCAGAAAACCATCGGTTATTGTCTTTGTTTGTATTTGATAAAAATGGTTCTTAAAATATAGTTGACAACCTTGTCATATGGAATGGAACAAGATTTTTTTGCTAGTTTATTTAAGCATCTTTGTCACATCTTTCAGTGGGTAAAGTTTTGTTTACCAGTTTAATACTTCAGTAAACCTAATTATTACTCGATGTATCAAGTAACAATGTATTATATAACATAATGAAAATAACAATATTAAGTAATGCCCAATTGATGAATTAGTACCTCATTTTTAATCTTTTAAGGAAAAACATCAAAATGTATTTAACTGTACTCATTATCAGATTGATTTTTAGTTAATTTTAAGTAGGAAACTTGCCCTGACTGAAAGTTAATTTAATAGTGTTTTTGTTGAAGCAATAACTCATAATAAAGCATTAACCTTTTCCAATAAATATTTCTGGTAAAGTGATGAAACATGGTAGACATTTTTTGTTATTTTTATAAATTATAAGAACATATGGTAGAAAGTAAAAGTAATATTTCAACTGTATTGTAACTGCTATATCTAGTAATGAAAAGGCCTTTCACACAATATCAGAGGTTGTCAAATTGAAATAGGATATATTAGTGGTCAAAATAATCAGGTAGTTAAACAACAGCAGCTTCAGTATCAATTAGATTAAACTGTTGAACTGTTATTTGATTCAAGTTTTAACAGTGTATTCTATTTGTAAGTTACTTTGTCCTCCTTGCCAAAATATTTAATGTAATGTATAAAAGTGTACCTAATGGATGACAGTTAACTGTTACCTTTATTTTACGCGTATACTTTGGCTGCCTTTATCACATGTTTAAAACAGAATGTTTGCTCAAACAAAAGAATAGTTTATTGTCTATATTTTTGTATAATGACAACAGCAATAAAGTCATCTGACAACTTTTAATTCATTTTGTCTGTAAACTTCATTAGTTTTTGCAACAATACAACACTGTAGTTATTTTAATACAAATAGGACATGTTACTTGACTAGTAAAATTGTTACTACAAATCTACAGTGTGGTAACTAACCATTGGCAAGTTTTCTGTAACCTCTGTCACCTAAATCAGTGTTCTCCAACCTGGGTGGTACATCCCCTTAGTGGGTGTTTTTAAACTTAAGAAGGGTGGACAGAAAAGTTTTAAGAGTTAGAAAGTAAGATTTGTTAAAATTAAGTCATAAAAAAGGGGTTTTGTTCTTTCAACATGTTTGAACAAAAATCATGCATGGATGTGTCTGTGACAAGCAATGCCCAACCCTGTAGTGTCTGTGACAAGCAACGCAAAACCCTGTATTTCTCATTCCTTTATTAAGCATTTCTCTTTTATTTTGGTGCTACTTTCAGTACTTGTACGAAAATTTTATTGGAAAGGGGCAAGAGCACTCATTGTTGAAGGGGCAGGTATGATGAAAAATGTTGGGAAATTGATTTTATAATGAACTAGATTCTGTATTCCACATGAGTGTCTTTGTTTTGTTTTTTGAGGGGGGAATAAGTTATAAAAAAATTCAAACATAATTATTCCCTGTGTACCAATAAAGGCATTTGTAAAGCCTACAAATGTTGAATGCCTGTGAGTCTGTAATTACAAAGTACGATTGAAACAAAACTTGTACAAACTATTTCGTTACAATTTCTTTATGTTTCAGTAATAGCTAGAGTTATTAAAACTGCTGTTAACAGAAAAAAGCAAAGTTATGAACAATAAGAAAACATGCAATAAATTATTACTCAAAGATGTCAGTGAAGTGTTACAGTAGAAATCACTTCACTCCATGAAGGTACATCAGTCAGCTAATGCTAAGATCGAAGCGTTAAATCGTAGAAATACTAAAGATTATCATATCGTATTTTCTTGTAAATTCGAAGTTACATTATAAATATAAGAACAAGCAAAGTCTTAGGAAGATCAGTGATAATAAAGTTATTTCTATCCAGCTAGCTATACGAATCAGTTAATGCATTTTCGTTTGATTTGTAAAGTTGTACAGATTTGTTGTTTTATAATGTTAATGTAGTCACTTAGCGTTACCTGTAGCCTTTCACCAAACTAATTTGAATAAAACTTCAACGAAAGAACAACATTACAAGAATGATATTAAAACTTGTTTTAAAGAACTTGCAAAATTATATATATATATATATACATACACTGCTGGCCAAAATCTTAAGGCCAATAAACATAAAGAAAAAATGTGCATTTTGTGTTCTTAGACTCAACCACTTATTTGAATGGAGCATTCAAAGATAAAAATAAGAATACGTAAAATAAAAATAAAAACTTTTCTAGCATTTAATAAGGAAACTGTGAACACTATGAAATTAGCCTAAATACTAGCTAGTCAAAAGTTTAGGACCATACCAAAAAGAAGTCCTAAACAGGGTAGAAAAAGGCCCAATAAGAGGTCTCAGTAGTGAATTGCACGGCCGTCATTGCGAATAACTGCAAACATTCGCTTTGGCATGATCGATATAAGCGTTTGTAGAAGACTGGCTGAAATATTATTCCAAGTGGTGAAGATGGCTTCATGAAGATCATGCACTGTTTGGAATCAATGTCCATTTCTATAGACTTCCTTCGCCATCCACCCCCAATATTTTCACTGGAGTTCAGTTCGGGCGAACCCACTGGTTGGTCCAAAAGAATCACGTTATTCATCATCAAAAAGTCCTTTGTCCTGCTGAAAGATCCAGTCATTTCCACACAAGCGAGAGCCTTCAGTCAATAAGGATGCTCTCTCCAACATGCCAATATAGCCAGCTGCTGAAGCTCAATTGTTCCATGGAAGGAGAAAGCACCCAAGATCATGACGGAACCTCCTCTACTGTATCGTGTATAAAATGTCTCCGGTAAGATATCCTTATCGTGCCAGTAACGTTGGAAGCCATCTGGACCATCCAGGTTCAATTTTTTCTCATCAGAAAACACAATCTTCGTCCACGTTTCTACGTCCCATGTTTGTTACTTCTTAGCAAAGTTTAACCTAGCTGTTTCGTGGTGTGGAAGGAGGCATGGCCATGGAAGACGTTTACGGTTTTTAAAGCCTTTCTCTCGTAGATGCCGTCTTAGTGTTCTGGGGTTGCATTCTGCGTCCGTAAGGGCCTTAAACTGGTTCGACGATTGGCTTGTGTCTTGCCGGACAACACATGGAATTCTCATGCTCGTTCCGTATCCCTCAGGGTATTTTAATAAATTTGCAACAGCGGTTTTACTACGCCAAATCTTATCAGCGATGGTACATTGAGAGAGACCTTGCTTTTGCAGCTCGACAATTCTGCCACGTTCAAACTCTGTCAACCTTTTAGCCTTTATCATGTTTTTACCCAATGTAACACTGGAGATGTCAGTGGAAGATATTGACAATGCTAATGCTTGAACACAAATGACTAAATTTCGTCACGTGTTTATCGCTTGACGCTTCGTTTCAGTATGGTCGTAAATTTTTGACCAGCTAGTATTTAGGCTAATTTCATAGTGTTCACATTTTCCCTATTAAATGCTAAAAAAGTTTGTTTTTTTTCCTTTTTCTTAATTTCATCTTTGAAAGCTCTACTTAAATAAGTGGTTGAGTCTAACAACGCAAAATGCATATTTATTTCTTTTTGTTCATTGGCCTTAAGAGTCTGGCCAGCAGTGTATATATGATTTTAAATAGAGCAATATTTAATAAAGAAGAAACTTCAGTTTTAAAGTTTAGAGTAAACACGATAATTTTATTACAATAAAGCAGATAAAGGTAATACTGTTGACGTACTTAATAGATTTAATTATAATTTAATGGTTGAAAATATTTTTAGTGACATATACTAAAATTACTAAATTGAAAACACTCCTGTACAAAACCCAGAGAGAATATATTAAAGAAATATCTCTTATAATTTAAAAATTATAATTTACTGTTTTAAGAAGAATATTGCAGGATAAGACTTTATGGGACTAGAAAAATATCGCTACAACCAGGGTCGAACGAAAACAATTAATTGAACTGTAGCAACACCAGAAATTCAAAATAAAACTTTCAAACAGTCGAAATACAAATTTGATCACTTACAGAAAATAATGATAAAAAACTCAGTAAATCCGTACCTGACCAGGACCATTTTCAATCGTTAATAAACAATTCATAATAAATATGAATTTTATTAATTTCAACAACTAAATGGATTTGGAAAAAGAACGAGAAGAAGAAGAACTGACTTTAAAAAAATTACGATATTTCAAAATTAAATCATTAACAAGATCTGAGAGGTCTAATTGCATATAAAAACTGCTGTTCATAGCTCATGTTCTATGTTAAAGTCCTAACCCCTTATTTAGAGCAACTCAAGGATGAACAAGAATGACAAGCACTCAGAAGTTTCGAAAACATTGATCAACAAAGATTTGTTTGAAAAAATCCATTCATCTGAGTGTATCATAACTTTATGATTTTAAAATATGAACATCCTGTTTATATACACTCGTTATAATAAATTTAAATATAACTTCTAACATTTTATCTTCCTTCTAGAAATGTTTGCTTTCTGTTTCTTTGTTTATTGCTTAAGTTCTAATAAAAAATAACATTTTACAAGCAAATTTAACCCTAGGATTTACTCATTTACTCCAGGATTTACTCCAATCTAATTATTTTGACGATGATCAATCTCTCTCTCTCTCCCATCTGCAACTTAATTTGTTAAGAATGTTATTGCTTGTTAAAATGAGCATATAGTAACAACATATATAACTTTATGTATAATACATTGAGATTCTAGATTCTAGCGTTCCATTTAAACCAAAGTATAATAATTGCTCAAATATTGTACAATGTTTTTTTATAATTTCTTCAATTGTTAATCAAAGAGTAGTGGCAGAAATTTCGAGATGACTTAAGTAGATATTTTTTCACTACCCAGTCAAGACATCTGTCTACTTTTATTTTCTACAAAGTGAATTGTTTGTTATCAAATTTAAATTGATCACAATGTAATGATAGTGCAACAGTCAAACAAACATTTGTTTAGTCGTAAAGCTGTCCTTTGCATGTTTAATAGAACTTTATTCTTAACTACAAAAATTCACTTAATTTATAATTAAGAAATATAACACAAAACTGGTATAAAATGCAAAATATATAAACAATTTAGCATTCATAAATATTCAATATCAATAGGTGGCGCTCTAATGTTCTCTCAGACTTATGTGTGCACAAAAAATTTCTGACGTTAATTTCATTTTTATAACGTTTTGTGGTATTATTGATACTATGTAGTTTGCAGTCTTATAGTGTTTGCAAGAAAATGCAAGTTTGATGGCAATATGTGAATCTCAAATTATGTGCTGTTAAAATGTAAATTGAAGGTAAGTGAGCATTATTGTACCGTTAGCCTAAGCCACATGACCTCAGCACTGGACATTGAACTTGGTTAGTTTTCTAAAATACAACTTACGTTGTTAATATTAAATATTTATATGAGCTTATTAGTATTATATTTACTGTATTTCTATATCTGTTATCGTAACCACATCATTATTATTGTATTTCACACACATTATATATATATATATACATATTTTACATCACTGTCAATTGTTTGCAGTAACTAACGTTATAACTATTATTATGATAAGGTTACTTAAAGTACATTAGATTTGATTTACTATTCCATCACGTTTTTGAGTGTGACAATAATAAGGAAGAGCTTGAGTAAACGTTCCAAGAGTAAGAATACAAAAAATCAAGTGGTAATTACATGTTTACTAATCATCTGGTTTTAAAGGTGTTAACATTAAAGGACAACAAGGAACCTTTTGGTCCATTAACCTGGTCTGTCCACTAAAGTGAGATAAACCAATAAAATCCCACAGAGTTAGCCTTTATCATCCGTATGAGATGACAAAGAAAGGCTAGTATCTGACAATTACGTGATGGCTGGGTTGTTAAATTTTGCTTGTTCCACAGTCTTTAATAATGAAGATTTAAGCAGAGTTTGAGATCTTAAACATTTGATAAATGGAAGTGAGATCAAATAAGATGGCTACATTAATTCTAAGCTGGTTGGTAAAAGAAATTGGGAAGTTTAAAAAATGATCAAGTTTCTGGGTCAGATAATACTTCACCATGAGTCTTGAAGGATGTTAAAGATTGGATACATCAGTTACAACAAACTTTTGTTAGTCCTTGAATAATAGGCAGGTACCATAGGATTGAAAGTTACTCAGTGTATTTCTTTTCAAGGAAGATAATCAAAATTGTCTCGGTGATTACATGTTTGTTTGTCTTAAATCAGTTATGGGAAAAGATTTGGAAAGTCTTTAAAAGATGTATTGCAAAATCCTATAACAAAATTTAGAATTTTATTGGATAGTCAGTGTGATTTTATTGAGGAAAAATCATGCCAAACAATTCTTTTGACATTCTTTAAAAAGTTTCTAATGCAGATGAGGGTAAGGGTGTAGATTTGGTGTCTATGGATTTTCAAAAAGCATCTGACAAAGTGCTACATGAAGGGCTTGTGAAAAAAAATCCTATAGGTATGGGGTTAAGTTAGCAAATTGAGTAAAAAAGTGGTTGGATGGAAGAAGGCAGAGGGTTGTTACAAATGGAATTGAGTCTAACTGAATTAATATAAAAGATGTATCTTGTGGCTGAATCTTTAGGTTTTTTGCTCTCATTGATTTACATTAATGATATAGGTGAAGTGGTAGTCAATAATTTAAATATCCTGATGGTATTAAGGTCTTGAGTGTTGGTGGCTATGACGATGTTGCTGTTGGTTTATAAAAGGATATAGATCATTTAGTGTGTTGGTCATATAAATGCTAGATGGGTTTTATTCGTAATAAATGCAAGATAGTGCATGTTGATTATTAGTTTGAAGCATCAATATAATTTTGATGGAAATAACCTTAATAGTGTCATGAAAGAAAAGTTACTTGAGATAATAGTTTATCAGTCTCTAAAGCTGTCTAAGCAGTGTGCTATTGCTAGTGATAGGACAAATGGGATTTAGGTTGTTCCTACAGAAATATTGAATAAAAGATTAATGTTTTACAAGCCACTAATTAGGCCACATTTGAAATATTGTGTTCAGTCTTGGGCTTATCTTAAGAAAGACATTAAATTGTTGGAAAGAGTTCAGAAAAGGGTTATTAGAATGAAGAAGAGGTTAAAATCTCTCAAATTTTCTTTTGAAAAATGAAAAGTTAGAGGGTTTAAGATTGTAAATAGAATAGATAGATGCACCATCTTTTTTGCATATTTAGAAATGAGAACAGTAGGACGAGGAGACACAATTATAAATTTTAGCAGTGTTGGAGTCATCCTCAGTAAAGACAATTTCATTTTTCTAATGTGATGGTTGGCCTTTGGAATGGGTTGTCTCCAGATGTTGTAGAGGCAGTAACTTTATACAAGTTTAAGAAAAAACTTGGTATGTGAATGATAAGTGCTGGGTTTAAGTTTTTTTGTTTTTAAGAGTGTGGAACAAGTGGAGACAACCAGTTCCAAAGGCCTATAATTACTAGGACAGTTTTTATAACTTCCCTTGAAATAATATCAAATGACTTACATAACCAGTCCTTGATCACTTTCAAAACTCTGGGGTGAATATTATTTGACCCAGGTGTTTTATTATTCTTTAAACTTGTCAATGTTTTCTTAATCTCAGAATTAATGTGGTTATATTGTTCAACCTTATTTTCACCTGGTAACTGTTCATGTTGAAGAATATTGCTTAAATCCTTCAGTAATTAAAACTGGAGAAACAGTAGAATTTAATAACCTAGCCATCCTGTAATCATTGGATATGATCTTTTGGGTATCATCCTTCATATATCCTACTCTGATCCTGATAGTTTGGCAACTTAATGTATTTTAAGAAGTCCTTATTGCTAATTTGTTCCCACACAATACCCCTCTGTTTCTTTATTAATTCTGGCTCTCTTTATTATCTAATTGTAGTTTAAGGTTTAAGATAGTTAGGTTAGTCACCTCTGCCCTGCACTTAAACTGATTCTCGAAATCCACCTAGCCAACTCATGTAATATCCTAAGCCTAGTATTCAGCCCCGGTGATCTGTTTGTAACTTAATTCCTACAGTTAAATTTTTGCAGTATCCCTGACAGAATCAAGTTATCATAATTTTTTTGTTTAAGTGCTTTATATATATCAGTTTGTTCCTGTGATCTGCCTTATGTACACTACAAAGACAATATATCTACTAGCATCCTTTACTACATCACTAGCTCTGTCAGTTATATCCTTTATCATTCCCTTGGATAGCATAACTTAATTTTTCTTCTTATTTGCTCCTGTACTAAATAACTTATTACATCAATGGTGTTTTTGTTTTTCTTTCCACTCCTTATCTGTCCATTTTGTTGTTGTTCTCTCCTCAAGGTCATCTATATAAACCAAAGATTAAAATACCAGATCCTGCTCTGTGTAAATAAATATGTTGACACTAGCCCCTGAATTTCTTCTCCAAGTTTGTTACTACATCCAATAATTTTCCTTTTTCTTTTTCTATCACCTCAACCCTATTTAAAACAGTTTAGCTTAATCTCTGAATAAAAAATAGCAAACTAGTTGACTTACCTATAAAAAGACACCAGGTCTACAGTTAAAAGCAGTGCAGCATTTAAGTATTTGAACAGTAGCAAATAATTTATTAAAAACTAAACCAAGACATAAGAAAGGAAAAAAAAAGTACATATTTTATTGTTGTATGCCACCATCTTCCAGTATATATACTATATAACTCCATCAATTATTTTCATTTGTAATACAGTCTAGACTTAAACACACCTAAAAGTTCATAAGATGGATGTCCAGTACTTCATTTATTCTAAACTTGGACCAAACTATTTGTTCAGCAACAAATTTTTTTTATTCCTCAGGTGTTTAGTTCACACTCAACTCCACTTGATTTGTCAGTTTAATGTTACACCACTTTATGACATGAGATGTGATGTGTTCTACTGAGGTTAACTCATTTACTTTGTTTTTTAACTGAATTTTTATGTTCCTTAATCCAAAATTTCAAATTTTCGTATGTTTGGTCAGTGTAAGCTCAGATACAGAACAGGGAATTATAATTAGAGTACATATTGTATATTTTTTTAATCATGTTACCAATTCTAGTTGACAAACCATGAACATAGGGCAAACAACCTCTCATGTTATGAACTTTACACTTTCCTTTTAACTTAGTACATGACAGTTTTAATTTATTACATATTTTATATATATAATTTATCAATTATTTCAGGACCATAGCCTCTGTCTGTAGCTACATGTTTTAAAAAATAATTCTGATTTAGAGACAGTCAATAGTGCAGATTGTTGAAGTTCTAAATACACGTGGAAGAGAGAAATAATTTTTGTGGCCATGGATGAAATTATTTGTTAGTTGATATAACAGTCACATAAATCCTTTTCTAAAAATGGAGAATGAAATAAATCCTTTATTTTATGTCATTGTTATGTCCAAGGAACCTAACTGACCCTCTTTTTCCGTCTCCAGTACAAATTGGATAGTAGAACTAATAGAATTAAGATGTCATTTAAACTGCATTAATATATCAACATCAGACACTGCCACACCAAAACATGTCATCTACACACCTTAATCACACTAAAGGTCTCATTTCAGAAGTATGAAGCATATACCACACATCAAGCAGCTACAGGTCAAATGTACAAGAGCACAGAACATCCTCCGTGTCCTCTCTTCCAACCATCCTTCCATTGCTATTTATACAGTTGTTTCGAAATCAGGCGACTCTGTGGGCTCAGCCATGGTTTGTTGTGGTTCAGTAGTTGCACATAGAATCCCCTCTACAGCTTCTGTGTTCACTGATGAACTGTATGCCATTTCTCTTGCCATGAATCACATAGAAACTAAGCAGAACCAAACTAAACTATCGTGGCAGGGGTTCAGTTTAGAGAGAGAGAAATCAGAAGAGTTCTCTCTCCAACTGGGGTGTTCAGGAACTTTGTAGTTCCTCTTCGTCCCCTTTCGTGGATTGTTAATTTAAGATTAAGTGGTGTTTATTATAGTTTAATAAGTTAATTGTCGTTATAATTCTTTTACTTTTTCCGGTGAGAAGAGTCTCACCAAATGTTATTTTGGGTGGAGGCAAAGGCAGCAGTGGATTTGCCATACTATACATTGGTCACAGTTATTTAACTTGTTTTCTTTTAGCTGGAACTGATGCACCATTGTGTAGTCTGTGTGGTACTTAGGTCACTGTAAGCCACATTTTACTTTCTAGCCATCGTTATTACTCTCATTGATGGTGCCTTTTTTACCATATTCCGTTCCAAGGTTTGTCCATAACATTAGACAGTGTTGTTGG
Source organism: Carcinoscorpius rotundicauda (assembly GCA_011833715.1). NCBI lineage: Eukaryota > Metazoa > Arthropoda > Merostomata > Xiphosura > Limulidae > Carcinoscorpius > Carcinoscorpius rotundicauda. Next base: position 66,000,585 of record CM022392.1, on the reverse strand, counting down.
TGATGGTGACACTGTCCACCTTGTAAATGTTTTTAGTTTTTTGAAGGCCATCAATCTTTTGAGTACCATTTAAATTTTTTAATTAGACCTTTTTTCATGAAATCCCCTTTTCAGAATCACAGCCCATCTAGTTTGATTTGAAATTGAAAATGGCCATGAGGTCAAATAACTCAAAACCAGGACTGGAAAGGCCAACTTCAGGTGACAAATGCTGCTGTTTGAACTATCTATTAGTCTTCTTGGCAAGTTATGTTAATTACAGTTATGCTACAGATAGTCCTCTACAACTTGTATTACTGTAGTTTTTCACTTAATGCTGTAGACTGGATGTGAACATTGATCTTATGCTCTTTTTTAACTGTTTTCTTTTACCTTAATTTCCTTTTATAAATTTCCTAATTTTACTTTAACTTTTTACTGGATGTTTGGTTCAGACAGCCTAGTTGCTTTGTGCCATAAAACACCAAACCAACCAACCAATGAAGCATGTTTATTTTGGATTTCAACATTACACACACAAAGGGAGGGATGGAGGGAGGTCCATTTGCTAAATGTTTATCTGTTTAAAGAATATATTACCAATCTTAAAATAAGTATTGGATATGACCTTGTGGGTTAGTGTCAAGATTTCATTCACCTCTGAGAGGAAAAATAGCCTATCTTCAGTTGGAACATTTATGAATGGCAACACAACATTAAGACACCAGTTTTGCAGTTGTTTCCAAATATTCTTGCAGTTTTGTTAATAACTCTAAGGAATTTTGTACAGCCCACTTATGAGAGTTGGTTAAAAATAAACATTCTTAACAAAATGTTCCAAAGAATGGAATCACAAACTCCTTTTATCCAAAACTGGATGAAATAGAATACCAGTTTTATGGATTTTAGGTAGACTAAAAATTGGGTAAATTATATATTCATGTTACTTTGAGGTCTTTTCTTTCTCCCATCCTCAAAATAATAATTTTGTACTTCAGGGAATGTGGTCCTATTTTTATTCATTTGTAAAAATCATCTTTTAATAATTCTTTACTTTTTATGAACTTTATCCAAAATTGCAACTTGATTTCATTTTTTTTTGTTTTTATAATTACAACATTACTGTTGTTTTTTGAAACTGTTTTAACTCAGTATTACTTAAGTTTATCCTTCTGGTTCAATAATTTATTGACTAATTCTGTTCTAACTGTGTGTTTTATCCAATAATTATCTTCCAATCTTTTAAAAAATATATCTTTGTAGACACAGTGAGATCCCTCTTTGAATGAAATGGTTGTTATTAACTGAGAAATTAAAACTTGGGCTTAAAATTTTCATTCGCTTATGGTACAAACACTCGTGATAATTTAACAACATTAGGATTGAACAGAAATTTGCTATACATGTCCATTAAGGCTAGAATCTCATTATAAGACTTACACTTTAAACTTTCATTTTTTTCCTAAATTATTGAATTTATTTCTAAGTTTCAATTTGTAATTTATTCTTAAATTTTCACTGTTTAATGAACTATAGAAATTCAACCTGTCCAATGATGACTGTTCTTGGTTGATGTTAAATGCATGTTGTAAAGTTTAGTTTCTGTTAATGTTATGCCATCTCTTTTCTTTGATCATTTCTCTGAGAATTTTGCTGTAGGTTCGTTTTTAAATTGTATTTAACTTTAATGTTATTAGCAACTACTTTGAATTTAATACTTAGTCAAAATATTTTAGTTACTTTTGATGTTGCCCTTTGACCTTGTTAAACTGTGTTAGGTCTTGAGTAGTTTTGAACTTACTGGCTGTAGCTTGTAGACAGTATCCAAACAAACATTTGTTCTAATGTTCTGAACATGAACACCATAACTGTTAATTTACAATAAATTTCATAGTACTAACAGTTGCTTAAGTTGAAATCTAGTGACAATTTCAAAACTTGGGAATGAGGGGCAAGTATTACAACTCTGTGATATTTCTCCCTAGTTACTATTCACCAGTCTGATGGTACTAGCACTCTAGGTGCATATAAACAAATGAACAAATTCACATACAAAACCTTAACACACAGACACTAGTGTATAAGATGGGTTTCTGAGGGATGGCAGGTCATTTCCCTAAAGTATTTTACCTTTCAGATTCTTCCCTTACTGGGACAGCAGTAAGTCTTCAGATTTACAATGCTAAAATAGGGTTCAATTCCCCTTAGTGAACACAGTAGATTGCCCAATGTGGCTTTGCTATAAGGAAACACACACAAACACAAAACTTCTAAATTCACTTATCTTACTTTTTGAATTTGATAGATTTGACCCTTTTCAGGTAGTTTCTGTTGAGGGGTGGTAGAGCCTTTAGTAAAGCATGTTTAGAGAAACACAATAAATCTGACTTGATGTTAGATACCCTAAGAGTGATGTTTTATTAAACAAGTTACCAGAACTTAAGTCTCAAACTTCTTTATTTTTACAAGTGTAATATTTATAACAGATAATAAAACATTTTACAAAAAAAAAACTGATGCTACAAGTGTCTGAAATTATCCATCTGTCATTAAGTCCTTAAACCTGAGTTAGATGGTGACAATGTCCAATAGCACTTGTGTCTCTTTGGCTGAAACTACTCCAAACCATTTTATTATTTATCTTTAATAAATATACCAGAAGTTCTGTGAAGTATTGTAATTTGTTTTTAAATGCTTTTTAAATCAACAGCAGAACATGCAAAAAATTACAGGTTTATATTGATATAATTTTTGTGTTCCGTAATACTGTTTAGTTTATTATAAAAAGCTTTTTTTGAGAGAAATTTGAGGTTTTACTTTTTAGATACTAACAAAGTGGATGGTAACTCTTAAAAAAATTATTAATGATATAATTTAAGGTTTGCCATTTTAGCCTAAAAACACGAGCATGAATTGAGGGTTCTATGTGGAGCATATTTTGAGGATATTAGAGATTATTATATTCTTTATAGACAGTCATGAAATTTGGCATTATTAATTTTTTGCTTTTCTTATAAAGTCAAGTAAATGAATTGAGGCTGTGTTATATGTATTAAATTAATTCATTTTGTTTCATTTCATACACATTAAAAGACATTTTAATGTGGTATTTCAATGTTGTATTAAGTTCATCTTTTGAAAATAAAACCCATGACATTATATCACACTGGCCTCAAATTTCAGCAATCTCATCATTTTACTTGTTTCTGTCATTTGTTAATACTTCAAGCATAAAGATGTAAGTAATAACTGACTGAGGTTAAGTTTAAAAAATGTCTCGAAAGGTATTAACAACTGAAATACTTGCATTTAATTTCATAGAGTTTGTATACCACGTTTTGGTTATAATTGATCATTAATAATATCATTTTGGACTCTGATATAAGATTCGAGCTTTTCTTTTACTTCCACTCAATATTTGTATATTTTACTTATTGCTGCTAGTAGTATGAATTTTTTTATAACTAGAACCAACATATTATTAGGTCAAATGGCATCTTGGTCATTTCAGTTTCATCTAAAGTAATGTGAGTAAATATTGGAATAAAACCTTATTGGTGTTTAAGAGAAAATGTTTTCTTGTACTACTAAGGAGGTACACTGTAAGCCTTGTATCTTTGTGTGTATTTCAGAACTGTAAAAGAACTACAGCAGAAGAAAGATTTATGTAAACAGTTTTGTTGGGTTGGATATTAGGAACTTGTACAAGTGAAATGGTGTTTATGTTTTTCATCATGGATAACAAAGGACTCCTAACCTGGATGATGTAACTTGATCCATTTCACTATGGGTGAATTACAGACCACTGTGGAGTTCTCAGTTGAGCTTGGAAAATTTGTTAATGTGGATCTTTTTCAGCGAGGGTAAAATTTTGGTTATGCTTTATTTACAACATAACATTTGTGTTACTTTTAAGGTGTACTGAACTTTTTCAAGTTAAGTATTGTTGTTGTTTTTTCCTCAACCAAGTTTTTCAAGTTGGGCTTTTTATAATACATGGAAATTATCTTATAAAGTTTTCAATAAGTCTGAACAAAAATACATACATAATTGATGGATAAGAAAGGATTTTCAGTATTCCCGTAATACGTGGTGTCCTCAAAACAAAAATTGTTATTCTTAATATTATTTATTGGAACTTCCAGGCTATTATATGGCATTTCTATAAACATAATAATATATAAATAAAATAATGATGTAGATCTTCAGAATATACTGTGGTATAAGTTTTTTATATGATCTTTTATGTGCTCGTATATTGAGCTTAAAAATGCAAATTATAAGTATGTTGTAATCTTGTGACTTTCAGTAGTATGTATTTAAAGTATCTTATCTGTGACCATAGTAAGGAAGTAGGAGGTAAATAAACTTTAATACATTACATTGTAAGTCACACTTGAATGTATGTTATGTAAAAGATTTGATAAACTTTAATCCACTACATTTTGCATCACACTTGAATTTATATTACGTAAGAAATTTGATAAACTTTAATCCACTACATTCTAAGTTATACCTGAACTTGTGTAAGAGATTCAATAAACTTAAATACATTACATTGTAAGTGACACTTGAATGTATGTTATATAACAGATTTGATGTTTTTTCAACAGATTTTATCAAATTCGAACCTACTTAAAGTTATCACCAAAAATCCCATCCAAAGTGGAAGTTAATTTGCCCAAAAATTCATGTAAGTCTATTTATTTATGTTTCTTTATGAAAAGGAAATAGTTATTTCTTAGTATTATTTGTTAAGTTCATTTATTTTCAGAGGTGAAACATTTGGTGTAAGAAACTGAAGCTTTGTGGTTAGTTGATGCCAGGTTATTGAAAACCATCATTTAATTAAATTATTGAAAGCTGCCCTATTTCTAGTGGACAGTTGTCATGCATACTATTTAGTTTCAACACCATTTTTATAAATAATTATGAGAAGTTTTTCAGTTAAATATTCTTCAAAAAAACTTTGCTTTTATGAACCCAAGTATCAGGATGAACTGTTTAGTTATACATTATTGTTGTTAGTGTAACAGGCTGCTCTATCAGAGGAACAATAAAGCATCATTTGGGGTGACAAGGCACCAAGTATAACAGATTTATTTAAAATATCAGGGTATGTAGTTGTGGATGGGAACACAAGTCAACCAACTCAGAATTTACAACTAAAGCAAGGAATAAGTGATACTGAATCCAGCTTTGCACTAGAGGATTTAGACTTTATTAATATTGATTAACATATGAAAGCTTATAATGAATGAAAAACAAAAACACAATTTTACACTTTCAGTAATTTATATTAGTTCTATAATATTTCTAGTCGTATGAACATTAATCATACAACTTTAATGACTTTTGCATTATATATTGTATCTTTACTTGGTAATATTATTAGTCAAAAGAGAGTAGGAATTACAACTTGCATGGAGTTGGTGTAGTGCAAGTCCTGATGTATAGATAAAGTGTCATTTTCTGTCTGTATATCTCAAAATTAGCTAAAAGAACTGAAACATTTAGAAAACCTGGAATCCTTTGATGAAATTTGAAGGCTGGGGTGACCTTGCTGTTTGGGTCAAGCAACTACTACTGGTCCAGATATATTAATTCTTATTTAGTGTTGTAACATAGTTCATTCAAACTCACAGAGGTAAACTTTGAGGTGATTGGTCCAGCAGTTAGATTGTACACTTCTCTTTTCAGTGATTGGTGCTTAGTAACCTGGGACTGGACATTCAATGATGTAAAAGGTTATGAAAAAGGTTGCCTGTGTATACAATTCCTCATCCTGTCTAGTCTGTTTTGCTGTAACATCTTTCTGACCACATGAAATTTAGTATTACATTGTCTATACTTTCACATGCATAAATACATTTCACAACAATGTAACTAGAATCACTTTATATAAGAATCCTCCTCTTTCTCACTCATGATATTAGATAAACACAGAGGTTCAAGAAGTACTGATAGAAATCAATAAAAATTCTGTAACCAGAACACTTTTAAAAGGTGGATCTCTCTTATTTGGCAGCAAATTACTGACTTCTCTCTGGTATACAGACAATGTTTAACAGTATGCAAGTTGTTTTTGACAGGTCTATTCAATGTTTATCTTTTGTTAGAATTTCCCAACTGATATTTGCAACAACTTGTTTGCAAGTCTGTAGCTTAACTTATAAGAAAATGCAAGTCAAAGCATGTGTTTATCTTAAAGTGGCAGTTTTGCTCAAGAGAAGGTTTCATCTGAACATTTGTTTAATATTTTGCAACATGGAAATAGGTGTGTTGTTGTGAAAATGTACTTATGTAGCATGTGTTGATTTTAGGCTCTTCATTAGATAGTATGTAGTTATGTTAGAAAATTAATAACACATGGAAATAGTGCTTAAAGTTTTCATGTTATTAAAACACCAGTGGAAGAATATTTTATAAAGTGAGAGATATTAACCAAAAACTCTTACCAAAGATATCATGCATAAAATATGTTCTTAAAGTACTAGGATGCTTATAAAGCTGAGATAGAACTCTTTATTGGGGTTTCAATAAAACAAACATTTAAACAATTAAACAGGCATTGTATTAATCCAAAATGAATACAACAGACAACCACTTTTACCTTGTTCATATTAATCAATATTGAATACAATAGACAACCATTCAATTCTGTGTCCATATCAATCCAAAATGGATATAACAAACAACCACTTAGTACCATGTAAGTGAAATTCTTACACCAACTTAAGTATTATTTTATTCTTTTTGTCTTTGTTTATATGATTGTTTTTAATGTATTAAAATAAGGTCTGTTTAATTCTTTTGATATACTTATTTCATTTGAATCTTTCTCCATTTTTTTAAAAACAAACAACATTTTATATATATAGCATTAAGGAAGAAGGTGTTTAAACTTGTTTAAGTTTGTCCATCTGGTCCTCATTTTTATATTTTGTACATTGTTACCAGGCTGTGATCTAGTGTTTCCTGCATGTGTTGTGAATGGAACAGCTGTTAGTAAAACATTCCAGATCCTGTACAAAGATGAAGAGGTTGTACTGAATGACCTTATTGTGTTTAAAGTACACCTACTGTTAGATGGACAGAGGGTAGGTAACATTAGACTGTAGTAGCATTACGTTACAACATTTTATATCATACAAGTATCTTGTCAGTTGGATTATTTTAAATCTGTGTTGTGGTCAAACATCATTAAAGATAAACAGCTTATTTACCATATATTACAGTACTTTCACATCGTGTAGAAACTAACTAATTTCAACTGTATTAAATATATTGTAAGAACTGTGGGAAACACAGCTTTCTAAATGATAAGATATATAAAAATTATTATTATATTCATTGGAACCATTTCTTGCAGAGCTTAATATCTATAGTTTAAAGAACAAACAGTTTTTTTGTGGTTACTTGGCAGTTAAAATTATTGGTCTCTGTATTAGAGCAGGGCCAGTTTACTGTGTACCATATTAAAACAGGAGTGGGTTAATTTATATTGTATTAGAACTTTACTTTCTACTGTATATTAAAGCAGTAGTGGGTTACTTCATACTGTATTGTAACTTTACTGGTCTATTTTATATTAAAGCAGGAGTTGGTTACTTTATATTCAAGTGTCATGGTGCTAAATGTTAAAAACTGTTTTCTCCTAACATGTAAACTGTAATAACTTTCCTTATACAGGTGTCATGGTACTAAATATTAAACATTGTTGTCTACTAACATCTAAACTGTAATATGTTTCCTTTTTCAGGTGTCATGGTGGTAAATTTTAAACACTGTTGTCTACTAACTAACATGTAAACTGTAATAACTTTCCTTATTCAGGTGTCATGGTGCTTCCAGGTGTCATTGTTGGCAAGTAGGTTATTTAACAACATTTTAACAAATGTTAAAATAAATGTTAACAATTTTAACAAATGTTAAAATGTTCCAAATGATATTATATTTTATGTCTCTGTTTATGTGTTTGAATTACAAATACACACAGGAATATCGTTTAAATGTATTTTTATGTAACAATTTGTAGATTCATGGTATTCTTGTGAAAGCAGAGTTCCAGTTAGTTGTAGAGCTGTGGTTTACAGACCAAAACTTTGGGTGAGTGAACTTCTGTACAGGCCTGGTTATAGTAGTGAATTATTGACTACTGAACCTATCAGTTGAACAAATTATTGAAATTGTTATCATAAATAAACATGAGAACATTCTAGAAAAAAAAATTATATATTACTCTCAAATTATATTTTTTATTTTCTATGTGTGATATGTCTTTCATTTATTTAATTCTTGATTGAATTTAATAATAAAACTGTTTTTTATATCTCTTCCAATTCACCTTAATAGCTGAAAAATGCAACATCTTTATTTTCAGGCATTTTATGTATATGTTAACAGTAACTTATGATTTAAGCATGTAGCCGACTAGTGAGAAACCAAAAGTCAGTCTTCTAATGAACAGAACTAATTAAGTATACCTTTCATACAGCCTTACGTATAAAGGTCAAAATGCATTATTTTATTAGTTGTGTACCATCATCATTAAATGTTTCAGTCGTAAACCCAGTAATATCTCTGAGCTCACCTAACTTAGGTTTCGGCTAACATTGTAAAACAGTTTCTATAATAAAACTATGATGATAAAGCTAAATGTACTGAACATTCTAATCAATACTGTCAATGAAAGTAATAATAATGGGACTGTAGAAGATACGTTTGTTTGTTATAAATAATATCTAATGTAGTCAAATGTTGATTGCTAACTAAACTTGTATTTTAAAATAATAAACAGCTAACTGTGGTTAATGTATTTACAGGGTTAGTGATAAATAGTAGAATTCCCCTAAACTAGTATAACCAAATAAGTCAATGATAACAGTGTAGATTGAATTGGACCTACTTTGAACTTAGACTTAAATATTAAATAAAATATTCAAAAATTGTTTATTATAATATAAGCTTATTAGCTTACAACTTGTTTTCATGTCCTTTATGTTTTTTTATATATATATATAAATTTTTTTTTTTGAGGCACCATGATGTGTTTTTATGAATGACCTCTTAAACTATTAATTAAGTGTAAATTTTAATTCTATTCAAAAAAGATGCCTTATTTTTTATTATTAGTATTATATTTTTAATTTACTGGTATGATTATTTATATTGAAGTACTAACATATTAGAGTAGACTTATCACTTTACAGTTAAACAACTATATTCAACAACAGACATCTGACATGATACTAATAACACAGTTTACCTTACGTGTTTGTCTTTATGTATTTTCACATCTGCAAATTATTTTATTTTTGTCTTTCCTTTTTGTAGGTAAGTTAGGTAGTTTATTATTTAAAATGTTGCTTGCTAATTGTATCAGTATTGTGTTTAAGGATTTGTAATGCTAAAATCCAGGATTTGATTCATTGCAGTGTACAGAGTGCAGACCCATTGTTTAAGAAAAGCAAACACCCTGTGAGCTTAAAAATAATTTGAAGCTTTGTATTTATGTTTAATTATAAATTGTACTTTTAAGATTTAACCAATTAGGTTCAAGAATGATATAACTGTTTATATTAACATACATAAATGTTCAGATTATGCATAAATATATGAAGTTGTCATTGTGAACTCATGCACTAGATATGTTGTTTCAGTTTATAAACATTGTTAATTTCAAACTAAAATGTTCAAAGTGTGTTTATGTTTACATAAATTTTTCATGCCACCTAGTAGAAATTCACCACTTGCCAAAACACTGTTGGTAGTTATTGATTTAAATGTCATCCTTTATATACTTAGCAGATTGTACAATGTTGCAAACATTTACAAGAATAGTTGAGAATCTGGAACTAAAGTGCCAGACTGTTTGGAAAATCAAACCTATAGGAATCACAGACTGAACTGTTTGGTAGTATTATAAATCAAGTATTTCTTTTAATTACACATTGAATCATTTACTATGTCTGGATATCTGATGAAGAAATGTGTTGGTTGTGAGTTATCTGAAGAAGAAACATCAGTTGAGAATGGCTGTCCTGTACACAGCTTCCTTAAACATTTCTTTATTATTGTAATGCCATGTGGAACTGAGATTGCTCTTCTCTACACAACCTTAGACTATAAGCTGGAATATTGTATTTTCATATTTTAATTTACATGGTTTTAATTAGGGGTTTAACTGTAGTATAAAAACCGTCTTTGGAGAATGTGAGTTAATGAATTACTGAAGAACAAAATTAACATCTTGGTTGTTACAGTGGATGATATCTTGGTTGATAGTGTCATGTGGTGTCTTGATTGATAGCAATATATGGTGTTTTGGTTGAAAACAGCACATAGGGTCTTGGTTGATAGCAGCACATGGGATCTTAGTTAATGAAAGTTTATAAGATCTTTGATAATAGAAATGCATAAGGTCTTGGCAGATAGGAATGTTCAAAATCTTGGATGATACAGTGTGTAAGATCTTAGGTTGTTATATGTGTCTAAGATCTTAAGTTAAAAGCAATGTGCTTTTTAAATTTAGGTAGGATTATTCAGAGATTTTGAAGTTTTGCAACATACAATTGAAAAAAGTATTAAGTCTTCATTTAAAGCTGTCAGTTTGTAGAAGTGTAATTGGTTTGTTTTATTCTTGATGCAGGCCTGACCAGCACAATTCTATTGAATGTGTTAGCACTCGGATCTTGGACCTTCACTTTGATCCTGCAAGAGGCCTGCACCATCACCTTCCAGTTCTGTTTGAGTATTTTTATTTATCTGCCATCAATGTTACCATACATGCTTCACTCCTCGCCCTTTGTCAGCCATATCTAAGGTAGGAACTGTGTTACTATATGATGTTTGTTAATTACTGTTTAGTCAAAAAGAGGAACCAATTTCAATGCTAATATTTTACAAATAGCTGACAAATATAAAACATGAAATATTTTAATAACTTCTGTCTGGTAATACATCTGATGTTTATAAACTGTAAAAACATTTGTATTATACCTCCTAAACCTTCATTCTACTTCCATCTTGTCGTATATGAAAAGTATATATATCTATCAAATTACTGGTAACTTGTTTTTTTAATTCTCAGCCTTTAATATATCTAAAAAATGTACAATTTTTGAAATAACTCACTTCTGCAAATGAATTAGCCATCTTCCTCTTGTGTCTTCTTAACTTTTTCGCTATGGGCTTGGTCCCAGTAACCAACCTTGTAACAATTTTGTGTTATAGTTTTCTTACAACTTTTAATACTGCTTGCATAGCTTCATAAAATTCTACATGTTAGTAAACGTTACAAGGATTTTGTACACAAAATATTGGATTTTTTGTATTAAGCACATTTTTTATTTTCAAGTGGTTACTATTCAACATACAAAGTAATTTTGATTTTAAGCTCAAAGATATTTTTATGCATCACAGAATTTTCAGATTTTACATGCAAAATCTTTATAACCTCCAGATAATTATCAAACATTTTGTTTTATAAAGAACTTTGTATCTTATCTCTAATTTTCACAATCATATCTATATATAGTTTTGGTCAATTTGACCAACCTCGTAACCACTATAAAATTTTAGGTGATAGATATAAGTTACACTTTTTTCATTTTAGATTGACTACAAATTATAATATTAAACCACAAGTGTTTAGCCTAAATACTTCACAACCTTATAACATTATATGTCTATTTGGGTTATTTGTATGATGTGGAGCACATGTATTAGTATTACTGTATCCAATAGTATAAAACTGGGTTTACAAATTTACCAGCCTTGGCTGTGTTCCAATGAACCAGTATTTTCTAACATACAATCACGCTTTGATTTTAGCACATTATATATGTGTATATATATATATTATTACTATTTGCATATAAATTATTAAATTTCAGTAATTGAAACAGAACAGTAGATGAAGAAGTAAAGAAAGTATAAAGCCCTTCAAATTACAAACTTTGTTCCCATTTGCTATAACTTGCTAAGTCTTGTCAAATTTTACCCATAGAAGGTGTAAAACAAAATAATATTTTAAAGTTTTATATGTGAATTCTAAAATAACAAAAACACATGACTCTGTTAATACCACAAAATTCCACTATAATTTGTCAGGTTTAGTTTCTAAGTTGTATTTGGGTCTAAACAAAATATGATAGCTCTATTATTTTTTGCCTCTCTACTTTGATTCTACTATGAAAAGAAGAGTTGCCCATAGAAATTCTTTGCAGGATATTTTGAGCTTATGATTCGTGATGCACACATCATATAGCAAAGTAGCAGTATGTAAACAGGTATTTCAAAAAATGGAAGAGGTGGGCAGGACTACTTTGGTTGATTCATTTAATATAATAATATCTCAGAAAATAGAAAAATTAGAGGTTCTTATTTTATATTTTATCACGTCAATATTGGTAATTTGAGTTTCTAATTTGTAAGAAACAACGGACTTTGTATTTGGACATCACAAAATATCATTTTAACCAAAGGAGCATCAAGTGTACCATGTGACACACAGAAATTGATAGTTAGGATTTTTTTTCGTTGTGTACTTTTTAAATAAGAAATTAGATAATGTATAGTACTGAAATTTGAATTATAATTTACGATTTGATATCCATCTTTATTCATAAAATATTAGTTGGATAAAATTTTGAATGTATGTCTTCAAATGTGATAACGCTCTTTGACCCTGACCACAGAAAAACCTTTTGAGATAGAGTTAAGAGACTTTCATTTTCATTTAATGTTTTGTGTTTTAACTGTGCTCATTGTAGTAGGGTTAGTGTGAACTGTGGTAATGTCATCAGAAGATAAAACTCCTCCAATAGCGAACAACACAACTTTCATGTGCAATAACTCATGATATGCAGTCTTGAGAATTTGATTTTTCTTCTTGACGTGCTATTGAACAGACATGTTTAAATTTCTTGTCTGAGTCCAGTTTGTTCAAGGTTTCAATTTTAATTAAATTGATTTTTGATTACCACATGTCCAATGGCATCCAACCCCTGCCCCATCTGCCGATATACTTTCTCCTCAGTCTTTTGGACTACCACTTTTACCTGATTTACCTTGGGTAGTGCCTAGTCATTCCAGAAACAGCCTTGATCTTCTACTCTTTTTTTCTGAATTTTGCTCACAGGTTTATTTATTTCCTCACTTTCTGCATGTGTTTTTTCTTATTTCTCATCTTTTATACCATAATTGACAATTCTAGGAGTTTATCTTGGCTTTCCTCCATGCTTGGTATTTGGATTTGTATTGTTTCCTTTCTCACACCTAAATGCATTCTCCCATTCTCATTCTCCTGACTTGAGCAATTTCTTTTTTGATTCCCTGCCCCTAGTATTTTTTGCTACCATGAGGATTGGACAAGTTACCTTGTATTTTGTTTCCTGGTTATTCAAGTTCATGTTTTCATCTTTTCCTTACTTCCCTTCTCTGTTTAATATTCTAATTCTGCCTTTTATTTGAGGTACTTTACTGTTCTTCAGATAGATTTTGTTTTTGTAGATTTTTGTTTTTTCACTTTGTCAGCTTAGCTTTTTACACAGGTGCTCTGCCCCTCTTTCCTTTGTTCTGTTACTGTGGGGACTTGTGGTTTGGGTTACTTTCCTCTGTATTGTATTCCTTCTTGTGTATGGCTTATCTGTTCCAGGTTTTGTGCTTCTCTTTCTTTTCCTGAGTGAAAGATTCTTTCACTTATGAGGACTCTGGCTTCTCTGGAGCCCCTCATGTTTTTAGAACACGTACACTTGTGCTTCCTATGATGGACATTATGTATCCAAGTATTTCTTTTGCAGGTCCAATTGTTCTTGTTTGTGAATCTCTCCTCTATATCAAATATTATCATGGTGACTAAACTGCATACATAGTACTTTTGGTATTCACTCATTCTTCCACTAGGTCTCTCTCTTTTCATTGATGCCTCCCTTTCTAATTGAGGTACAACCCTGGGCAATGGCAGGACTTAAGATTTTTGGACACAAAAGTAGTACTCACTTCAGATCATTGTACTTGCTCATTTATTTTTCTCACTGTTGAGCATGGTCCCATTCCTGCCCCTGCTGGTTAATCACTTAGTCATGTTGCACTCAGTCAATTTCATGGTAATTTTTTGCATCTACTGCCTGATAGGCATGTGTTCCAGGACCATTTATATGGCCATTGGACGTATGCCTCTGGGCCCATTCACATTGAGTTTGACTTATTGCTTATCATTTGCTGAGAGCTTAGACCTTGTTGGTGGGCTGTCTCTCTAGACCAGTATCTTCTACCAACACAGAGGTCTTTACACTCTCAAGTCTCTCATGAGGTTTGCTCTTACTTGGGTACACTCCCCTCATTGATACTTTTGATACTCTTCTGTATATTGGGCTTCTTCTCTTCTGGTCCACTGTTTCTCATCTTTCTTTTCTGGATGTTGATATTTTCAATTGGGTCTGGTTTTACCTCTTTCTGTATGTCTGTTCCCCTATACATCTCTTCATCTTGACACACACACAACTCCTCGTCAGATCCCATGGTTGGTGCCTCATCAGTCAGCTCAGTCTTAGTTTCCTTTACTTTTACATTTATTATTTATCATGTTCTACCCAATTTCTCTCTTGTTTTATCTTCACACAACCCTTTTTCATCATGGGATATCTTTCTATCTTCAAGTATGGGATTTGTCTAATCTGTCACTTATCAGATTGACCATTCCAATTATGTGGAATTGTTCAGTCATATTCCTGTCATCCTTTCACTGTGTTTATCTATCATCAAAAGTGATGGGTCTTTTATCATTGATCTAATTTACTCTTATTTCTGGCTATCTCATTGTTAACCACCTCTTACCTTCTTACCTGGCTGTTCATACATAGTTTTTATGTTTCTGCCTTTGTTGTATACCAGGAGACATTATTCATGACCTTCATCTTTTCTGGTACCACAGTATGTTCATTCTCCTGTAATGTCCATTCTGTTATGCTTCTTTGTCTTCACCCTCCTCACCACTCTCATACCTAACTGATTTTGGTGGAGAGTTGTATGCTCTGTTTCAGCTGTTAGCTTCTTGCTTTCTTGCCATCTTTCTCTTCAGACTTCATTCTTATTCTTCTCATCTACAATTAGTATTGTTTCTCTTGTTCATGCTATGGATGTTTCTCACACCCTCTTCTGTCTCACTTCAATCATTCATGAGGGTAACCATACTTTCTTTCCAATCTCTCTTTCTTCCATCCTTTATCTTTTTCATTGTTTAGACCTTTATTTACTCCTATGTCATGCTAAAACTGTTCTGTGTTACTTATCACGAACCTCTTATTTTATGTTCCCTGTCATTGTCCATTTCCCAGCCTTTGAGCCCTTCTTTTTCCAGTGACCTCTATCCTTTTACCGTTACTGGATGTATCTTTTCACCCCTCCATTTGGTGAAATTTTTCTGGATGTGGATGATCTCAGGCTATTTAACATTTCTTTACATTAGATTCATCTTCTTCCTTTTTCTGTTGTATATCATCTTTGCCATTCCTGGAATGGAATTCTCCAGGCTGGCATTTGGACAACTTTACGTACATTCATCTCTCCTTATCTACAATCTATCTATTTTGTTTTCTACTGGAGTTTTTCTTCCATCTGTTACCATTCTACAATCATCCCACTGTCTTTGATAAGAATATGTATAATTTATTTTTCAGAGCTCTTTGTAATTTCATGGGATACTTCAAATGGCGAACATTGCTTCTCATGATATACTTGCTCAAAACATCCATCAAACTGGGATTACTGGAATTGCTCAGATTATCTACCCTGATTCTACCTGTGTCCATTGTGAGATGCTTTGTTCCATAAGACTTCTTGAATCATCCTTGTTATATACATATTTATTCAATCCAGACCTTGCCTATTCTATAGATTATCATGGAAGAAGCCAGATCCATGTAGGTGTTCTGCCCACTTCTTTGACTCATGCTTGCTGGGTTTTCAAAATTGGACTTTGTGGGCATTCATTGTCTTGACTCCAATAAAATACCTTTCTTACAGTTCTTAGCCATTGGGGTTGTGGACCAGTGTGAATTCTTAGTAGTTGTATTTAGCACAATACAGTGAGTAGTGGGACAGTTGTGACACTGTGGGTGTAGTGTAGATCATATTATAAACAATAAATATTACCACCTGTGCCAAAGCTCACAGTGTGCAGAAAATGTGTTCTAAAACTATTGTGCCCTCCTTCTGCAGCCAGAGCCTCATAAGTAAAGTTGTGCACACCCTACATGACATGAAACTCCATAACTATAGTGTCCTCCTATCACAGCTGGAATCTTTCCCATAGAGTAGAGTTGAACACACAAGGTATGATATGAATGTGTCCCAAATATACTTCACACATTGGCTTGTTTATGAAGATTAGAATGTAGTTTTTCACCAGTTGGGTACCTTTGTTGTTTCCTTTCTTTCCAGTGACTCATGGCAATGTTGAAGGCTTACATCAATATAAAAACAGCACAGACAGCACATAGAATAGCATTGCACATAACAACAAACAACCCTTAACAGTATTTTTTGGATTAATGAAAGAAGAAAATTCATTAATCCTTGGCCCTTCAGTTATCCAAACACTGTTTATTTAATGAGTTAATTCTAACTTTGGTTTTAAAAATTTCAGTTGAATTACACATGATTTCTTATCTAAACTGAATTTTTGTAGCATAAATATTGAGAAAAGTGTAATGTAACTTAAACAACTTACTTTGTAAGTAATTGAAGTTAAATAAGCTCTTTGTTTTTTGTAGAATGAACTGAAGTTAAATAAACTCTGGGATTTTTGTTCTTTTTAGGATGAACTGAGGTTCATTTGATGTTTAATTTGAGGTTTCTTGGATGAACCAGAGTTGAATATTTTGCTTCCATAGCATCCTTATACTTATCATTTAGAACATTTAAATCTTCTTTCTCTACTTTTAGATCACTTTCTTCCTGTTTTTTTAAATAGCATCACTGACCAAAAGTTTGCATTTTTCAAAAGAAATTTGACTTAGTAATACAGTGAATTTTACTGTTTTAGGCCTAAAAAAAACAACTAATGACCTTATGAAATATATTTAAGATGTAACAGCTAAAAGTATTGAAAATAAATTTTGGTCCTTCAACGTGCACTGAGTGAAGGAAAAGTGAATGTTTTAAATGAATTTTAATTGTTTTTAACTTTGAATAAGTATATTGTTTCTCTCAATGCTTCCAATACTAGGAAAGGGGCTTTTATGGCCTCCCAGACACCTGGGTAAGTTTTGGTTTGTTTGTTATTTTTCTAAGCCACATAACATTAATGTTTTGGGTTTTATTTTTTGTTTGGCTTGAAATTGTATAATTTTATTTAGCTAAACAGTCAAGGAAGAGAAATTTTTTAGTCAGTCAGCCTTAGTAATTACATTTCTTGTTTGTGACAATTGATATTTTGTTGCTGTTCAGTGTATCTGGTGATATTTTTTTTGTTATTGTTTTTATGTAGTCTTCAGCGACAACCCAGAGCTCAGTGGTTAGGAAGTCCCCGTCCAACAACCAAAAAACTAGTCAATCCTTCTAGTTTGGAAACTGTGCTCTTTGGTCCTACAGTGAGTAAATTATAGCATCAATAACATCTGTAAAATGATGGAAGGAATAGACATTGTGATTTTTTTGTTCATAAGACATTTAAAGTTACAAAATGTTTAATTATGTTGAACTTGAGTTTTAAAATTAGGGATCTTCCTGATATTTCTGTCTTTGAAGAATGTGAGTGTGAGCCTGATATTTTTTATTCATATGTAATTTTTAAGCATAGTTTGCATCAATATTTTTATTCTCAACTGCTTTTACCATTTCCAATCTGATACTTAAGGCAAATTTACTGTATATCATAACTTCAGTATAACTAGTGATGTGGTCATTGTGTGTAGTTGATCATTCCATCACTATATAATACAGGAATTAATTATTTATTATTAATTTCAAATGTCCTTGTAACCTGTTCAAGGGCCTTAAAAAAAAAAAAAGTGCACCAGGGACTCTACTTTAATAGGAGCTTGTCCAGTACCCATGGAAAACCACACACATAAAACAAGAAAAGTATCAGATGAAGAAGATTGTTATTCTTTGTTTTTTACACCCAGTATCACAGATTTATAATTAATACAATTTTTCCTCCATTTTTAAGATGCATCAAATTTCAAAAGTATTGCTTTATGATTTGAGTTTTTACACTTAAATTGAGAAAGTTAAGAGGCCTTGTGACATTGGTAATAGAACCACTATTGACAAAATGATTTTAAAATGTAAAGTTGAACTGTTATCAGTTGTGAAACTTCCCTCTTGGTTACTTCCCAGTCTTCCCGAGCCCCATCTGCTGCAAGGCTTCAACGTGGAAAGCTAGTGCACTGGGAACTTTGCCGATTGCTTTTGTCTACTTACAATAGTCTGCGGAGAAAACTGATCGAATATTTGAAACTGTTACCTCCATGGCATCAACTACAAGTGGGTGAGTACTTGCTTACTACATGAGTATGTTAATGTTATCAACTACAAGTGGGTGAGTACTTGCCTACCACATCAGTATGTTAATGTTATCAGCTACAAGTGGGTGAGTACTTGCTTACCACATCAGTATGTTTATGTTATCATCTACAAGTGGGTGAGTACTTACTTACCATATCAGTATGTTAATGTTATCAACTACAAGTGGATGAGTACTCACCCTATCAGTATGTTAATGTTACAAACTAGAAGTAGGTGAGTTCTCACCACATCTCTATGTGGTAAAATCATGGTACTCTTGTGTGTTAAAGTCACAGTACTCTTGTTTGTTAATGTCACAGTATTCATGTGTGATAAAGTCATGGTACTCTTGTCTGTTTAAGTCCTGGCACTGTTGTTATTTTTCTGTTAACCTGATCCCACTAGCACAGTAGTTTGTGTTTAGTTTATATATTTCATTGTGAAATTGTACACTTGATTTAGATTTTTATCTTTGTGCTTACAGAAGCAATAGACTCTGCTGTCCACTTGGAAAACCTAAGTGATTTCTCGAAGGTAAAAGCTTTACTTAGTTTCAAATTAAATCATTTCGTTTGCTATTTTGGTGTTTATGAGTTGTATAAATTTTCCAACAAATTCTAGACCTGAAATCTTCAGTTTCTTTTATCTTTTCTTAGTGGAAATACATGAAACTTCAGAACAAACTTCTAAAATAGTATATGGTTTATGTTTAAGAAACTTCTAATTTAAACTATTGTACAACTAGTTTGAGAATGAATTTGAGTGGGTGCACTACTGAGGGGTGCTATCAGGGTAGAACCCATCCCAAAAAAATATATTTGATTTGTTAATCTAAAAAACAAAAACCAACAACACTACTGCCAAAAGAACTCAACTACCAGTTGTGTTTGGTCACAAAGACATGAAGCTTAGGAGTAAAGTTGGATTGCATTCCTCTTGTACAAGATAGTAGGAGTGTTTTGAATTCAGATAGTTTTGCAGTTAGTCACATTACAATACCACGTAAGCTTTGTGATCTTTCCTTGACCATTTCATTCAACAGAATTTATGAAAATTGAAGAAAAATTGTTTTCTTGAGATGAGGAATCGGGTTATGCATTGCACAACACGTATGAGTATTACATTGTTTTATGTGGGTGTTTTGGATGGGTTTTAGGTTTTAGGTCTTATTTCTTCACAGTTTAAATTTGGTCTTACTGATGGGCAGTACAGTTTTCTGTTACCATAAGGAGATCAAAATCTATTCAGGAATAAAGAAAAGGAGTGTTGGAATGTTTTGTTTGGAAATCAACCTGCTAAACATTTCTACCTGGTTTGTTGACTGTATGTTAATATATCTGATTATTTTTAGGATGTGAAATTTCCAAGTTTTGTTTGAGAAATTGTTTTGAAAAATCATTAGAACTAGTTCCTCTTAATTTAGCTTACACTTTTAAAAACTGTATTATTATTGACTAAACAATTATATTTGATAATTAAATTTGCCACCATTTTTGGGTACCAGTTATAAAAAAACATTTCAGAGTAACATCACCAATAACTTTGTTGGGCTAGGTACTGAAGTTTTTATGTAAATAATGTTCATGGTTGGAGTATAATAATTATAGTTTATTTTCAAAGAGTGATAATTATTTATATGCAATCAATGTTTATGGTAAATTTAACAGAAATATTCAGTGCTAAAGGATTTGAATTACTAAATAGTTTGTTGTTAATTACAGTTGTCAAAGCACCTAAACTTACCTCATCTATTTTCATAGAAGACAGTTTTATACGTTTTAAACAGAATAAGATTAGCCATGTCAATACTGAAGTTCCCAGCTTAATCATTGTTAGCTGTTACCTTTTATTATTTTCAAAGCTAAGTTTTATTAGTAACTGTTTCCATCAAATGCTATAGCTTCATAACAGTTTTATAATAATAAAATCCTTGATAGAGAAGGAAAGTTGTATGAATAACAAGACACAAACCATTGTAGTTTCAAAAAGTGATAGTTTCTTATAAAGCGTAAACTGTTTTTTGTTTTGTTAGGGACAGAAGTATTCATAAAAAAAGGAAAATCAATAAATGTAATGTCTTCAAATAAGGGTCTTTTGATCTGTAGAGTAATAAAAGTTGGGACATCTCTTAAATATAAGTTTTGAATTATACTAAATAAATGTTACAAAATGGAAAAATAATTTAAAACACTTTTGATAAAATCCTTAATAGGTATATTATAATAGTTAATTGTAACAAAATGTGAAAATAATTAAAAACTTTTTTGATAAAATCCTTCATAATAGGTATATTATAATAGTTAAATAAATGTAACAAAATGGGAAAATAATTTAAAACCTTTTTGAAAAAATCCTTAATAGGTATATTATAATAGTTAATTGTAACAAAATGGGAAAATAATTTAAAACCTTTTTGATAAAATCCTTCTTAATAGGTATATCATAATAGCTAAATAAATGTTACAATATGGGAAGAAAAATTAAAACATTTTAAACTAAAATCTATATTAATAGTTTTTCTTATATTTCTTAAGTTTTAAGAGTATGCAGGTATGTTCTTGTGATCTGAAAGCTGTACACTGCTTCTGATAAGGTTAAACAACTTTATTAGAAATGATACCATCAAAAGTGTGTACATGTTCTCTTATTCCTTCAGTATGAAGGAAAATAAGGTATATATTATATGAAACATTCCTTGGAATTTTAATTTTTCATACAAAGTGTATTTAATTGAAAAACTAATGATAGCATTAAACTATTGGAAGGTTCTATTACTCCAACCAGTTATAACTATTGATGTGTGCTCAGCTGTAGGCTTAGTATTTTGAATGAAAAGAAAGTTAGATATCCACGTTCAAGCACTTCGTTTGGTTGAATAACTGAATTTTTAGAGATTTCATCATTACATAAACATTTTAAGATAATACCTTTTGAAAGGCTTCCACTTCTAAATAATTTTAATATTATCGTCAGATATAATTTACTTTGAGTTTCACCAAGTGTTTTAATTTTGTTTGAAATGGATTTGTTAGTGTTGCATTTCAATAAAGAAGTTTTGAATGAACCTTGACAAGACTTAACAGTTTTCACAATTTTTTCATTAGGTTTGTACTGAATTAAAAACTATAACTTTGTTTTGTTGAAAGGTAGTGTTTCAAACAGCAAATTTTTTTGTTTGATTAGGAATGCTACAAATTTGTAAAAAACAATTCCAATCGTGTTATGGCTTCCTCACATGACCAACTAACAGATTTGAAAATGGTAAGTATTTATGATCTTTTACAATTATTAATCTTTATGTTATTGTCAGCTGATGGGGTACAGAAAATCTGGAAGCTCATTACATATATAACTTTTAAAAAAGCATTTTATTAAGTTTCGAGCATTGCACTAACTTATTATCTGTTATTGAGAGTGTTTGTTGATATAAATAACCAGGAAAGTAATAAAGTAGAAACAAATATTTTGTCACATAGAATGTTAAAACAGTTGTTTAGTTATTGTACTAATTGAAGTAACTGTGAATATTAGAATGAAAATACACAAGTCTTAGATTGATTGGACTATTTGATAATTATGTAAATGAAACTGTGAGGAATACTATCATGAAAATTGGATGTTTATATTATTGTTTAATTACTGTACAAAGTATTGTGTGTTATGAGTGGTATTAAAGGGCATGAATATATTTACACACACACACTTTGTTATAGATAGCATGAAAGAAAGTGAATCTATATTTGGATACCTAGTATTGTGGATTTTTTTATATTTCGAGACTGTACCATGGGATCATTACTTTTGATACAGGGATATCAAGGAATAAGTATAATACTGAATATCAGCCTTGTGAAGTGACATTATCTGTATCAAGCAATTAGAGTGAGGTGTTAAAGGATTATCTTGACTATATTGAAGAAATATTTGTTCTTATTATTTAAATTTCAGTTGCTGTCTTAAAACCAATATTCTGTTCACAGTGTGTAGAAACAGAGGAGGACTTCTTGGTGTTAGCCAACAGTGATGTAGCCCAGCTTTGTGGAGCTCTTATTGTCCTGTGGCAACAGTTCTTGGAAGTTGTGGTACACCAGGACAGAATTCAGCAACATCTTGCTCTGGAACACCACCAGCAACGAGTCAGGCATTTTTCTGAGGCTTTTTTTATCATTGAGAAACCACGGAATTCAGCTCTCACATGTGATGATTCTAGGTATGTGTATGTAATAGTAACAACAATTTGATCACTAGGTAGTTAGCTCATTGAATGTCTTATTGTTCTGTAGTTCAAGTTCCAGAATACATCAGAAACTTAATTTTCTCTTGGCTTTTCTGGTGAAGTACAAGAGTGCTGCAGTAAAAATTGTGACTAGAATTCAGCAGTTAGTGGAAGGTTATTAACCATCAGTCTCACTGATCGGTTACATTTAATGAATTTACTGTGGTCACAAGATGGCTAGAAAAGTATAAAAAAAAGCTAGAGATGTATTTGTCTTGACCAAAATATTAGTCTGCAAGAGGGTAGTCAAAAATAGTTCATTATTTCTTTTAGACTAGTGTGACAATAAGATTGGGTGCTGTTTAATGATGTGTGTAAAGTTTATTTTTTGTTTTAAAATGCACAACATTTGGTTTCATGCTAATATTGTTTAAAGGAGAGGATCAGATTTGGTTGAGTGATTAGCATACCAAAAAATGTTCCAAACAGTGATTCCATTGGTGTGAAATAAGATTGACAGTCAAATATTACGGCAGCCCAAGAATTGTTTAGTGTATGTTCTTAACCCTCACTACAAGTAGGTCAAAGTGGGCATATCATGACCTTTTGCAGAGTTACATTTAAAAGTTTATTGAACTACTTTTTATGTATAAAAAATAAGAAACTTGGCATCAAAATGTAGTTTACATGAAATTGTCATATTATCTACGAGGTCTGTTCAAAAAATACGCAGACTGTTTGAATTGCACGGCTCCAGTTTGTTCCAGGGGAATCTGTTTGGTGTCACTAGATTCGCACAGATCAGCTGATTACAACGCTATTTCCCGATTGCAGATATCTTCATTTGTATATTAGCTCTGCAGTTTTAAGTGAAGTGCAATTTTTTTCGTTTGGCGGATTTCAGAATGAATGATCTGAAGGAGCAATGACTTGCTGTGAAATTTTGTATTAAAGTTGGAAAATCTGCAACCGAAACTTTTGCTATGCTTAACACGGCTTACGGTGATGTTGCTATGAAGCATACGGCATGTTTCAAGTGGCATGAACATTTTAAGGATGGTCGACAGTCCATTGAAGATGATGAGCATCCTGGATGTTATTCCACGTCAACTGACGACCCACACGTCAACAAAATCAACACCCTGATGCGGGCAAATTGACGTCTGACTGTCAGGGAGCTTGCTGAACAGTGTGGGATATCAGTTGGATCTTGTTACGAGATTTTGACTGAAAAATTGAAGATTGCTGCAAAATTTGTGCCACGCAGAACTCGTGAGTTTTTGGCCAAACACTCGATCGCTGTTCTTCCCCACCCCTCCCTACTCACCTGACCTTGCTCCTTGCAATATTTTCTTGTTCCCCAAACTCAAAAGACCCTTGAAAGGAAGAAGATTTGAGGTGATTCCCGAAATTAAAGCAAATGCAACGAAGGAGTGGAGGACATTATAAAAGAAGCATACCAAGACTGTTTCAACAAGTAGAAACACCATTGGGATAAATGTGTGCATTGGGGAGGAGAGTACTTTGAAGAAGTCCCAGACCTGTAACTTCTAAACAAAGTACATTTTGCTTTATGATGTCAGTCCACGTATTTTTTGAACAACCCTGATGATATTGAAGATATCTTCTCCCTTCGTGGTTGTCAGCAGATCTTCTCATAATAGGAACTCTTCTTTGATCTTGTCCTGGTGGACGTAACGAACGAACCCAAGGAGAACAGCACAACTGGCTACGTCACACGATTCATCAAATTGCAAGGAGAATTTGCTATATGAGCTTTCTTTGATCTCTGTTGTAACTTGAGACAGAATGTCTGATGCCATGCCATCGACTCGTTAGCGGATTGTGCTGTTTGATAGAGATATGACACTGAGTTTCTTTGCTTGATCCTCCTCACATACCTTGCTTACCATCTCATATGCACAAGGCATAATCAGATTCTCTGCAATGGTGTGGCATTTTTGTTGTTTGGCAACTTTATATGCAACAAAGTAAGATGCTTCGACCGCAGCTTGAAGCTTTTGGGCTTGAATTCCAGGTGAACCAAACTGGATATTCTTCAGTGCTACAGCCCGGCGCTAAAAATAAGCCTGATCCTCATTTTGAAGATTTGGATGGCACTTCTGGAGGTGAGCTGAGAGTTTTGATGGCTTGAGGCTTTCATTTGTCAACACTTTGTGACATACTACACATTGTGGCCGATCTTCTCCACCAGAAGGTAAATTCACAAAGCCATAGCGAAGAAAGGCGTCAGAGTAGGTGCGCTTTTTTGACATTTTATTGTTTAATCTGCAGAAAAAGAAAAACTGCATAAAAAAGTATGAACAATGTGAACTTGTTATTTATTTTTTCATGGCATTCTAGATAGCATTAGAAGAGCTTATTCAGCATAGGAATGATGTAATAGTAGGTAAATACTAACTATACTGCACAGGGCAGTACACATACATACAGGTTTTGTCTACCTCGGCTGATGCTCACATAGAAACTGACAGTGTGAAATAGAGGCAACCTCAGGCAGTGAGTGACGCGTACTGGACACGTCGATGAGTCATCAGGGTTACTGAGTGACTTGTGTTCTGAAGCATACTTGTCAAAATACTTTTAGACTACCACACACTTAGATACATATTTTTTCTTTTCTACTACTGTATATTAGTTTTTGATGTTTATTGTTATTTGGTTTAACTTTATTACATACTTAAAATAGGTTTAATTTACAACTTTACACACTAAGACTAAGTTAACATTAATCCTAATGCCAGCTGTCACCCCTCCATTAACCCCGATAAATTGTTAAATTACCCCCAGTTTGGGAACCACTGCTCTAAAGTGAGGAATTTAACATAAATTATCCATTATAATATAGTTATTACTGAGGCAACTTCTAATTTTTATAGCCATCAATCTACTTTGTTTAAAAAGACATACTCTAGAATGTTGGACCTATTTGCCATGCCCACTTATCTCTTCACACAATTGCAGAGAATTCTCTCTTACATTTTATGTTATTTATAACTAATAAAAAGACAAAATTTTAACCTCTCCTAGTGTATAATTTTGTGTTTCATATCAGTCTTTGTCAATTTTGTCTTCATTTTTGCAGTTTATTTAGTGGTGTTCAGATCAGGCATCAAAAGAAATTATTTTAAATCCATCTTGTCTTAGTTAGGAAGTCAGTCACATTTTAATTACAATAGTGCATTGTTTGCTTTGTATATATATAATATTATTCTGTGTTTTCAAAAGTATTATTTAAGTAACTAAAAATTATTTAGTGTACGAATACAATTATAATAATAATAATAAAAAAAAAGAGTTAAATTTCATTGAGTGCCAGCTGGAAAAAAAATCAAATTTAACTGTAAGTGATATATTTCTTGTTTATTTTTAATTTATTATAAAAGTAAGTAAAACTTGCAAACATATGATTTCAGGCTACGAAACTTTGTTTCTTAGGCAGTATTAGGCAAGATATTGAAAAGTGATGATACTGTATGAATTACGCTTATCAATAACATGTTTACATTATTCAGTAAAGTAAGTTGCTATGTGTTCACTGAATGATTTACAACATTTGGCAGAATTAATAGTTAAAGATAGTTTAAATAGCAATAAAACAGTAAAATTAATCACAGATACATGATGAGTTTTATGATACTTAGAATAAACAATTGTAGTTTCTGGTTACAATCTGCTGTCATTTTAAGATGAAAAAGGGGTATTTCAATTTTTTTATAGTAGTTACAGAATTGGAGAAGTTGACCAAGTCTGTATAGAAATAGGATATAGAAAATAACTGATGAAATATAAAGTTTAACTGAAAAAAAGTATTTTTTAAAGAGGTTTTCAAACAAAGAAAAGTATTTTTAATGTTATTATGAAAATCATTTTGCACTTGTAGCAGTCAACACTATTAATTACTTGGTTTGTGGGCAAATTTTTAGTAACAGTACTTTTTAAAAAGTCTTAAAATTGTAGTTGTATCTTCATGAAACTTGGCAAGTTTTCAATAAACATTAAAGGCTTTTGTACACACACAAAAGTAATCAAAGTTAGTCTATGGATACTCTCATAATTACATGTAATACATCAACCCCTTATGAAAACAGTCAAGTAATTGCCTTCCCTGTACTTTGTCACTTTAATTTTGGTGTTGGCATTCACAAATAGGCCTTGCATAGCTTTTCACAGAAGTTTAAAATATAAAGAAAACAAGTTGTTTGAAGATGAAATTTATTTTGTTATATATAATTATTAACTATAAGCATATAACTGTGCTCTTGTTGTAGTTCAAAACTATTAAGAATTATCTATTACCTCTGATTTATGTAATACAATAAAGATAAGTTCAGTCCATCTCTCTTATTTACTTCTGTTTCAAAATGTTTCTAAGTTGATTGTTTCTCTTATTTGGGGTGAAAGTATCAATTTTGAACTGATGTCAGAAAAGATATCCTTCACATATTTATAAATAGCAGGATTGTTTTATATTATCTCTTATTCTGAAAGTTCTACTATGACAAAGACTGCATATTTGGAAGTTAATCAAGCCACTTTTTTGTGTGTACTCAGTTACCAGAATTACATGGATGTTACAGAAGCACTACGACGGTCACAGTATCTAAACCTTCTTCCTCCTGTGGAGGTGGAGTGTGTGGAACTGGATGGTGATCTTAGTTCTCTACCAATTATTTATGAAGAACATTACCAGGAACTAGCCAGAAGATCATCTCATAACAGTCATTGTTCTTGTAAGTTTATTATTAAGTGTTTTGCTTTTATAAATGTCAGTTTCTTTATGGAATGAAGTTTTATGTTTCAAAAGCTATAAAGCTTATCTTTCTCCATTTCTCTTTTTCAAAAATCTCTATACTCTATGTCAACCTTGAATTTCCTTTCAGATAATAAGGAGAAGAGTTCTAACACTGGCCTGTTACCAGACCAAGTGGATTCTTCAAAAACTGTTGATAAACAACAGGATTTTCAAAATGTCTTTAGCCTTCCTTCAAGCCCTTCTGTTCTTTCTTGGAGCTCTGAGCCTATCCCGTCCCCAGTCACTAAAGCCCAGATTTGTTTTCCCCCAAGAAAAACATCATGTGGGGAAAAACTTTTGACCAACTTGAACTATGAAGAATACACTATTTGTGGATCTTCTAAGAAGGGACCTAAAATGAATTTTCGCTCAAAAGTGAAATTGAAAACTAAGACTTCCAATCTTCTGAAACAGCTCAAGAGACCTCATTTTAGTAGTAGTAGTAACTCTGTGGTTCTTTTAGGTTTCAAAAAATTAGACTTTGGTAAAGGATTTTGTGCCAACAATGTCCGGCCCCTAAGAGCATCTTTTCCATTAGATGGTGGGATTCGTCACTCTCAGAGCACTCTCTCTGTTTCCAGTGAAAGTGAATTAAGGTTTCCTATTACATCCAGTGAGTCAATGCCAGACCTGACTGTGATAATTCCTCCTCCCCCACCTCCACCTAAAGCCAGATACTGTGCTTTTGAAGCTAATGCTAAGTCTACAAATTTTCTGAGCCAGTCTTTATCAATCTCCCCAAGTGCCATTTACAAACCTCCTTCAAGGCAAAAGTCAGAAACCATGTCATCAAACTCTCTCTTTCCCCCTGTAGACAAGTCCTTCCACTTGGAGAAAAATTCTTCTCCACATACTTCATCTCCTAATAAGTTTAGTTTGACAGTTTCTCACAAACTCAGTTCAACTGCATCAGCAGATAACTTAAAAACGTACGCTTCAAATTTTAAAGGCAGAGAACCCCAAAACAGTAGTGCAAAACAGAGTGGGCAAATTTCAAAGCATGTAAAGAAGACATTCGGTAAGTTTTCAGGGACCAAGAAAGCTACCTCTACGGATGAAAGAATAGAAAAAAAAAGAAGCATCAGTCAGTCAGATGTGAAAGAGTTTATCAGCTTTGACACTTTAGAACAAGAGTCAACCACATTTGAGCCTCTGCATCATGAGAATGAAGAAACATCAAACCAAGGGAATCCTCCTTCTCCTCCAGTAGAATTCAAGGATCCTCCTGGGTTCTTAGATAAGAGTAAAAGTGAGAACGATCTTCTTGATGATAAAGAAGAGAAGTTATTAAAACCTGCTTCTTCTATAGACACCCTTGGGACCAGTGATGTTGTGAGAAGCAAAATCTTCTCAGCACCAAGAAGTGAAAGTTTTCTTCTGAACCTAGACACTCAAGGAACAGTTTTCTTTCCAAAACCCCCAGCTCTGTTTTCTGAAGGCCATTGCTCCCAGAAAAAAAACAAATCTCAAAGCCAAAAAGAAACAGTTTCAAGTACTGTGAAAAATATAAATGTTCCAGTACCTTCTTCAGTGAATGACTCAGCCAAAGCTAGTGTTAGAAATGCTAGCCATAAGCAAGCACCACCACTGCCTCAGAAATCTGTTTCTTTGTCTTCCCGAGACAACAGCATGCCACCAACGCTACCACCAAAACCAGCAAAGTTCTCTATTGGCCCAATAGCAGATACGCATCATTCTGGAACAAAATCTAAAGATCACTTAGAAAAGAATGGATGCCAGCAAAAAGTAGAAAGCCAGAAGATGGAAAAACAAAACTGTCAACTACTGATTTAGGAAGACAGAGACAAAGTTCTTCTGGACTTTCATACCTAGAAACAAAATGTACAATATTAGAAATGCTCACTGACTTTTCTGAAACTCATCAGTGCAATGGCGTTGCCAGGAAATCGGGTATAATTTCTTTCAAGTCCCAATCAGGAGAAGCTCATAAAGGTGAAAGCAAGACAGCCTCCACCAGTGCAGAGGAGGATCCTCCAAGCTTCCGTCGAGCATCTGTTGTTGGGATGGAGATGATAAGGTACATGTAACATTTGCTATTATCAAGTAACCTTGAGATTTTGTGTAGTGGGGATCAGATAGAAAGGATAAAGCTCAGAATTGAATCTTTTTTAACAAGTACACATGCTCAGAATTTTTCTTCATGTAAAGCTAAAATAAAATGTATGAAAACATACCAATTTGCACATAGTGCAGTTGCTGAACAGCAATATTATCACAAATAAAACTTACATTTATTCAAGTGTCAATTTAGGGAACATTCACTTGCTGACATTTTTGGCTGTTTGTTATTTTGTAGCTTTAAATGTATCTGAACACTGTATTATCTTTTAAAATTCTTGCTGCAGTCATTATATTGGGTTCTTTAATGAACTCACAAGATATTAAGTACTGATTTAAAAAATTACCTTAATTTTTTATGCAAAGTAATCATGACAAATATTGAACTTGTATCTCAGAATTGCTGGTTGAAATTTTCTCTGCTTTTGAAATAAGAGTTAATACCCATATCAGCTGTTCTGAGATACATTTTTATATAAAAATGGGTTTCTTGTCATCAAGAAATATAGAGTTTGGTTTGCGTTTTGACTAATCATGAGGGACTGATCTAAGGAACAAATTCATATCAAGGAAGAAGACAAATTTAACTGCATTTAAAATGGGTAAAATTATTCTCTTGAAATGTTAACTGTTTCTTAAAAGGTACCTAACTTTGCTCACATACACAACTATTGTTTGGTGCTGCCATGTATATGCAAGTTTTTTTTGCATTCTGCAAACCTTTTACTCCCATGTATACCTCAGTTCACATCATTTAACTGATTATTGTATACAAATTATCAGTTGGAAAACCTTTATCAGTAGATGCACCTCTACCCCTCCATACATACATGAGTCATGGCCCTATTTGTATTATTCTAGCTAAGTATCACTTCTTTTGTAGTAGTTCTCATGTATGGACATTTTATTTGGTGTTCTGTCTTTGAATTTTGAATTTTTTATGTTGATTATTTTTCAAGTATTCTGCTTATTTCAAATTGTTTTCATTTGTACTTTATTTAGTCATATTATTTAATTTTCTACCCAGTTATGCAACTTAGTCACTTTTCCATGTGTTTCTTTTTTTACCAAGGCAATTGTGTTTAATTTTCAGCTGCATAACAAATTCTGGAGTGCAAGTTACCATGTTAAATGGTGCAGTGCATCTTCTAGCAGCTCTTTTACTCAGGGTTTAGGTCGGGGAACTCAGTTTCAGAATTTGATGCTGAGTGTTACACTGCCAGCAGTATCAGTGAGCATCACAGTGCCAACATTCAGTGGGCACTCTGAGTATTCAAGTTTGGGAAGGAATTATTTATCCTAGTTTTTCATCTATGGCAATACTTTTTAGGGATCAATGGGTTCTTCAGGTTTTATCAATTTTATTTGTCATCACCTTCCTCTTACCTACTCCATTGTCTCAGATGACTGCTTTATTTTTGGTGCTTTGGGATCCTACCACATATCACCATCTTCATTCTCAGAATACCATCAAGCTTGTGCTTAATCCTTCAGGTTTTTGAGATGAGGAAAAGTATTTTTAATCTTAGCATAAGAATCTCTTTGCATACAGACTATTCAAGCAAATATCTAATATATTCATGAACAAATCTTTATTTTAGTATGTTAAAAATATTTCACTAAAAATGACTTTTTTTACATGAAAGACTTGTAATGTTGACTCCAAGATTCCTAAATTTTGTGAGGCATGGGCAAGCGTATTAAGGCGTGTGATTCATAGTCTGAGGGTCGTGGGTTCGCATTCCCATCATGCCAAACATGCTTGCCCTCCCAGCCGTGGGGGCATTATAATGTGACAGTCAATCCCACTATTTGTTGGTAAAAGAGTAGCCTAAGAGTTGGCAGTGGGTGGTGATGACTAGCTGCCTTCCCTCTAGTCTTACACTGTTAAATTACAGATAGCCCTCGAGTAGCTTTGTGCAAAATTCGAAACAAACGAACCAACAAAACTAAGTTTTTTGAAGATATACATACACATTATAGTGAAAGTAAGCAGCATTAAACCTGTAATGATTGAATACAAAGAAGTCACATGATTGGTCAAATTGACTGAGCTCGTGTTGTGAGGGTTAATGCCAGACTTTCCTAGAATAACTAGTATTACCTACATGACTGGTCATTTTCAGTGAAATATAAGAGGTCATTCATTAATTCAGAGTAACCAAAAGGGCAATAAGACAATAAAAATTAATTATAAAAAGATATAAATACTGTTATGAGCTTAAAGATATTTAAAATAAAATCAATGTAGTTCCATGTTACAGTTTGAAGCTGTTCTGGAAAGAAAAAAGGATAATGTAGACTTTTTGGGGGTAGTAGTTGCAAAACAGGTCAAATTGACTTACTCCATATAAAGATAGGGTAGAGAAAATAACAGATAAAATATAATGTATTGCTGAAAAAAGAATGTTGGAAATGAATTGAAGAGGTTTGGGGGATAACACAAAGGAAGTTTTTAAGATGAGGAAAAACACTTTTAAACTTAACATAAAAATTACTTTATACACATACTGTTAAAAAAAAGTACTAAAATCTTGAAAAAAAAATTTTAATTTATTAAAAATCCTTCACTAAAATAGTCTTTTTGTATGTGAAAAATTTGTTAACTGAAAAACTGCCAAATTGTGTGTGTGTGTGTGTGTGTGTGTGTACACATACATACACACTATATTGAAATTTAAAACTACAGGGTGTTTGGAAAGTCACTGTGCAGTGTTGTAATTATATTTTATTCAGACTATTTCAAGCCAGCAACTGATAGCAGTGTTTAGAAACAAAATAAGTAGGATCCAGGCCTGTATTGATGCTGATGGGGGTCACTTTCAACATTGTTTATAATTGTCATTCGTATTTACCTCCTGTATTCTATGTTGAAACATGTCTGTTAATAAATATATAAGTGCACAGTGACTTTCAAAACACCCTGTATAAAATCTACAAAGACTAAACAAATACAAAGAAGTCGCATGGTTGGTCAAATTGACTAAGCCTATGTTTAAATGGTGAACTAAGTGTTGTTACTGAAGATTTGTCCACATATATAAGTAGCCAAACTATTGACTGCTTCAAGTGCAAAATGATTTTCATATTAAGATTAAAAATACTGTTATCTACCTCAAAACTTTCAAATTTCAGTTGTGTAACCTCTAAAATCTCCTACACAAATGTCTGACTCCTTTTTTTCAGTTAAATTTTATATTTTGTTTTTTTATATTTTCTATTCTAACTAGACAGACTCAGTCAACTTGACCAGTTCTATAACTACTATAAAAACATGAAATAAATATAAATTACCCTGTTTTCCCACTGAAAGAAAGCTGTGCAGGTATTATAATAATGAACATGAACTTGATGCAGAAGTCTGTTGGAATCAGGCCTGGAATAGAGGCAGGAATAGGAAAAAGAAGAAATTACATTTCTGAGTCACTGGAAAGGAGAGATTGACCTGGGTGAAGGAAAAGATAAGAGAAATAATACAGAGTGTATGAAATGTAGTCAACAAACAAATCTGACAATTTTCACAGGCCTAAAGGATGAGGAAATACACCCTAAGGGATAAATGGAATATGGAATAAGAAGACAAAGGTTTAAATGGAAGTAAAGGAAAGCAGTGAAGCACCACACTGACATACTAATCCAGAATGGCTACACACTAAAGAGGCCAACTAATCCAGAAGGAAAGTAACATGAATGATAAGGTATGGGAGTAAAACACTTTCAATACTAGGAAAAAGTGCAGAATAAGGCCACCCAATAACCACAATCAAAGAGATTGAGAATCCCTGAACAAATAATCAAGTGAGGAAATTCATAAGGAGAAGAACAAGGGGACAAGCAGGGGAGAACTTTATTACAAGTTCATCCAGACTAGTCGTGACTGTTTTCCTGGAATGAAGCTTGTGTTCTGATTAAAATTGATGATTTTCTGTTTCAAACATAATGTCATACAATGTCATTTCACAGATGAAAACTTTGACTTCTTGTTGATTGTTGGTAATATATAACTAAATGTAAGAGAGAACTATTCTGAAAGAGTGATGTGGCACGAGAGGTTTGAATTTCAGGTTGATAGCTCTCTAATCTAATAAAAATAAAGACCATAAAAATTATAGTTTGTTTGAGAAATGTTTATTTTATAGTGAATAATTTACATTTATTTTATTATCTCTTGGAAGGGTGGTGGATAAAATAGAGAAAAAACCTTTTGAAAATGTGTTGCATATGTGTGTTACACTAGGAGAAATTTGGGACTTTTTTTAAATATTGCATTCTAGAATTAAAAACTTAGAACTTGTATACTGTTGAAATAAGAATGATTAGCTAAGAGTTTGTTATACTAATTAGTATAATGTAAACAAAAAGTAGTTTAATCTGTTGACTGCCAAGTATTTCAGCTTCTACAACACAACTCTAATGCTTTTTCATTTGTAACTTTATTTGTGATGCCATTTTGGATCGAAAGTGAAACAATTTGTAAGTAGGTCCAATGCATGTATGGTGCTGTCATCTAGCATTGAAGTTGGGTATTATTGAGAATGAATTAATTCATCCATTGGCTTTGATGAATTATCTCATCTACGGCACTGAACAGGTTATTAAAAATTTGAATGTAAAGACACTAAAGTTTTGTGTTGTGCATGATAAAGGTTACCTGTGGGGATAGGGTTAATTTGATTGGCTCATTCTTCCATGTCTTCTTTTTTTTTCAATTGTTCAGTATCTTCTCATCAGATTAGGCACATTATTTATTCCCTGGTTTCTCATCTGCATCATTATTTGGAGGAAAGTTTGTCATGTGTCATGTGAATCATTCTGTATACTTTCATTTCTCATCAGCTGCTGTTGTAGCTGTTTCTTCCTCATTGTTTTATTGCCTGCTGTTTTTCATACTTCAGTGTAACTATAACTGTTAGTTTCTTTTTTTTTCATTATGTATATTTTTCACAGGTCAGTCCCATGTTTCTGGTCCTTCTCTGTAGAAAATTGTGCATTGTACATGTATACTTCAATTACTTAGAATTGTACTCAATTCTCCACTGCAAGACCATGTTGATTTCACTTTCATAATTTATTTGACCACTTAACACACACTGTTCTTTACCATCTCATAGGCTATTCAGCAAGATATATTTGCTTCATAAGTATGGTTGTTCCAGACTGTACTGAAACAGAAGGGGATTGCTGTCCATTTCTGTCATTCCTTAGATTGAATAAATCAAATTTGATGTGCTTTTCAAAAAATAAAGTTTTGGGGTAACCAACTGCAGTGTCTCTGGTGTGAATGTTTTCTGGACTCCACTGTGATTTTCTTACCCCTGACTTCTTTAGTGGAGTAAGAGAGTCCTTAATACTTTCCATTTCAAGCCATTAGGGAAGTGGACTATGGAGGTATCATCCTGAACAAGAGAGATACAAAATAAATAATGATAACCCCATTCAGTTGAGAGTGGGTCAGTATTGTTTTGTTGGTGAAGATAATAGAAATCTTTCAAAAAGTCTCTGGACAGGCTTCTTTGAGGGAATGCTGTAGCTTTGAAGTGAGCCATCATCACTACTGGGATCCTTCATTTTATTCCTATATGGATATCAATTTCCAGTGGTTGAGTTTTGAATTTGGAGCTGAACCAATCAATATAATGTACTTATGCATATGGTGTGTTTGCATATATTCTGTTTGTTCTTTCTATTGAGATTCACCATCCTACCTCCACATGGAAGTCAGTTTTGAACCAATTACTCCTGGTGTCTCACAAATTTTGTCTTGGGTGCACTGCTCCATTGTTGTGGGTCTCAGTGGGTGCACTGGTTGGTTACTCTGCTTCTTACTCGTGTGTTAACCTTCAATGTCTTTATGCCAAAAATGTTTCTGTATTTGAGTATTTCATTCTGATCACACTATTGTTGGTGTGATCTTCATCCAGTCAGCTGAATTTGAGTTAAAGATGGTATGATCCCCTTTCCTGTTCCCACATGGATGTTGGTTTCCAGCAGTCATGTTTTTGACACATTGGACCTACCATGTATGGCTTTCATGCCCTATCCACTGTACATCTTGGAACACTTTTTTTTTCTTTTACCCATATTTTGTTCATTCATTTAGTGTAGGAAAATTAAAAACTTTCTTATTATTGGGCTTTTTAATTTTAATAACTAATGATTTTTGAAATATTTTATACCCAAGTGTGGTTAAGTCATGTCCTACAGAACTGTTGATGCAATTTTCATAAGGTAACTAATGATTTTTGAGATATGTCCAGGTGTGATTGATTTATAAAGTTGACTTATAAATAAGGTAAAAATGAATAAAGACACAGAAGTAGATTCATTTTGTGATGTTAGTACTCACTGATTACAGTAAAGATGTTTTGTGTAAAAAAGAGACAAGCAAATGTCAGTATAAGATAGATATTTACTGGTCACGTTGATGAGGGAATAAGTAAAATGAGTAATTTCAACTTATATCAAATTTCTGATTTGGTGTTTTGTATGTGTACTTTACAATCACAGTGTTGTGATCCTGGAATTAAGTTCTGTCACCAAAGAAGTGATTGCAGAAAAATCCTTGTTTTATTTTCTATGTTATGAGTGGTTGGAAGAAGGAGATGTTGGTAATGTATATCTATATGTCTTGCCCTGAAATCTACACAGTTGTGTATGAAAATTTCCCTGTCTAGTACTTTATCAGCATGAAGTCTTATTTAATCTTGTACATTTAATTTATAATAACTGCATTTTAGAAATGTCTACTGATGACAAGCAAGTTCTGCTCAAAATTCACAATTAGTAAAACTCTGAATGATATGTTTGTGTGTTTACTTTTAATTTTGTACAAAGCTACATGAGGGTTAACTGTGCTATTACTTTAATTCAGCAGTGTAAGACAAGAGGAAGGCAGCCAATCATTACTGCCAATGCCAACTCTTGGATTGCTTTTTTACCAGTGAATAATGGGATTGGCTATCACATTATAATGCTTCCATGGCTAAAAGGGCAAGAATATTTGGTGTGACAGGGATTCGAACCTGCAACCCTCACATTTTCAGTTGAGTGCCTTAAACACCTGGCCATGTCATAGCCTTTAATGAAGAGCAATGAAATAATAAATTAATTATTAATGAAACAACAAAAATAAAAATTAACCTCTTTAAACCTGTTCAAGGAAGTTGTTCAATAAGATTCAAAATCAGAGACATATAAAAATAGTAAAGTGATGTGGAAAAGATATTTGTAGTTACTCTGTTTTTATAATAGTTTTTTAGGCCTATTGTCATCAAACAGGTTGTAAATTTTGACATTTAAATTGTAACAGGGGAGGGAGAGGTCTTCATTCTCCTCATTTGTGAGTTATCAGGCTGCTTTATTCTATATCTTTAGTTTCACTTAAAACTGTTCAGTTTTTATCTTTATTGTCCTTACCATGTTAATGCATTCCTTCTAGATTCATCTTACCCCAGACAGTCTGCTCTTTCAGACTGGGATATTAACCCCTTAGCTGTGGACTTTTTTCATTGAAAACAAAATTTGGTAATTAGTTGGGTGCATTCTGTAGGCTGTTTCTCAAAAGAAATTAAAGCACCACATGATACATTCCATAATTGCTTGTCAGTTTACAGTTGCACCATGTGGTGCATTCTGCAGCGAAGGGGTTAATGTGGTCTTTCATTCTCTCACTCTCCTTGTATTTCATATTTCATTTTTTCCCTTTAAACCTGTGTATGTGTTTAGCTTGTGGATGTCGAAAATCTGATTTGTTTTTTGTTGACATTTCAGGTACACTTTATCACTCTTCCTATTCTCTTCTTTATTCAGGTCATTCCTTTCTTCCAAAGACCTCAGCAGCTAGCAAGGGTAATTACTCTTTCTTGCCTATTTCCCTTTCTTCTATCTTTCATTTTGATCTAGTTAGAATTCCATGTACAGTTCACACACACACACTATTATTATATTATCTTCATGGTTTCCTTCTGTGGTACTTGTTCCTGACTACTTTTTATCCCTTGGCAGTTGTTTTGGGTTTGAAACCTTTTGCCTTCTACCCTTCTCATTTGGGTTTGATATTTGATTTGATTGGTTTATTCTTCATTTTCTTCTTCCCAGAATTTGTTTCAGGTGTCTTTTCATTAGATGCAAAACTTCACTCGTTTCCTTAGAACTTGTCTTAGTCAGCTATTGGGGAAAATTCTACAGTCATTTTAGTGGATTACACCTAATATGTTCATCTTCCATTATTTACACCATATCAGAGTTTCTTCTTTATTAGGTTTTTGTCTTCCACCTGTCTTCAATGTCGGGTTCTAGCTCATCTTGTGAGATAGGTAAATACTCTATTGAAAGTTATAATTTTCCTATAGTGAAAATTCATTTTTGAGAGGTACTTTTCTCCTCTGCCAAACCTCAAAGTGATTGTTCATGACAGGCTTATATAGGGAATTAAATGCATCACACTCCTGTTGGTGGAGAAGTGGCTCATGATGGTGTAAATGAGAGACACAATGGAATATTTGATTTCAGTAGAGAGGAGCAGAAGGCTTTTGTCATGCATAAAGGAAACAAATTCCATATAGAGGGCAGAGTTAGCTGAAAATGGCTAATCTTGTGAGTAGAGGGAAGTATTATTGGAAATACATTTTTGGTAAAGGAAGATTGTAACTTCTGATGTTATATAACTACTGTTGAAAACTCATGACCAGTAAAAGTTACATCATAAAGATGGTTAGTAATGGTTACATAGCTATAATTAACAAATGATTGCTGTTTAAACATGCTTTATGAAGATAGTTAATATGTTATCTACAGTCTATACTGTGGCTGAAATATCCTTCACATTTTCAATAAATGAATAGGAATTTATGTAAATAGACTGTGTTAACCATCTACTTTTATCCACTTAGCTTTGTCAAAGCAAAAGAGGAATTTAGGCAACACTTAAACCAGCCATGGCTGTGGTACAGGTGAGTTCATAGAGATAACAATAAGTACTTTAATATTGTTACTTTTTACTTGCTTCCTATGGCCATTTTGGAGAGAGGGTATTTAATATGCATTTAAAGTAAATTTAATTATTCTCTTCCAATGTGGCTAGTATATTTGATGTCAAATGTAATTAAAACTGCATAGGAGATAAAAATATCAAAACTAAACAGTAGGATGAACAGTTGTCAAGTTTCTTTATTTAAAGAATGATGACCTGATGTATCATCCTTTAAATAACAATATATAAAAACTTGGTGATTTAATTTTAGTACTTGATGTCCACAACATGGTTGTTCCAGTCCAATAAAATTTTTAATTCATTTCTTCTCATTTTGGTATTTTAAAAGAATAGGTTCTTAATGATTAATCATTAACAACTTTATGGAAGTAACTGAATGTCATTTTGTTCCAGCTATTAATTCTTTATGATTTTTTCACACAACAAACATTTAAACATGATGTGGTTTTTCTAACCACCACACGTTGTTATAGTAGTATAGTAGTAAATGTTGTAAAAAAAAATTGTCATCTATTTTTAACCTATTTTATGAACCTGTTAAACATGTGCATCTGCTGTGAGAACTATACTGTATATTTATTGTGTGCTGGGAATTGTGATGTGTGTTGTAACTGCTTTATATTTGCATATGTTTAGTGTGAACTATAGT
This sequence comes from Carcinoscorpius rotundicauda, assembly GCA_011833715.1. NCBI lineage: Eukaryota > Metazoa > Arthropoda > Merostomata > Xiphosura > Limulidae > Carcinoscorpius > Carcinoscorpius rotundicauda. The sequence goes on along the minus strand of CM022392.1, from coordinate 65,961,338 downwards.
ACATCTGGTGTAACTGTTAAGTGTGTTAGTATTGGAAATTGTGAGTTGCATATAACACAGGATGTAACTAAATAATTCAATAAAGTACCCTGTGACATAAAACTCAAAACTTTTTTATTGTTTGATATACAGAATGTAATATTATGGTTACAATGTTTTACCAGTATAACCAGATGTTACCAAGTGAATTCCTGATATGTATAACAAATACTCTTTGTAGTTTAAATATGATGACGTCAAGCTAACCTTAGCTTACATGTGGTCAGCTTCCGACCAGTAACCCTTTCTTTGTGAACCTGACGATGACCGAAGAAGGTCGAAACGTTGTTCGCTCTTCTATTTGAAGTGTTTTCTGGGCCCAGAAGAGCCGTTTTTGCATATAAAAGCTAACCTACAACTGTAAATGTTATAACCTGTATTTCTGACAATAAACACTTTTAAGTTTCAAAATGTGCCTGTTTAATTTATTCATAGGTGTATTGGAAATCAAAATTTATATGGTTTTTGATTGACTCTAAGCTTTGGTTACATCACCATTGTTTGTACTATTATTGTTTGACTGTTACTTTGGATACATAACCATTATTTATACCATTGTTCTTTGACTGTTACTTTGGATACATTACCATTGTTTATACTCTTGTTCATTGACTGTTATTTGGATACATCATTATTGTTTATACTCTTGTTCATTGACTGTTACTTTAAGTCAGGGGTTCCCAACCTTTTGGCACTTGCAACCCCTTACCTAAAAGTTTGAAACCCATGTGACCCCTACTTAGGGCTTACTATCAGCAGCTTAATTTTTCTTTTATTTTCTGTGAAGGAGAGGGAAAGAAACATTTTTAAAAAATATTTAAAAATTCATAATTATTTATTAGCAAATTTAATCACATTGGTCCAACCTGAATTCACAAAAAAGAACATATATTTCGTAAAATAATATTAACATAGGTTTGAACAGCTATCCAACCCAGCTGGGGAGATGCCTAATGCTGCATTTCAGCAGCAAGCTTTGAAATTCATGGCCGAGCGTTTGTTAGAGCCAGTCTCATGTCATCTCCAACATCCAATCTGTTTTTATTCTTTGTTTTTATATTGACAAGAGTGGAAAATCCTGCCTCATACAAGTAGGTAGAAGCAAATGGAAGAAGGACACGTAAAGCTGTCATGCTGACTTTGGAGTATGACTGATACATAATGCACCAGAACTGAGTCATGGATTTCACCTTAAAGAGATCATGAGCTGAAGAGTCATTCCTTAGATCCAGAAATTCATCTTGGATATCATCTGGGATGCTGGATACATCAAGTTCAGTACAAAATGGGTTCCTTACCAGGGCCTCCTGTTCTTGTGATAGCTCAGGGAAGTAACACTCGACTTCCTTTTCGAGAGACTGAAGATGTTCGGTAACCTTATCCTTGAGGAACTGATCCAGTTGGATCTGAGACTCATCCGTTACTCCACAAAGTTTTTCAAACATAGCGATGTTTCCACGATTGGTTTTCTGATGCTAGTTCTGCAGTTTAGAAACAAAGGCTCAAAGACGATTTTGAAAAAGGAAAACTTGTGTTTCCCTTCCTTGAAGCTTCAAATTGAGCTTGTTCAGCTGGTCAAAAATGTCGGCTAGGTACGCAACCCTTTTATTCCATGCTTCATCTTCGAAGTGAGCTACAAGATCTTTCCTTTCTTGAGTCTCCAGGAATAGCTTTATTTCATCTTTCATTTCAAAGACACAATTAATAATGTTTTCTTTCAACAACCAACATACTGCTGCGTAGAAGAAAAGGACTTTGTGGTCAGCATTCATGTCTTTACATAGTTCTTTGAATAGGCGAATGTTGAGTGCTTGAGTCTTCACATAATTTACAATTTTGATTACAGATTCAAGCACTTCTTGCAGAGAGGCAGGGAGAGTCTTACTGACAAGAGCATATCGGTGAATCATGCAATGGATGCCCTTTGCTTGAGGTGCTAGCTGCTTCTTCACTCTCAACTGGAATCCTGATTTCAATCCCAGCATAGCCGGTGCCTCATCCGTACAAACCTCACACACGTTTTCCCATTAAAGATCTTTGTCTTGAAAAAAAGTTGAAACTTTTTCCATGACATCATCAGCTTTTGTTATGGTTTCAAGTGCATTGCAGAATAAGAATTTGTCTTTGATGTCATCTGAATTAATGTATCTCACAAAGACAAGCAACTGAGAACATGAGCTTACATTTGTTGACTCGTAAAGCTGAAAAGAGAACAAAGGGAACCCTTGATTTCAGTCAAAACCTGTTCTTTCACATCCATAGACATTTTAGAAATGCGCTTCTGTATAGTATTATTTGACAGGGATACTTGCTGCATCTTCTTTGCACTGGCTTCTCCAAGAATAAGATATACTGCTTTCATAATGCAGGGTTTAAGAAGTGTTTCTCCAATCATGTGAGGCTTTTTTTGTTTAGAAATTTCGAATGCAATCTCTTATAAAGCTTCCACTATGGCTGCACTTTACTGCCGAAATGACCTACTTCTATCGATTCTTTGGCTTTTAAGACACCCTTCATGCTGTTTGAAGAAATCCAAACCCTTTGCGTGTTCTGGATGTTTGGTCTCGAGATGATGCTTGAGTTTTGATGGTTTCATTGACTCTGCACTCAGGACAGCATGGCACAAGACACACTGTGATTTCTCGATACCGTCGTTGACGAGCACAGTGGTGAAGCCAATGTTGAGGTAGCATTCTGAGTATCTGCGCCGTTTAGCCATGGACACAACTCACCTCTTCTGCTTACTTATCTCCTTGTTAAAATAAAATAAAAATGTTGAATAATGAACGTTTTGGCAACTGTAGATCTTACACTGACTACTTGTGGGGGTGCAGGAAGAGTAATGATGGGGTAAGTATTGGGAGGGAAGGGAGCGTGGCCAGTTGCGCGATTCGTCATTCACCAATCAGCAACAGACATGTGACTCACGTGTCGACAGCGAGCACACACACACACGCACACACACACACACACACACTTAATCACAGCTAAACAGACACAAGCATACGTACATGTGCGTGCACTCACATACTCGCTACTCACTAGTTCACACATACATATAGTTGCAAACACGTACACATTCACACAGGCACATTCACTCACAGGCATGCATACATACACCCATAATATCACCTAATGACATTGAACTAACGTAGCACACGTTTTGCTTTGCACGAAAACAAAAACAATGTATGAGCAAGAAAATGTAATTGATAAAATAAAATTAATGTTATCCCAAGCTACTTCTAACAAGGCTATACGACTTCATGGGGGGTCACGACCCACCGGTTGGGAACCCCTGCTTTAAGTACATCACCATTGTTTATACTGTTGTTCATTGACTGTTACTTTGGATACATTACCATTGTTTTACTGTTGTTCATTGACTGTTACTTTGGATACATTACCATTGTTTTACTGTTGTTCATTGACTGTTACTTTGGATACATCATTATTGTTTATACTATTGTTTATTGACCGTTACTTTGGATACATCATTATTGTTTTTACTGTTGTTTCTAGCTTATAGTAAGTGAACACAAATAGAATGTTTACTGCATCTTTATCCTTATAGGTGAGTTTTTGTGTTGTTTTTTTAGACATGTTTTTGAAGTGATACTCACATGGAATGAGAATTGATTCATATATGTTTTATGTTTTGGAAATGATAATTAGCAGTTTTGTGGTACTCTGTTGACAGTGACTTTCCAACATATGCTTCTGATGTTCCCTACTTTCAGTATGATCATGACCTGAAAGCCTTTAGTACTGAGGGAATTCATTTAATTGTCTGTGTTCATGGTCTAGATGGTGAGTACTCTCTTTCTTAAGATATATTGACTCTTTGTATTATTAGATCCTGTTTACAGGTAGTGTAAAGAAATATGTCACCATAGGAAAGAAGTCTTAATGTTTCTCTCGTACCTGACAGGTTTGTATATTGTTAGTTCTAGTGCACACTGTGTAGTTTGTGTTGTACATTCTTAGTGATTGTTTACAGTCAATAGTTTGTGTTGTACATTGTAAGTACTTGTTTACAGTGTAGAATCTGTGTTGTACATTGTTAGTGCTTGTTTAAAGTCAGTAGTTTGTGTCATATATTCTTAATATTTATTTACAGTAAGTAATTTGTGCATATTTTGTCAGTGGCTGTTTACATGAATAGTTTGTGTTGTACACTATTAGTGCTTGTTTACAGTTAGTAGTTTGTGTTGTATATTGTTAGGATATCCTGTGCTTATAAATTTGAGTCACTCACCTTGTTATGTGTAAAATTTCTTTTGTTCAAATATTCATGTAATATCCTGAATCTATGTTTCTCAGTAAAGCACAGCTTACTCTCTGGATAAGAATGTAACCTAACTTGCTGGAAACTTTGTTCCTTTGTTTACAGGTAACAGTGCTGACTTACGATTGTTCAGGACCTACTTAGAACTAGGGCTACCTAATGTTAACTTTGAGTTTCTAATGTCAGAACGAAATCAGGTGCGTTTCTTTTCTTAGATATTTTTGTTTCAAGATGCTTGTTTTTCTTATGAGAGTTGTATATTTGAAAAGTATAGATACTTTGCTGAAGGGTTTTTGCTATATATCTTTAAGAAAAGTACCTTTTTGGGAATGGGTATAAATTTATAACTGTGTCGTCATCCATTTTCATACTATACAAAATAAATGGAAACTTTCTTGAATATATTTCATACTTGATTAAAAACTGTTAAGTTGATACTGAACTTACCTTTCTGAAGTAAATTCTGGAAGGTGTAGTTTAGTTTTTCCACTGAGTGAAATTATCAATATTTTGAAAGGCTGTCATAAAGTTGTGTGAGTACTTGAGTAGGTACGTACAAAGAACAACCGTGTAACTTTTATGTATAGTTTTAAAATAATAAATTTAAATAATCACATCTAATTACTAAAGCATCTATTTAACTCTGTTATTCCCATATGGGTGCATCTTGTTTCAATAGGAAAGTTATACCATTGAATACATCATTGTAGAAGATAAAATATTTTACACAGTTTGAGAAGTAATGAATGTTTTTATCCTTCAAATAACTTCACTTTGTTGTCGTCTTGATTGTAAATACATTCCTGATGTATCTGGTATTTCGTGTGTAACAGATTTTTACATCTTACTTAAAGTTGGCCACATTTTATGTCGACACAGGAAACAAATTTTGAATTGTATTAATCTTTCCTCCTCTGACTGTGCTGACCCACTAAACATTCAGGTAACTATTGATACCAAGTTTGTGCATCATGCTTCAAGGGAAGAAATTGAACAATTAAATTGAAGTATCATAGAAAATAAACTTGTATGTCTTTCACATATTTACAAAAATAGTCTTTAATGGGTTCAAATGTTATTCAGTAGAAAAATGTTATTCAATTTTATAAATATTTTTTTAAAACTGAGAATTTTGGTTTTGTTTCATTTATGAATAAAAACATTCCTGCTTTTGAATTTCCTGAATTTTTTTCTAAGCATGATATGGCACTCGTGGTCTCCTGGGCAGAAAGATGATATGAATTTGAAAAACAGTTGCACTAATATGACCTTTTAAAAGCTTGCTCTATGATTTCATACTTGATTTGAACTATGATATTGCAGTAAGATAAAAAAAAAAATTTTCATGAGGTGCCATGGTTTAATCATTCTGTATTGAACTGTATCAAGTTTATTTCTTTACCAAGACCACTGTGTTAGTTAGTTTTTACGTACTTTTGTACATACGAGCTAAAACAGCAGGGTTTGCAATCTTAAATACAAGTAAAATGTCTCAAAATTCAACAAAATATAAACAATTGCAGTGCTTAGTTCATTTTGCTTTTTTATGAAACCATACAGAATTAAATATTTGATCATTTGTCACCAGATATTATCTGTCTAAAAGTTGTTTTAAAACTAAAAATTGTTCCTGGCAATATTGATAATGTGAGTTTTAACCCACCCCATCCAAGAGATTAAATTACTCATCCATAGATTATAGAAACTTGTGCAGCATACCATTTGAAAATTTGAACTATCACATGTTGAAGCACTCTTACTGAACATACATGTTATTTTAAATAGAAAGGTGTAACTTTTTTCTTAATTGGAATAAAATAACATAACAAGTACTCTCAAAAATTGGTATTTAAAAATTATATTGATGTAGCTGCAGTTCATTAAAATTATGATTTTAAAATGTTGAAAAATCTTTTTGTTAACTTCTAACAACACTGTAACATGTAACCATAAAGCTAGCTCTCAGTATGGCCTTACATCTACACACTTCTTTTTTGTGCATAGTTCTTTTTTATATTTATGTGAAATGGACAGACAACTTTAACCCAGATGATACAGTTCTACTAGTAGAACTTGTCGAAAATTGACAAAGAAATGTAGAGTGCATTGTTGTAATCCATGGTCTAATACTAAGGACTATTGGATTCATTTTGAAAAAAAAATGTTTAAAGAACTTCCTTTTAAGCTACTTGGTTAATTGCAACCCCTACAGAGAGACATCCTCTTTCCCAAGTTATATTAATTTAACATTTTTAAATGAAATATTCTGATTAACAATTACAAATTATGTCAGCTTGGTGATAATTTTAGCAAAATAATTATTTTTATTAGTTGTAAACTTCTGAAACTGTGTGTGACTATTATAAAATGCTTAATTTTATAAAATAAACGTTTTTTGTAAATATTTGCAACAATGGAAAGGTGTAAAAAGTACATTTTTACATCTTTCTCTAATTGTGAATCTTATAAAGTATGTTTTTTGTAAAGATTCACAACAATGCAAAGATATTAAAAGTAATTAAAATTTACAACAAAGGCAAGCATTTTAATTGTCTCTTAAAAAATATGAAGAAATCTTCATTATTAAAAGCTGCAGGTTCATTTAGAAGAAAGATATTTTCAGAGGAAACATTCAGAAAGTTCTTTCAAAGTTATTCCATCTTGTAATATGTTTAAGTTACTATAAAGCCTACCTTGTAATAATTGTGTCAAATTAATGAGTCTGGATTTATGAAACTTAAAATTCTACTTTATTATTGAAATTTAGTTAGGAACTCAAAGTTTAAATTTCCTGCAACTATGGTAGTGTGTTTATTCCTAATTTTAAAAAGTTATGTACATAAGTCAGGAGCATATTTAAATAAGTGACTCCTTAGTAACTACTGATTGTTTCTCTAAAGGGAGAAACTTTTGGAGACTTTGAAGTGATGACAGATCGACTGGTATCTGAAATTACCTACCACATTGAAGTTTATGGTTTAGTGCCTACAAAGATCAGGTGAATTTTGGTTACATTATCTGGGTCTGCTGGTGCAAGCACTCAATTTCATAATTAATAAAAATGGCCGTGTGAAGTTAATTTATATTTTTGATAAAATACCAGTGCAACAAAAAATTAATTTCATGCAAACCAGCAGTATGTTATATAACCTTGTTAATATCACTTATTATGAATAAATGGTTATTTTAGTAAGTTTCCTGTTACCTCATCTGTATCTATATCTTTCAACAATATTTGCAAAAAAAAATCAGCTAGTCACCTTAACTAGTAGTTTACCAACAAAAACAGAACCTGCCATTCAGTTTGATTTATGGTTGTTAAATAATCAGTTAGGTAGAAAACGAACCTGTTCTACATTGAGGGTACACATAGGAAAGGAATGTGTTAAGTTAGGTCATTTGTTTGGCAAACCGTGAACAAAGCTCCTCCCAGAACTAAGCTTGGTCAACTTTATTAGAAGTACTGTCATGTGCAGTGTTAACCTGTATACTAGACAGTGTGTAGCCAGTAAACCTGCTTTAACTGTTGAGCAATAGCTGATCTATAATATACCACAATTGAACCCATTAACACTAACATTTTTAGTAATAACAAAGTACCTTTTGGTTGATGAATATCCAGATGAAACTTGGTGAACTGCTTCAGATCAAGATAAATTATAACTGAGTGAATCCTGTTATAGCAACTTTACGTATAGGATAAATTTTCTGTTTTGGTTTTGAGGGAGTTAAGAGTAAAGATAATTTTTCTGTTTTGGTTTTGAGGAAGTTAACAGTAAAAATAATTTTTGTTTTTGGCTTTAGAGAGTCAAACAGTAAAGATAATTTTTATGTGTTGGTGTTGAGGGAGTAACAGTATAGATAAATTTTGTTTTGATTTTGAGGGAGTTAATTGTGAAGATATTTTTTGTTTTGATTACAAGGGAGCTGACTGTAAAGATTTTGTTGTTGTTTTGAGGGAGTTAACAGAACAAATTTTTTCTTTGAAGGGAGCTGACGCTATAGATGATTTTTTGTTTTGTTTTGAGGGTGTTAACAGTAAAAGTAATTTTTCTGTTTTGAAAGATATCATACATGCATTAACTAATTCACATAAAATGCTTCAGTCTGTCTTTTCAAATTTTAGATTTTGGTCAGATTAAAAAACTCAGCACAGAGTCTGAATTACTGTCTCCAAAACTAGAATGAAGGCAGGAACATCATGTTTCCTGGTTTCAGTTTCAGGCATGTTGTGAAAATGACAGTTCTGTTTATTGCAGCTTCAAAAACCAAGTACTATTGTTTGGATGATTTCCTTTGTACCAGTATTTTTAAAATCATCGATAGCTATGCTTGTATTATGGATTAGAAAGTGATATCAAGGTGAAATGTTTTAATTACTGATAACTAGGCAGTGATTGTAACAAAACAGTATGTTATATTTTTAAGTATAACCTATTGTATCTTTAATTCAAGGAAATTTAGAAAGTTCTTGAAGTATTGAGTTATTTGAAAGTGTATGACCTCTAATGGAGTCAACAATAACATGTTTTAAAGTTGTGATATAGAAGATAAAAAATGAGTGTTGTACTAAAGTAGAATTTACAGTTTTAGGATGCTGGTTAGGCCTCATGAAAAAATGCATTTTTGTGTTTCTAAGAAAGAAATAGGAGGAATGAATATTATATTTGAAATTTATTTACACTGAAGAATAGAGGCTTCATAATTTATTTACAGTGAAAGAATAGAGGATTGATAATTTACTTATAGTTAAAGAATACGGGATGCTTTATTTATGGTGGAAGAATAAAGGGTTCATTATTTATTTACAGTGGAAGAATGGAGGATTGATATTTTATCTATAATTATCAATTGAGGAATAGAGGATTCATAATTCATTTATAGTGAAAGAATAAAAGACTGAATGTGTGTTTTTCTTATAGCAAAGCCACATCAGGCTATCTGCTCAGCCCACTGAGGGGAATCAAACCCCTTATTTTAGAGTTTTAAATCCGGAGACATACCGCTGTACTAGCGGGGGGCAATAGAAGACTGATGATTTATTTATAGTGAAGGAATAAGGGATTCATAATATATTTATAGTGGAAGAATAGTGACTTGTATATTGATTACCATCGTTATTTCATGTGAATTAATATATTCCAAAGAATTACATTAATTGTAATGTTCAAAGTACTTGTTTTAACTTTTGTAAGTGATTATTATTAATGTTTTGAAATGTCTTATCATTCTAAATTATAAAGTATTTTTCATAGTTCTTTTAACTGTTATATACACATTTCCTTTTCTTCACCAGTTTCATTGGTCATTCTTTGGGAAATATAATAATTCGGTCAGCTCTTACCAGGCCAGAGATGAAGCCCTTCTTGGACAACCTCCATACCTTTCTTTCTCTCTCTGGACCACACTTGGGGACATTATACAACAGCAGTGGACTGGTCAATATGGGTAGGATTACCATAAAAATTGTGTTCTTTGGTAAAATGCAATTGTTTATCTAATGTCAAACGTTTAATTTGAGATCATGGCACTGGTTCATTTACTTAGTACCAAGAATTTAGTTTGGGTGGGAAATGGGTAAAAGGAGGTAAGTACCTATCAGAAACATATTTTGAGTGTAGGAAAATGTTAACTTTTGAAATAGCACTACCATAGATAGAATCCAATATTGGAAAAGTGGAAGATCCAATATTCAAGTAGAAAATGACTACTAAGAAAAAAGCAGGCATTCCATTACTAAAATGTGAGACACATCTGTGGAATATAGCACTGCTTCTGGAACAAGTATGTTCTTTTCCCAGTAAAAAAGATAAGATGCAAAGGGCAGAAATGAAGAGAAAGTACAGGTGTAGCTAGAGGATTGTATATGAATAGAGCAATTGCAGTCTTCCTGAGCAGAAAACATTCAGGGGAAACACCATGAGATAGATGTATTATGTCAAATATTGTCTAACAAGTTAGAAAAAATAGGGTAGAAGTGCCTTGCATAATAGACAGTCATTATGTATGTATAATAGGTAACATAACAACAACAGCCCTCTTCTCATTGAGTGAGTACATATGACTGAGATTTTGCTGTTGTACGAAACCCACTCATGAGGAATCCTCCATGGTCCACCACTTCAGTGAGCAGGAATCAGAAGTGGTAATGACCCTTGTTCTAAACTAGAAAAAAGAGGAGAAGAAACACATTGGGGATCTGAAGGAATGTCCCACTGGAGACAGTGCAATGGGTGTCTTTGTTTCCCTATTTTAATGTACTTTAGTTTTCTTCCGGTTTGTTTAGTTCAAAGAATGTTGTTTGGTATCTTTCTACTGTCTTATTTACTTAGTAACGAGAATGAGTTTGGTGTCTTTCTACTGGTTTATTTATTTGGTACCAATAATGTAGTTTAGTATATTTCTACTAGTTTATTTAGTATCAATAATATAGTTCAGTATCCTTCTTCTGGTTTATTTATTTGGTACCAAGAATGGATTTAATTTCTGTGAGTTTTGGGGTAATGTACCACTTGTTTCAACCTGAAGAAGACAGACTAATGTTTTTTTGAAATATATAGCATGGTACCAAAAGTAAAATCACTATATTATCTTTATAAATTGCTGTTTGTAAATTACTTTTATACAGACACATACAGGAATCTATCTTGAGGGGATCTTCCAGAGAAAATTTTGTACTTTTACCTCCTCTGAGATCTGAACATCCACCCACGTGTTTGCCATGCATGGCAACCTGTGAAAGGGAGGAGGGGATCTTGGTGGTTGAAGGCTTCATCCCTGGCCACTCTGGCCTTGAATTCTTGTAGACAAGCAGCCTTAGGGTCATTCACCTAGTCTACTTGGGGTAGAGTCAGCCAAGTATCAGTATTGGATAATCTCAACAGGTGCTATGAACATTGTGTGTGTTACAGTGCATCTCCTTGTATGGCTCTGTGGTGGGTGGGGACAGCTAGCACTGAAATGTTTGTACTTTATTATGAATGCCCCTATTTATGAAAACAAATAAATAAAATTGAAAAAAAAAGATAATTGGTAAATATCTACAAATGAATGGCTGTTCAACAACAGTCACCATTACAGTAAGTTTCTGTATTTAGATTTCTCAGTTTGCACTCATTATCTGAGAAATCCTTATGTCAGATGTCTCCCTTTTTTATTCAAAAGGGATTATAGGGGCTTGGTAACTCCCCCAACTTAGTAAGAAAGTTGCATTCTGGAGATATTTGGTGGAAACATCTTCACTCCAGCACACTAAACTCCTCCGGAATTTGTAGAGCATTGGAAATATGCTGATCGAGGTTACTCACCATGCTACCCTAAATTCCTCAAGAGGAGTTATTGTTGAGAGGGGCTTGAAGAACATTCCTAAACCTGTGATCTTGGCTGGTTTCTCCAACAAGGTGTTTCTGGGGCGCTCCAAATTTCTACTCACAAAGATAGAATTATGATGCCTACTAATGTTCTTATTTTTACATTTACATTACTATGTCCATCTGTCACAGTCAAGTCAACCCTCTCAGATGTTTCCAGTGTCAACAGTTCAGTCACTCGAAAATATCATGTTGTGGTTCTTTAACATGTGCTCATTCTAGTGGAAAAAGCCACAACACCTATGAGTGTGAACTAGAACCAAGTTGTTTTAACTTTAATGGTTCACACCTCTCTTATTCTGGTTCTTGCCTGAGTGGATGGAGGAGAAAGATGTGTAATGCTTCAAGATTGTGAACAGTATCTCCTACCCAGAGGCTCAGAAGTTAGTCCTCCACTCAATATTAGACATATACTGATGTGCTCAGTTCCAATGCTACAGTGGGAGTGCAGAAAGATCTCTCTATGCCTCCAGTGCCCCCCAGTGGCTCAGCGGTATGTCTGCGTACTTACACAGTAAAATCCGGGTTTTGATACCCGTGGTGGGCAGAGCACAGATAGCCCATTGTATAGCTTTGTACTTAATTCAAAACAACAACTATGCCTCCAGTAAAGTTGTTTGCAAAACACCCGAAGAGCCTTTTGCCCTTCATGGTTAAAAGAATTGATGAGTCTATGTCTACTCCTGTCTCTTTTCTGCCACTCCCTTCAGTGGCTACTCAGGTTCACTTCCTTTGACTTTGGGTGCAGGAATTTTCCAGGATTCATCATCTTATTCAGACCTGAGATACAAAATGATTATTTGTTCTCACCCTTGGTCAGTGGAATTTTTGTTCACAGACAGAAACCTGCCTACTTGACCAAGGGCAGGATCCATGGAGGTCGATTGATCTCTGTCCAATAAAGAAAAAAAAAATGTGGTCAAACTGCTGAAAGTCTCCTCACTCTATTTTCCTCCACATAAATAAAAATGGGTACTTTGATACAGTGGGACTTTTGGGGTTTTCATTTGAATGTAGACAACATTAAGGATGTGATTCTTATCATCCTGTGTGTCTCTCCTTACAGGAAATGTTTCTGAAACCTGTTGATGCAGTTACGTTTTGTTAGTTTTCTTTGTACAGAAATGTTGTGTGATGGACAAGTGCATGGAAGGGTGGCGCTGTTGATCAGTCGGCACATGCCCACTTTGCCATTCAATACACCCTTGAGGGCCCTAGCCATTTATGTTTCCTTGGGTCATACCATAACTCTTATGTTCTCTCTAACTGTCTGTTGAAGAGATCTATAATCAGTCAGAGCTTGATGCCCTCACTGAACAGTTATTCTCTCCCTTCTTATTCCTGGGGGATTTTTATGGACAATAATCCCTTCTAAGGTGATGCTGATGTTGATGGGAGGGGTCATTACATAGAGCATATGCTTTTGTATCACAACCTTTCTCTCTTGAATATTGGGTTCTTATACTTATTTTCATACATCTCATCAGTCTTTTACTGCTATTAATCTCTCTATTTCCTTCCCTTCACTTTTTATGGAGGATTGAGAGTAACTCATGGGACAGTGATCATTTTCTTGTTATTTTCAGAGAAACTGCCTCTGGTTGATGCCACCCAACCCATGTGCCTTGATGGAAGATGGGCCAGGCCAACTGTACCTCTTCCACTGCTGTCCCAGAACTTGATCCTGTCATCAATAGACAACTGAGTGTCAGCAGTAACTGACCATATTGTTCAACTGCTGAATGTATTCCTGAAACCTTGACACATTTTCCATGGTATTTTTGCCCATGGTAAAATTTTGCCTGCCACATGGCACAGAAGGCTCATAAAAATGGGCCTGGGATAGTTTTCTTAGGTAACTCACACTTTTAAACTATATTGCTTTTTCGTGTCTTGTGCACATGCTTGGCAAGCCAGTCATCAAGGACAGAATGAATCTAGGATTAAGTTAATTTGCATCTCTTCTATTACAAGTTCCAAAGTTATATTGGATAAGATTCTGAAGGTCAGTGGGCAGTATAATTTCATGCTCCTTTCAGTCTTGCTCTCTAATTGCTAGAAAATTGCTGACACCCAGAGTATCTCAAGTACACTCATCAAAAGCTTTTCTTCTGCATGTAGCATTTGTGGTTCATCTCCCATCTTCTTAGTCATCAAGACTTTGGCAAAGTAATTGCCTCTTTCTTTTCAGGCTAATTGCTCCTTTACACTGGTGTAACTCAAGTTTGCTCTTTGTTGGACTAGCAATGCATTAGTCGAACCAGATGGTATTCACTATAAGATACTGCGCCATCTTTCTTCTACCTCTCTTGCTACTTTTCTGGTTGTTTTTAACCAGATCTGGCAGGAGAATGCTTTTCCTGATGCTTGGCATTGGTCTGTTGTCCTCCCTTTTACCAAGCCTGGGAAGGATCCCAAGATTCATTCAGACTACTGTCCAGTTGCTTTGATGAGCTGGCTCTGGAAAAATTTAGAGAGAACAATTAATGTTCATCTTATGTGGTTACTCAAATCAAACAACCTCCTCTCTTCCACTCAGTGTGGGTTTTGATAACAGCACTCCACCATGGATCACTTGACTTGAAATGTCAATCAGGGAAGCCTTTCTCAAGGAACAAAATCTTATTTTTTGTTTTGTTTTTTACCTTGAGAAAGCTTGTGATACTACTTAGGAGTATGGCAATTTACAAGATCTTCACTCATAGGGATTGCATGGCCATTTGCCCATTTTTATCAAAATGTTTTATAATGGACTGGTGATTTCAAGTTGGTGTTGGTTTGAGACTTTCTCTTTCTTTACCACAGAAACTTAGAGTCCTTCAGGGCTGTTTTTAAGTGTTACACTTTTCATTATAAACATCAATGACTCTACTGGACAACTACCCCACACAGTTGCAAATGGTCTCTATGTCAACAAATTCCACATCTTGTGTCAGTCATCGAGCATTAGGTTTATTGAGTAGCAGCTATAGACTGCCCTTAATCATTTGCTGAAGTGAACCACAACAAACAGTTTTACCTTTTCTCTCACTAAAATCATCTGCATGCACTTTTGCCACCAATGGGGTATTCTTGTGCTTTTTATGGTGTCTGAGGTAAAGATCTTGGGTCTTATATTTGACTGTAAACTGACTTTCATTCTACACATCAAGTAGCTACTTGTCAAATGTACAAAAGCACTGAATATCCTCTGTATCCTCTCTTCCACTTCTTGGGAAGCAGGTCAGTGTTCTATGCTAAAGATCTATTATGCCATCATTTTTTCAAAATTGGACGATGGGTTTCTCGTTTCTGACTCTACCAGAACCTTGGGCTTGATGATGTTGGATCCCATTCACCATCTGGGTCTTCAGCTCTGCGTGGGGGCTTTTTGCATTTCTACATTTTATAGTTTGTACACTGAGTCTCGTGAACCTCCTTTACATCTCCGTCTTTTGAAACTCTTTACTGTATGCTTCAAAACCCTTGGTTGTTAATATCCTGTATTGTTTTTCTGTTAATTGTATTGTTACTTGTTGATGATAATTAGTCAAGGTTTAACATCTTATATTGTTTTTTATTAATTATATTGTTACTTGTTGGTAATAATTTTGTTTACTTATGATATTGTTTACATCATTATTCAGTAGTCAAGGTTTAGCATTCTATATTATTTTAGTAAGAACATTGTTTTGTGTTGTGTGCTATTGTCACTCAGGGATGTGGTTCATGCAGAAATGGAAGAAGTCTGGCTCACTTCTGCAGCTGGGCATGAAGGATGCTGCTGATCTGCGGGAGACTTTCCTCTACAAACTTAGCAAGAAGTCAGGTTGGACATTTTGTTTTCACAAGCTTAGCAAGAGATAAGTAAAGTAAATCTCTACAGAATTATTCATATGTGAGTTTGAAACTGCTTCATTCAAAGTTAACTAGACATGAGGTTAGGAAATTATTGCTCTATAAAATTAGCAAGTAATGTGATTGGAATAATAATGTTTCACATGTAGTAAAATATTAATGTGAAACATTTGTTGAGGTTTTTAACCAGGTTATGCTTCATTTTCACTATGGTTTGTTTAGTTTCCTTTATGATATGCACATTATTACTGTGGACTAAAATGCAGTACAAAACCTTTGGAAGCTCTGGTTACTATAAGAATACTGAACATTATTTTTCTTCTGTTTATATTAAATCTTCAAGATTTATGGTAGCTAATGTGGCACCTATTCAGTTTTGTAAATGCTCCTGAGTGGCACAGTGGTATGTTTGCAGACTTACATTACTGAAATTCGGGTTTTGATACCTGTGGTAGACAGAACACAGATAGCTCATTGTGTAGCTCTTTGTGTTTAATTACAAAGAACAAGCAACTTTTTATAAAATCATTTTGCATTACTCTGTATGTTAGATTAGTTATGTTTATGAAAGTAGAATGTTTTGTACAAAGATGCTGCCTTTAAAGGGAAACATTTCTAGTGAGAAAAAATCAGTGAAATTTTTTGAACTGTAACAGTCTGATTTTAACAGATATTTACTGTTGAATAACTACTAAACAATTTGAATGGTTATATTAAAAAAATAAAATTTTGCAGTAATTAGAATTATTTTAATAGTGTAATAAGTATTTAGTGAAGAGCCGTGTTAGAAGGACGTGTAACTTTTCACCCATGAGCTATTGTGTTGTGATGTTCAGTGTTACATATCTATCAACATTAACTATTAAAAACCTAAATGCTTTGTTTTTTTCAGGTTTGGAACATTTCAAGAACGTGTTATTGTTTGGTTCATCTCAAGACCGCTATGTTACATCTCATTCAGCTCGAATTGAACTCTGTAAATCAGCTGTCAGAGACACCTCTGTTCAAGGTTTGTTCCTTCTCCCTATCTCCTAGGTTTTCATTATTCTGTGTGACAGCAAGATTATAGATATTAATTTGTGAGAAAGCTTTCCTGATAAAATTTAGCTTTATTACATCCAGGGGAATTATTAAAATTGTTTTCTCTGTATTTTCTCTATTGTATTTTGTTCATTTTTTTAGGATATATTTCAGTAAAATCCTGTGTCTGAAATATTCTTTTGTCAAAAACTTTCAGGGGCAGTTTACAGAGAAATGGTTAAAAATATTCTCCAACCCATTGTGGATAAACCTAATGTCAATCTTGTTCGTTACGATGTTCACCATGCTCTGCCTAGTAATCCCAATTCTCTGATTGGTCGAACTGCCCATATTGCTCTCCTGGACTCAGAATTGTTCATTGAGAAGTTCTTGGTTGTTTGTGGGCTCAAGTACTTCAGTTGAGTTCAAACAACTGATGTGTCAATCAAGATGCTGTTTTAATGTACTGTTGAGCCATTTTTTTAACTACCATCTGTATATTTGTGTACTGTACCCAAAACCATATCTTCCTTAGTTCATATTTATTGACATACATCTGGTGAAATCATCGCTGTAGTTTTGTAAAGTATCATATTCCAGTGTGTATATTTTGAGAAGAAAAAGCTTTTGACCTGGATAAAAAAAAGTTGTTACTGAATATATAGTTTAAGATTGGAGAAAATACAGAATTCCTATTAAGTTATTTTTATTTATAAAAAGTTAAAGGTATATAAAGATAAAGAAAGTTATGGTAAAAAAAAAAATGACTGTAGTTAGTACACAAAGATTTTCTTCCTATGGTGTGTACATTAGGAAAGCTGTGTTGTTTGGTGTAGTGTATAGAAAAATATTTGCATAGCAATGTCAATTTCTCTGAAGAGAACAAGACATGTTAACCTAGTTATAGGAAATGCAATGTTGTGTTGTCTTATAGTGACACTTAATGATAGTCACTGTTGGAAAGATAGAAATTTCTCCAACTGAACATTAAAATATTGTAAAATATGTCCATTTCTAATGGTAAAGTTGAAGAAACTCTGCTCCAATTGTGAGTTGGTGAATGTGAAAAAGTAACCTGAATATAGTGTAAGCTTAATTATTTATCAAAAAAACTTTCAGTGTTACTGATTTTGATTGTTTTCCACTTTTGTAGTTTTATTAGCATCAAGAAAGTTTGTTTTTTTTACTGTTCTTTGACCTCTTTTTAATTTGGCTTTAAGTTTGGACTCTTACAACTTGTAATTTTAGGATATTTATAGGTTATATTGTCGGGTGTAATTTGTGGTTGTTTTTGAACCTACTTAACCTCTTATTTGTTTCTTTTATAAAACAGGTATTTTCATACAATAATTTTACCAAAAAATATAAACATTTTGAAGAATACATAATTTTGTTAGTATATTACATCTTTACTGAATTATACAAACATATCATCCTCAGGGGTTCAGCAGAATAAACTAAATTATTTTACAACTAATTAATCATATGTGATATGCTGGCTTTATAAGTTAAAATAACTGGAAAAAAACAGTTCTATTCATCCATACTTGGCTGATTAGAAATTGGAAATTAAGTGGTAAGATGAACTTAGTAAAATAAAGTAAGGTCACATGTAATAATAGCCCTGATAGTCCATCCTGTAGAATAAAGGAAGGTCACAGATGATAATGGCCCTGCTGCTCCATCCTATAGAATAAAGTGAGGTCACAGATGATAACAGCCCTGCTGGTGCATTATGTAGAATAAAGTATTGTCACAGATGATAATAGTGCCACTGGTTCATTCTGTAGAATAAAGTAAGATCTTATATGATAATAGCCCTGCTGGTACATCCTATAGAATAAAGTAAGGTCACAGATGATAATGGCCCTGTTGGTCCATCCTATAGAATAAAGTAAGGTCTTATATGATAATAGCCCTGCTGGTACATCCTATAGAATAAAGTAAGGTCTTATATGATAATAGCCCTGCTGGTACATCCTATAGAATAAAGTATGGTCACAGATGATAACAGCTTTTGAACCTTACTATAAAATACAGTCATGTTACAGATTATATTAACTGGTTTAACTGTGCTTCTTCTCTAGAGGATTTATTAATACGTATAAATTATTAGTTAAGTAGTCAAGCTTGAAGAAACTGTCTGAAATCAATGACTTGCTGAAGTTTAGTAATGAGCATTATAAACTTGTGTCTTTGGTGCAAAATTTGATACCAACCTCAACAAATATTGCTTTTATTGTAAATAATGATTTTTAAATTATGACTGTGTTGTATGATCTTAAGTCTCTTCATTCCAATTTTAAAGATCATATTGTGGGAAACAGAATCAAGGTGTGAACACAACTTATTTTTATTCTTTATGTGAAGTTTATTATATGTGAACCGGATGTTTCGTTGTGCAAAACAAGTGGTTTTTCTGAGAAAACCTAAGTTTGTTACACTTTCTACCATCAAACATTTCCAGGTGATTATTGAACATTTCTGTGCAGGAACTAAAAACATGTAAACCTGTTGAACAACTATAGTTTATGTTCAGTATTTTCTATGTTGATTTATAACATGACCAAATGTCTGCTTTGTGTAACTGTAGAATATTTACTGTTTATATCCTTTTTTTTTCTCTGATTTATAACATAAGACCAGATGTTTCCTCCATGGAATATCTACTGTTTATATCCTTTATTTTCCATATTGATTTATAACTTGTAACATTTCCAGATGTTTCCTGTGTGAAACCTCTCGCATATCTACTGTTTGTGTAGCTGAACATTGCCATAAAAGAAATGTTTTATTCTACAGCACATTTTCAATTTTAAGATTTCAGAACTGTCATTCAGGGAAAGTGTGTGTACATTTTTGTTTCTAGCAGACTCTTAGAAATGATTGTTCAGTATTCACTTGGAACAACTCCCTGTTGTAATACATTTTCTGTCTTCCAATACAGACATACCACAAGTAGAACTTGAATAAAGTAAAGCAGTTTCCATTAACATAATTTCCTGGTAGTATAGTTCTACTGAAACTGACCAGAGAAGTTCCAGGTAGGAAAAAACTACATTATGACTGGTATGATGAAACTTAAAAAAGTAAGGACATTATGCTAACGTACTAATAGGTAGGCAAACAACATAAGGCAAATTTTATTAATGGAGGAACATACATGTTTTGAGAGAATGTTGGTCTGTCTCTTTAAGATATACATAACTACCACATTTTTCATCAATATCCTTCACATATACATCAGTTAATACAGTTTTATTGAAACTGACCAGTATCCTTCAAGTATACATCAGTTAGTATAGTTTTACTGAAACTGGCCAGTATTCTTCAGATATACATCAGTTAATATAGTTTTATTGAAACTGACCAGTATCCTTCCCATTTACATGAGTTAGTACACTTTTACTGAAACTCACCAGTATCCTTCAAGTATACATCAGTTAGTATAGTTTTACTGAAACTGGCCAGTATTCTTCAGATATACATCAGTTAGTATAGTTTTACTGAAACTGACCAGTATCCTTCCCATTTATCTGAGTTAGTACACTTTTACTGAAACTCACCAGTATCCTTCAAGTATACATCAGTTAGTATAGTTTTACTGAAACTGGCCAGTATACTTTAGATATACATCAGTTTGTTTAGGTTTACTAAAACTGACCAGTATCCTTCAGATACACTATGTATATAAGTCTTACTGAAATTGATTAGTCTCTTTTTTCAGTTGCCTGTGCATCTGTAGGAGGGTGTGAATGAAACATTCTAGTTATTTTGTTAAAGAAATCCAGTTTAAAAATGAGGGTTAAATGTTAACATTTTGTTTTAAGAAATGTAGGAATGGGTTAAATACAGTAATTAACTAGCAGAACAAAACCTGGCGAGTTCCTGTTTCAAGTAAAATAAATACACATTGAAGTATCGAAATTTGTATTTTAATAAAATAAATATAACAAGTTGTAATCTTGGATAATTTGGATTAAGACCTTTCAATTTTGAGTTTTGATGCAGATGAAAGATTATCAACTTTGATTTATTTACTATTTGAACTTTATTATAGGTGTTCATTTTCTTCCTTGTTTATTTTTTACTATTATTATTATACGTTAGAATATACATTGTATTTGTAAAGGTCTGTATGTACAAGACGTTAACAGATTTAATTTTGATATTGTTTGTTGTGCCCAATTCAAGTGAGTAGTTTTGTTAAAGCTTAGGACATTTTCGTGTTATCTCATGGTATTCCAAAGTTTGCAGAAAAACCTCAATGAATAGGTTTTTAGTTAAAATAATTGAATCTGTGACAATGAGGTTTATAAGAAAAAGGTTTTTCTCATTTGAAGTCATTTTCTGTAATTTTTCTAACTTTATTGTCTGCAGTATTTGTTTGTTAGCAGACATTAACTGTAGGTTTTATAAAAGTGCATCTAATGGCCTCTAATTTCTCACCGTTGAGCTGTTATTATAAATTCCTTTGTCAGCACATATATTTGTTACAAGTTCTTCTCTTGACACAGATCTGAATGTTAAATTACTTTCTCAGTATGTATCTCATCTCAACATTATAGAATTAACTCTTCCTCAGTCTTTTAGAGTGAAAGAAGAACTGAAACAAATATTTATCATGTAACTGTTCAGTGAGACATTTTCCCTGTAAAGAAGTTGAAAACAATGTCAGTTATACATGGTTCTTTTATTATTTAGTATGACTGCACTAGTTCCATTATATTGAGGTTGATGGTCAGTTGTATGAAGACATAAAAGGTACTGATATAATTCACCCAAGTGTTGTGAACAGTATGAAGCCTTATATGTAATAATCTCTCAAAAACATTTAAATCAAAACAGATATTCTTTATGGAAGGGTTATTGCTTATGCTACATTGTTGTAAAAATTGTTTAACTTCAGTATTATGCTTAGACCAGTTTGTTGTAGAACTATTGTTTATGGAAGGTTTAATAATTAGACAAGATCATAATAAAGAGTGGTGTATGGTAACTTCAATTAGATCACAATCTGCCATCAGATTTCAAATTCTTTAGCACTGACTCTTAACCATGAGAGTGTAATGTAATATTTTACTTGTTGATGTGTCGGTAAGGGAAAACAGGGTGGTTTTCTAATGTTTTTTTATTTTGTATGTATTTGTCAGCTTTTAAGCAGATCATTGCCAAATTACTGTGTGTGTGTATAGTAAAAAGTTAAGCATAAAATTGACTCAACCTAACGGGTATACTCTTGGTTTATTCCAGATTCATCTTGTTTGGTTATTATATTACTACATTACTTATAACAGAATTTTGTAATGTAACTGAGTATCTGAAGTTCAAGTGTGGCATGTAAATAGCTGAAGCCATGGAACAACACTAGTTATGTATTAGCAACAGTTCCTTCCCTTGCTAATTTCAAATAAAAACCTGGTTTTTGTTGAATGTTTATAACTTTTATGCTGAACAGAACATATAGACATGTTTGTACAATCATGTTGAAAGGAGGCTTGTGTTGCATAACATTTTCAATGTGAGAAAATGTACATACATACATGTTTTGTTTTTTCTGAGAATAAAACAAACTTTCCAGTACACATGTTCATAGGAGTATTTTATTCCTACTATGTATATATATCATTGAACCTTGTATGTCTATACTTGCTTTCACATGAAAGAAAAATAAACATCTGACTGTATTATTTAAATATCCTACTTCAAGATACAGTGAACTTGGTGTGGAGGTAATGTAAAAATCATGTAAAGATTAATATGAAAATCAAGCTTACACTTGGTTGAACCATTAAGCTGTGCAAATTTCAGAAATTAATTTTAATATTAAACAACTTGAAGATACTGCCAAGTTAACTGTCTGTTAAGCTTAACACAAACTATAATGTTGCACGTGAAACAAAGCTGGTGTTTCCGTTTGTAGTTCATTAAAATTACGCTAGCACAATTTGGTGTTTCAGAACCTTCTCATGATATATTGTATTTGAGATGTAATGATACGTTCTTTACTAACATCAATTGTGTAAGGACATATAAAAATGTCTTTTACCTGTTTTTTATTATATTCACATATTATATTCAAATATTCATAGTATTCCACCAAATGCTTTTAACAAGACTTTCCTAGGGTGAAGGTCCATTTTGGGCTGTGCCAAGTTACCTGCGCTGAGCCATTGTCTGCGGCGCTTAACGTTTTTATACAATATCCATTTTTCATCTCCAGTCACTAACATGTCAAAAAAAGGTGAGTTATGTTCACGAGAGTACAGAGAAATGCAAATGTATACTCTTGCTCTTATATTGGCTTTGTCAAATCATGAGGGATCCATTTTCCAAATCTTGACACCTTTCAATGCTATTTCAGATGGTAAACTGTTGAATGGGTTGAATTAAGCTTCTGTGCTAGTTCTTAAACTGTTACAGCACAATCTTCATTAAGTGCAGCTAGCAGCAAGTCATCATTAAACTCAACAAGACAACCTGAACGTGGTGCATCACTTAAACTGTAGTCACCTGATCTGAACCTTTGAAATCACCTTCGACATTTTCTTTCATTTAGAGACTCCGCACCATAAACACCTTAAATGTTTCGTATTGTTTCTGCTGCACTATTGCCTTTTTTAAACTCGTAAAACATTATTTGTCTAATGTGCTGCTCAGACACATCCATTTTAATAAGGGTTTATTTCATTAATGATCTGAAAAAGTGGAGTTCAGTTAGTTTCTTTTACTTGTCTGAACATTTTTATAAATGTCCTACTGCATATTTTAGTCATTTAAGCCTTCTACAAGGACAGAAATGATGAAATAATTTTGAAGCTAACTTACTAGTTTCGTCACAAACCATCAGTCTCTTATCAAACTGATATAGAAGTTTCATTAAAACTATCGGCTACAAAATGAAAATAAGTATTATAATTAATTATTTCGTTAGAACATTTATCTGCGCTCGGTAAGGTAAAAAACCACTTGTCTATCTGCGCATTGCCTTAGAACATCTGTCATTGTTGTCTAGTTGCGCATTGTTTTGAAACGTTGAATCTGTTGTTCAGCCGCGCATTGCCTAGAAATGGGAAGCTAGTTCGTATAAGAAATTTCTGTTAGTTTTAATTAATGATGTTTTTAAAATAGTATTTCATTACATGCGTAATTAAATAATATTTGTGGGAAAGTACACGCTGTTTTCGAGTGGCTAGGCACGTTAAGTTTCGAAACCAAATATTTTATTACGCGTCTTGCATGCTGTGTAGTACGAAAGGTTGCTGGAATGAAATGGTATAGCAATTTACCTGTCTGCAGACAAGTGAAAAATAAAGTGAAAGACGTGTTATTAGATCTACTAGTTTGGAGGATTCTGAGAATGTACTAGTATGTTATTGACCACTTTATTCATCTTGAGAGATACATTTCGATTTTCTTCGCTCTTGTAATCAAAGATGATTGTGACTGGTACCTGAAAGGAGGAGGAAGCAACACGTTTACCAAAACTATTAACAAAAATGGCCAACAATCTGTGTTGTTCTGAAAATGTGACCTAAGGACGTGTTTCTCCTCTTCACACGTACCAAGTGTAACAGATTCACGTTCTCTTTCTGTTATCGTACAAAAAATTAAATAAAGAAATAGAAACCATAAGTGGGTTATGAGGGAACAATCATATTCCACAATCCAGAGAAACAACATGTAGGTGTATATGCTGTCAATTAGTTGCCTTCCCTCAGTGGTAAGTCTGGGGGTTTATTTCGCTAAAAACCAGGTTTTCAGATAGTCCATTATGTAGCTAAGTACTTAAGCGCAAAAGAACTAAATATGCACATCATTCTACTATTTGTTTTACAAACAACTGATCTAGTTGGATAAATTCGAGGAATGAGACCGCTGTGGTAGTAAAGCGAGTTTACAATTTGAAAACACTAAAATTCGATATTTGATTCCACGTGGTGGACACAGGAGATGCGTAATGTAGCTTTGTTCTAAAAATAAACAAGCTGGAAATAAATACCACATTAAAGATATAAAGTACGGCTATCAACATGCAAGCATTTTATATGTGGATAATTCATTCGATGACCTATCCATAAGAAATTTACCCAGTTTTCAAACCCTATTATTTTAAAACTTATTACAATTTAAAATGCACTAAATAATTATTCATTTTATTTCTTTAAGACAAAGTAAACGAACGTAGAATGCCAGGATCAGAGTTCAAGATCCATGGCTCATATAATTATTACTGGTGAGTGAAACAAATATAACATAAAAATCTCTACACCTCTTACGTCATTCATGGCTTCTGTTGCAATATCTGACCTTCTTACAAATGGACGTCATGGAATACCTTATTCCCTGAAATAAGTATTGGGAAAGAACAAATCTTCAAATTTACTGAAATCTGCGGGTCTTTTTTCATATGCAAAATGGTTCTAAAGTTACAGAAAAAAACTAAGGTGTGCGGTGAAATGGCGTATTTATTATTATTGTTCTCAAACACGTCAGAAGAAGCACGTGTTTTCTATTAGAGAGACAAACAACGATCAGTGGTTGAGTATCGTTTTGTGTTGATTTTTCTTCAAGAAGATGCTTAGCTGTCACGAGCGTTGACAGGCTTTCACAAGCACAATGACATTTTCAAGTGAACTGGACCAAAAAAGGAAGCCACAATAACAAGAGGTTCAATAAAATGTTAGTTCAATAAAAAAACAGTGTTTGAATTATAACGCTCACTGGTACCATAAATTGTCAACAGATAATAAAACCATCGTAGGTCTCTGTTATCTCGACATATTCACATGTTTTACTGTAATTCCTGTAGTTTGAATCCGAAAGTTCTGTCAATTTTTCCCCCGTCACGTACAGAATTTTTCACGAAGCTTCATATGTAAATTTTACATATTTTTTACAACCACTGGCTGTAGATTTCTTTAGGCCTATCACAATCTGATAATCTTATCGATCGTTCTAGAAACCAAGAGAAACACACCACTTCTATATAAACTGTCAAGTTAGTATGACGTGTAATTTCTGCATAGTATTTGTTTGTGCGTGCACTTTGACACTATTTTGTTCTTTTTAATATTATTTATTCAGATCCGGCATGGACAGGTGGGTTAAAGCATTTGACTCGTAATCTGAGTGTCGAGGGTTAGAATTCCCGGCGCACCAAAACATGCTCGCCCTTTCAGGCGTGGGGGTGTTATAATGTTACGGTCAATCCCACCATTTCTTGGTAAAGAAGTATCCCAAAAGTTGGCGATGGGTGATGATGACTAGCTGCTTTCCCTCTGGTCTTACACTGCTAAATTAGGGACGACTAGTTCAGATAGCCCTCGAGAATCTTTGCACGAAATTAAAAAAACAAAAAAAAAAGATCAAAGTGAAAGTTTCTTTTTCACCATTTGTAAAATATCCTTATATGATATAAATACATTATTTTTGAAATATGGGTAGTTGGATTATATAAAATTTGTTATTAAAACCAAAACAACTTTTATAAAGTTTAAATTCGTAGGGCTGTGAGTATTTTCTAGGGCACTTGCTTTACGGGTCAACTTTCTTTTATACTTTCTTAGCAAAAATCATATAAAAACAAGTTGAAAACCTTTTAAAATTAAGGAAGATTGCGACAGAAAATTAGTTTTTGCTTAGAACAATATTCAGTCCTTGGATGAACATTATTCAGTCCTTGGATGTGACAGTGCTATGTTTACGTACTGCAAGGTTGAAATCCGGTATTCAATTCCCGCGGTAGACACAGCAGATATCCAACCATAAGCTCTTCTAGGACATGTGAGTATGTCACGTTTTGTGGCAAATCCATTATTAATAACAAAAGGGAAAAACATAGTTTTAGCTTTGCTGTATTTACACATAACAGGCATATGAAAAAAACAACAATTAAAAAAATAATAATAACAAAACGTTCACCGATTTATCCTGCAAGGAGGCCATGTGACAAAGGGCAAGTTTTAGACCAAAGCCATAAATGTGGCAGGCTGCGCATGAAAGTAAGATTATTAAAGATTAATTTTGGGCGCGTTACACTTGTCCACAACGAAAACTGTAGAAAAGTTGTACGAATAAAGATGGGTTCACACCCTACACTAAACAACTTACTGATGTCAACAAAACAGTATTTATCTTCGAAATACTGATATCAACTTCCTCATGTTTGCATCTTACATGTTAGCTTTTCTTGACGATTAACTCCATTTTAGTTCTCTTCCACAAATATGTTTTATTTTATTTACCTGTAAATTAATTTGCAAAAACAATTCAATCGATTATCAATGGATTATAAAATTAACTCTTTTTTTTTTGTCGAATGTCATTGGTCGTTACAGATGACGCTAGAAGTAATTATCACAAACCGTAAATAAAGCTCTTGTTTCTTTATTGGCGAACTCAGTCCTGGTTCCAGATATCCTTAAATAAAGGACCAATAAAATATGTAATACGACCAAATCTAATATTAAAATAATGGAAGACATTAGCTTGGACGGAGCAATAACATTTTATGAGGGCCAGTTTCGCTGCTAGAGCTGGCTTTTAACAAATTCAAGATTTATCAAAATAATGATACTGAGAGTAAAAACAAAATCACTGTTGAATATTTATGCATATATATTTAAATTAATTTACAAATAGGCATAATTTAACATAGAAACTTCATATTTCAATAGAATAAATAGATATATAAACAGGTAATTCCTGAATAGTCAGCTATAAAACTTTGAAACATATGTTGGAATAAATGTTCAAATCTGGGACCTACTATCTGTTGGTTCTACAATTACTAAGATGAGCATTATAAGTGTACTCATGTGAAACTTATGACAAAAGTAGAATTTAAATCTGGGATTAAATTAGTTTTATTGATAAATTATGTTAAATCTGTCATATTATATTAACGTATAAAACGAGTAAATAAACCAGCAGATGATAAATCAGGTTTGTAAAGGTGAATGTTTATGAACAAAACTATTTGCATTTATTTCAAATAATTATAAATAAATAAACTAATTAAATAAAATTATGTACTACTGTGTAATTTATTTAAAACGATGTACTTTGGTAAGTTGCACATAATAAATGTGTATTTTTGGCCTTTTCTCACTATGTCTGATTATAAATCCCCTGGTGTGATAGCGGTAAGCCTACAGATTCACAACACTAAAATCAAGGGTTCGGCACATAAACACACTATTTATATGTATCATAATATTATACGGTTTGTGGCTTTACACTGAAGTACATAACTAATTAATAAAATAAGTTTTTTTAATATTTCGTCAAATATTCAAGTTTTATATTCACTAATTTCTCTTTTCTTCTCTTGTGATAAAAAAGGTATTGAAAATACTACTTCCCACGCACAAGCGGACTGTTATTACTTTACAACAGTGCTCTTACCATATTGTTTCATATCTCGCTTCTTAAATTAGGTTGAATGTTTACACACTTCTCTAAAAACACTTTTTAAAATTGTTCTTGAAAACATAAAATACTAATTTCTATGTGTATTTTTTATAACATTATAAAAATATATTCAGAAAATTATGTTTCACTTCCGAAAATATAACAACATACTTTGGAAGAAAAAATGTCGATTTAACACTTGGACCAGAATATAAAGTTAATAATACGTAGGCCTTATTACAATGATACATACAGATCATTAATAAGTTAATCTCTATATATGAAAACCAAATATTTTATTGCACTCTAACTCCTTGCTTACCAGATTGTGGGGAATGTCTTAAGGGAGTTCAAAATTCAACTTAACCATATTTCTATTTTATAAAAAATGTTGATTAATCACTTTCGGCTTATTGAGTTAATCTGAATCTTGTCAGGTTGACACTTTAGATAATGTTAAATATGCTAAAATGATTCAAGGTTAACGTATGTAAGTTACTGGATTGTATCTCAACAGCCATGTTTTCTCGTACTAAATAATACGTAGTGTTCCAGAGTTGTGTCATCTGGATAGGAAGTAATTTGTAAATGTTATTACGTAGAAGCTATCTTATAATTTTAAAATTTTGAAATTGAAATATATGATTGATGTTAAACTTATATTGTTTTAATTAAGTTTAAACATCCCCTGTCAGTTGACGGATATTTCAACTTGTTGTTCTTTTAGCAATAATAATAACGAATATAAAGCTTCGATTTTCATTAATGGTATAAGCTTGAAGGCTTTCGTGCCAGAAACTCGGGGCCAGAGATCTACAGTTTGTATAAAAGAGAACCTTGTGATTGCTTTAGACCTTCACAAACATTATATTCAACCCCCACCCCTAAATCCTCCCTTTTCTGTTATAGCAATATATTTGTTTTGGTCATACGAACTAGGAATAACGAAGCCAGTTTAGTGCTATATATCAGTAATATTATTTAAACAAATTAGGACTAACTAGTTCAATTTAATGCTGTATATCACCAATAGTACATATGTAAAAAAATAGAAATAACTAAACTAGTTAGTCTGGACTGTCAAATACTGTATATATCATCATTAGTAGTACATAAACAAACTAGGACTATATTGGCAATTTTAAGACCCTATATCATCATTAATATATAAAAAAAATCAGGACTATTGAGTGTCTTTCCATTTAGGAAAGCTATCTTCTTTTATAGTTTTCAGCAACAGATGTGGCAACACGGTGGAAACGGTGACTGTATGCTTTAGTGCTCCGCTTAAAATGGTTGCTATGGGAACCGACCCAACGTACTAAAAAAGAAAATGGCTAGAAACTATCAGTGATGTCGAGAAAACACACTTGCAGCGAAAAATATATATGTGAAAACGGCACGTTTGGGTTGAGCCGTTTTCACATATATATTTTGGCTAGAAACTATAATAAACAAGATCGCGCTGTATTGTTGAAAAGAACCCGTTACACATAAATATCTCCCTAGTGGTTTTGAAATGTACAATTACTCTTATATATAGGCATGTACAGGGTAGCCCAAAATCTTATTGTTTCATACCTTACCTCTTTCGAGTGAATGATTTTCGATTCACAGTATCAAAACTTCCCTCATTATTTACCTTTAAAATTTACCAGAACATTAATTTCAAACAAGTACAGATAATAATAACAATACACCGGTTTTTCCTCATCCTCTGTACCAAAAAATAATGAAACAGAATCAAAATAATGCAAATAAGTTAAAATCTTACCATGTTTCTAGTTAAATACTGGTAATTAGTATGGTAAAACTATAAGAAATTTACTGAGTTAGACATCAGTGAATATTATGTAATTAGACCTTAATTTGAAAAAATATTGTTCGTTCATTTTTTAATTTAAGAGCTTTTGCACAAAGCTACACGGTTAGTTTCTACGTTTGTATTTTTATTTGACATGATAGAGTAAAGGTGAGGGTCTACGGACGAAGAAATTTAAAATAGTCTCTTACACTACGAGGTTATGCAAAAATATGACCAAGACACCGGTAATATTCCGATGTTAGTCAACAGCACAAATGACCAATTCTTCGGTTACTCTTTACTTACTGAATAATAGGATCTGACTGTCACTGTTATAGTGCACCTATGGTTCGTGGTGCGCATTTTTATAGCTAAGAGACACGAACTAAACCCTCGGATTAACCATTCGGCAAACCTAACAATTATGCAATGACCGGGCAAAGGGTCTTGGGTCAAGACCAAAGTCTCGACAGGAGAAAAAAAAATGATGCGGTTGAGATAAAAATTACACCGATATTTATTTCTAACAAAGTTGAGTTGTTCATTAAGATTTTAACATTCAAAACGAGGAAAATACCTTTACTTTAGGCGTCTCTGATAATTGAAATTATTTTAGGTAGTATTTAGTATATTGAATAAATATCAATAAATGTGATCATTAAATTAAAAAACCAGGTGGCGCATTTAGTTTTTTTCACGTGCACGAAGCTCTGGTATTAATTATTATGCTTTTACTTTCGTCGTAATAAATACTATAGTTTATACATTGTTGGTGATTTTGAACTGTGAAACAGCATCGTTTTTTCTCTTCTGGAGTTAAGTATGTGATTGAAATTTGAAACAGTGGTAACGTTAAGTTTGTTTTATTTATAGAACCATACAAAACATTGAATTTAGAAAATGAAAATGTTTTTTAGTATTTTGAGTATTTAAAGTAAGAAATGCCTACAACACAAGTACTCAAAAGTACTTGAGAACTATCCTTATCTCGACTGTACCGAAAATTTTTTAAATGCGTATCAATTTCCTTTCTTTATTGTTATCTAAAACGCTGAAAATACTTATCAGGAAAGGTTTTCATTATTTTTTTGGCATTTAGGCCAATCTACTTGAAGATTAGTGTTAAGGCTGAGTGAGTTTTATGTCATTTCTTTTATTGTTAACACGTGCTCAACACTTATTTAATCAAAGTTGCCACGCACACACCCTGCAAAATTTGCAGTTCACCGTTACAAAGGAAACTATTAGTTGCAATTGCAACCTGCCAAAGTAAGTTGTGCGTTCGAAAAAAGAACACCCAAAGCTAAGTGCATGCAATTTAAATGTACTGTGTCACTTTTTTACTCATTTAAAGAACATGTTCCCGCATTTTTATACACTGGTTGTGTGATTAATGTAACCGATGTACAGGATGGCCCGTAAGTCCTTACCCATCCATATATCTTATGTATCCAGTGTATCTGTGTGCTGTCTCTTCCTTATTCTCGCTGCATAATATTATGCGACACCATATTCTGCGAGAAATTTTCCTCAACATAGCAGGGGGTATTGTTCCAAAAGTCGCGTTAACAGCTGCCTTCAACTCATCATTAGTAATTTAACGTTGTTTATAATAACATATGGATGGGTAGGGACTTACGGGCCACCCTGTAGTTATCCGTGATATTAACAAAAGTAAAGAACCTACAACACTCGGACTAAGCGTTAACACGTGACAAGCTCGTGGTTCACACTTTGAGAAACATTAACCACAGATTCTCTTGTTGAATTGCGATTTTGTTCATATTGTATTGTTACTGTGAGTTTAATTTTATCATATGTTTTAAACAGTAAAAGAGAGCGATTCACATTTTACCCAAAAACAGTTTCATTCCATTTTACGTACTTCATATTAAATTTCTATAGTGTTTATTGGTGTATAGAAGACGGATAAAGCCAGAAACGACCTTTTCACACCACAAATGAGTGATGGGACAAAGGATGGTGCACATAGTTTCAATTATTTTTTTTTTTAACCTATCTTTTTGCTATTTTACTCAAATTGTGATAGAACTTTTCCTTATTATAGCTAGCTGTTAGGCCTGGCATGGCCGAGCGCGTTAACGCGTGCACTCGTAGTCCGAGGGTCGCGGGTTCGCGCCCGCGTCGCGCTAAACATGCTCGCCCTCCCAACCGTGGGGGTGTATAATGTGACGGTCAATCCCACTATTCGTTGGTAAAAGAGTAGCCCAAGAGTTGGCGGTGGGTGGTGATGACTATTTGCCTTCCCTCTAGTCTTACACTGCAAAATTAGGGACGGCTAGCAAAAACAAACAAGCTAGCTGTTAATTATTTCAACAATACTTTTAACAATATAAATTACTATTTAATAAGTCAAAAACACGCTCAACAAATGCACGTTATTATAGATATTATAGATTTGAATAAAATTTAGTTAGGCATTTCATGCTCTCTGGTATCAGTTTCTGTTTGTGTTTTAGAGAACCTATTGAAAAATCTATAAAGAGAAACGTTGAGTGTCGAATTAAACATCATTTGAAAGCTCGTTTGTTCCTAGTATTAGTTTCAGTTTGTTTTAATCGCTATGTTATGCCGGGTGTTCGGAAAGTCATTGTGCACTTATATATGTATACGATTACAAAACTGCACAGTGACTTTCCGAACACCCTGTATAAATATAATCAATTTTTTCTCGTAGTTTTAATGTTACCGAAGTCTGGTATTAGTTCAGCTCTGATTTTAAACTAATGAATAGTTGTTGTTTTTTTTATATAACCCTAAGAATTATCTCACAGTCAGATCAGTCAATGGTTGAAAACTGGTTGCTCTGAGCAATAATAGCACAATTCCACGCGTGCACTGACGGAAAGTCTGTCGTTCTTTTCGAATGTATCGTAATCCGTGCTTTAGTATTCGAATAACACATAAATTTAAAAGGATTTAAAACATTTTCCAGGCCGTTTAGAAAATGTTTATGGGCTCACGAGTCTCTTGATAATACAGTACTTATAAAGTACCAGTAAATAAAAAGAATACAGGCAATAGTTTCGTTTAAGTTTACTAATTGATTATAATATACAAGTGTTCTGTTGACAAGTCGCAGATGTTCTAAGTAGTAAAAGCGTTTTCAAACATTATTCCTCAACTATTAATACGTTGATTTTTGTCTCCTTTCTTTCTCTCTTCTACACTTCATGTTTATGAGATCTACTACTCGTTTTACTTCAACGCATAGTAACCAAAATTAATTCAGGTTACTATACTGTGAAGTAAAATAGGCTCAAAACCCTATAGATATTTACATTTCACTATTATAAGAAGGCTCACGGTATTTATTTGGTTTACTGAGTAGCTTTAGAGCTTGTTTATTTTTCTTATCATTACTGTTTTTGTGGAACAAGAAATTGACTCTTACACACACACACACACACACACACACACACTAACTTGTATTTAGGCTAATTTCATACTGTTCACATTCTCCCTATTAAATGGTAAAATAGTTTTTTTCCCTTTTCTTATTTTCGTCTTTCGAAGCTCTACTCAAATAGGTGGTTGAGTCTAACAACGCAAAATGCATATTTTTTTTTATGTTCATTGGCCTTACGATTTTGGCCAGCAGTGTATAATGTGAGACATAAAATGTATCCTAGGTTTTGGAGATGACTGAAAAAGTAGGGCCGACATTGCGGTAGAGGTACACTGTCTATCAGCCTTAACTTCCATTCGGCAATGTCACATAGAGAAATAAAGTATTCAAACTCACCATGTCCCACATCTTCATCGCCCTTCACTGCCAGCAGATAGTTGTGGGAAGGTGACTGTTCTCCAAAGTAAATACGAAAAAAATAATAGAAATATAAGAATGAGTAAAATTCTAATTAAGTAAGCTAAACACTTGCCTCTTTAAGTTCAAATTCCAGCCTCCATTATGGTAGAACGGCACTAATTGGTAGCCCAGAAAACGAATTATATTAATATGAAGAATCCCTTCCAGTTATTTAAATTAACTATTATAGCACACAACCACCGCCTATTTATTAAGTGTACTGTGACACTCATGCTTTAAACTAGCCTTTACATGCGGCAAGGTGTACATCCGCATAAAGTAGTGCCAAGCTGTTAAATGACCTTATTCATAACTAAAAATAGTTATTAGAAAGTTTCAGTAAAATGCCACCACTTTTTATGTATTTATATTTATTTAGTACATTGAAATATTGTTACAGAATATTTAATAATTTTATTTAAAGTTCTTTATTTAATCTAGGACCTGGCATGGCCAAGCGTGTTAAGGCGTTCGACTCGTAATCCGAGGGGTCGCGGGTTCGAATCCCGGTCGCACCAAACATGCTCACCCTTCCATCCGTGGGGGCGTTATAATGTGATGATAAATCCCACTATTCGTTGATAAAAGAGTAGCCCAAAAGTTGGCGGTGGGTGGTGATGACTAGCTGCCTTCCCTCTAGTCTTACACTACTAAATTAGGGACGATTAGCGCAGAGAGCCCTCGAGTAACTTTGCACGAATTTCAAAATAAGCAAGCTTATTTAATCTATTAACTATTAATATTCAGTTTATCCTATCATAATTACTGCTGGAAGAAGGAGAAAATTTGTTTTAAGTTATTTAAACTAAGAGTTGTAACTGGTAAAATAAACTGTATATTATATAACATGAAATATTAGGACTTCAGGATCATGGTGGTTACTGTATTACATTTGATGAAACCGACCTTTGTGAAGCTGTTGTGTGAGTGTGTTTGTCTGAAGATTTGGAAAATAATCAACTAAAGTGTACTGGGAAGCAGTGCTTACATTATTGTGCAACAGTAACTTCTGGAAAGTTATGTCGACGTTTTGGTAGTGTGGTGGGTATCAGTTGTAGACATCTGAAGTTCATGTCTATGTTATGTGTAATCAGTTGTGGATTTCTGGCTGTCCTGTCTGTGTGATGGATATGAGAATGGATTCTTTCAATGGTTTTTATTTAGATTTTCTCAAAAAAGGTGTTTCATTTTAAATTCGTACTTTTATATAACCTGTAGCTCAAAAATATGGGTATTTAAATGTTCAGTATAAAATTCACATCTTTCGAGACACGTAAATTGAAAACAATATTGCTGCTCAAAAAACGAGAAAATGAAGTTATGTTTGTCTAAAACTTAAAATGTCGGTAGCAAGGGAGAAAATGAATCTACGACTGGAAAATCACCTATGTTGTGTTAGGTACAGAACTCATTTTTGTCCTGTCTTAGTTACAGAACTCACCTACTACTGTTTAACCCCGTGTTTTCCTGAGAAAATATTAAAATAATAATAAGGCAAGTCGATTAACTATTATAAAATAGTATTCTTCATGTGGCAGTGATGAGGCCATATAGATAAAATAGTTTCTAATGTGTAGAAGCTAAAATTTGACAAACGTTAGAAATTCACCATCTGAAATAATTGTTAGGTAGAGTGAAGGTTATGATTGGAGCTGGAAAAGGCATTGAGAACTGCAGTATCATAAGTTTTAATTAAAAAAACAATGAAGCACTTCTGGGGTGAGTACGTACTGTAGATACGTGGTTCGTGTCCCGTTACTGCTAACAAAAAGGATGTCTCGCTATAAAGTTAGATATCGTGAATGCGTTATAAGAGTGAAGGTTAAATCACATTATTTGTTAGAGTAGTCTAAGAATTGATTTGATGTAGTATTACAAGCATAATAGACGCATATTACTGTGTGATTGTCAAAGTAGACCACAAATTGCCGGTACTAACTGGCTCACTTTCATCTATTCTATCAGATAGAAAATATTTGAAGAACCAATAAAATAAATCACTGACCATAGAACGTCAGCGTAAGGTCATTATGACCCCCTATTATGAAGTATTAATGGATGAAAATTTATTGTATGTATTCTACGATTAAGACATAAAACGTTTTTGTTTATATTAAATTGATCCGTTGACATTTGTTTGGAAATTTTTTTCAGAAGAAAATCAAAATAATCGTAATAAAATGAATACTGAGTGAGCTACTCCACCACCTTCTCATAATAAGTGTGAAAATAACTTCCTCATGCCCAGATATAAATAAGACTTATGAAAGTAAATCATGACACAAATTATCTGCCAGAGACCATTAGGGTCCAATCAAACAACCTTAAATTTTCGAAATACAGACTTAAAATGAGCCGGGCAAGTCATGAAGTAGGGCTGAGTGTAGGAAGGTTTTGATTTGGTTTGTCTTGATTTTTCGCGGAAAGCTACTTGAGGGTTATTTGCGTTAGCCATCTCTAATTTAGCAGTGTAAGACTAGAGAGAAGGCAGATAGTCATCAACACCCACCGTGCACTCTTGGGCTACTCTCTTACCAACGAATAGTGGGATTGACTGTCATATTATAACGCCCCCACGGCTGAAAGGGTGAGCAACCTTGGTGCAATGTGGATTCGAACTCTTGATCCACAGATTACAAGTCGAATGCCTTACCACCTAGTCATGCCGTGACGTGTGTCGGAAGGTACGAAACTCAGTTGAACACATAATGTATTTTCGGCTGTATAAGGATTGTACAAAAGTGAAGCCAATCTCGCTATTCAGTTACACAGTAGCTGCGTACAAGGCTGATATTGTTGACTAACTGCAATTAAGAACAGTTCAGCCTCAACCCTAAGTATTTCTGATTTTGGCGTTTAACCCAAAGCAACAACAACAAACAAAAATAGTGGAAATAATTAAACTTTAAAATTACATCACATAAAATATTTCGCACAAAACATAAATTATAGTGTGAATTAAATAAAAGTTAGCTGCGAATGACGCTCATGAAGCTCACCAGAGCTTACACTGGTGACGACCAATGCAGAAATAGCCGTAAGATGACGCTAGTTAAGAAACTCGTTTAAGAACAATATTGAAAATCATTTCTTTAATTTCACAAAATGTCTGTTTATTGTGAAAAAAATCAAAACAGCTGGATAACCGACTTACAAAACGGTACACATTTTTAAACTATACAAAACTTGTAAAATAGCGCGTGCAGCAATATACAGAAGAGTGAGTTAGACACAATTAGATCGACCAATTCCTGGATTTT
Source organism: Carcinoscorpius rotundicauda (assembly GCA_011833715.1). Classification (NCBI taxonomy): domain Eukaryota; kingdom Metazoa; phylum Arthropoda; class Merostomata; order Xiphosura; family Limulidae; genus Carcinoscorpius; species Carcinoscorpius rotundicauda. The sequence continues at coordinate 65,924,476 of CM022392.1, read as the reverse complement.
CGAGCTGTCAAGAAGATGAAATGGACATATGTCGTGCCCTGTTTATTCTTCTGGCATAATTTACACCATAAAAACATACTGGCAATAATTGTACATCGGTGCCGAAGAGGCCTTTTCACCAATACCAGAATATATAATAAGCTATGTAATATAAAATGAAATGTCTCATAAACGACTAATAGCAATACACACGTTAAAGAGTCATTTTCACCAATGGTGAAGTTGAAGAGAGATTCTATGACGTATACTAAGAGAAATGTTTCGACTGAGGTTTTTGCGTTATGTCCCCTACGAAGTGATGAATTCCAGTGTAAAAGAAAACTCTCGACAGTAACGAAATATACCCGAATAATTACTATTTATACTATTAAATACTATTAAATCACAGGAAAATCGGTCTGGATCGATGTAAAAGGATGCTGTTAAATCATTATCCGTTTTATTCCAACGTAATGTCGGACCTACACCCATATTCTACAAGCATATTTATTCCTACAGTATTCGTTCTATGGCTATATTGAACACTTTCTTTGGCGTATTTCCACGATAATCTGGAATATACAGAATGTCTCCAGGCCAGTATTCTCCTATCTATATTCAACAACAATTATCTATATATTCGTTTGACGACTATGTTCAGTACTTTCTCTTGTAACAGTACAAATCGTATTCAATTATTTTACCCATTTTTCATGACTATTCGCCACGCATAACCGTAGCACGTTCTAGTACAGAAGCTGATAATTATGACGCTTCTCCTCTCTTGCAGTTATAATTATCAGCTATTTATCACCGATAAAATGAAATTCTAAGTTGTGTAAACATTTATTTTCAGGTCATAAGATACCTCTGAATTATTCAGGCGTAACGCTACGCTAAAATGTCTATAGTTTTGATAAAGCTGAATTAACTGGATGACGCGATAAGCTGACTTGTCTATAAAAACTGAATTATGTTTGAGACTCGTTTAGCTGTCTCACGTGTTTATAATGCTGAATTATCTCGGTGACTCGTTTAACTGTCTTTTCTTTAAAACTGAATTATCTGGGTGACTCGTTATTTGATTTACCTGTATAGCTGACTTATGGGGGCTGATTACGGTTGAAACTCTTTACACAAAATACCCCGAAGTTTTCGTAGATAAAACAAGGTGAAAAACAGATAGAATTATATTCAACAGAAAGGCAGAAAATATGTAACGTTTGGAGATTGTCAGAACACCAGGAATCGATAAATAATGCATCGGGTTTGAAAGGTACATTTTAGAAACAATGGAATAAATATAGTAGAAAAAGTAATTAGTAAACAGCATAAGGCTTAGAAAACACCTTAAGTATAGTTTTTCAGAATGTAATAGACGTCCGATATTCTGTTTTCAAATTTCATTTCTTTGTATAGGAAGAAGTAGGACGGGAAATAAACAGAAAGGGTTAAATGGACAAGTTTGACATATCGAGTACATCTCAACAAGCAACTTCTGCTAGAAATTTATTTCGTTTGGTACTTTAATTATAAGAAGACAATTTGACTTTAATACGTTTAAATATTGCATCACTTGTATACAGATTTTCACCCATTTTCTAACAACCTAGGCCTGAAGCAGGAAAGTTTAACACAAAAACATTATCGGGCACGCGAAGTATATGTGCTGATTGGTAAATCCGAATTATGGACATCCTCGTTTTATTCCAGATTAGAAGCCACGTATCTCTGGCTTGTTCATCAAGTAGGACATACTTCAGTAAATACAAATTTAGATCAAGAGTCGTTTAAAGGTCCCCATTTTGTGACCTACGAAGAACAAATTAAAAAACAAAAAACAAACCCAGAGAGGGGAGATGTAGTACGGAAGTTCAAAGAACATTTATTTATGTTTGATTTAATAATTCAGGAAGGGAGAATATTAAGGATAGAGTTCCCAGAAGATGACGTCACGTTGTCCGGGTGACGATGTGTTGAACCGAGCTTCCTGGATATTCCTGAATTGACTGGGAAAATCTCTATTAAGGAAAGAGTTTCCAAGAGATGACGTCATGTTGTCCGATTGATGATGTATTTCCGAATTAAGGAAGGGGGAATTAAGGGAATAATTTCCTAAAGATGACGTCATGTTGTCCAGATGACGAAGTATTTTGCTATGTTTCCTGAATATTTCCGAAGAGAGGTTTGTTGTTATGAAGCAGATTCCAGAAGATGACTTCACGTTTTCCGGTTGACGAGGTTTGTTCTAGCTCTGCTTAAGTACTATAAGACAGTTCAACAGACAGCAACAACTAAAATGGTATAATCTCCTTGTTGAAGCAGAGATCTTGTTTATCACAAGAATATAAAAACAAACTTATTGAGCAAGCAAGCAGGCGTTGTTTATTTTCGTTGTCATAGTAACCGTAATCTTAAAACTTCACTACCATGATAATCTCAAAGCTCATGTCGTTCGTTCGCCTCATGCCCTCAGTTAGTCTAAAGCCGAAGTTGTACATTATTTTCTACCCTTAACGGTAAAACTTTAAACGACACACCATTAAAGTTTTTTTTAATGAAATATTTTGGAAGTATATTTCGTGCTCAGAACAAAAGGCCCTACTAAACCAAGAAGTTAACAAGCAGGACATGTAAAGAAAGACACGTCAGCAGCTCAGCAATATCGTAATGAGATTGACTGAAGTTAGGGCCTTTTGGTTAACCTGCTTAGTAAACTTGAATATAACGTTTTCTGCTGGGGAAGCAGATATTCGGTGGACGTGGATTGACTTTTCGGCTCTTCTTCTTCCTGTTCAGAGTCTACTGATGATAAATTTCCATCTGATAATGTTTTTTTAACATTGCGCTTCCCAGAACACTTTCGGTCTACATTTTCAGCACTACAAGGGACGTCTATTAATATCGTTTTCTTGTAAGCCATGTTCTTCCAGTATAATCTTTCAGCACTACAAGGGACGTCTGTTAATATTGTTTTCTTTTGAGCCGTGTTCTTCCAGTATAATCTTTCAGAACTACAAGGGACGTCTGTTAATATTGTTTTCTTGTGAGCCATGTTGTTTTTCCAATATAATGTTTCAGAGTTACAAGGGACGTCTGTTAATATTGTTTTCTCGTGAGCCACGCTCTTCCAGTATAATCTTTTTCCACTAAAAGGGACGTCTGTTAATATTGTTTTCTTGTGATACTTGTTATTCTTGTATAATCTTTCAGCACTACAAGGGACGTCTGTTAATATTGTTTTATTGTGAGCCACGTCTTTCTTCCACTTTAATCTTTCAGTGCTACAAGGGACGTCTGTTAAAACCGCTTTGTGGTGGGCCACGTGTTTCTTCCAGTGTGATATTTTAGGACTACGAGGGTCGTCTGTTAATTTAGGTTTCTTGCGTGTTATTCTTGTTTCTTCAGTCACTTCTTTTAATATTTTACCATACCTCTTTGATTCTGTTGACGGTAAATGATGAGTGCGACTGTCGGTTTTAGAGAATGTATTGTAAATATGGAAGGAAGTCGGCGAATCCTTTGTCACAGTAGGAACACTTTCATTTGATATTGTTCTGGACGATTTTATATTGTCTATGTGATGCACGTGGTATTTCACAACTGGACGATAAACGTCACTTAAATGGAAGTTTTGTAAGTTGAATTCTTTGACCGCTATGGAGTTTGTTTTCCCGTAACAACGGGAGTTGTTATTTTGAAAGGATTCCAATTTTGTTGAAATTGAATTATCTTCTGTGTCCAGTTTGGCTTTGTTTAGAGTTGGTTCCGAAGAGCTTTTGGATACATGTGTTTTAACGTGTTTCACTCGAGTGTTATATTTGCGCTGACTCTTATGGTAAACTGATGCGATCTTTGAACTGTCCATAACAGATGATCGGTCTAAAAACCCACCAGGATTCTGACAATTAGGACACAGTGGATGAAATATCTGCAATTTACGCTTACTTGAGTTATCATAACTGGACACTTTTGACGTAAGACTACAGTGAAACGCATACACATTTTCACTGAATTGTGAACGATAAATGCCTCCTTTAGTAGAACTGGAAGGGTTGGTAGATTTTTCACTTCTCTCTGAGACTTTCTGCGGCTGTGCATGAAATGTTTCCCAAAATGCTCTATTCTTTTCCACTGCTAAAATCTTATGATCGTGGGTAGGCCACAACCAGAGGGGAATTACTTTAGTTGCTGCGTCACGAGCTTCTAAGAGCAACACACAGGTGGCAACAATTATAAATCCTCCGACGCCCATCACCGCCGGACCTATGTACGTCATACTGGTTAGTTTATAATCTCTGCTAAATCTTTCCAAGAAATTCGTCGAATTAGCTTCTCTGTCCATGGTGGCATGAGTAGAATAAAAACCCACAACAGCCATCCCAGATCCCAGCAATATGAGCAGGATCCCAGTAGTCAGTGCTTTACAAGCTGCCCACATGCATTGAAAAGTCACTTTCCCTCGGCTGGTAGAGAAACTGCAGGCATCTGACCTTAAGCCTCTTGTGTCAATCATTGAGCCAGTTACAGAGTGTCCACGCAACTTAGAAACTTCGTTCGAAGTTTAAAGTATGGACTTCGAGATTATCTACCAGACAGAGAATCATGCGATCGTCACCACTGGCTTCCATAAACCTAATTTCTTCTGAGTTTTGTCGATAGTTTTCATAAGAGTTACCTGGAGTGACTACGGTTTAAGCTTTCGATCGGCCCGTCCTTGGTATTCTGGAAGTGTTGTTGGCAGCCAAGTTTACTCCCTCATTTGTTTGGGTAAAAATACCATTTTTTACATTCGGTATTCAAAATATTAAAATTGGCGATTTTTCTTAAAATGCATTTTGTATCTACCCTCTCTGTTGTGAAGAATGTTTAAAATAAAAAATACTAGTTTCTTTTATTATTTTCTTTCGTTCTTTTTAGCTGTCACTTTTGTATTTTCTTCTTTATGTTGCTATTTAAATAATTGACACCGACAACTTCTTCATTTTATATTCGCACATATGACCACTAGATGGGGCTTCATTCTGAAAATATGAGAAATAATGGTTTGTGAAACATAATTTAAAAAACAGCTAATTAAAACAAGATAAAACTGTGTACATGAAATTTCCTGGTTTTTGTTGATTCATTAAATTCCTGCATTAAAAAACTTAATTTAATTTTAATAAAATTCGTCTCTAGTAGCTCAGTTCTGAGTCTGAAAGCTTATAACTTTAAAAAGTAGAATGTAATTTCCGTTGTGGGCGCAGCATTGATAGATCACGGCACAACAGTGCGCCTAGCGACAAAGAAACAAAAAGTAGATAAAGTGTAGGTGAACATTAAATTTATTAATCAGCTTTTTTCGCGACGTAATCGGATTAGATTTAATAAAATAGTTTAAGAAAAAAAATGAGGTGGGAGGAGAATTTAAGAACCTTCCGTTTTAAAAATAATTAGTAACGGGAAAACTCTTGAGACGAAATGGTAGGATTTTAATTATTTTTGAAAGTACCAATTTCACCCGGAAAATAGAGTCGTCAACCTAGTAAAACTTGTTTTACCATTTTCCTCGAAGATTAATTATACCAGTTCCGAGTACGCAACGTGCGCATTGAATTTAGTACTAGGGGAGTTCAAACGTAAACCAGCAAATCTCGTTAAAATAGAACATTCTTCACGGAAGGAAGTAATTATCATGAAATCGTAGATAATTCTTCTGATGGGTCTTGTATTGATCCTTTAACATATGTAATACGACGGTGAGAATCGTGGTTATGCATGGGAAGAATAAATCCGTATAAAACCCAGACAGAATAAGTGCAATTTTTTATTCTAATGCAAAGAAAACTAATGTGTTTCTGTTTAGTTTTTGAAGTGATTTGTTATGATTCGATAAATGAACAGCATAAGACCTGTGTAATACAGTTCACACTACTTGTCTCGATTTTGTTATGAAAATGTTTTTATTGGCAGTAACTACCTTCAGAAACAACAGCTTGTGGTTTGCTGCGTATAAAAAAACAACAATAAAAGGGAACAGTTTTCTGTTGCAGTCACTGTAATTATAATTATACTACACGTTAGACTTCCAGTTTAATGTCCAAAGTGCCTGGTGGTTATGGGGCTCAACTCGTAATCGGAGGTTGTGGGTTCGCATCCTTGTCGTACCAAATTTGCGCGAAATTCAAAGCAACCCAAACCCCTATAAATTTTACAAGAACCCAGAAAAGTCAGAAATATTCTGAAACCGGGAAAGACTGTTAAGACAGTTCTCGTTACGTGACCATGATTTAGACTTGCTATCAGTTCTCATCATGCGACCATTTTACAACTAAGTAACCATAAGAAAGTTTACCCCAAAAGGACTTAATAAGCTATTACAGGATTTAAAAATTGGGAATTTTGTGTCAATCAATAAAAAAGAGAAATGAACATTTCTTTACCTCTAGTAGCACAGAACAAACTGGTAGCTTCGTCGTGAGAAATCCAGGGTAATCGTGCAATGATTTGTGCAGGAAAGACTTTGCTTATGTGCAGCTATAAAAATGCTCCTAGATAAAGCACATAACCATAATTCACATAGATTTATATTTCTAAATTTCTTCAACACACTTCTTCTTCAAACACTTCAGAATCTAACACGTATGGATGCCTTTCTAATGGTTTGGATTATAAGGTCTCTTCTGGGCTGTTCGTTTCTTCTGCGCAGACTCGTGCGTCTCCTGGATACGATCAATGAGCAGCCAATTGTGTGAGTTATAGAGAAAAGATTGGAGGTTTCAAACTGAAAGGATTAGACTTTGGAATAGGGTGTTTGTAGAAGAAGCTTATAATAAGTAACATTAAGACACACATGAGATCAATAGCATTTATTTACAAACACTCCCTGTTGAGTTTGTGGAGGTGTCAGTGTAAATGTCAGTCAACCAGACACCCTAACCTTGTCTGAAATTTTAAATCTGGTTTAGGCCTACATTTGTTAATGTAAACAGATTACGTAAATATCTTTTACACCAAAATGGAGTCAAGAGATTATTCAATTTTTATGATGTATTATTTTACACACTAAGAGAAGAGGTTTGTTCCCACTGTCAGTGTAAATACAAAATATATTGAGAGAAGACAGTTTTACGGGGGCTTTGGTCTTAGATTTATTGAGTGAAATTATCTCTAGAAAAATTACAAAAGTACACACAGAACTAGATCATGGCCAAATCGTCTCTAGAGAAATAGAATTGTTACAAAGGTATAACGTAAACCACATTTTAGAAGAAGAACTATTTAAGAACATTAACAGATGTGCTGTTTAGCTTTAAAAATGCAGATAATCAACTGATGAAACTATAATTGTTGTGGACAAGCGAGACACAAATTTATAAAACGTTCTGCTCCTTTTATATAATTTGAATTTTTATCTATTGTATTTATAAATTCCAAATAAGTATACCGAAACAAATATAAAATAGTTATTTATTTTTAAAATTATAAAGTTACCACCGAAATATAACATGCTTCTCATAATACTGAAAACATTATGTATTTAATTTCAGCAAAAATAGGATTATAAAAGAGAAACCGAACCCTGGGTTTGACGTATTAGATTCTGGCATGCAAACTTAGAAACATTTATTTTAGTAACCCTTGGAGAGATAACTTGTCTTCATAATTTTAATATTTTTTATATCTGCTTTAGGAATCTTGTGCTGCGTTTTTGGTAACTTCGCTATGATCTGTGTTTGAAAATTAGGGATGCGGCTGTGCCCAAGCACTTGCATGTGGGTATGACTGCACCGTGTGGACCACTGAGTCCAGGTGTGAAAGCTAATCAAATGAAAATGTTAGTATCTGATATGAAAGTTTGGCAAAAGTTGTAGCTAGTCCACAATTACCAGTCGCACTCGAACTGTTTTCATCTCTTTACAAATAATCCGTTATAGATGCCATATAGAACCCCAAGAGATCAAAACCGGAAAATCCGTCATTAACTTAATGCTTCTATGAGAGGGAAACTATAATTTGTTTCCTTAAAGACGGAATGGGGTTTAAGATGGGCATTCGTAGAAATAATAAACTTCTTCATGCCAACAATTGATAATATAGATATTAGTTTAAAATAACCGTCAGATAGCGCTAATTGTTGCTATATAAACGAGTTAACTATCTTGTGATCATAATTTTTGATGATTTATAGACATTTTAAAATGCATGTACGCCAGATGGTGCTAATTCTTATGACATAGACACAAGTTAAATATACAACTTGATAGTCGCATTTTATGATCATTTAGACTCTAGTTAAAACAATATCCAAATATCCATAAGGTGGCGTTAATTATTGTTGATATAGACACCAGTAAAATAATACACTGATATAACGAAGGATAAAATTGCTTCCCTGGTACTTATGTTAACGTAATAAATGAATACTCTGTGAAACAACTCTGTTATTAATGTTGTCCATGATAGGTTATTGCTTAATTACAAATTATTTATATTTAGTGACGTCATATTATCTTAAGTGTTTTAGTAACAAAATACGATCTAGCATATTAGTATAGTCACAACCAATCGGAAAAGTAACTTTTTTGTGTGTTACTTTGACAAGGGTCACCTAGTGATCATACATGTAAATAATGGTTTTGATACAACAAATAATACTTTTTTTTTTAAATCAGTATACATTTGTATAAGCGTTTAGTTTATGGCCCATAATAATTCAGAATAATGCACTGCAGAAAAGCAACCTCTGGTCGTTAAGCCTAAGCAAGCTGTACACAAGTGACATAAAGTTTATATCAAAGGTATCATTGCCTTCAAATATCTTACAAAAGTTTGATTAAAATAGTGAATAAAAACATTTTAACATTGGATTATAGCCAGTGTTTTTTATACATATGTTTAGTTTCATGTAAACATTTACAAAACAGTTTCAGACATTCTTGTATTTTCTTGTGTTAGTGGGCGGAGCCACAGTAATAAACAAACAAAAACTAATAACCCGATGAACAGACACTAAGAGTTTCAAAGTTAGTAAGAAATGTAATTTTCTGTCACCAATATACTCACTCGACACTGCCCTTACTTTAAAAAGGAAACAAAAGCGATTTCATTAAAACTCAAACGGGCCGGCATGGCCAGGTGGGTTAAGGCGTGCGACTCGTAATCCGACGGTCGCGGGTTCGCATCCCTCTCGCGCCAAACATGCTCGCCCTTTCAGCCGTGGGGGCATTTTAATTCTACTCTTCGTTGGTGAAAGTTGGCGGTGGGTGGTGATGACTAGATGCCTTCCCTAGTTGTTTTACACAGCTAAATTAGGGACGGTTAGCACAGATAGCCCTCGTTTAGCTTTATGCGAAATTCAAAACAAACCAATTTCAAAAACTTTTTCGAGTCTGATGTATTCTTTTCTTCTGGAAACTATTTTGGTATAATATGTTAATATGTTTTAAGACCATAATAATAATATAGTTACTAGTGGCATCATTAGCCATTAATGTTGTCATGCAACAATTAAAAGACTATTATTAGTAGTCGTTGTGTCTTAGAACGACTGGTATGGGTATTAACACTTTTATTGATAAGCAGAGAACAACATTTTGATCTTCCTAGGTCATCTTCAGATAAACAAAGAGAGTTTGCAAGTGATCGTTGCCGAACACTTGTCTAAGGGACGAGAGTTTAAACGGGGTACGGGAATGTAGGGGACGCTGCGTTGGATGTTAGGTTATGAATTAGTATAGATATAAAGATGTTCCTTTATATTGGTTTAATTTTGGTTTTCATTGCCGTATAAGTAGAGCTTCTTTGATTTTGCATTTGTTTATATTTGTTTCCCTGCTGAGTATCTCAGTGTTTTCTATGGTTATATTGTGTTTGTATGACTTGCAGTGTTCAAAAACGTGTGAAGGTTTTTTTTTCTGTTCTTTGAATCTAGTTTCCATTTTTCTGCTTGTTTCTCCAATATAGAAGTTGTGGTAGTTGTTACATTGTATTTTATAAATTATGTTGGTGTTGTGTGTGTCAGTGTAGTTTTTACATAGTATGGACTTTAGTTTTGTACCTGGTTTTTGAATAAATTTGGTGTTTACTGGAATGTTTTGTTATGTTTTTTCCCCAAATGTTGGTAGTTTTTTCGCTGATGTCGGGAATATATGGTATATAACAGGGGCGTAGATTTCTTACACCCGATGGGGGGGATGATTTTTGCAACTACTTATGTGTACTATTCAATTTGTAAATTGGTAATCTCTGATTACGTGAACCTGAAAGCTGTAAACATGCAGTCACAGAGTAATCTTGTTGCCACGATACTTCAAGATTTTCATGTAGGTTTGTATAAGTGATGTGTTGTGAACAGTTTTCAAAATGTTAATAGAATAAAGACAAATGTTTCACAAATTAACTGCCACATGAATTTATTCCTGCACACTGTTCAGCATAAAAGATGGCCATTACACTTGACAAGGTTACTAATAACTTTCATTGGATGAATTACATTTTAAAATACAAATAAAATTAATAATTACCCTTGATAAGTTTATATCTACTGAAAAACTGTTCACGTTGTTTGATAAAAATAATTAAAATGTTTTTGCGAACTCTTGAAAATTACACATCAATACAATGCAGCACATAATTATTCTTACTTTTCATTGAAGTAAGATTCATTTAGTCCTCTAGTCTACATGTTTCATCCTTTGTGATGATCTGTTTATGAATTCTTTCATAAGCTCTTCTATATTTATCTTGTCGACCTCATCTTTGTGAGTGTGACAAACTGACACATGGTTGAGGCGGCACTGAGACATAGTTGACGTTAACCACGTCTTTAACCGTCCTAATACACAAAAGCTGCGTTCACATTCCCAGCTGGATACTGGACATACAAGCAAATTTTTGATAAGAAGAAACACTTCACTAAACATCTGCTGACTTGTTTCATGCATTTTACATTAAGCATCCTTTGCACCTTTCAGAGATACTACTTTTGTTGTTCCTTTGAACATGGGAAACTGAAACTCGAGCCGTTGTGCAGAGATTTATGGATAGAAGTTTATAACCGAGTTGTCAATCTTGCCAGATGTGATCATTTTCTTAAGTGCCAGATATTACCTCAAGTCATTGTTGTCTGCATTAAATTTAGTGGTCGGATGTTCTATGACTGTGTTTACAAATTCAAAATATTGGTTTATGTACTAATCTTTAGCTGTTGCAGAATGGTGTGCTGAACCATCACCTCTGATCCTTCTGGAGGGGGGGGGGTCTGCGAATGCGTGGTAGTTCAATTTTCACCAGATCAAGGGAAGTTACCTTTTTCTCGGGTTCATCAAATATCTTGGTGTAATTTTCCTGTGTTTGTAATACCTGCAGTTGTTCAACTGTCATTGCAGATGCTTCAGTCATGCCAGATACTGTCGCTGATTTTGCTTGGAATGCACGGTTTATTTCCTCTAATGCTGCTAATGGATGCTGAACCATCAACAATCCTAAAACTGTCTTTCCTTCGTCAAATCTATCCAGCAGACCTCGTGCTTTCACTGCTACATCTGATTTTTTATTTGCTAATTCAGACAAAGAATCAGCAATGTCACTGTAGTGATCATTAGCACATATAATTACACAACCAGCATGTTGAAAACAGAGGGCAGATGTATTTAACTGGACAATTGTGGCTGTCTGATGATAAAATATTTTCAAAGATTGTCTTGTATTTGCCTGACCTCTGAAGCAAGACACCAAGTTCTTGTACCCAATGGATAGAATCTCGAACACATTCACAAGCTTCAAGTGTATGTTGCATTATTAAATTAGCCTTGAGTGCTCCGCAGTGAAAAAATAAAGTTGACGGTTGCTTCTCTTTTATTTTTGCCTGGCATCTACTATAGTACCACTCATGTTAGCGGCTCCATCATAAGTTTGTGCTCTTACTCCTGGCAATGTTAAATTGAGTCTAGTCATTACATCAAGTATAGTAGACATTATTGTTTCACCAGTTGTATTGGAAACACTTTACAAACCAAGAAATGTCTCATGGACGTCAAGGTTCTCATCTACATATCATACACATAATGCTTCCTATTCGGCACCTGTAACATCTGGAGTGCCATCAACCATTAATGCAAAGATTTTACTTTGCTGAACTTCGTGTGCTACGTTCCTCAGTATTTGATAGCTGAACATCTCCATTATTTCATTTCTGAGGCTGGAGTGATGTGGATGTGGTTTTCTTTGACAAATAGGCCGTCAGTTTAGGATCTTCCTCTTCCAGGAGCTTCATTAACTACAGGAAGTTCCCCTCCATATCAGTATGTCCACGTAATGCTAAACCTTGACGCAGTAAGAAACGTAAACCTCTCAATATTTTGGCTAGACTTATTTTGCATTCTTTCTGCTGCTTCTCTTTTCCATCATGTAGCTGGACAGTCACTGGAGTTACATCAAGTGAGCCTTCTGGAGATATAGCAAATCTGTGCTGAGAGGAGGATTGGTGTTCGTTGAATTTCTTTTTTGCCTATTTTTCAGTTGCAAAAACCGGTGGATATGAAGATATACTCCACTGACCTCTCGAATTTCCCTATAAAAAGGCCTCTATTTTTCGCCTTAGCATAATGAAAGTATATGACTTTTTGAGTCTGACTGTCGAAGTGCAGCCATAAGAATTCATCAAACCATTTGCCCTGAAAATTGATATTTGGAGATTTTGCTTTTTGTCGTGGTATTACTTGTGCGTCTGGATGATATGGCTTTTCACACTGTTTCTGTGGTGTGCCAGATTTTTTGTTACTGCACAAACTTGTATCACAACTGTCTGGTGGTTTATTATGTGCAATAGTTGCACAAGCATTTTCAGACTTGTCCTCTGATAAACATGGTATTTCCTCTGTATGGCAAGTTTCTATTCCTTTGCTTGAGGTTGTTGGATTATCTGCATCTGCATTGTCACTTGTAGTACTAGTAACTGGCTTGCAGAACTGTCTAATATTGGAAAGTTTCAGACGCTTGCTTGTCATAATTGTAACTTGTTTTCCAGATGACTCAACAGGCTAAAATAGAGTCTTTATTGAAAAAACTCTAACGTACAACAAACGAAGACAGAACAGAATGGAAGTAGGACTGAACTCTACAATGTATTTAAGTCAAACGCGCAAACCTCACAATATTTTTACTATCTATGATAAGAGAATATATTGTTCTTTTACAATAAAGCACCAGCACTTTATTAGAGAGCGGTGATAATCTGGAATTTCATGGTTTAATGAGGGCCACAAACACAGGTCTAATGAGCCCTGTTGTAAAATCAAGGCTCAGTCTAAAGGGAGCGAAAGGGGTGATGTAGGGCGCGTCTGGATCCTAGCGGCTCGAACCTGTCGTTAACTGTACACTAAATGTACACTAAGGTCAGCAGCTTCGGCAGCTACGGAGAGTAAGGTGTTCGACAATAAAACCTTCTAGACATGCATAAGAACAAATGGCGAAGGAAAACTGCACAATATACACATAAGATTGATGGAGCTACAAGCTACAAATGGCCTACCAGTTCTAGATCACAGGAGTTTACGCTTGGAAGTAATATTTTCGAATTTCGTGCTCTGTTCAATCTGTTGTGATGAAAATTTTACTTAATCTTACACAATGGACAAGACGTAGGTAGATTCTGTGATAGTGCTTGCAAGCCTTGCATGTATACTTACATGTAGGCCTACTGACTGATACTTACGGATTATCGCTTAGATCGAAAAGCTTAGAAGCAAGCTTACATTAAAGATGTACATTTCGGCAACTGAAAAAGCCTACATCTAGGCCTAATTATGTGATTCGATTGGTAAGAACACGAGAATCACAAGAACAAACACACAATTTGCAGACCTGTGATGCAATAAAACAATTGAACAGACTAAACTGTAGGGGGAATGATTGTACGTATGCACCATACCTCCCACCTAAAATGAAGGGGGGATGTATCACACCCATCCCCCCGGGATCTACGCTCCTGGACTATGCAACAGTGTGAGGTTTTGTAATTTGTTATACATTGAGATTTATTGTTGTTTGTTTATTGTTGATCTAAGTGTGTACGTATAATTTTTCCTACAATTGTTTTTAGGAAATTTCTTAATGTTGATGAAGTGTTGTTTAATTTTGTTGATTTTATCGTTAATTTTATCAGGTGAACATAGTTTTGTGGCTCTGTTTATTTGGTTTATTAATGTATGAATTTTTGTTTTATTCCATGTGTTGAGCCCAGAGAATGTATTATTCAGTATGGGTGAATTTTTTCTGTGAATTTATGTTTTGAATTGTGTATCAGTTCTACTGATTTTAAGGTTAAGAAATGCTATTTGGTTATTTTTTTTCCTGTTCACAGGTGAACTTAATGTTGGGGTGTATCGAGTTAACGTGATTGAAAAAAACTAATTGTGTGTTCTGTAGATGTGAATCCATCAATTGTGTCATCAACATACCTGTACCAGTATAGTGGTGGGTGTAAAGCTGAACTGATCGCTTGAGGTTCAGTGTGTCATAAAAGTGTTGGATGGAACTGGTGACACGGGATTCTCCATACTTAGACCATTTATCTGTAGGTAGTTTTAATTATTGAACATGAAGTTAGTTTTGGCGATAGTGAATTCTATAATGGTTGCTAATTGGTTGCTGTGGATGTGTATCAATTGGTTTGGGTCTTGGATATAAAGCTCTAAAGCTATCTTGCAGGCTTCAGTTGTTGGGATTTCTGTGAGTAGGGAGATTACATCAAAACTGGCCATTAAGGCTTTATAATTTGGTTGATTAACAATACATTTAAAGTTAAGAGCATTTGAGAATGGAACCGTCTAATGTTACATATTTAGAAAATGCCCACACTATATATTTACCGAGGTTGTACTTAAATTATTCATAGGTTGGCATTATGGGTTGTAGTAGATAATCAGGTTTGTGAGGTTTAGGGGTGCAGTACAGTTGTGGTGTGCGTGAGTCGGTCTTTAGTAGGTAAGAATAAATGTTTTTTGAGATTGTGTTGATTTTTTTCGTTAGTAGTAGTATTTTGTTTAATTGGTTTTCACGTGTTTTTGTTGGATTTGTGTTTAATAGTTTAAATGTGTTTGTATTTAATAAGATGTTCAGTTTTGGAATGTATTCATTTAGGTTGTATTCATTATTCATTATAACTATAGCATTGCTTTTATCTGCTTTTAGAATGTTGATGTTGTTGTCTCGTTTTAAGTTGTTTATAAAATTAATATCTTTTTGTGTAAGGTTGTTTTTTACTTTTCTTTTCTGAGAAATTATGTTGATAGTTTTGTGTGAAAATTTTTTGAAAAGGTTGTTTAAGATACTGTTTTGAGGTATTTCGGGGAAATAGCTGTTTTCAGTTCAACCTGGAAATTCAGGTTGTTGGTTGTCGGTGGAGTTGTTGTCTTCTTTCAGGTGGTTGTTTTACGTTATTTGTTGGTGTTTTTAGTTTGTGTAGAGTAGACCACCGGCCTTTTAGCTAGGTCTTCCAGGCAGGCTTTCATTTCGATGGATGAAATATTTCTAGGTGTTACTGTAAAGTTGAGTAGATGTATTTCTTCATTGCTTAATTTTTAGGTTGGATCTGTTAATTACGAAGTTGGTTGTTGTTTCGTCGTGTTGACACCTTAGTTTATCTAGTTTTTTGTTTTGACGGACATTTTTTTCCTTGTCGTTCTTGAGTTAACTGATGTTACGTTGAATGAGTTCAAAATTGTCTGGTTGAATACAGCAGGCCAGTTGATAGTCTAGATTCATTTTTTGTTTCTGTAGGTTATTTAGCTCTTTGTGTTTTAAGTTTAACACGGCTTTTAGTAGATTTTTCTGTAAATTATGGATAATGTTTGTCCACTGGTAACAATTTTTCGTAAGTGAATGATTGATTAATTAAGATAATTAATAATAATGTGATTAAGACATCAAGTGTAAATAATAAAGTTCGCAAAGAAAGTATTCGTAATAATTTCTTATTTTGAGTTTGGTGGATTTAAAAGTTCTGATGAATCAAACAGAGTAGGTTTTATACGTGTATGTGTTCTGCTGATCTGAACAGAAACAACATTTTATTCCGCTTGTTAAAATATCGACTGTTAGTATTATGTGGTTTAGCAGAGTATGTCGTTTCAGGGCTACTATGAACGACAATAATTGTTAATAATACCATAGACACTCGTAAACTTGGCGTTCGCCAGCGAGTCAGTGTTAAATATACGAACATAGAACTCTGAAATAGGGAATTCGAGTTCACGCCGTGTACAGAACGCAAGCAGCTTTGTTTGTGTAGCTTTGGTCTAAAATAAAACATAGCGACATAATATAACACAAACTTGAACTAACGAACCTATGCAAGAGCTAACCTTTGACGAAAACTTCACATATCTCTGGAGAGAAATAAAACCAACCCCTAAGGCTTCCGGCACTAAATTTTTTCTCAGTAGTTCAATTATTTACCTGCCACCTAATATAGGAATACCTAGACAGAATTTCGTGTGATAGTAGAGAGTAACGTCACGTCCTGGGCCCGTCGGTGTGGATTCCTATACGCCGTGAGGGGACCTCCCAGGGAAGGTTCTGTTCTTTCAGTTTACTTCCACTGGGATCTTAACATCCACCTACGTGTTTGCCGTGCGTGGTGATTCGTGAAGAGAAGGAGAGTAACCTAGGGGTTGAGAGGTCCAGCCCTAACACACCTTGAATTTCTGTAGACGGTCAGCCTGGGGATTAATCGGCTGGTCCACTTGAGCTAAGGTCAACCAAGTACCAGTGGTGGATGTTCTCAACAGGTGTTTTGGACATTGTATCTGATGCTGGTGTTCGGGTATAGTGCTCATGAAACCCTGGCGTTGTTGCAGTGTCCTTGTTTGGCACTGTGGTGCGTCCCCTCGTAGGGCTCCATGATGGGTGGGGTTAGTAGCTAATGAAATGTAGCTTCTTTGTTATGGATACCCCTCTTTCTAACAAAATGAATAAACCTGAAGGAATTGAAAGAACAAAACAGGTCATTGGAAAATAATCACGCAAGGACGACTCTGTTGTACAGTCACCATTACAACCACATTCTACACCTCGATTTCTGTTTCTCCATTCCTTATCTGAGAAATACATGAAGCAGATATTTCCATTTTTCATTCAGAAGAGACGAGAGATTTTTCTGGCTCCCCAAAATCAGAAACCTGCTGATACAGTCGCCTTTCGGCAATTTTCCTTGTATAGAAACGACAGGGCATGTGATGGGCGAGTGCATGGTGGGATGGCATTGCTGGTTTATCAACGTGTGCCCACCGTGTCCTTGTCACTTCATGCACCATTAGAGGCTGTAGCTGTTTGTGTTTCCTTGGGTTGTACCATCACTATTTGTTGTTTGTACCTGCCTTCTAAAGAGATCTGCAGGGTGGTCGCTAGAAAAGCGGAAAATTTGTCAAACAGCTATTTATTTTTAAAAAGAATAACTTTTACAAAGTTTTTTAAAGGCATATGTTATATTACACTCATAGATGCTCAAAATGCATTTTATGATATTAAAATCATGCATTTTATTCATGATGTAAAGAAATCAAAATAGAAATGAGTAAGCACGCATTTTATTCATGATCTCATCTGACCCTCAAATTTTCCGCTTTTCTAGCGACCACCCTGTATAATCATTCAGACCTTAATGTCCTCATTGTGTAGTTACCATCCTCTTGTTTACTACTGGGGGATTTTAATATATATAATCCTCTTTGAGGTGGTGCTGTAGAGCATATACTATTGGGTCACAACTACCATACTGGTTCTTACACCTATTTTCATGCATCTACTCAGTTTTTTATTATTATAGATCTTTCTATCTGACCCCCTTCACTTTTCACTTACATTTCTTGGAAAGTCGACGTTAATCTACGGGGCAGTGATCATTTTCCTATCATTTTGAGAGAGACTGGCCGAGGTTGATACCATCCGACCCGCATACCTCGATGGAAGTTGGACCAGAACTTGATCCTGCCTTCGATAAATGACTGTTTGGCAACACTAACTGACTGTATTGTTCAGGTAGCTACTCAGTGTATTCTTAAAGTTTCGCCACGTTTCCCACAGGATTCTCATCTTTGGTGGAATCCTGCTTGCCACATGACAAGAAAAAGCTCAAAAACGGGCTTAGGATATCTTTCATAGAAACCCACACTTTTAAACAGCATTGCCTTTAAACATTCCCATTCACATGCTCGGTAGATCAGACGTCAAAGCTAGAAGGTATATCAGATTAAATATACCTCTAGCATTTCTTCCACCGCCAGTTCCAAAGTCATAAGGAACAAAATTAGAAAGGCTTGTGGCTAGTATCCTTCTGCTCCCTTTTAATCTTGTTCTCTTATTGTCAGAATGTTGCTGATACCCAGAATATCGTCAATACTCTTGGAGAAAGCTTTTCTCATGCATTTAGAATTTCTTCTTCATCCGTTATCTTATGGTATCAAAACACGAACAGAACGATCGCATCTTTCCTTTTAGGCTGATCGCTTCTATGACTGTAATCATAGAATCTTACATTGGTAGAACTTACTCTTCATTGGTCTGGTAGTACATCAATCTGATTTGAGGATATTCATTACGAGACGGTACGCCATCTCTCTCCTGCCTCTCTTGCTATTATTCTGACTGTTTTTAATGAGATCTGGCAGGAGAATGTTTCTCCCCGATGCTTGGTGCCATGCTATTGTACTCCTTTATCCCAAACTTGAGAAGGATCCAAAGATTCCTTTGAACTACCGTTCAGTTGCTTTGACGAGCTGTCTTTTCTTTGATTTCTCGGATTAAACGATCTCCTCTTACCCACTCAGTGTGGTTTCCGAAGACAGCGCTACACTACCTGACTCAACTTGAGACATCAATCAGGGAAACCTTTCTCAAACAACGATATCTTGTTCCTGTATTTCTTGACCTTGAGGAAGTTTATGATACAACATGGAGGTATGATATCTTGCGAGACCTCTATTTCTATTGGTTGCGTGACAATTTACGGATTTTTATTAAACATTTTAAATGAATCGACGACTCCAGGTTGGTGTGGGTTCGATACTTTCCCATTCTTTCCCATAGGAACTTGGAATCCTTCAGGGTTGTTTCTTGAGTGTCACACAATTCATTATAAAGATTAATGGCATCAGTGGAAACTACTCCTTACAGTTGGAAACGGTCTCTTTGTCGACGACTTCCACATATGCATGACTGCATCAAATATGAGGTACATTCAGTGGCAGCTACAGACTGCCTTCAATCATTCACTGACATGAACCACAGCAAACGATTTAACCTTTCTTTTTCCAAAATTGTTTACATGCACTTTTACCATCAACGAGGTATTTACCTTGATCCTGAACTCCGTATTGGTGAAGTTGTGATTCCCATGGTTCCTGAGGCAAAATATTTGGAGTTTATATTTGACCATAAGCTGACCTTTATGCTACACATCAAGAAGCTACGTGTCAAGTGTACAAGGGCACTGAACATCCTCCGTGTCCTCTTTTCCACCACTTAGGGGCGGATCGTTGTTCCATGTTAAAATATATCGTGCCCTTCTTCGATCAAAACTAGAATATGGGTCTGTATGACAATCAGGTCACAATAAGCCACATTTTACTGTCTTTCCGTCGTTATGTCTATCAACGACGGCACCATTTTAGACAAGTTTTGTTCCAAGGTTTACCCATAACGTTGACCTTTTTACCACTATTTAAGTTTTTAATTGAAATATTAGACCATTTTTACGATTTCTTTTTAAAGTACAACTAGATCGATATAAAATTAGAAAATGGCCGTGGCGTCAAATAACTCGAAACCAGGACTGGAAAGGTCAACTTTAGGTGACTAATTAGTCATCCTGGTGAGTTATGATCATTCAACTTTTGCTACGGAAAGTCCTTCAAAACTAGTATTATTATATTTTCTGTCTTACTGCTGTTCGCTAGATATAAAAATTGGATTTAACGCTGTTTAAGTTTTAATTCAAAAATCCAACTTTGTCTTGTTTTACCTTGATTTCTTTTTACGAATTTTAATACTTTCACTTTTAAATTTTTACCGGATGTTTGGCGTAGATAGCCTAGTTGTTTTGCGCCATAAAACGCCAAACCCATCCACTTATCCACATTCTGGACATAAAAGAAAGTTTCTCAATAAAATAATTCGGTGAAGCAGACCTAATGGCGAAAATTATCTTGTACTCAAAACCCACACGTGAAGCCGTTAGTATTACGAACAAGACTAACTATCTTGAATGGGAGAGGAGACTGACTGTAGAAAGATAAGTACAGAAGGTAGTGAAGCTCGTGAAGGACTATAATCAGGAGAGGATAAGAATTGAAAGCAAATTAAAGGCTAAAACGTTTGATCAGCACAACTTCTCAGTTATATTTATAGTACCAAAATGTGCTGTACGTGGTTTTGTGAGTGGTACGTTGGATGAACCGTATATTTACTGCCCGACTTGATACTTGGTATGCACAATGTTTTTCGTAAGTAAAACTTAAGAGGAATACAGACTTTCGTTTAGCAGCATGCTTTATCTGGAAACGAAAACTCATCTGATAATTAATATTCAGGGAAATAATTTGTGTATTTGTTTCCATACTAGTACATTTCGTTAGATATGAACTCTTGAAAGCAATGTGGCTTACAACTGATGATTTCGCAGCGAGTTGGAGTTCCTATGAAGTAGGAATTCGGGGTTTGGTACTCGAGGTAGAAGTAGTCCTGATAGTCTATTTATGGAGCTTTGCACTGCAACAAAACAAACATGTTTTGTTAAAGAACTGACGCCGTACTTAGCTAATTCGCTGTTTATTTGTAGAACAGAAACACACGACACAGAACAAATAAGGGCAGTTATGGGCGAGTCTCGAATTGATTCTGAGGTCTGAGTTTACAAATGAAACATTTTTTACCGGAAGAAATCCTTTTCCAAGAAGTTGGCGAGGTAATCACTCAGTACTAAACAATGTTTCTTCGTTATACATTATAAGGCTGTGAACTTATCTCTTGTTAGAACGTATACAGTTTCATATAAGAAGGAAATGCTTTGTTTTACTGTTTATGTTGCAGAACTGTCATACAGATTATATAAAAAAATACACTTGTTTAGAAGATCTGCTTAAAATATTTGCGTCTAACAGAAAAATATTTTGTAAGTTAGCTAAATAAAAAAAAGTTTTCTCTTCCACCTATCCATATTTGTCTTCCCACATATTGTTTTAATTTTCCTTTGCTATCTTTCTATTTGTCTGTCTATAGCAAATAAGAACCACATAGGGGCGTCTGAAATTGAGAAAACTGATAACACTTTTTTATTTATTCAACTGGACGATCTACGTTTACTAACTGAGTGTTTCTATGATTGTATATGTATTTTCTAATTAATTTCACTAACACCAGTTTATTTTATGACCAAAACTTAGGGGTTGCAAGTTCTTTTTTTTGTTTGTTTATTTCCTTCCCTCATATTTGAACCCGAGAACACCTGGACGTAAGGCGAGTGTTTTATTCCCGGCGTTTTTAGTAAGGCAATTATCAAATCTCAAATCTCCACAGTTGACTAACACACTGTCTAAATGTTTTCTTTAACTAACTTACGAAGACAACAAACTGAATAACTGTGACACGGTGTTCTTTAACTAACTTACGTAGAGAACGAACTGAAATAACCGTGTCACAGTGTCATGTGCCACTCTTTTTCTTTTAAACTCGTAGATACTGATGTGGGCATTATAGTCGTGTTAATTTTTACATTTCATTGAAGACATAGAGGTGCTGAACATAGTTAGACTTGTATATCACAATAATGATCGAGTGCTACATTGTATTCCACAAAGTTAGCTTCATAAGGTATGGCATTTGGTTCGAATTAAAGCACGAGTTGCAGCGGTTCCGAGGAAGACGGTCAGGAAACAGATGGGGCTTATTCACCCTGTAGATATCCTATATCCCTCACTCAAGCCTCTTAAGTAATATATAACGCCTCTATTAATCGGATTAAAGAGGTACTGGTTGAATATGATGAAAGTGAATTTTGCCACGTATTTCAGACACTCAAAAATGCCCTTTAAACAGTTTTTTTTGAGGGATTAGTGGGGCTACTTCAGGGCATTACTAACACCTTTTTTACATGGCAGTCAGAGCTGTTGTTTATGGTAGCCTTACTAGACTATGTAGGTGTAAATACTAAATGTTCATTTAGGAGTGTAGAATTGAATGAACAATTACGAGTTTTAACTTATTTTTTATTTATTTTGTAATAAATCAGCTTATTACTGTTGTAGAATTCTTGTAAAAAGACACAAAAAGACCACGGAATAATAAATGATACAATTTACTGTGCTAATGAGCTTTTTGAACATTACTGTATAGCAAAATCTACTGATAATTTGAGACAATTTTTATTGTGTTATATGTCATAACAGCATTTTTGTAAAATTTCTTGTTTATTTATGATCGTTTTAGAAATACCCTCAAATAGTGCTGTTTTCAGTGTGTATGATTAAACATTGCATTTCTTTTCATTAAATAGTTAAGTATAAAAGTTCAAATAATAAATTTGTGCTTTAAGGTCATCCACAGCGACATCTGATGTTAAAATGAGTATCACAGTGAGAATTTTTATCTTTTCAGGCGTTGATTTTCTCAGAATATTGAATACTTAATATATCGTTTTAAAATAACTGTCTTCTGTCCTCCAGCAACATTGTTAGGCCTACTTAGAAATAAAATACGAATGTTACCGAAGTAGGAAGAATAAATAATTCTGGAACAATAAATGCAACCATAGTTAAGAGGTGTTTAGTGCTACAACACCAAGTTGATGAGGTTTACTCTTATTTTACTTTTTATGGAGAACTTTTTTTCTTGAAAAGCACACATTTGAATAGAATATTTCACAGTTTTGAATAACCATATCCCAGGCTGGGAATAGAATTCCGATACTTTAGAAAGTCTAAGGTATAAGCAAAGGTGTACATAGTAAAGTGTGGTAGTTATGTAAGAAACGTTTTAATGTTTAATATAGCGACAATAAACAGTTAGACGTCGTTGTTTAGTGGCTATTGCGTGTGTACATGTACCCGACTTGGCCTGTCTTAGTATATGTAATATATACCAAACTAAATTATCTATAATAGACACGCACAGATACGTGAATGTATTAATTTTTACTCCCGGGTAACTTGAAAAAATAAACTTGTTTTTTTTTACATTTTTAACCGAGAAACGTTATCCCCAAGAGTTTTTAAAGTAAGTATTAAGTGAAGATAGAAAATTATGTTTTTGTAGTTTGTTTAAAATGAATTAAAAATCAATGTATTAATTATAGGCCTAAGAACATTTTTCGTATGAGCTAGGTAGAATACCAGAACTTGTGCCCTTCTAATGATAGGACTACAGTTTCACTAGAACTTGGGTCCTTCTGGCATTATTAGCCACCATAATAATTAAAATAGGCTTAAATAACAGTCTTCAGCAGGTCACAATATGGACTGTTGTGTCTGGTAAGACACGATACTTGTCTAACGTGCGATTTAATTCTAGGCTTGGAATTGGTTGATACTGTGTTACTGGTTAAGGTCCGCTTTTGGTCTAGATCACAATTATCAGTCATCTGTTACCTGTTGAAGTCAACTTTTGGTCTAGATCACAGTTCTTAGTCGTGTTAATTGTTGAGGTCATCTTTTGGTCTAGATCACAGTTTTTAGTTAGTCATGGGTTCGAAGTTGTGGTCAACGTTTGGTCTAGATCTCAATTAGTCATGTGCTACCAGCTGTGGTCAACTCTTGGTCCAGATCACAGTTCTCAATTAATCATGTGCTACCAGTTGTGGTCAACTTTTGGTCTAGGTCATAGTTCTCAGTTAGTCATATGTATGTTCATTGTTTCGTAGTTAACATACATAAATTGAAATCAAATGACTCTCAAATGGAGAAAATTTACACAGAAACCAAAAATATCTAAACAAAGAAAATAGCGTTGGCTACAGCTGATGTAGTTATGCGTTGCTGGAACAACAATATTAACAGTCATTTGTTTTCTGTTTTTCATCTATATATACTTCAGAACTTTTTCGTACATTTCACATTTCGACTTAAACAGTGCTGTTGTTATGGGCATTTCAATAACTATACATAATACTCTGGCAGAACTGTTGTTTAATTGTTATTGATGTGAAAGTTGAAAATATTTCAGATTAACCGCAGGAAATAACAAGGGAATATTGGTTAGATGCCACATGAAAAAAAAACCCTTTAATCTTTATTAATTATAATCCAGTAATTGTAAGTTATATAATGAACACCAGTATTTTGTTTTACAAAACAAGATGTAAATCTATAATTTGTAAGGTATCAGTTAACAACATTTTGTGAAAGGTTACATTTCTACGTCACTGTCACGAAGCGGTGATGGTACGGACAGACGGTTTACAGAGTAAAATTTCTGGTTCGTATACTTGGAACTAATAAATAGACTGTAAATAAATGAAAACGAGAAAGATCTTTTAGAAATATTTTAATTTTCATGAGAAGATGGAATACCATCTATTACCTGAAACAGTTTATCGTGCTAGTCGTAATGCCGTAGTTACCTTGATGTATAGAATTAATACATAACTGCAATTAAATATTGCTACCGTAGATAATTTGACGTACAGAATTAATACGTACTTGCAATTAAGTATTATTACTACGGGTAACTTTAGGCACGTAATAAACATGTATTTACAAATAAGTGTTGTTTTCATGGATACCTTTATGTACAGAAGTGAGACGTAATTACAATTAAATATTGTTACCATGAGTACTTTGACAAAATATATTTATAAATAAATGTTGCTATCATGGGTTTCTGCTTGTCAGAGAAAGAATATGTCATAATTAAATATTAATCATAGCTCCTTCGTGGTTTCAGGAGTTCCTTGACGTATAGGCCCAGTAGGTTGTCACAATTAATTATTGTAACCATGGTTATCTAGCAGCACGGTATCAGTATGTTTTTCATGTAATTATATTGAAGTAGAATAGGTAGCCTATAAATTTATGGTTTTAGAACTCGATATAATGTGCTATATGATACTAATAATAACATCCGTTGGTCGTTATGGTGACATTACGTATACGAATGAAGTTATAAACGATGCACTCAGCCAATGGCAAATAAATAGTATTGTTAAGCCTTGAAGTATAGTTGTGTTTTATTGTAATAACACAGAAATACAGAATCATAATATCTTCGTGATCAACACCATAATTTGAGTTCAGATCATCTTCATACATGGTAACTTTTAATGTATAACGCAACTTAAGTCAAAAACATATTAATGGAAAATAAAACAGTGGAAATATAAAATAATAGTTAATAGTTTGTGTTACGTCCAACTGATAATCAGTTTATAAATACTTATTTCGTACTAAGAGACCAACAACCTTCAACTTGAATTTGTACTGTATGAAATCTTAAGTTTGCATTGAGCTTGGTTAATAGCAAACTATATGGATTAAACTGTCATATGACATGTAGAAGTGAATAACAAATAACATTTGGTAACTAGTAAAACAATTTTAATTAAAAATATCCGTGATAAGTTGTGCTTTATTGAGGCGAAGAAAAAAATCACAACAAACCTGGCAGGCATGTATATTAAAAATATAAATGTACAGTTTTACTCTTCACTGCCCGTTGATATTCGTAGAAGATTTATTATCCATAACTGATTGAGAACATTTAGACCTTTACAAACAGTATGCTGGTTTGTTTGTGAATGCTTGAATAATATTTGTTTAAAGTACGTTCTTTGTGAATTCTGCTAGAGGGCAATGCGTAACTTTTGTGAGGTTAGGGTTTATTATCAATGATATTCGTAAAGCTGTTGTCAACAGACATCAGTAGATTTGCAAACTACAGACTTATATAGTAACTAGAACTTCACCCTGTATCGTTATTATGTAATTACAGGTGTTATAATTCACTTTTTGTCGTTTTTAACTTTCTTTCGTTGCAAGGTAGAATATTTTAAGAAAATGTAGCTATATTAGTGTAATAATAAATTATCTCCGTAAATTTATCATTCAAATACGTAATATTAATTAACGTTTAAGTTTTTAAAGCGAACGCATTACATAAATCATATGTGAACATGAACAATTTACATCTTTTTAAAAACAAACAAAAAACATCAGGTTTTTGTGGATGTTTTTCAAAGAACTCGCGCGAAAAGTAAGCCTTATAACATTAAAATCCAGGATTCATTTCTTGTGAACGTTTACAACATAGACTGTCCAGCTTTGTACTTAACCACAGACAGGTAATGAAAGCTACATTTCTCCGTGTAAATAAGCACTGTGTAGAGGACGATATTTCTTCATATAAACAAGCACTGTGTAGGTGGATTTTCGGCTGCGTATCTCTGTACAAACAAGCACAGTGTTGGTGTTGCACATGAGAATTTTGGGACAGTTCATATTTTTTTGTTTGTATGTCAACAACGTTGCTGTTGGACCTTGTGCAATCAACATTATTATAGATACTATTCAACGTGTAAAATATTTGTATGTTTGCTCTACATCGTTTGTGAAGACATCACTGTTTTGTAGACTGTAGACAAATAACCTAATTTTATCTCTTCAAATATCTTTGTGCAAGTTACTTGCGTTAAACTGTGTAGTGGGAACCTTTATTCAAAAGTTGATGAAGAATATTTTAAAGTTTATTTCCTCACGTTCGGTCCGAAGATCTTCTGAGAAAACCTTTGTCAATCTCAGATAACAAATAAATTCTTAATACAGCAACATTAGTTGGTCCTGTTACATTGTTTTCTCTATGACTTGTAAAGATTAGATAATCTTATGTCCACCTGGTGTGTTTCAACTTTTCATTCCAGTCTTCTTTATGCCTGAATGAAAAGAGAAATATATACAATAAAAATGCGGTATTAAATGGAGGAATTAACATTAGCAAGTGAACTAACTATTTATTAATCCAATTTATCGGTTTTAAGTTAGATCTCATGGGATTTTAATGATTAAACACTTGTGTTACAACAGCGCAGAATCACAAGTGCTTCATCAGAAAATACGGTGATATCCGGGTGTAGAACAGAACGTTCAAAAATCATGTTATAATGAAACCACAATAGTATCTTAATGTACAGGATGGCCAGTAGGTCCATATATCTTATTTATCTAGTGTATCTGTGTGCTGTCTTTCATTCTCGCTCCATAATATTATGCACAATACGCTCTTTAAGTGTAAATGGGCTTACATCGGCCATATTTCTCTGAAAAAGAAATAAATTTATAATACATGAGTAACTGAATATAACATAATAACATATGAATGGGTAGGGACTTACGGGTCACCCTGTACATTGTCATGAACTTTTTTTCAAATCATAAGTTACATACTGTTGAAAGCAGAACTCGGTTTTTGACGGATCTATCCGGATCGGAGACCAGGATCTTGCTTTAAGACTAACAGCGAAATACCATATTTAAATGTTTCTTTAGTTGTATTGCTTACTGATGTGATTTATTTAGTTTACTGCATTATTCCACGCCAACTTTGCACCAAACAACGACCCCTTTAAAATATTATTTTCTAAAATCAAAGTTTCCCGGCGATCAACAAGAATCCGGTAACTTTCTGCAATCCAGAAATTAAACACTGGTTTAAAACGAAAGAAGAGAAATAGAAGCATCGGTTACTTGCAAAGAAAGAAAGAAATATATGCCATTTAGTTTCTCTATGAATTTGATTACAACATCAGGACATGCTAAATTTATATGGTATCTCGATCATACAGGCTCTGTGTGTATCTTGGGCGTGTATACGATATTTAACATTATTTCTCAAGGGTAATTTTTTTTAATGTTGAGTACTTGAGGAATAATCATGTTTTAGGTTTCATCCTACATTCTGTGTTTGTGTTTGTACTGTGTGTAAGAGATGTTCTCGTGCTATACCACAGTAACCACCAGTTTTCATTCATTATACACAAACGTGTTTAAGTTAATATAACTCATTAACATTCTATGGATGCGTAAATAATCTCCATCTTTAAGAAAACTTTTTTTCTTTTCTTTCTACATTTCATTTAGCTTTTATTATAAGTCCTTCAAGAGATTTCATCTGTTTGTTCGCAGCCGTTGATAATTCATCATTCAACTGACATTCATTTGTTCAATGGCTGAACATGCGAAATTAAATTATTTGAAATATTTTTAAATGTCAAATGTATGAAATAAAATTAGGGCTTAGTGTGTGTCAGTTCAAAGAAACCTGCCTCGAGGAAGTGTTATCTCAGTTGCTAGAGCCGTCAGAACGGGATTAAGATAGACGCGCGCGCTAGAACTAGAAATACGCTCTCTTGAGCCTTGTTGCTGAAAGGTTAAATCCTACTACTCTCAGCTGCATCGATCACGTGACGGGGTGTCTATAGACTGATTGAGAGAATCGGAGTTTTAGATGCGTGGTGAAGATATGGTAATGGCTGGCTGTATGACAAGTGCGCGGTAATGATCTAGCTGGAAGCAACTTGTCCTAGCAACCATTAAGTTGCAATCACACATAGCAACCGTTCCATGTAATCAGCTAGTTCCTTGCGTTTTAAGTGGCTGGAAAGCAGCGGTGTATGTGAATCCACCAGTTACAGTTGTCTTTAAGACACTGTGTATTGGTGTTTCTCTTATAGCAAAGCTACGTCAGGCTATCTACTGAGTCCATCGAGGGGAATCGAACCCCTGATTTTAGCGTTGTAAATCCGTAGACGTACCGCTGTACCAGCGGGGGACACACACTGTATGTATATTTCATGGTATTCACGATTTTTAGTTACACGTAAAATACACACTACAAGAACGACTTTTAACAGAACATTGTGTCTTTTTCAGAAGAAACAGATCAATGTTCTGGCCAAATGTGTAGAATTATCCACCATAAATAAATGACGTTATTATGTTTATAAGTCATGTTTGTCAATATATTATTATTACTATGTTAGCGTAATGTGTTTCCTTACTGAAGTGTTTGGATGTATTTTTATTTAAATTAAACAATAGGTTTTACCGACGTACTTGTGGATACTTTCAGTGAATTTTATTTGCGACATCAAGCTTGTGTTAATGACTGATTCCACCAGTTGGTCTGAATTTACAGTAACTTATTGTGTTCAAGTATTAAGACTACAGAGACTAATTATTGTTGGAGATGAAAAGCATGAGAAACAGCTTATTTTAGAACCCGTGGAACTTTCAAATGACCTGTTTGTTTGTTTCAAAACTTCACAAAAAGCCACACAGGGACTGTGTTATTCGCCTTTAATTTTTAGCCGTGGCAGAAAGGCTAATGAAATGGCTCCGAGTTTGTTGTTTGAAATACAAACGTTTAGCTCAGCTCCGTTATGTTTTGATTGATATCAGCTCTGATTACAGTTTTGGAATCAAGAGATCAAACCCTTTAGACTGATGTATTCAATCACGCCCAAAGTCCAGTAGGTTAACTTACATTAGTCCTGCCTAAAACAATTTCAGTTTGAAGGTGGTGTAGCAGAGATGTGATGACTAATAAAATCAAACCAGTTATATGCGCGCCCCACACTTGATATTACTAAAGCAAAAAATATAGCGAATACAAAGAAGGTCACACAGATTAATTTACTTTAATCCTTCCTAAACGAAAAAATCACGTTCCGCGGCTACTGAAGATGCCCTCTTGTTAACTGAAAGAGTAGATGGAGGACAATTAGCTTGTCAGTAGAAATCACTGGTAAATATTAGGTTACTCTAATTCAATAGTGGTTTTGACCATTGGTCTTATAATGTAAAAGTCTGGTATGGACTGATGGTTATGGCACTCGACTCGCAAGCTGCTGATCGCAGGTTTGAATCCTGTCACTGAACATGGGATCATTATAATGTTTCGATCGATTTGACTATTCATTGGTAAAATAACAATTTGAAGTTTGTTCCTGTTATCTACCTACATTCACTCTAGTTTATCACTTCACAACCAGAGGACAGCTAGCGCAGACAGCTCTCGAGTAGTTTTGAGTGAAATTTAACAAACAGACATACTAATAATGTATCCACAGCTTGTAATAAGGATCGTAGCTTTTACGGATTCGCAGCCGGCCGCTAACCAACAGTCCGTAGTGGAATGTCTTAATAGAAAATGATGCTCGTACGTTATTGGTATTTTTGAGCTTAAGTCAGTCGTGTTGGTATTTTTTAGCCTTTAATCAATATTGTTACCGATGCTTATGTTCTTTTTCTAAAGGGGCCGGCATGGCCAAGCGTGTTAAGGCGTTCAACTTGTAATCCGAGGGTCGCAGGTTCGAATCCCGGTGGCACCAAACATGCCCGCCTTATCAGCCATGGGGGCATTATAATGTGACGGTCAATTCCACTATTCACTCGTAAAAGAGTAGCCCAAGAGTTGGCGGTGGGTGGTTATGACTATCTGCCTTCCCTCTTGTCTTAACACTGCTGAATTAGGGACGGCTAGCACAGATAGCCCTCGAGTAGCTTTGCGCGAAATAAAAAAAACACAAACAATTTTTTTCGAAAAACTGCCCGCTCCCCAGGGAAACAGCGGCAGATCGTCAGCCTTACGACAACCAGCGCTAACCGAATTCCAAAAATAAACAGAAAGTATGTTGTTTATTTCAAATGCGCAGAAGACGATTTCCCCACCCTACACTCAAATGGCCTAGCGATACACTTCATTGCTTATAATTCCAGGATTGATCCCTGCTAAAGATACAAAAAAGGAATTTATTGTATAACTTTGCATTATAACAAAGAATATTTTATTTTTGTATCTCAAAGCTATAGTTACAAATTACTTCAATACAAGATTATTCTGTAAGACTTTTTCCTCATCTTGACATACTAAGTACGATCACAATTTCGTAAATATTCCTTTTATGCTCGATAGATGGCGATTGGGTTAGGATAGTGAAATTTTCATCTCGTTGATTTGTCGCATATGAATCGGTGACATTTACACCAAAAAATGTAGAGCTTAAATATCCACACGTATTTTAAACGTGAAGAACTGTTATTTTACAAACGTATATTCGAAGTTTTGAAAACGTAATTTTTTTGTTCTGTTTTTAAACACTGACCAAAATCCATGGCATTTAATCAATACGTGCCTGAGTTCGAAGTTTCATAATAGATATTATTGTGGAAAGATTTATTTCATTTAAAGACTTGACAACCCCACTCCCATACACACACACACAAAGTTTACTTTTATTAGTGTTTACCAGATAATGGCAATTAATATGTGGTTAATTATTGTACGAACGTGAGAAAGCTAAACGTAACATATTACAAAATATCTTTGCTTCATATAACCTGTTGAAAACTACAAGAAACTCGTTTTAACACATGTAAATATAGAACTTATGCACAAGGCCAATCGTGTGAAGTGGACTGATGGTTAGCACGCCTCAAACTGTGCTTCTTACACGAGGCCTGACCCGGCATGGCCAGATGAGTTAAGGTGTTCGATTCGTAATCTGAGGGTCACGGGTTAGAATCCCTGTCACATCAAACATGCTCGTCCTTTAAGCCGTGAGGGCGTTATAATATTACGGTCAATCTCACTTTTTGTTGGTAAAAGAGTTGGCGGTGGGTGGTGATGACTAGCTGCCTCTTGCCTTACAATGCTAAATTAGGGACGGCTAGCGCAGATAGCCCTGGTATAGCTTTGCGCAAAATTCCACAAACAAACAATACAGGAGGCCATGGGTGTGCTTAAGATATTTTTTTTTTGGCAGCTAGTTATTACCACCCACCATCAACTTTAGGGCTACTCTTTTACCAACTAATAGTGGGAGTGACCGTTACGTTATAACGCCGCACGGCTGAAAGGGCGAGCATTTTTGGTGCGAGAGGGATTAGAACCCGCGTTATTCAGATTACGAATTATGCGTCTTAACCCATCTGGCGATGCCAGGCCGTATTGTAAGTAAGAGTGACACTTAGTTCTCCATAGTTAGATAAGAATAAGGGTTAATGTTGTATTTAGTCTCTCTGCCTCCCGTCTTTTCTACCAGTTAATCATTAGAGAGGTACAGATAGTCCTCCTGTGTGAGTAACTAAGTTGAAAAATGTGGATTCTCAAATTAACTTTGTTTTTAGTTTTTAAATAAAAGTTGTAATAACAGGAAAAATCACATGAAAAATAAGCCTGAAATATATACTTTCGATAGATTAAAGGATCGAACGTAGAATTGTAAAATCGGACTGCAAATTCAAGGCTTGGGGTTCGAGATATGGTTTCGCTGAACACTTTCAGCACTTTGAGCCTCGAGCGTGTTAAAATATGATAGTAGTTATCATTATTTTATTAAAAGAGCTGGACAAAGCGCTCATGACGGTATATTTTGAGACGTCTGTATTTTAACAAGAAGATCTTTGAATTTGTGATTTAGTCCATGGGCACATGAAATATCGTTCAAGTTGAAGTATTCCAGTTTCAACAGATAAAAAAAATCTCAAAATAGTTTCCACCGTTTCGTTACGAATTAACGATACGTTTTGAGAATGGAGGTATAAACACTACAACGTTTTTTCTTCGTTTTTTTCAAGCTTTAGAAACTTAACAGATCTGTTTCGCACTTTACTAACAATGCTAATAAACAAACAATCATTCATTGTAGAGTTACAGTTAATTTACTTGCCATTAGATATTAATATTAGACCTATTATATTTTGGACACTGCGTACTATCAACTACTCTCTGTTGTGTTCCAGCTGTCATGATGAGCTCTGGATTGAGCGAAATACATCATCGCCAAGGGATGTGGCGAATATTGTGTGTTTGGAATACTATTAGAATCCGTTTTTCTAATTTTGAAAATCCCTAAGGAAATAAATGTAGAATATAATACCAAAAATAATAGGCCTAATATTAGTCTTTAGTAACGAATGAATTAACAACGGTCATATTTAACTAGCTTGAATAAAAAGACATTCACGTAACAAAATGATGGAATAGAAATGTTATTACAAACAATATTGTCAACAATAACAATGCGAGTGGAAATATACCCACTGCTGTACCTTATGTAGGTAAATAGTCTTTTTTTTTAATATGTGTTGTTATTGAAGGAAGTTAAAGTGAATAGCATTCCTCTGAGGTCTGAAATTTTCTCGCCTAGATGGACTTTCTCTTTAACGTAGTTTATCAGTGAAGCTAGGTGTAAAAGAAATCTTGGTTACATTAATCTTGGTATTGTAGTGAAATAGTTTCTCCGTTATTATCGTTTTTTGTTGTGATTTTTCACTGAATAACCCAAAAGATCAAAAGGTAGCAAGTAGATGAACTTTCTTTTTCAAGTAGCTTAATAGTGAAGTTAGGCCTGTTATTAAACCTTGGTCACGTTAATCATGGTGTTTTTTGTTGTTGTGTGTTTTACTTGAACAACCCAAAAGATCATCGTTGACTAGGGAAGGCATCACAACATTGTTGTTTTGTAAATATCAACATATTAGAATAAATAAATCAACAAATTTTTGCTTCTTCTCCGTTAAGCATGAAGTTGCACAATGGGCTATGTGTGCTCTTCCCACCAAAGTAATCGAAACCTAACTTTTATTGTTATACATTTTAAGGTTTACCGCTGAGCCATCGAAGGAAGGGCCAAAACAAAATTAGCTTACTGAGATATCTGAATACCAGAAACATCTGACAACGCCATGGTTAAATATATATTTTTTCGAAAGTTGGCAAACAATAAACCCAAGACTAATTTCAACACTTCATATTTAACTACTCCATTACAGAATTTCGCTAACAATAGTGTTACCAACGGTATTAGTGTCAACTCACAAACTATAGGAAGTAACGTTATCAACACATAAACTTGTGGAAGTAACGGTATTATAGTCAATACATAAACTGGAGGAAGTTCCGATATTAATGTCAACATAAACTGGAGGAAGTAACGGTATGAGTTTCAACACAAACTGGAGGAAGTAAAGGTATCAACACACACATATCTTGTCTATAAAATTTGGTTGCTAATGTTTAGTCGATTAACTTTTTGTTGTTATAAATACAAATAACAAACTGTCCTTGTTCAGCATAAGGTATAATAGTACAGCTACAATGAATTTTTACCTATGTATATACATGTAGGCACGAAAGAAACTGTTAAGTTTTAGTTTTGATTAAACCAAAGACATACCACGATAAGAACGAACAGGAAACAACTAAAGTTATATCACAGTTAGATCAGGTATAGAATCTATCCCACCAAATATATAGCTCAGAACTGAAACTTGTATCTAAAGGCAGCTAGCATGGATATTAAAACTTTAATTAAAATAAAATAGAGAACCTGAAGATGACTTTGTTACGTAGTGGAGGAATGTGGAACTGTGTACTGTATGGTTGAGGAACGTGAAACTGTAGACTGAAGGGTGGAGGAACGTGGAGCTATAGACGGTATGGTAAAGGCGGCGGCGTACAAGAGATTTTGAACATATTTATACATGCAAGTTATTAAAATACAGAAAAGCACTGATCTGGAGCACCAAAATCTAGTAAAAACACTCGAAACTTGCACCGGAAGTAAGGGGTAAACCCTGTTAAATCATTTAAGGTAAGTCACGTTCCCTGAAAAGTTTATTTCGCCCTATCATCTAAGTATGCGGCTTGAAAAATTCATTTCTATTAACTTCTATGCCGGTATTTTTTTATTCGTTTGATCTAGCTCGAATCGATCGAGTCTGGTGATGAAGGGTGGTATTACTGGAATAAAGGCCTTACTTTGATAACGCTGTCATTGGAATGTCACCTAGAACTTTGCGGCACCGGCTTTTAGTTTACAAGTAAACAGAGACTGTATGTAAAAAAATCATGCAGTGTTTGTTTTTTCTTAGATTATCTTTATCGAAACCTACATATCTCTCTCACTGATTGATTATCAAAAATAATTCATAATCTATCCATTATCGAAATCTACATATCTCTCTGATTGATTATCAAAAATAATTCATAATCTATCCATTATCGAAACCTACATATCTCTCTGATTGATTATCAAAAGTAATTCATAATCCATCCATTATCGAAATCTACATATCTCTCTGATTGATTATCAAAAATAATTCATAATCTATCCTTTATCGAAACCTACATATCTCTCTGACTGATTATTAAAAATAATTCATAATCTATCCATTATCGAAACCTATATGTCTCTTTGATTGATTATCAAAAATAATTCAATGTCTAACCATAATCGAAACCTATATATTTCTGATTGATTATCAAAAATAATTCATAATCTATCCATTTCCATGTCCTTCGTTTGTTACTTCCTTTTCCTATTTCTTTTTTGTTGTTTAAAATAATGTAGTTTCGACTGTCTTTCATGTTTTCAACGGTAAACTCTTCAAGCAAAAAAAAAAATTCTTATAGTTTCATTAATATAATGAGAAGCATTGGTGACTTCCAATTTGGCGTGACGTTTTTGATCACGACATCCACATATCATTAAAAGGCCTGGCTTTTGCTGTGGCTATTTTCTGTGACTAAATTAGAGGATTCGTAGTTCGTGTACCAGTGCCAAGAAAAACCACTCCATATGTAGGGAGTGCGACTAACGACGAATCTTAATATTCTGTTAGACAAGCGGTGTGTAAGAGTTGGCGGTGGGTACTGTAGACTTGTTGCCTTCTCTCTTAATCCTAGTTTTCAAACCTATGAGCGACTATGGGAGGATAAGTCGCACGCGTTTACATTTCAAAACAAACGAATGATTTATATTAACCCACGTATTTACTTGGTTATTTACCGAAGTTGAAGAAATCGAACAAGAAACGAATAATAATTTTGACATCTTTACCAATAGCCTTAACCATTTATCATGGTGAAGGTCAGAAACATTTTTATTTACGCATGCTCAAACGGGAAGTAGCTCAAAGTGTAAATTCATAAGTGCAGTTTAACAGAAACACCAACAACAAAGTATGGTAGTAATTTAGGTTAAATTATGCTTTAATTTCCTGAGGGGGAATGGAAAATAATCAGGGGCGTTACAAACGTCAGTTTTTTTTTTCCCACACTTGTGACTAAGGATTATAGGTCGCGAAACTTTTGTGTTTATCTGATCAGTCGAGGTTTGGTGATGATATAATTTTCGTTGATTAAGGTTCATGGATAAGTAGAAGAGGGAAAACTGTGAAGACACAAAGGAAGGTCGGGAGAGAAGCCAGACAGTACCTTTGAAGAATTTCGTTAGGTTGTTTGTAGGTTGTCGGAGAAGAGATGTGAGATACAGGCTGTGTGTGTCCACTCCTATTGAACTAGAAAACCATTTTACCATACTGGTTAGAGGGATTTAGAAATACTGTATTATCGATTAGGGTTTAAACTTACATTAGTTAAATTTACATTGATTTAGGATGGTTCTTTTCAGGGCTTGGATCTACGGATCCTGTCTCAGTTAGAAATTTTGCTAGTGGGGGAACGGGAGTGAATGTAACAACTTGACATAATAGCCCAAATGTAAAGAGGTTTGAATATTAATTAAATGTTGAGTAACAATGACGTAAGTACATTTGATACATTGAATAAGTAAGTCGGTATCCAATCCGTTACAGCTAATAAAAAATGACAAAGTTATCACGTGGAAAAACTGGGAATTATGTGAAATTTTAAGGAAACATTTCTGTCTACCATCTTCACTGTGTGTAACCTGATTTGGTGATGGAAGGTAAGATAAAGATAAATAAAAATAGAGGAGTAACAAGAGAAGTGAAAGGCTGAGAAAAAGGGGCCTTCTAACAAAGTTGGAAGAGCATGGGGTAAGGGAAAGGAAACCTGGGTAACTTTAACTATATCATCCGAAATAAAATCCTATCTCCTCTGTATAAAGCATTCCAATATTAAGTTGTGTAAGGCTTAGCGTATACTTACATATTTAGGTATTTTTGAGCTCGGTAACTGTTTCGGATGGAGTGGATATAACGACATGTAAGTACGATACATAAGAAGCATTACTGTCCAATTCATGCACGACAAAATAACATTACGTGAAGAAACTAAGGGAAGTTGTACATGGTCTGCTAATTGATGGGTAGGACGTGTCATCTCATGTTTTGTTTAAAGCTGCAAATACACAAAATTAAATAACATCACCAGATGGCAGACTAACCGTAAAGTGGTTTTCCATTCTCCGTCGAGAGAGCTTTTGGGATAGTAAAAAAAAATGTTCATAAATGTCATTAGTTTGGTATATGTGTAAACAAAGAAATACTTAACTTAAGTGAGAATGGTATCTAATAAATAATAATAATATAAGTAAAGAAAACTCTTCTATTGTTAATTATCTTTATCACCAAATCTTTAAGTTCAGTAGCAGTTTTCCTTATCATTACATTCACGGTTTTTTCTAGTGAGAAAAGTGTTATAAATTTGACAGAATTGGCGGGCTTTTCTTAAACGTGATATAGAATATGATAACTTAATGAAGCATCCCAAGTTTAAGGCTTGATTTTGTGTGTGTGTGTTTTTTTTTAATTTCGCGCAAAGCTACACGAGGGCTACCTGTGCTAGCCGTCCCTAATTTAGCAGTGTAAAAACAGATGGAAGACAGCTAGTCATCACAACCTACCTCCAACTTATGGGCTACTCTTTTACTAACGAATAGTGGGACTGACCGTCACATTATAACGCCCCCACATCTGAAAGGGCGAGCATGTCTGCTGTGACGGGGATTCGAACCCGTGATCCTCGGATTACGAGTCGCACGCCTTAACCACCTGGCCATGTCGGGTCCCAAGTTTGGGCAGAAGTAATGTCATAACTAGAAATATCCGATCCCTCATAGATTTTCTACAGTAGAATTTACTATGTAGAATTAATCATACGTCAGTATTAGCACAGGTGGAATTTAGCTATCAGCCTTTATGTACCACTGAGAAATAGTGTAATCTGATGTAGACATTTGTTTTCATATAAGAACGTACGTCGTTATTATCGTTGGTTTCTATGGTTATGATTAAACTTAATCATTCTTGATGTTTTGCCGGACTCCACTTATATAATAGTAATGGATAGTTGTATCTAATAATGTTGATAATGGGGTAAGAACAATACTATAATAATGTTGATAATGGTGGAAGAACAGTACTTTAATGCCCCCTGTTGGTAATGCGATATGTCTACGGATTTACAACGCTAAAATCAGAGGTTCGATTCCCTTCGGTGGGCTCAGCAGATAGCCCGATGTGGCTTTCCTATAAGAAAACACACACATAGTACTTTGATAAGTTTGATAATGGTGAGAGAACAATATTTTAGTAATGTTAATAATGGTTGAAGAACAATATTTCAATCATATTGATGATGGGGGAAAAACAATGCGTAATGTTGATAATGGCATAGGAAAATACAATAATAATGTTAATATTGGTTGAAGAACAATACTGTAATAATGTTGATAATGATTGGAGAACAATATTTTAATAATGCTGATAATGGATGAAGAACAGTACTATAATAATATCGATAATGGTGAAAGAACAATATTATAATAGTGTTGATAATGGGGGAAAAACAGTACTTTAATAATGTTGTTAATGGAGAAGAAACAGTACTTTAATATTCTTGACAATGGTTAGAGCAAAGTACTTTAATATTGTTGATAATGGTTGGAAAACAGTACTTTATTATTGTGGATAATTGTGAGAGAACAATACTTTAATAATGTTGATAATTTTGGAAGAACGGGACGTTAATAATATTGATAATGGTAGAAGAACAATACTTTAATAATGTTTATAATGAGGCAAGAACAATACTATAATAATATTGATAATGATGGAAGAACAATACTTTAATAATGTTTATAATGAGGCAAGAACAATACTATAATAATATTGATAATGGTGGAAGAATAATACTTTAATAATGTTTATAATGAGGCAAGAACAATACTTTAGCAGTACTTTACTGCTCCCCGCGAGTACAGAGAGAAGTCTACGGATTTACAACGCTAAAATTAAAGGGTAGATTTTCCTATGTGGGCTCAGCAGATAGCCTGATGTGGGTTTGCCTTTAGAAAACACACACACAGTACTTTAATAATGTTGATAATGGTGGGAGAACAATACTTTAATAATGTTTTAAACGGTGCATGAACAGTTCTTTAATAATGTTGATAATGGTGGAGGAGCAGTACTTTAGTAATGTTGATAATGGTAGAAGAAAAGTTTCTTAATAATGTTAATTGGGTAAGAAAAGTACTTTAATATTTATCATAATGGTTGGAGGACAGTACTATAATAAAGTTGATAATGGGGCAAGAACAATACCGTAATAATATTGATAATGGTGGAAGAACAGTACTTTAATGCTCCCCAAAATTAAAGGTTAGATTTCCCTTGGTGTGCTCAGCAGATAGCCCTATGTAGCTTTCCTTTTAGAAAACACACACACAATACTTTAATAATGTTGATAAAGGTGAGAGAACAATACCTTAATAGTGTTGGTAATTCTGGGAGAACAATTTTTTAATAGTGTTGATAATGGTAGAAGAAGAATACTAGAATAATGTTGATAATGGTGGAAGAACAGTACTTTAATAATTTTGATAATGGTGGTTCGACTTGTGGGAAAATTTTGTTTTGGAGTGAAGTTAGCAAATTTTTTCACAAAATCTCATAGATTAAATGTAATCATTCGTTTACTGACCGCCAGGGGAGCTGTTGTAGTTTTTGTTTGGAAGGTGTTCATGAGGTGAAATTGGAAACTTTTATTATATAAATATCAAGAGAGAAATTAAGTTTTGCTTGAGTAAAGCTATGTGTGTTTTATTATAATTTTTTTAATAGTTTGTAATACGAACTTGCTTGATAGATGTTTCGTGAAGATTAAGCTTTCAGCCAAGGAAAGGAGAAATTTAATCAGTGTTAAGGGGTTTTTAAAACTGTCATTAATGGTAGTTTGTAATTGGTCTTCATTTATCACTTTATTCGATAAAACGCGCGAACCGCCCTCTGATGGTTCTATTAACAACATTTATTATTCTCGTAACCTATTTTCCGTTGTTAGTAAAAATTTGTGATAATGACATACTCGTATTGCCTGACTTTAAATAATAATTATTGTTAATAAGGTATGACAGTATGGCACTCCCAAGGGTAACAAATTGTTCTTAGTTATTTAAAATAGGCTGGGGCAAAGAAAGGGATATTGGAATGAAGGAGTGTATTTTCATTAGTTTCCGTCGTTACATTTAATGGATCAGTGACAAAAGTATTTAGAAGAATTTGAATGATCTTCATTCATGATATTTAATTTATAGAATCTACAAATTCCAGTGAAATATATATTGCTCTTTAATCTGCCACCAGGGCCCGTCCATCTGAAGTAGTATGGAAAATGGTTTAAATGTAGTACAGACAGAATGAACTTTTTTTTTTCAAACTCTTGACCACCGCGCCTGGCTGAGACCTCCATCAGCCCATTATTTCTCAGCCAGTGTTACGTATATAATTATGTGTAACCAGCCAGAAGGTCGTAGGTTCAGGACTAATGCGTATCGTTAGTGGAGTAAAGAACAATGGTCAAGATTTAACGTTTGAAAAGCGCAACTTTATGAAAATGTTTGTACATTGATATTAATCAATAGATAGTTTTGAGGATTAAAATGTAGTTCTCTGCAATAAAAATATTATGTTTGCTCTTGAGGCTTGAACTGTAAAGATGTGTTTTATTTATTTTACCCGTAAAGTAATGTTTTCTTCAAAAAGAAAGAACCCGATTTTTCAAGACACCGCTGCGTCACTCCTTTTTCAATTAGGGGTTATTTTTTATTTACATTTCCCTGGCCTGAATCTAAGTATCTGACACATTCTGTGACAGCTATTGGCAGATGTAAATAATTCGATCTGACTTAAATATTGAATATTTGGTTTTTCAATCTAATCGGATCGCATGGCGGGTCCTGAGGCTACTTGTACATTTTGCATTAATAGTCAAGGCTTTAAAAGTTATTACAATTCAGCGACTAAAGCTACTCAATAAACAAATTTTGTGGTGTGACATACAAGTTTGAAAAGCAGTTTCTTAAATGATATCCATCCACACCTAATGTAAATTTGGAACCGCATTATCACTCCCTAACGGATTTAACAGATACAGATTACTTGATGTTCCATTTAAGTGTTAACAATGACTTGCTAGAGTTTTTTCATCCATCCATCTCTATCATAAAATAGAACTACCTAGCTCCCTCTGACGGATATAATATATACTGGTTGCTTGGTGTGGCACTCAAATGTTAACAGTCTGCTAAATGCTATTCATTTCTCTACCTCTAACAGAAAGTAGAAACACACTAACGACTCTTAACGGATTTAACAGATACGATTTACTTTATGTGACCTTTTAAGTGTGAGCGAGATTATTTTTATCCATCCACATCTAGCAGAAAGTAGGAAGTACACTCAGTTGATCGCTGATTTCAAGTAAGCCTGACCTATGAACTGTAAAATTCCTTTGATTTTGTTTAGCTGTCTTGTAAATAATCTTTTCTCGCAGTTTGATGAGGTCCAGTTTCTCTTAACCTTCGAAGGAAGAATATTATCAAATGTCAATTAAAAAACGAACGACAGGTGGAGCTTGCTGTAAGTAGTTATAGCATATCTTATTGTGTTTCGAATAAAATGTTTGTTTGTTTTTTGAATTCCGCGCAAAGCTACTCGAGGGCTATCTGCGTTAGCCGTCCCTAATTTAGTAGTGTAAGACTAGAGGGAAGGCAGCTAGTCATCACCACCCACCGCCAACTCTTGGATTACTTTTTTACTAACGAATAGTGGGATTGATGGTAACTTATAACGCCCCCATAGCTGAAAGGGCGATTCTTATAAAATATGTTGGTAATACTCTATTATTTCAGTGTTCTCTATAAGGTTGTACATTTTCCAAGGCTGTTTCAAACATACAAAATAGATTGTTTTATAAACATAATAATTTATAGGACAACTTCTCGGTTACCTTTTTTCTTTCTGTCCTTAGATTTAACTTTATTTCGTATTTAATGTTAAAAAGAACAGAAATTGTAAAGTTTAGTTTAGACGAAAGCATTACAGTTTATATGTATTAAGGACTTCCGCTTCACGTCGCCAGCTGCTTGTGGAAAAGTTTGTTTTTGTAAAAAGAATAATGGTGACATTAACCCTAATCAGGACTACGCATTTGTTTTGAAGATGTGGTTTCAAGGTATGCATTCTTTCAATGAAATATTTCCAAACTCTAAAGTAAAAAATTAATCCACTGATTTTGCTTGGTGTTTTCAAATCGCTGGAATTTTTACAAAAACTTAGTTTCCAGTTTATTAGAAGTCTGGTAATTACAGCTGATCGGTAGCTATAGAAGTTGGGGGTTCTGGTTTTATCAGAAACAACTTAAGCCTGATATTACAGAACAAAATGTAGCATAACCAGAATAACATGAAATTTAATAAAGTTGAGTGAGAAGACAGAACATTATGGCGTACAATAAAACAGATCAATGGGTATAAGTTGATAACATTGAATAACCTAATGTTTATTATATTATGTGTGAGGTTGTGTCGTTCATCTAATGTTTATTATACTCTGCGTGAAGTTTTCCATCTAATATTTATTCTACTCTGTGTGAGGTTGTGTTGTTCATTCTAATGTTTGTCATACTCTGTGCGAAGATTCATTTATTTATTTAATGTGTATTACTTTTTGTTTGACGGTTTCTTGGTTATTTATTCCATTGTTTAATAGTAGTTAAAGAAGTCACTAAGGTGTTCAACGAACTTGTTTCTTGCATTTCCAATCAAATATATATGGATGAGCTAATCATGTTTCACATGAATATTTTTGAAAGTAAGTTTTATAATCAGAAATACATGAACGTTTAAATGTAATATGTACAGTAAACTGTTTGTGTCCATTTTTAATGTTACTGCACACGTTTATTAGTACATCAAGTAACATGAGTTACTTAATTTTCATTAAAACGTTTAAAACTGTAAGTATCTATGTGTTAACGATACTTTATTTATTATATAAATACTCAACGAATTATACTATTGATACACTGGGGCAGGTGGGCAAGAAACGAACACATTTGTATCTTTTAATTATATGCGTCTGGAAGATTTACATTTGAAAGTGTGTCTGAATATTATTAAAGTTTACGTATGATAGATAACATGGAAGCAGAACGATGAGAGAGCAGATGTTATTGAAAGTGAGGCGTTAATAATTTAAAAGAGTGTGGGTTTCTCTTTTTCTCTCGTTACATTAAGACTACTCTAGTTTAAAAAACAAACAATGAAATGTAAAAGTAAGTTTAGTATATGTATGCGCTCATAAACTGAATTTTTAAAGAAGGACCTCCAGAACACAGCTGAGGATGTTGACCACTTGATGATAATTATATTAATTTTGACCATGCTCTCACGATATACGACACTAGAAAAAATCAAACAGAAACAATAAGAGAACATCAGAAGACGTAGAAATTAGTGGGTATTCACTGTGTATTTGGTCTCTTCCTGTATTAGTTCTCATTTATAAGTAACAACGAAAATAAAATACCAAATTATAATGTCCACTGTATTTCCCAAACTTCGATGATGAAAAAATAACCATTACATAAGTCACTTCTATTCTTTTTTTCATGCCTTGGAACATTTTTAAGTCATATTTATCTGGTTACCACTGTATAGCATTTCCTGTATTTATTCTAAATTTATATCTGTATGTGCTGTTCTCAAATATCTAAATATTATATATATTATTTAAGCAAGGAGTCTGTGTCTGGATATTATATATATTATTTGTTAACCAAGGAGTCTATAACTGTCTAAATATTATATATATTACTTGTTAAC
Source organism: Carcinoscorpius rotundicauda (assembly GCA_011833715.1). Lineage (NCBI taxonomy): Eukaryota > Metazoa > Arthropoda > Merostomata > Xiphosura > Limulidae > Carcinoscorpius > Carcinoscorpius rotundicauda. Next base: position 65,880,594 of record CM022392.1, on the reverse strand, counting down.
CAAGGAGTATGTGTCTGGATATTATTTATATTACTTGTTAATCAAGGAGTTTATAACTGTCTAGATATTACATATGTATTACTGGATGTTCTGTCTGAAGAACAAATAAAACTGGAATTAATAGTAATAAATACTTTTATTTCTTGCTTTTCAATCTCATATGTGATTTAGTGTTGTATTCTACAGAGTGTATAATTCTTCTGGTGATTAATTGCATGTTCATGTTTTACTATCGTTAAGACCGTACAAATTATGATGTTAAGTAATGTTATTTTAATGTCTACTGATGGGCAGACAACACTGTCTGTATAATGTACAGTAAATAGAGTAGTTACACAGGTGATTTTTGAATTTGAGACTCCGTAACTGTTTATATTTGACATAGTTTAGTTGTGAATCATGATCATGTGTGTGTTGTGGTTTCTATTATTTGCATGAAGCCAGTTCAGGAATATTTCCGCTGGCCGTCCCCACTTTAGAGAGAAGAAAGATAGTGAATAATTACACCAATAGCTCCAGGAACATTTGTTTTTGGACATAATTGTGGAATATAACCTCTCACTCTTACAACGCATACCTTAACCCTCTTTTTATTTAGCAATTAATACAAACATTGTACTCTTAAAAAGTAGGCCACGCCGGACTCGAGAATCAACACTGTGATTAAAACTGTGTATTGTTATGTTGTCTTTACATCCATAATTATAAGTTATCTTTCACAGAGGCAGTAGTTAATTTTTTTTTGAAATCCATAAGTGTATTTTTGTTTCGTTTTTCAAGTTTTTCGATTGATTTAGTTCTGAAAATTGTAAGCTATAAAATTCAAGTGCTATTTTGTTGAAATTGGAAAAAAAAATTCCTGCATAAGAATTTCGTACGCTGTCAATCTAGTTTGTGGAATATCCTATTCGTTTCTGTTTAAGCAAACTTGTTTTATTTGGCTGAATGTCAGTCGAATCTTACGACCGTTCCTCCTTTATAAATGTCGCCTCGAGAACCAAAATCCAAACGAGCTGAAGTTCTCTGTAAACTCTTGAGACACGTGCTCTCGCGTACATGAAGTAAGAAAGAAATCTCGAGCACTGCACGCCTCAGACCATACATATCTAAGTATCAATCGCCAAAGGAAGCCGGTTGTTTTATTGACACTCAATTCGTCCGTGTGAATGTGCGAATGAAGTATTTGACTTAAAGCATGTATGAAGTTTGGTTTTCTCAAATTTTCTGTTTTGAATGTCTTCCCTGTAAACCATGTTCAGAGTCAAATGATGTGTCTGATTTATGTATTTAATCCACTGTAGATATTAATTATTACCTAATGAATTGTCTAATGAACTCTCTTTCACACACACATTCGACGTTAGGAGTAACTGCTAATCAAACATGAAGACAGTTCTGATCCTTGGAAATGTATGACATTTCACGAAGAACGAACAGTATTTCTTCATAGTTCTTATGTGTCACTACTTGCTTTAACTCAGTTTGGTAAGTTTCATCGTTTCTAGCCACGGCCATTTTAAATATTTGAGTGCAACTAGCGACACCTGTCTTTAACTTGAAATACTTTAATGCTGACGTAGACTGAAAATTGACCACAATTAAGAATGAAAATAAGGAAAGTGTTTGTTTGTTTTGGAATTATCCACAAAGCTACTCGAGGGCTATCTGCGCTAGCCGTCCCTAATTTAATAGTGTAAGACTAGAGGGAAGGCAGCTTGTCATCACCATCCAACGCCAACTCTTGGGCTACTCTTTTACCAACGAATAGTGGGACTGACCGTCACATTATAACGCCCTCACGACTGGGTGGGCGAGCATGTTTGGCGCGACCCTCAGATTACGGGTCGCACGCCTTAACGCGCTTGGCCATACCGAGCCAATAAGAAAAGTGTGTGAAACATCGTATCACAATGTTAAAGTGCATTCAGTATCACATTTACGAAATATAAATTTGTGAATATGGCGTTCAGTGTTATTTGTATATTAAAAATACTTCAAGTACCTAGAGAACATAAAACGAGTCAGATTTAAATTTGTAAGTTAAATATTATTCTGTTTTCGGTGTTTAATAATACATCTTTCTTTCAAGACAAATTAACAACACATGGTTGTTTAGAACTGACCCATAAAATAAGTTAAAAACAAATAGTTAATCAATATTGACCCATAAGACAGGTTAAAATTGAACGTACAATCAAAATTTAAAATCCAGGATTAGATTTCACACAGTAAACAGAGGTCAATTAGTCTATTGTGTGTCATTGTGATAGAATACAAACAGCTAAACACAGAAATACGAAAACTAGAAAAAGAAAAGCATGATCCTGAAGTGAAAGAAAATCGACAGCGACGACGCTGGTATTAAAAACAAAATACTGGACATAGCTTACATTTTAATATTTATCAGGACACGTAGACGTGTTGTTCTAACTTTATTAAAGCAAACAAATAGATTGGATACATCACTTTGTTTTCTGCGGGGAAACGAACCCCAATATTTTGCGTTGTAAGCACGTAGACTTATGTGTGACCCACAAAGGATTGTTGTTGTTTTGTTGTTTTGAATTAAGCAAGCTACACAATGGGCTATCTGTGCTCTGCCCACAACAAGTATCGAAACCCGGTTTTTAGCGTTGTACGTCCGCAGACATACTGCTGAGCCACTGGGGGACCCACAAAGGGCATTAGATTCTATATAACGATTAATGCAAGAGAAATGGCGCATTACTGGGTAAGTCTACTTTACAAAGTCACTTGCTTTAACATACATTTTAAAGGACACACGAAGTAACTGAAGTTGTTTAACTGTAACAGTGATTCGTGTTATTACAGTATAAATGACAGAAACCGGTAATTGATTCGTTGCTAAGACCTCAGCTATACGAAGAACTACCTATGGTGTGACTGCTACGGAGATTAAAACTCATTTTACATTTAAAGTCATCGCCATACCATTAAAGGGGAGGAAACGGATGACATTTGAAACCTGTAGGTTTAACATTTTCGAAAGAAACCATTTAAAGGTGATTTATTGACGGTCGGAATGATTTTTATATCGCAACTATCAGGCCTATTTATAGTAATATGTAAAAACGTTAAGGTTAGAGAATATTGTCATTCTTTACATTTTATGAGGCTAATTCTTCCATGCCATTAGAGAATGTACACTATGGTAACGCTTCACTGATTCCTGTTAACAATTTAATGAGCCACGGTAAGAATATTTACCATTCTTTAGGATTCCTATACACTTGTACCAAAGACATGTCCTAAGAGTTCTGCTTGAATGAACATACTGATTAAACTTGTGGTCTGAAATAACTGTCATGGTAACCCATGCAGTGTCTTAACTATGCAGATAAAAACTAACAAGGATATGGCATATGGTACTGGTATATGCTAGAAGAAATAAATTTAATAGCACTCAACAAATATATATTAAGTTTTCATGTTATGCCAGAGCCTGAAAATTCGTAGAGAATTGTCAGTACAGCAGAGAGTTCACATAAAAGCTTTATTTGATTTTTGTTGGACTCTCTGACCACGTGGTGCAGACTTTAAGTACTCCCCAAACACTGCCAAGAACACCGTAGATCATGAGATTGAAACAGATAAATATGAAAACAGAAGAGTAAGAGGCAGAATACCTGAACTCATTGATACTGATGTTAAGTATCTTAGTTTATATATCTTTCAGGACAGAAGGAAGACTGTCACTGATCTCAAACATAAGATAAACAACCATGTACCAGATGATAGAACAGTGTCTAGATCCACAGTGTCAAGAAGATACAACAAGAATGGAAAGTTTGGTTGTGTATCAGTTAATAAAACTTTACTTTAATCTTTAAATATTGTCAAGAGATTGAAACTTGTTAAAAGTACAAAACCTGGACTGTTGATGATTAGAAAAGGGTGTTATGGATGGATAAGTCCAAGTTTGAAATGTTTGGTCAATGCATAACACCTGCTGCGAAACACGAGGAAGGCAGTGTGATACTTTGTGGGTGTTTATTTGCTGAGGCTACAGGAGATATTTACAAAATAGATGGAGTAACGGACTAGTGCAGTACCATCAGATACTGATTCGTCATGGTCTGCCCAGTGGTTTGTGTATTATTTGTAAATTATTCTACTACCAAAACTATAATGACCCAAACACTCATTCAACATATATAGAAATTATTTAACCAAGATAGAAGTTGCTGGAGCCATTCAAGTGATATAATGACCTACAAAGACTCCAGATCTCAACTCAGTTGAGCAGATCTGTGATTTGATAGGTCAAAAGTCCAAAGAAACTTTATAAGAATGTATTAGAAACATCTGAAGTAAAATTCCAAATAAAACTTATATTCAATATGTTGTAACAATTCTTGAAAAACTGTCTGTAGTTTTTAATGCAGAAGGGGACAAAATAGTAACTGTTCTCTGAACTCAAACACTTTCACCAAGAGTTTCTGTTGCACTAAGTATGAAGACTAATAACAGTTTGATGCTTCATCTTCAGTGTCTTACATTAACTGTTTTATCAGACACTATCTTACATTAACTGTTTTATCAGAGACACTATCTTACATTAACTGTTTCATCCCCTACAGTGTCTTACATTAACTCTTTAACTGTTCAAATTTTGAGGGAAAACAAACAACCTGTAATAAGTACTGCATCTATATATGTTTTGTCGAATTTCAACACGTTTTGCTAATATTTATATAAAAGAAAGTTATCGCATATAAATTCATTTGTAACAAGTATATATTTCGCTGATGTTTAAACGTCAAATGTTGAATAACACATTCAGAACTTTTCTAAATATTACTGTGTGTGTGTGTATGCTAGTACACATTGCACATCACTACCAAACCCAGGGTAAGCACACTCATTTCATGGTAAGTACAAGAAACAGAAGTTTGGAGATCCATGTTGTAACAAGCATCCAATAAAGTCAATATTTCTCGTCTCGAGCTAAACATAAGACGAACAAACGTCACATCTGGCGAACCGTGTATAATTTCGTTGCTTATTATAGCAGAAATAAGTCCATTTTTCATCTCTCTGTGTTTCAATAATTCTAGCACACTAAGCCTTTAGGCAAATTCTGCTTTCTTTCGTTTTATCAAATTGGTTGCAGGAACTACCCCCATTACAAGTTTATCTATCTGTTTGTTTGTCTATCTCTCGTTCCGTTCTATTTCTCAAAAATAAATTAAACGTACGCTTTGAGAAGTTGCTAATATTTAAGGAAACTTAATGTATCATATTTGGTCGCAGTAAAAGAAAGATAAAGTAAATAGTCTTAAATCTATCTGAAATAAGTGCCTCGCGAGAAACAAAATCATTGAATCTGTCTGTAACGGCTAATTCTTAGTTTGTAATTAATGTGTCTCGAGAACATGAGGCAGCATTCCGAACACGAAGCAACATTCGGTACTTTTGTTTGAACTACATTCAAAGATTAAGGGAAGAACATTACTGAGATAGAAGGGGCAAGTTGATGAACAGAAGTTTTGTTACTTCTTACATCGATGTTCTAAACAGTTAGTGTTATTTTAATACATAAATTAGTTTTTTCTATGTCATTACTAAAACTTCGAACTCGCACTATTATCTGTAGTCATTATTGACATTTTTCCACCCGGCATAAATGTGATGGTTAAGGCGCTCGACTCGTAATCAGAGAATCGAGGGTTCGAATCCCCGTCACACTACATATACTCGTCTTTTCGGCAGTGGGGATGTTATAATATGACGGTGAGTTCCATTATTCGTGGGTAAAAGAGTAACCCAAGAGTTAGCGATGGGTAGTGATGACAAGTTGCCTTTTCCCTAACTTCACAATGCTAAATTAGGGACGGCTGGCGCAGATAGCTCTCGTGTAGCTTTGTGCGAAATTCCAAAACAGATAGGCATTGTTACATTTCGTCATTAACGACATTCCAATTTTTATCATTAATGACATTGTTATTTTTTTATTAGTATTGGTATTATCACTTTTTATCATTAATTACACTGTCATTTTTTTATCATTAATGACACTGTCACTTTTTATCATTAATTACACTGTCATTTTTTATCATTAATGACACTGTCACTTTTTATCATTAATTAAGGACATTGTCACTTTTATCATTGATGACATTGTCCCATTTATCATTAATAACATTGTTACTTTTTATTATTATTATTGGCTTTGTAACGTTTTTATCATTAATTACATTGCCATTTTTATCATTAATGGCATTGTCAATTTTTATCACAAATGACATTGTTACTTTTTATTATTATTGGCTTTGTGCCCGGCATGGCCAAGCGTGTTAAAGCTTGCGACTCGTAATCTGAGGGTCGCGGGTTCGCATCCCCATTGCGCCAAACATACTCGCCCTTTCAGCCGTGGGGGCGTTATAATGTGACGGTCAATTCCACTATTCGTTGGTAAAAGAGTAGCCCAAGAGTTGGCGGTGGGTGGTGATGAATAGCTACTTTCCTCAAGTCTTACACTGCTAAATTAGAAACGGCTAGCACAAATAGCCCTCGAGTAGCTTTGTGCGAAATTCCAAAACAAACAATTATTTTTGGCTTTGTAACGCTTTTATTATTAATTAATGGCATTATCAATTTTTATCATTAATAGCATTGCCACTTTTTATTATTAATGACATTGTTACTTTTTATTATTAATGAATGACATTGTCCCATTTATCATTAATGACATTGTTACTTTTTATCGTTATTTGCTTTGTAACTTTTTATCATTAATGGCATTACCATATTTATCTTTAACGACATTGTCACTTTTATCATTAATGAGACTACTTTTTATCATTAATGACATTGCCATTTTTATCATTAATGACATTTTTACTTTTTATCATTATTGGCATTATTGCTCTGTATCATTAATGACATTGTCATTTTTATTATTATTGGTATTATCCCTTTTTATCATTAATAACATTGTTACTTTTATCATTAATAAATGACATTGTCACTTTTATCATTAATGACATTGTCACTTTTATCATTAATGACATTGTCACTTTTTAGCATTAATGACACAACTTTTTATCATTAATGACATTGTTACCTTTTATCATTATTGGCATTATTGCTCCGTATCATTAATGACATTGTCATTTTTATTATTATTGGTATCATCCCTTTTTTATCATTAGCCACATTGTTACTTTTATCATTAGCCACATTGTCACTTTTTATCATTAATAAATGGCACTATCACTTTTATCATTAATGACATCGTCACTTTTTTCATTAATGACATTGTCACTTTTTATTATTAATGACATTACTACTTGTTATCATAAATGACTTTGTTACTGTCAACACTGCTACTGTTTTAATTACTAACAGTATTAGACTGATTACCAAGACGTACGAGTCGCAGCCTTACTATTGTTGTTGTAGTTATTACTGTTGTTCGGATGTTACTTTTGTTGTAGCGGTAATATTACCATTGATGTTATTGTAGCTGTGACGTTTTTATTGTTGCTGTTGTAGTTATGTTCCTTTTGTTGTTGTTGTAATGTGATGGATAGTAGTCACTGTGACTTCTTTCTGTGGCAATGACGAATTTAATCGTTGTTGATATTAACTATTAGGTCCCCTGCTAGTACAGCAGTAAGTCTACGAATTTACAAACTAAAATCAAGGGATCGATTCCCCTCGGTAGGCTCAGCGGATAGCTTGATGTGGCTTTGCTGTAATAAAACACACGCGCACAATAATTATTGGGTAGGACATTTTGATCTTTGAATATCGTTAGATATGACTAAAAGTCGGGTTTTGATATCCGCGATGGGCAGAGTTCTAATCGCCCTTTGTCTAGCTTTGCGCTTAATAACAAAACTAGCAAGGTAACACTACTTAAATATAGTAATGAGTTAAACAGAGTTGACGCAGGATTGTCTATGAATGAATGTAATTGTTATTTTGATGATAACTTCTGGTAGTTCCTATACTTGCTGTCGAAACGTTGTTGAGCTCCGTTACTACCTCGACAAGATTTTCGTATCCGATTTTATGTCTCTGTGTTTCTAATTTTATTCTGCTTTATATGATTTTTCGAAAGGATTAAAATCATCCAAATGTATAAGGCTAAAATGTAGATTTCAAATACTGTAACTCTTCGACAAATTGAATAACACATTTCAAATATTATTGTAACTTACAAAAAAAAACAACCACTTCACGGCTAGTAACTATGGATTTGGTTAGTCAGACCTTCTGTTCAACATTAAATAACAAAGCTATCGAGTTCTAATAATTAACAACATTAGTCCTATCTAATTAAAGTGAAAACAAAAGGAAATCAAATCCAGTTTTACTTCAAGACATAAAGATGCAACTGAAAAATACTGTTTTGTTGTGTGCGTTTTTTTACTGTTATAATAACATCAGCATATTGGAGGATGAAAGATTATAGTTGTGCGCATCTCATGAAGGTGTGTTATTACTTTACCCGTTTTTAATTGGTCTGTTTAAATAACATGTTACTCTCCTAGCTGAATGGGTCAAGTTTGTAGTAATATATCCATCTCTCCCTCTATTTTTGTGATTATGGATCTTGGATTCTATATTATATTTGGCAGCTTTATTTTTCATAAGTTATATACAACTATTTTATTGTACGTTTATAACAACACTCAGCAGTTGACCCAAGTCTAATTGTACCAAGCTAGTGGTAACAATACGTCAATGTCATCGTTTAATATGATATACCCAGGTGATATACTCTGCTTTCTACATTCATCAAACATTCCTGAAGGCCATAATTCAGTTTCAGAGTGTAATATTACATGTTGCTATGGTTACACAGTTTAACTCAACATATTATGGTTTAAATATTCAATTACCATTCTAAAGTATGAAGTGTACATCATAATAACTACTTCCTGTCGTCATGTACATCATAATAACTGCTTTCTGTTATCCTGTACTTCATAAAAAGTTATTGATCAATATAGTTGATTGAAGTTGATTTTCTTTACGTTTCTGCGCATACAGATCACAAAGCATTGTTTCCTCATTTGGGAACCCTCGTTGTTAATGATATTTTCGATCGTAAACCCAATACAATATTTCAAGATTAAGCAACCTTTAGATATATTAGGATTAGTCCTAAATACAGATTTTTTTTTATAATAAAAGTATAATAATTGTAAACAATAAACCGATATGAAATGACATTCGATATGTTACCCAGTATAATCAATACTGTTTATGGAATCATGTTTATGATTAATTGACTTGTCCGCTTCAGAAACTGTAAAAGACAAACACATTTAAACTTACCTAGACTACTGGACTCTTAAGCCTGTAAAAAAAACAATAGTAGCATGGAAGTATAAAAACTGTTACGTGAATAATGGGTGTGGTTTGAAACAGATGTTTGATTGAGATTACTGATAGATGTCTCCCTTCTAGTAATATGCTGTAAGTAAATGTCTCTCTTCTGGTAATATAATGTAAGTCAAGTATAAAAGCTAGCTATTAGCTGGGAAGAATATATTTTTTCCAAATTAGTTGTTTGTTTGGTTGTGTGATTTTTCTTTTTCGTAGATATACAGTGGGAAATCTGCGCTGTATCCGAAACAGGAATTGAACCTTCAATTTTAACGTTGTAGGATTACTAATGAACCGCTGATTTTCTAGTCGTAGAAACAATGGTTGGTTACTGTATCTTACGCCTTGTAAGACGTCACATCGTGGAAAATGCACCCTAATTTTGTGAAGACATTTCTGAGAAAAAATATTTTGAATCAGCAACCAACACCTTGAAGTAACCTTGACTTTTTTCAACCTCCTGAGTAAATACAGTCAAATACATTATATTCTTCACAGTATTAGTTAAACTGAATGTTTTTTGTTATTGAAAATACTTGTAATTGGTAAGTAATGAAATTACGATCTCAATGAGAGGCCGTTTTGAGTAGACCCTAAGGTAACCTCTTGCCCTAATCCACCATTTTTGTTTTGGAAGACGCATGAGGATACTTCATGGTATTTTTTAAAGATAAAAGTGTGTCTTACAAGGCGTAAAATATGGTAGTACTAAAATATGTTGTGTACATGCAATGATTGAGTTATGAAAACAAGATATTCAATAACAACGAGTAGGTTGTAAAAACAATAAAGATAATGTCACTTTAATTACATGTCAAATTTAGATTGTATATTCGTGTATTCACTTTATAAAGGTACGACCTAGACCAATAAACTAACTATAGTCTCTACTTGGTTTCTATTTTTAGAAGCTACTAAGAAGACACTTGGAAGTTACTTTGTTTAAATTTCTTTACTATCTAAGATTTTGAAAAGCCAATTAATTTCTGTCTTTTATGAGAAGAGAATCTAATTCGTTATACATAGAATCGATGTAGGTGTAACCCAGGTTTACAGTGTTGGTGTTGGAGACGCATCTGTACATCTCGGAACCTTAGCAACACTACCGACTGACACGCAAGACCAACGGCTACCGTGTTCTTCTTCTATCAGGAAATTAGGGGGCGTCTAATCAATTTCGCATTTCAAATATAAAGTTTAATAGACGCGAGTGGGAAAATTATTTTTCATTGTTTTATTTTGCGCTTAAATAATTCAAACGATAGAGGCGTTGGTTATTGTATGTTTCTTGTTTTTTTAAGTTTTGAATTTGGTTCTGTGCAGTGTGAAAGTGTTACCTTAGAATTAACGTCGGTAATTCATCTAGAATGATGTTTTATTAAAAATTATGTATTAGTAACATTCTTTTTCACAAAAATTACCTAATTATAAAACAGTATAGATCATAATTTCCGTAAGACTGCAGGCCCCTAATTATAAGATAGAATAATTTTTAGTTGAAACAAAACAACAAACTGAGGTTGTGTAAAAAATGTATATGTCTCATAAAACATGTGACTAGTATTTTAATTCAAGCTGCATGCTATGTAAGTGTATATTTATGTGAAATACGTATATTGTGTGCGTGTGTTTAACTACAATATTCTGACGTGAAACAATTTCCCTGGAAGATAGCAATATAGTATACACAATACAATCAATCTTACAATGTTTAAAGTTAAGAAACGTACATTAAAAACCGCTAATTTTTATTCGTTCTTACAGGCCCGGCATGGCCAGGTGGTTACGGCGCTCGATTTGTAATCCAAGGGTGAATCCCCGTCTCACTAAACGTGATTGCCCTTTCAGCCGTGGGTGCATTATAATGCGACGGTGAGTCTGGGTAAAAATGTACCACAAGTAGTGGGTAATGATGACTAGCTACCTTCCCTCTAGTCTTACACTGCTAAATTATGGATGGCTGGCACAAATAGCCCTCGTGTAACTTTGCAAAATAACAAAGTGTGGCCAACAGAAGGTGTAAAGAAATACATTGTTATGAACCAACTCTAAACGTAAACAGTAATTATAAGTGTACCTGTATATATTTACAATACTGCAATTTACACGCCAGTTGTTAAGAGAACGAATTAAACTGTCGCAGTTCTACAATACCAGTGAATGTTGACAGATATATCCTACCACTTTAATGCAGTGGTTGACAGTGTTTATTAAAACAATCTATTACATATTTACTGTTATAATTTTGTTACACTAAGAAATGATTAAGTATCGATGCTTCGATTTCAGTACAAGATAAATATTTTTTATGTACTACAACATAAGGTAGATTACATACAACACTCGATTTTGGTGCGACGAGCTGGGTTTTAATCTGTGCAATTCCACAAACTGTTCCCCACCCTTTGCCCCCCCCCCATCCGTGGCACAGTGGTATGTCTGCAGACTTGCTAGAAACCGGGTTTTGACACCTGTGGTGGACAAAACACAGTTTGCCCATTCTATAGCATTTTACTGATAAACAAATCCCCATACTTTAAGCTGTGAATGTGTTATGGGAGTGATAGTTGATACATTAAGTTAAGGTATCCTAATGTGAAAATATCGAATTATTTTAAAGAATACTTCTACACCGTTCCATTACCCAACGGGACTGTTGAACATCGAAGGTGAAATAAAACACTGAATACGAGATATGAAGTTTAATCACAATTCGTGTATGTAAATATGTAAACAAACACATATTTCTGAGTGCCTTTTGGTAGTTCCTACACGTCTTAGAACCGGATGTACAAAGGGGAAGAAATACCGCTATTTTAACGAAAAGAGAAAAATATTATATACGAGCACTGTGGAAACTTCAGTAAATTCTGTTTTTGTTCTTTTTTTTTCTGAAACATTTGTTTTGAATTATTTTAACAATTAGAAACAGGTTCGTATTTGTGAGCTAGATATGAATAATAGATGTGTTTATGGAACTATATCTTACATTAGTCTTACAGAACGTGATTAGTACAGAGGACAACTCAAGGGGGATAACCCCAGAAAATAATATGAGAGAACAACTTCTGTCACACTGAGGAAAGAGCTGCCCTCTATTATTCAAAAACAAACGATACTGGTGATAAGCACAGTGCAGATATTCCGTCGCATAGCTCTGTTCGCAACAACAACTACAATGAAATGGTAAGGATTCATTTTAAGTTCTTCTTCTGTGAAAATCGTTGTAAAAAATTATTTAATCATTACAAGTTCTTCCATCCGTATCTGATGGCAGATATTCGGCTAATAATCTTCCACAGTGATTTCAGTTGATTTTAGGGTTTGACAAAGCCATCTAACAGGAAAGAAGCCATATTAGAACACCACAGTGACATTTAAAGCCAAGTCCACAAAATAAAACGTACGTTTTCAACTTTTCTGATGACCACGCACAAAGGTCATTATGTTTAGTTCAATGTATTTCTCATGTTTTATAAAATTACTTCGGGTTTTCTACATTATTCTTTGGATGGACAAAATGTGACCAACTACTTCTTACGTTAAACTAAAAATTCGACTCATCTTACGTCAGTCGTGACTTCATCTCACCGATTTCCAACTTTCCTTCTAGTTGGTTTCGATCCATTTCTGTGTCTCTGTATCATTATCGTTTCTTCCTTACGTATCATATCTTCGATCTTGTTAACTATCAGTGTATATGTATGGAAATATAGATTATTCTTCTGAGTTATCCACCAAGCATATACTTACAAATATACAGAATAGTCAGACAAGTCTATCAGCATATATTTACAATTATACAGAATAGTCAGACAAGTCTATCAGCATATACTTACAATTATACAGAATAGTCAAACAAGTCTATCAGCATATACTTACAATTATACAGAATAGTCAGACAAGTTTATCAGCATATATTTACTAATGTACAGAATAGTCAGACAAGTTTATCAGCATATATTTACTAATGTACAGAATAGTCAGACAGATTATCGTTATATACTTATAAATATACGAGATAGAAAGGTCTATCAGCATGTGTGTGTAAAAGTGAACAGAAGAACGAAACAAGACTCGGTATATAGAGTATATATGTTTGGTATAATGAAGCCACTATCATAGGCATGGTATGACTCATAGTAGAAATGGGTCATGTGTGAAAGATGTGCTATAGAAAATAAGATATGAAACACTGCAAACGGCATGTAAATAAACTTTATAAGCACTTTACACACATTGTAGCGTACAGTGATTTAAGAAAATCTGTAGAGTAAAAAATAAGACATTCACAAAATCGTAAAATTGTCATCATTTAATCCTTTAAAAATACTAACATTTCAAAAATTTGTGGTTTTAATGCTATTTTTCTTGTGTATTCCTAACCAGTTAAATAGTTCTACTATTTTCCATAAGTATGATCATTAGAGTTTTCAGTTTCACTTATGACATCAAACACTTCCTTTTTGATGTCATGCGTTTTGTTAGTTTCGCGTAAATTTATTACATACTTTAACTGTATTTGGTTGCTGAAACAAAGGTTACGACAGATAAATTTAGTTGTGCACAACTTCCACTTAGTTTAAACATTTATTAAGTTAAAAAACACACAAATTAGAAATGAGCAAAACCAAAGTCAAACCCTTTTTGAGTTGCGCATTCTCAAAAATCACGAAGTGTTGTAATGTTGCCCCAGACATTCCTACCTTGTTTTCTTGCTTTTTTGGTATTTTCAGTTCTACATGTATTTCCTAATTTTTAATTTTTTCCCACTTGTATTAGTATATACATACGAAAAACAGAATCATCAGACAAGTATATCGGTAAACAAAGGTCCAGTAAGTTATACTGTCTTGTAATCACATTATGTCATGTTCTGTTTTTTTGAGATTGCACATTCTTAAAATTCACAAAGTGTTGCAATATTGCCCCACACATTCCTACCTTGTTTTCTTGCTTTTTGGTATTCCCACTTTTACATGTAATTCCTAATTTTTAATTTTTTCCCACTTGTATTAGTATATACATAAAAAAACAGAATTATCAGACAAGTCTATCGGTAAACAAAGGTCGAATAAGTTATATTGTCGTGTAATCACATTTTGTCATGTTCTGTCTGACATAATGAATCTTGCCAATAGCCTTGTAGCTCAATTTCTATTGCAGAATCCTCCATCGAAACGATATCATATCCAAAGCACACTTCACCTCCTATCACACTTTACATGATCCATCTAGTGTACGAGGGTGACTGTTTTCCTCACCTGTTTCAACAGGCCAGTCACTCAGCAATCCACTTGTTGCATTCAATAACTTGATGTTATGGATGCTTTAATATATAATAGTATGAATATCCGTTTCATATTCTAATCGACTGAGTAACGCAGAGGATGAAGTGTGTCTGGAAACCTTATTTGGGTAAACCCATACCCTGTTGATCTCATTTTCAGACAGGAATTCTTCTTGATTAAATTATGTATATTTACATGGGATAAGCGAACAGTTTATGCCACTGATTGTATCCATGGATTTTTACTACATGAAACTTCACATTACTTTCTACAAATAGGATACGACTTGTTTCAGGTTTGTTTCTGTGTGATTTTGGTGACCCAAGTTGATTCATATTAACTCGTTTTCCAAAATTATTAAGTATAATAGATATCACCGTCTTTACAATTCTAAATTCTGGATCTGAGCCCATGTTTGTTGTCTAGGTGGTTAATATTTTGCTGTTGCATAACCTTCACGAAGATTACCAATCAAATTAGTTGAATCACATTACCTGCTTCACCAAAACAATGCAAAGATTTAGTTATTATACATTCTATTCCAACACAACTTTATAAGAACTGTGTTTCCCACGTGACTTGCTAATTTGCATAATCTGTGCGTGTAACTACAATACACTAAACCTTCTGTATCCCTACTAAAGTGCAGAACTGTTGCACAAATATATTTTTGTCTGTAGATTATTATAATTATTTATTTACCCATGATGGAAGTAATTTTCAACGAAATTAACATTAAAACCTAATGGAAAGGTAGAATTTCAAATTCACAAGCCCGTTTTAAGTAATCCAGAGTTCCGGCTTGGACGTGGTTTTGTAACTAATATGCCAGAATATACATGTACCTATGAGGGTCCGCGGTTAACATTCCAATGTCTCAAAATTTTGCTCAGTACATAAGGGGTCTTAGTTGCGTTATAACTGTGACTGTGAAATCTTTTTTTCCTATTAAAAGCCAAGAACTGTCGTTGAGTAAACTGCCCTTCTTCTAGTATGTCAATTTAAAATTAAAAACAGCTATAACATACAGCCTTTATGTCATGTTGCACAAATATCCGAAACAGAGAGAGATGAAGTATGGCAGAACTTAAAACTGAATGAAACCTTTACACTCTATTGACTCACTACACAGAAGTTGGAAATATGACCTTTACACCCTAATGAATCACTATACAAGTATTAGGAGTATGAACTTTACACCCTATTGACTTACTATATAAATGTTGGAAGTATGAACTTTACACCCTATCGACTCACTATACAAGTGTTAGAAGTATGACTCTTTATACAGATGTTTGAAGTATAACCTTTGCTTCCTATTGACTCAGTACACAGATGTAAGGAGTGCGACCTTTACACCTTATTGACTCACTATACAATTGTTAAAAATAATTCAGTTACGAGTTATTTCGCTTGGGAGAGGGTATGTTTTTAAAATTATTTGGTAAAAGTAATGGAAAACCTTGCCCACAATAACAAATTGCTTTGTTTCTTACTTAATGTTCAACACAGGCTGCTTCCACTAATACACAGTTTCAGGCTTAGTATACAAGGAATGATTCAACACTAAATCCACAACTGAATGTTTCCGCTTCCTAGTATCCTCTGGAAATAGTTCTTATTATATATTGCCTTTCATCTATAGTTCTATACAATATGTCCTTTAATGTTACCATCTGTTTCCTTGTGATTCACTTCCCTCTTTCTGTGCAAATGGCTGTTTGATTAATTAACTAATTTCTTCTATATTATTGACGGAGGAGCTGATTTATTAATATTGATATTTCTGTAACCTGATCTGCAATGTAAATAGATTCAGATTCTGTCACCAACTGGAGGGATACTTAATTTTAACATAATTTCACATCCTGATCATTAATCAAATTGTCATGTGCTATTGAGTTTATCACTTAACGAGAAGTATTTGGGTAAGATAATTGAGCAAGTCTTTCTGAATCTTCCACACATTCTTGAAAGGTCTCTCCTTTTTTTCTATTTTGTACATTATTCTAAAACGAAGGCTTGGTTCATAGTTGTTACGGCTCTCAGCTGAAACGCCACTAAATGTTGTTGGGGCTGATACGTTTATGTGGGCTATAAGATTGTTTCGTATTCTGTATGGTCATCTTTGAAACTATCTCACGCTGAGCTTAATAACCCTCTTAGGGCACCTTTACGTTATATTCTGTTTGTTTCTGAATTGGGCAATGTAACAACTAATTCAACAGAATTAGTGACGTGACTCGATTGCTCCAAGATGTTCCTGCCTTAACAAATGAAACAGCAGTAGTGGTAGTCTGGTACGAACAAACTGTTTCTTTTACTCCATGTTTAACAGTAGATCGTGTTTTGTGTTGGAACTTTTGGGTGGATGCTAAAAAAAGAGGCATGACTGGTTTGCATTTACTAATTCCTTCTACAAATGTCTTATTCAACGATTTTGTGATTTCTCAATTTTGTCATTACAGTTTTCCAGACGGTCTGGCATGGCCAGGTGAGTTAAGGTGTTGGACTCGTAATCTGAGGGTCAGAGTTCGAATCTCCGTCCCACCAAAGATACTTGCCCTTTCAACCGTGGGGGCGTTATAATGAGATGGTCAATACCACT
The DNA here is from genome assembly GCA_011833715.1 of Carcinoscorpius rotundicauda. Classification (NCBI taxonomy): domain Eukaryota; kingdom Metazoa; phylum Arthropoda; class Merostomata; order Xiphosura; family Limulidae; genus Carcinoscorpius; species Carcinoscorpius rotundicauda. The sequence goes on along the minus strand of CM022392.1, from coordinate 65,863,332 downwards.
CACTATTCGTTAGTAAAAGAGTAGTTCAGGAATTGGTAGTGATGACTAACTGCCTTCCCTCTACTCTTACACTGCTAAATTAGGGACGGCTAGCAGAGATGACACTCGAGTAGCTTTGTGCGATAATCAAAAACAAACTCTTTAGCCTATTTACTCTTACTGTTTACTATTAGTTTATTTACTCTTTTCTATTAAATTTACTCACTGAAGAAACCACTACGCATGCGCTAATGAGTAAAAGATAAAAATGACAAAAGTATTTAAAATCGGTCTTTCTTGCATATTTTTAAGTGTATGTAAAGTAGTTTATTGAATTTCATGGAGACTGCAATACCGTATTTCTATAACGTGAAAGGAATGTGTCTGTCTTCTAACTGCTCTTAGGATTTTACGTTTGCACTTCACAAACCAACTAGGAACGTCTCTGGTTGTGCCAAGAAGTTATTGTTCTTTTAAAATATTTAGATTTCATAATCTCAGTGGTGACAAAACATAGACCGTTTAATCGGGATGGCCACGAGGGGCACTGATGAGATATACCCAGTTTCCTGTCTCATTATATGGGTGTGCATACAGTCTATGTACTTCTAATTATTACCGACATACTTAGGACAATAGCATAAACCCTATTTTATTTGTAAAATATTTTATTAATAAAAACGCATTAGTAACTAGCAAAACATTAATTGTTTCTAATTGCATGTCGTTTTCAAATCCAACCAATCAATAAAGGATTTATTTTTCACACATTGTTTTTATATACTTTCAAGTCACCTGGTGGCTCAGAGGACTTAAAACGCTAAAAACAGGGTTTCGATGCTCGTGGCAAGCAAAGCATTGTGTAGCTTTGTGCTTAATTCAAAACAACAACAACAATGTTAATAGCGGGAGGTTTGATTGGTGAACTCATCAAATAGTTCGTTGTGCTTTGTTCTAAGAAAACACACAAGCTTTGAAGATTAACACACTTATATTGAGTATTTTTAATTTTTTTAGTAATCATTTTGTGATAAAAAAAACGAATTGAAGTAGAAAATAGAATATTATTCTAAAGGTCAATCCCAGTGGACATGAGCAATATTTCGTATGTATTTGAAACCTTTGTATTGACATATTTCGTTTTAAAAAATAAACACTTGATAAACCCCTTATCCTGTATCGCAGAAATACATTTGTTAGTTGTATAAAGTTTCAGTTTTTGTATCAAATGTTTGAGCAGTAATATTCACTTAGAAATTCAATCCTTTCTGAATATTGCTAGGAATAAACAAATTTTGCTTAACGTGTTAGAGACAATTAGGCTTGTGTTGGAATCCAATTTGATAACATCCACCAAACAATCATTTTGAAATGTATTAAGTTTAACTCCCAGTAGCAAATGATGCATTTAGTTTTAATGCAATGTGTTCACTTCTTTCTCACCTCAATGAATATAAGGGAAATAGGTACACTAGATCAGACTGAAATTCGTCTAGAACTTTATAACCATTCGTCCATAGTCTTCAACTTGGCTTGATAGTACTCATGATTAGCGAACAGCCACGATTGTTAAATTCTAATATGGCGGCTTAGTATGTCCTGATAACAGAAACCTTTGTCCTGTGATGTCTTAGTATCTGCTGGTGATGAATTCAATATTTATCTTAGAAAATCCACAACATTTCCTGATCGTTGGGATTTGATTTGGTTCATTCCAATTTTGTATTTTTTGTGGAGATTTTTTCACGTCCACCCCCGAATTTTTCAGACAGGAAAAAAAACGTGAAGATCAAATTTCAGATTCAGTTGTGATTGTTAACAACGTTCCGGAAAATTCTTGGTCAGTAATTAAACTGATCATACCAGGATTAACGTGACAGAACTGTACGTTTGACAATGTAAAATCCATGAAAGGTAAAAACAGTCAAACAAAACCTACTACAAACTACCATTTCAGATCTTATTGTGTCTACTGTTGTTATTTGTCGTTCGGTTATCTAACTGGAACTCGGGAGTTAATTAGATTCTCTTCTTCCTCACTTTCTCATTGAACTGTTTATACGTCAACGAGGATTTTTTTTAGCTACTGACTATTTTACTAATGATTGTCAGGGCTTTATTTGCATCAAAGTGTTTCCTTATCTGTTTCTTAGGAGAAAATTGTGTCTAGTTTAATTAACTTAGACTTACAACATCAACGCAGGGCGAGACCGTCTCTGGGGACTATAAGTTACTCCAAAGTGTCAATGAAATGTTACGTCCACGACTCGAAATAAAAGAAATGTAATTTAGACATCATCTACTTCAGAGAAATCCGGTTCTAAAACTTTAATCAATGAATAATAATAGCTGCCATGTTTTTGTGATTTATCCTCTATTTGTGTTTTGTTTTCGATTTGTTTAGAAATATATAACAAAGATGTAGCTCAAAGCATGTTCATTGTTATCTAATCTATTACATCTAGTGACCTCTAACGTAAAATAACTATTACTCTGATTGTTTTAGATGAAATCCACCTTTGGATATCCCTTGTGTTTACCGCGAAGAATTCAACTACGGAGTTAGCGTTGTAAGTCCGTAGACATGACGCTATGCAAAACGGAGGGATCTTATCCATAAAAAAAGATAATTAAAACCAGATATCGAGTACAAATATAGATCTGCACTGCAATTAAAAGACGCTTTTCTAACAAAGGTATTGAAGTCACCCCCTAGTGCTCTAACACAATGTATATTTTAGCTAATTATAGGGTGCGGAAGATTTTAGACTAAACCACAATATGGATATGACATCTACTCACTCGAAGAATTTATTGAACTACAAAATGTAAAATCTGTATCTCGTAAACCGACTAACCAACCTACAGGGAAGAATTCACTATTCCCTTTAAAGTTAAATCCGTTCTACTGTACAGAGTAAGATCCATTCCACTGTACATTTTAGAATCCACTAAATTGTACTACTCCAATTATTTTATTTGGACTTTGGCCCATTTTACAAGACTGACTCTTCTTTACCGAATAGTTGTTGTTGTTGTTTTGAATTAAGCACAAAGCTACACAATGGGCTATCAGCGATCTGCCCACCACGGGTATCGAAACCCGGATTTTAGCGTGTAAGTCCGCAGACATACCGCTGAGCCACTGGGGGGCTTACCGAATAGACTCGCACCAGGTGAGTTAAGGCGTTTGACTCGTAATATGAGGGTCGCAGGTTCGAATCCCCGTTTCACCAGACATGCTCGCCTTTTCAGCCGTGAGAGCGATATAATGGGATGATCAATCCCACTATTCGTTGGTAAAAGAGTAGCCCAAGAGTTGGCGGTGGGTGGTGATGACTACTGGCTTTCCTCTAGTCTTACACATTAGGGACGGGTAGCGTTGATAGTCCTCGAATAGCTTTGTGCGAAATTCAAATAACAAATAACAAACAGATTACTATCAACTGGATTTTACTGACGTGTTTAAAATATGAGTTCTAACTAACCCCATTGTACTGATGCATCTCAAGACAGCTCGAAACGTTGTTTTCTACTTTATTTTGATAAAAGTTTTAATACCCATATTAGCCGCCTTGAGATAAATTTTTATTTCAAGTAGGTTACTTGCCATCACGAATCCATAGTAGTGACTCTTGCTTACCGAATGGACTCATATCAAGTAAATTGTAGTAACGTGTTCTTAATATATGAGTTAATCGAAGGAACTATTTGGTCAGCAGTTTGATGTTTACATGTATTTCGAGTTTGTTCCCCGCTTATTCTCACTGGATACTATATACTTCAGAACATGGTGACCAATCTTGCCCCTTTCTTTCCGTAACTTACATCCTGACGCTTCACACTTATTCCATGATAAGTTAGTTTTCCGTTTGACAATTTTTCTAAATCATTTTCTACCTAAACTGAGGTAAAGAGACTTCTATAACTTATCAAGATTGGGCATTACAGACGTCCTGCAAATTTGTACGAAAATACGAAATACTTGTCATTTTTTCAGTCACAAAACAATTCTGTTCACGTTTACGATTAGGTTCTTCAGGAGTTAAAGTCACGATGATTCTCTGGTGAGAAAACTCGCTTTTAAATTCTGCATTAAACTTCTTTTACCACAATTTTGTTGATAATAATAAATGTCTAAAATTAATATACATTATAAAGAAATAAATAAAATTTCTCTATTAAGGAAGAGGTTTAAGGAAAAAAGTAAAATACGGTTATTTTTTAAATTGTAAAGAGGGTGCAAATGTTATAAAATAAGGTTATATTATCTTTTAAATTCTAAAGAGGGTTTAAGTGTAATGAAATCAGGTAATATTATTTTTTAAATTGTAGAGAGGGTCTAAGTGTTACAAAATTAGGTTATATTATTTTTTAAATTGTAGAGAGGGTCTAAGTGTTACAAAATTAGGTTATATTATTTTTTAAATCGTAGAGAGGGTCTAAGTATTACAAAATTAGGTTATATTATTTGTTAAATTGTAGAGAGGGTTTAAGTGTTACAAAATTAGGTTATATTATTTTTTAAATTGTAGAGAGGGTCTAAGTGTTACAAAATTAGGTTATATTATTTGTTAAATTGTAGAGAGGGTCTAAGTGTTACAAAATTAGGTTATATTATTTGTTAAATTGTAGAGAGGGTCTAAGTGTTACAAAATTAGGTTATATTATTTTTTAAATTGTAGAGAGGGTCTAAGTGTTACAAAATTAGGTTATATTATTTGTTAAATTGTAGAGAGGGTCTAAGTGTTGCAAAATTAGGTTATATTATTTGTTAAATTGTAGAGAGGGTCTAAGTGTTGCAAAATTAGGTTATATTATTTGTTAAATTGTAGAGAGGGTCAAAGTGTTACGAAATTGGTTTATATTATTTGTTAAATTGTAGAAAGGGTATAAGTGTCACAAAATTGGTTTATATTACTTGTTAAATTGTAGAAAGGGTATAAGTGTCACAAAATTGGTTTATATTACTTGTATTGTAAGGAGGAACTATTGCACAACAGTTTTCCCTTTGATGCGATATAAAGCCGTTGCACCCCAGTAGCTCAGCGGTATGTCTGCGGACTTACACGCTAAAATCCGGGTTTCGATACCCGTGGGGGGGCAGAGCACAGATAGCCCATTGTGTAGCTTTGTGCTTAATTCAAAACAACAATAAAGCCGGTATTGAGATATTTCTTTAAAAGGCGGACACGTGAACCGAATAAAGTTTGTTATAAGAGACCCAACTGTAATAAAACTTTGTTATAAACTTCCCCACATGATTCATGATGACTAGAAACCCGCTAGAAGTAAGAATGTATTACAAAGATGGCTGGTGTAAGTATTAAAAACATTAACTAAAATAGTTTTTAATACCAGCTGTCTTTGTAACACATTTCCCTTACGATTTTGAGAAATCACGCGAACTTTCATCCAAATATGTCTTAAACTGCGGGAGAAGTTTTGCGGGCAGACAGACATTAGCTTCTTCTATATATAAATAACCAACTCCATAGTATTTATTATTGTCTATCGTACAGACTAACATCAATTAGGTTGTACTGACATGTCTTTAAAATATGAGTTATAACCAACTCCACAGTTCTGACTTTTCTCTACCAGATGAATTCTCATTAATTGGATCCTGCTGCCAAGTGTCTAAAACATGTACTTCAGGGTACACGTGTGAGTATCTTAACCTCTGTGTGAGGATGTCGTAAATGTGTTAGTTACTGTTGCTGTTTTAAATGTTATTTGAGGGCCTGGCATGGTGGGTTCGCGCCCGCGTCGCGCTAAACATGCTCGCCCTCCCAGCCGTGGGGGCGTATAATGTGCGGTCAATCCCACTATTCGTTGGTAAAAGAGTAGCCCAAGAGTTGGCGGTGGGTGGTGATGACTAGCTGCCTTCCCTCTAGTCTTACACTACTAAATTAAGGACGGCTAGCACAGATAACCCTCGAGTAGCTTTATGCGAAATTCCAAAAAAAAAAAAAAAAATAAATGTTATTTATCCGTTATTATTATTAATTTTACTCTTGTCAAATTTTCATTTGTGGTTAGATGCTCAGTGACTAAGTCGCTTAGTCAATACGTTACGTAAATTATTCCGATGCTGCTATAGAAAGTCCACTTCTGTTTGGTTTTTGTCAATTTATTTGTCAAAATTTATTTATTAAACGATTTTATTACATTCTTGACTGACCTTACGGGCCCGGTATGCCACATGGGTAAAGCGTTCCACTCATAATCTGAGGGTCGGAGTCGTTGGTTCGAATCCCCGTCGCACCAAACATGCTCGCCCTTTTAGCCGTGGGGGCGTTATAATGTGACGGTCAATCCCACTATTCGTCGAAAAAAGAGTAGCTTAAGAGGTGGCGGTTGGTGGTGGTGACTAAACTGCCTTCCCTTCAGTTTTACACTGCTAAATTTAGAATGGCTAGCAGATAGCCCTCGTGTAGCTTTGCACGAAATTCAAAACAAACAAAGAAGCTGATCTTATGTTCTCTACGTGGTTCAAATTTTCCACCTACAGTTTAAACCTTCGTGTTTTCTTGATATCATTATTGCCGTGTTTTTCAATAATGTAGACGCTAAAATGTAGCCTTTATTATTCGCGTAATTATTTAAACATTAGCGACATCGAACTTCTGCTTAATTCTAGAGGTAGCGGTAAGCGACATCTATTAATTAATATCTAACTAATTATGTCATGACTTACCTAATATGGGCTGTGAAAAAAAAACACTTGTGTGCTCCGAGAATTCTAATCGCCAGAAAACAAGTTGAAAACCAGGAAAAAAGCAAAAGGCGTTGATAGGAGCGCGAAATTGTGAAAGAAGAAATTTGACAAACGTGAATAAATTTCCATCATTAAACGCTGTTTCAATACATCACTCAAAAGGCACAACGATTCCAATTCAAGTAAATCACGAAGGTTGGGTTGGAGATATATACCTACATTGTAATTACATAAGACGAAGCATGGGTCAATTGACTTCCCTAATCCTTGAGTGAGGCAGGTTTGAGGGGAAGATAAAGATCATCTCTTGTTTTTCCAGTTATTTAGGGTTTAACGTTGCTAGCTGGATATTCCACACTTTCGGCCATTTGGAAAGGAATGTCTCAGTTGATTTTCAGAACCACTTTCTACTATCTTTACAAAGGGGATAACGGTCTTGTCGGTGACAATATCAGTTTGTTCCTGATGATTACATCCCGTGCTCAGTGAAAGATAGCCACTTGCAAAAGTGGGAGTGTTACAGTCTGTGATACCAGGGAAAGTCTTAAGTGTAGGGGAAGCTGTTTTGAGCTCTTCTGTTTGAGACATTTCACTGAATTGGTAAAGATGATTGCTGGACTTTCCAACTGATAGAGCTTTCACTTTACACTCCTTAATCAGTGGTGCTTGCTCACCACGTTCGTCTTCATCATCCTCATCTTCCGTAATTGTCGAAGGTTTACTTTCATTGCTAAAAGAAGTGTTCTGTATGATGTGTTGAAAGCATTTCTCTGTTGTTCCTGGTAGTTGTGGCTTCAAGCTCAGAAAGAGGGTTTCTGAAGCTGAGAATGACTCGGGATTACCACTTTGAATAGGATCCTTTGTATCCACAGATGATAATTGTCTACTGCTTAATGAAGGCTTGCTTGAAGGTTTTGAAAATCTTAGTTTGGTAATTGAAAAGGAATCGTTTAATGTTTTTAATGACAATGATTTATTACGTAAGAGTGAATCTTCCTTCTCCTCATCAACTGGATCATGGGATCTTGGTTTTTCTACTTCTGACGAGTCAGTATCTGAAAGTCCGTCACTTTCTACTGACGCCAAATGACCAGATTCAACCTGGACCTTAACAACCATAGGACAGTCTATGACATGCAGTTCCAAGTCCAAGGAATCCAAGGAACAGAGAATAGGAGTTTCGCAACCATCTGGATCTAGTAGGTCAATGTCCTGAGGGGATGGGACAAATTCGTCTTCAATCTGTGGACTATTCATATAAGGTGGAGGTGGCCAAGGCTTCATTGGTAGAGGAAGTTGTGGTCGTGAACCATTTGTAATATGCAAGGTACTTTGTGGTTCAGAAGTTGTTGGACGTACATAAGATGGCCTCCTTTCTGACACAATGGAAACCATAGAAGGCTTCCGAACAGGGAAGAATGGAGAAGAATTTGGAACAGTTAGATAATTTCCAAAACGGGTAGCCACTGTTAGAGTGTCTTTTGATGAAATCTGTCCATCTAGTAAATATTCAGACAACATAGCATCACTGTCTCTTGGACACTGGTCAGAAGGGACAATTTTAACACTTGTATCCTTCCCTTCAAACATGACACAAGCAGCAACCAGCGCAATTCCTCCAATCCCCATTATAGCAGGTCCTACGTAGGTCAAGTTGTGTAGATGATAATGACGATGTTCATTTATTATACTGACAGTTTCATTGTGTCTCTGTACCTTGTGAGTTGAGAGCGGGCCAGCATAGAAACCCACAACTGACATCGTAATTCCTACCATGATTAGTAAACTTCCCACACTAAAGGACTTAATAGCCCCCCAACAACAACTCCACGATAGTTTATTCCTCAGTGCGGCCAACCCTTCAGGTTTTATCTCCTCCTCAGAAGACTTACCCTGCTGCACCTGAGGGTAGTTCGGAGCCGGATACGGATAAAGAGTTTGATGGGATGGAGCAGTTGCTCTAGGTTTGGTTAAAGGTGTGGGGGGTATAACTGGTCCAGATACCCTGCTGGTGTTGTGTTGACGTAGCTGACGTCCGATTACTGCAGCGCTGTTCATCTTAGCCAGAGAAGAGAGGTTAGATCCAGCTAGCTCACCGGGGAGTCAGCTGAGTACCCAGTACTGGCAAGCATTTATTGATATAAGTATGGTACTCCAACTTAGACAGAGCGAATAGTCGCGGATCTCACTCACGTGGAGCTGGTCATTTAGAGTATTCTGCGAGTTTCGTAATATCTCGTGGCTCGTGCATGACAAGTTACGCACGCACCAAAGGACCGAACTGGCCGAATTCGTTTAACGTTGCAGTCAGACAAGCACGCGCACCAAGAGCATGCGTGCAAGAGGAAACCTCAAATCTGCAGATTTCATCACGTACTTAATAACTCTGGTATCATTCGATCTGAGGGTTTCTGGATGAACGTGAAAAATGGCGTCAGTAGCCTGTTAATAAATCTGTGTTGATACAAATATATCAAAGGTTTTATGTTTGAAAGTCAGAAAATCATATACAGAAATAAACAGGAAATAAAGAGCTCAGTGTCATGAGTTACTTGAATTGTAATATACAACATATAGTATCTACATATGTTATTACCTTGTGTTGTGAGTAGCATGAATTATAATGTAGAATATTTAATAATATCTACATAAGTTCTTACTTTGCGTTATGACTAACTTCAATTATAATATAAAACAATAACATCTTCATATGTTATCACCTTGTCTTATGAGCGACTACAATTATAATAAAGAGCATTTAATGATATCTATATACGTTATCCTCTTATGTCATGAGTAACTTGAGTTATGATAAAGAACGTTTATAGTGATAAAGATAAAAAAGGTGATAAAGCGACCCACTTCCCCAACAATAATCCCAATAACCTTGGATAGGGAATTAGAAAAGATATATAATAAACTCGTAAATTATCTGGATAATATATAAGTTATTCCGAAAATATAAAATGAATTCCGAGAAACAGGAGAAACAACAAATGATATGATAAGATTAATAGAATAAATAATTCACGGCTTTTATAAAGAAAATAATTACATCCGCGTGATTCCCAGATAGTGAAAAAATGGTAGTTAATTATTAATAAACGTTTCCACACTCTTTATCCACTACAGTTAAGGAAACAAAATGGCACTTGGTTACTGAAAAACGGTTCCACATTCTTAATCCTCCACAGTTAAGGGTACAAAATTGAAGTTAATTATTTACTCTTGATTCACATTCTTTGTCCATAGCAGTCAAGGGAACAGAATGGTAGTTTTTTTTTTATTTATAAGTTGTTCTACATTCTTGATACACTACAGTGAAGGGTGCAAAATTGTAGTAATCCGAGAGTCGCGAGTTCGAATCCCCGTCGCACCAACATGCTCGCCCTTTCAGCCGTGGGGGCGTTATAATGTGACGGTAAATCCCACTATTCGTTGGTAAAAGAGTAGCCCAAGAGTTAGCAGTGGGTGGTGATGACTAGCTGCCCTCCCTCTAGTCTTACACTACTAAATTAGGGACGGCTAGCGCAGATAGCCCTCGAGTAGCCTTGCGCAAAATACAAACAAACAAAAGATAAACTTTTCTACATACGTAATCGACTATGCTTAAGGGTAGAAAACTGTTGTTAATTATTGAACAACTGTTCTACATTCTAAATCCATTACAATTAAGGGAAAAATTGGTAGTTGATCATAGATAAAGTGTTCTTCATTCTTAATCCATTAAAGTTAAGGGAATAAAATGACAGTCAATTATTATTAAACTGTTCTATATTCTTCATCCCCTAGAGTTAAGGGGAAAAATGGTAATTAATTAAGGATAAAGTTATCTACATTCTCAATCCACTTACAGTTCACGGAACAAAATTGTAGTTAATTATTAATACACTGTTCTACATTTTTAATTCACTATAATTAAGGGATCACAATTGTTGTTAATTATTGATAAACGTTTCTACATTCTTAATCAACAGTATTTATGGGAACAGAATGGTAGTTAATTGTGGATAAAGTTTTTTTTATATATTTTCAATCCACTTTAGTTAAGGAAACATAACTGTAGTTAATTATTTAAAAATTGTTCTATATTCTTAATCCACTACAGTTAAGGGAATAAAATGGTAGGTGATTATTGATAAACGTTTTCACATTCTTAATCCACTACAATTTAGTAATTAATGGTAATTAATTATTGGTAAACTGTTCAACATTCTTAACACATTAAAGTTACGAGAACAAAATGTTAGTTACATATTCTTTTATGTCTTTTCAAAATTATTACACTATGTAACTCAAATTTTGTTCCTGGATAGTATGGTTTATTTCGTAATTCGTTGTGAATCAAGATTTACATGTATTTATGCTACATTCTTATAAAAATGAACAAAAATTTAGAAGTGAGTATTTTTTAAGATAATGTAAATCACTTTCACGTATCAGCCCCCAAATATCGCCTCCCATCGTTTTTTTTGTTATACGCTCCTTGGTAGCGGCGTTCAATATCTAGTATATCTTGATGGAAGCGCTCGCCTTGCTCCTCTGAATATGCTTCCATGTTCTCCTTGAATTTATCAAGATGAGCATCAAGGGTATGGACTTTCAGAGATATCCTGCAGCCCGTTTTGCCGTTATTCTTCAACAGAGCTGCAACAAGTTTCACCTAATTCTCGACCTTGTGACTGCCCAAGAAGACCCTACCCACTGCGACAAAACTGCCCCAAACTTTTTTCTTTCCTACTGAGATTCTTGGGGAATTCTGTGCATTCTGGAATCTTCTTTATTCGTGGTTCAACAAAAACACCACCTTTGACCTTTGCCTCAGACAGCTTAGGGAAGGAGTCCTTATCAAGAACTGTGACAAATTGTTTCATAAGACCCAATTTTCTGTGAAATGGTGGGAACAACACCTTCTGAAAGTCCACTAGTGGCTCACACTTGACAGTGAGCCTTCCCAAAGAGAATTCGGTCTGTTGTGACCAGTGCTTTTTGTTGTCGTGCGCTGCGGTGTCACTGCTGTCTCAAAGGCAAAGATAACAGAAAAAAATTGGTAAAGCTTCCTTGAAGACCCATAAGGCATGCCACCATTTTGAAATCTCTGATAATCTTCCAGCCATACACATCATACTTCAAGGCTTCTAGCAAGGTCTTGACGCTGTTGTATTACTCTTTGAGGCGTACCAAATGAGCCAGGGGAAGAGATGGATAATTATTCCCTTTATGAAGCAGCACAGCTTTGAGGCTTCTGGATGAGCTATCAATGAAGAAGCGCCACTCGTTCGGGTTATAGGCAATTTCAATTGCCTCGCACAAACCGGATAGATTGTGGCACAAGCAGAGCCCATCTTGACGAGTGGAGAAGCTTGAAAAACGTCGGTGACGCTTCCTCTGACTTGCTGATTGCACACTTTCATCAAACAAATCCTACTCCTTGAACCTAAATGTCAAAGCTCGGAACTGACTTTGTTAGACCAAGATCTCTGATGAAGTCATTGAGGTCTCTTTGATTTGGGTAGTATGGGTTTCTCTCACCAGCTGCACCTCTGGAACAGTAATCTGGATCTTCAACGTCAACCTTCTCTTCTGATTTGCTGCTCTCTTCTGAGGATAGCATCTTTCTCTCTAGCGGAGTGGGTACAGGGAGCTCAGAGCAGTGTAGTATTAGAGCGATGGATGGAAGGTCGGGATACATGATAGCGGATGCATTCTTGCGAGCCCGACGTTTGGAAGGGTCCACCTTTCAGAAGTAGCAATTGCTTTAGTGGTCAGTGGGTTCACGCTACATTCTTGAAATAGTGAACTTCATGGCTCTCTTTTCCCCTCTGTACCAACCATCTTGCAAAAGAGCAAAATAAAATTATTATGGAGATTAAATATACTTCATCCACAACTAATGTGTAAAAGGCTCATGCAAAATATTTTATATGTGATATTTTTCTATACTATTTGAAATAAAAAAGATATTTAAATTTTAAAAGGTCTAAAATCTGTATAATATAAAATTTTACTGTTAAGCAAGGAAAAATTGTCTGCCTTACCTTCTAGAGTTTTTTTGCAGTGCTCGCAGGTAAAATGAGGTGAGCATGGTTTGTCTTGATTCACATATTTTAGCAGATGCTGTCACAGAGTACTTTTTCGCTCTTGTCTTGATAAATTGGCCACATACATAGCAGAATGCGTCTGGAGAATGCTTGCAACTTCTTGATGTAACTTCTAATAAAATCAAACAGATTTGTGTGTTCACTTCGGCAGCTAGAACTAAACCGAAGTTGTAAGTGATGAGCTCCTACATATATGTATTGCTATGGAAAGTTCTAGAAAATTCTCGTAAGTTCTGCAACATTCTCGAAAATTCTTGTAAGTTCGAGAAAATTCTCTATCAGCTCCCAAGCATAGAATCTATCTGGAAAGTTCTAGAGAATGGGTAAATTTGAAATTTTCAACACGCAAGTCACAAAAGCAAAGTTTGAAGAGAAAAATATGTCTTTTTCATTTGCTTTAGCCATTGGAAAATGACACTTTCTGCCTAGGAATAAGAAAAAGTAAAAATTTTGTTGCATAGTGTTATTCGAAGATGATGATGTGGAGTTAATTATTAATATTCTATTCTACATTCTTATTCCAGTATAATTATGCACAAAAATGGTTGTTTAATTATTAAAATAAAGTTTTTAAAATGGTTGAAAAAGTATACTTGTTAAAGTATTTGAAAAGTGGAAGGTTGATTAAACGATTTTTAGCTTTATCTGAAGCATAAAATGGTTGGCAAAATTATTTTAATATGAAAATGTGCAGCTGAAAAAAATAATATCATGTTACTCAATGTTTTAAAAGGCACATATAGTGATATTATTCTGTTAGACTGGGGTAAGTAAGGAAAACAAGGGTGTCAGCTTTCTTCTCAGGACTTTCTGTATTTAGTAATAATTCACACTCGTTTTTTTCTGATGTTAGTCATACCATGTTTTATTTTCTAAAATATATAATCCCTCAACCATGACATTATCTATCTTATTTCAGCAGGCCTGTAGAGCTCTGGTATCAAACTATGGGCATTGTTGAATATTAGATATATCTGAGATGGGGAATTTCACGTATTGTTATACGTAACATATAAAATAGCATTTTGGAACAACATGGAACCTTCTAGTCCATGTCGCGTGTTACATACTCTAAACTAAATTTGCTTAAGAACTCAAACCCAGCCCGTATAATTCATATACTTATCAACCTCTTTCTTCAACTTATTTAAATTTATTGTCTCTGCAACACCTGAAGACAACCCATTCCAAAAATAAAACGTATTTTTGTGTTCCCTAGTCCCACTGTTAAGTACATAGAAAAAAGATGATGCATCAACATTATCCATTCCCTTTACAATATTAAACGCTTCAATCAGTTTCCTTTAATTCTTGCTTTTTCAACAGAAAATAATATAAGAGATTTCATACTATTCTAGTGTGTCAACTCCTCCATCCCAGGAACCATTATAGTAACCCATCTCTTAACCCTTTCTAGCACTTCAATATCTTTTTCAAGTGACCTGCACAGTAAAATTATAACTTCTTTAGACTTATATTCGATATTTCTGTAGATACAACCTAAAATCGTATTTGCCCTACTACTAACAACCCCACACTGCTTGGATGGCTTTAGAGACTGATCAACTATTACACCAAGACCACTTGCTTTATTGGCAGTAACAAGATTGTTCATATCGAAATTATATTTATCATTTAAATTATGATAACCCACGTGTACTACCTTGTATTTATTATAATTAAACTCTATCTGCCATATATTTATACAACTCACTGAGTGATCTGAACCCTTTTATAAATCAACAGCAGCATATTCACAGCTAACAACACCCCATATTCTGGTCTCTTTTGGAAATGTAAGTAATTTATAGATTTATTCACCTACGCCATTGATGTAAATCAAAAAGAGCAAAGGTTCGAAGACTGAGCCCTGAGGTACCATACTTGTGACATTAATCCAGTTGACTGAAGTCCATTTGTAACAAACAACCCTATGCCTTCTTCCATCCCACAACTCATCTATCTAGATTACTAACTTTACTCCCACACATATGAAGACAATTTTTACAAGCCTTTCATGTGGCACTTTGTCAAATGCTTTTTGTAGATCCAGATACACCAAATCTACATCCTTACCCTCATCTAAATTAAGAGTAACCTTTGCAAAGAATGTCAAAATATTAGTAAAGTAACATTTTCCCTTAGTGAAACTATGTTGACTGTGCATTTAAGATTCCAAAGCTTTGTGCGAAATTTAAAAAAAACAAAAACTTTTATCATAAAATAACCGGTTAATAGTAATATTACAGAGATCCCAACCATTACGATTTGAGCGTAATTATTACGATTTTGGTGTATACATTACGACTCTACGCTCATACAGACAAATATTACGACTTGCCGCAACTCACAAATTATTATATATTATATAGGCCTATACAATAAAGTGATAAATTGTTCTCTTAAGGCTTGAGAGGGGTGAAAAGTAAATTTCTAGTGAGATACAAATAAATTTTGATAATAAATAAAAGACAAAGTCCTAATTGCAACTTGGGATAATCATATTTGTGCTTGAAATAATAAAAAAGTATATGTATCTCCAACGTCTACAAATAGTTTGAGTGCGGTGCTCCTCCTTACTGGGCACGTGGGGGAATCCATAGTTACGTCATCAGTACTTGTCAGTCAATCAGCGCTCGCATAGATGGGTATTTTTCGTTTTCTAAGCGGCATAGAAACACCAATGCGATCGTTCACAAGATAGAAAAAAGGAGGCCTCGTTCACCAGATTGTTTTGTTTCTTGCAAATCTAAAAGGACTAAAACTGTGAATCAAAAATTTAGGAAAGAGTATAGTGCAAAATATCCGGTCATTGCATCAAAAGTCAGTGACAGTCATGCGTTTTGTACAGTTTGTCACATCGATTTTTCTGTGCCGCATGGCGGGATAAACGATTGTTCCAGACATACAAAATCGGCATCTCACTAACAAAAGGCTGAGGCGAAGACAAAAACGATGTAGATAACGACGTTTATGAGTGAGTAAGAATTCAGAATATGAAACCATGAATGCAGAAGTGATGTTCAAGCAATTCGTCATTGCTCATGATTTACCCCTAGTTGTAGCCGATCATGCAGGACATCTATTCAGAAAAATGTTCCCACACTTTGATATAGCGAAAAAATATGACTGTGCTAGAACCAAAACTACAGCCATTGTACAAATGTTGGGTTGTGAAGATGAAAAAAATGATTTCAAGGATACTTACTAACAGTGTTTTCATTTTAGCCACAGATGAATCCACAGACTTGAATGACTCAAAACTGTATTCAGTGGTTGTATGGACTCTGTCTACAATCATTACGCTCAGTCATTTCAAATAGTTGGCATCTCTGATATTGTAATGCCCCCATATCTCAAATAGCGAGCATTTGTATTGAAAGTATCCGAAACTGTGACTCGCTGATTACGAGTGAATCATCCTTATCACCCAGTCATAATAATTAAAATTTTCGTCTTCGAGATTATTTCAAGTACAAGATGAGCTGAAAAATAGGAAAGAAAGATGCAAGTGCACTCTTATGGTTCAGCGGTAAGTGTTACGCTGAAATTCGGGGTTCGATTCTATATAGCGCACTGTGCGTTTTTGCGCTTAAAATCAAAACTGAACATATTGATGGTTACTCACTTTTAACATTTGTTATCGTGTTTAACTTTAACACAATCTCTTAACAGAGCGATTCGGGGTGATGCTGATAAACTACTTAATTCGATTATGTACGAATTATAATAAAGCTTGTTAATGTGCATGTCCGGTTACTGTTACACCTTGTTAGAAGGAAAGAAACTCAAATGTTGCACTAAAATTTCAGACATGTTCCCCACGGAGCAGCCTATTTAAAGTTGATAAGTTTCGAAGATCAACAGGGTTCATGTGTTGTATTCATGTGTTTATTTCTTTCACATCTCACTTATAACCATGTATTATAAATATAAGTGTTTGTTTTTGTTTCATAAATAAATCCATTATCCTCAACATAGATGAAAAAGGACCATATATATAAAATCAGCGTTTTCGACATATGTACCGGTTTCACTCAGAGGTAAATAATGCCTTTCTTCAAGGGTGAAGTCCTAAAGTTTTATGTAGATTTATTCGTTTGTTTCACTTACTTGTTTATCCTCTTTTTGTTTACTTTCGTATCATGAATAGAATATCTCATATATTGCAACATTGTTTATTTTCTTTTTTTGTAGTTAAACAGAAAACTCCACAACGGGCTGTCTGTGCTTTGCCAACCACGGGCATTGTAAACCGGTTTCTAGCATTACAAATCTGTACGAATAAACAGTTGTATTAATTTTTATATGCAAAAACGGCTCTTCTGGGCCCAGAAAACACTTCAAATAGAAGAGCGAACAACGTTTCGACCTTCTTCGGTCATCGTCAGGTTCACGTCAGTTGTATTAATGAATGCATTCATGCTGTGAGCAATGTGGAAAATATCTACAGTACAGTTTAGACAATCAATACACGTTGTAATTGTTTCGTAACTTCCTATTTCTCTTGGTTTCTTGGGCATCACAATAGAGATATATTATCATACACTGGTTTCTTGAACATCACAAAAATATAATATATTATCATAGACCAATTTGTTGGACATAACAAAATAAGAGATATCATCAGACTGCTTTGTTGGGCATCACAACAAACGTGTCAGTGTTAAACCCTTCCTAAAAGTGTGGACCTGGCGTAGCCAAGCGCGTTAAGGCGCGCGACTCGTAATCTGAGGGGTCGCGCCAAACATGCTCGCCCTCCCAGCCGTGGGGGCGTTATAAAGTGACGGTCAATCCCACTATTCGTTGGTAAAAGAGTAGCCCAAGAATTGGCGGTGGGTGGTGATGAGTAGCTTCCTTCCCTGTAGTCTCACACTGCTAAATTTGGGATGGCTAGCGCAGATAGCCCTCGAGTAGCTTTGTGCGAAATTTAAAAAAAACATAAAATTTAATGGTGAATATCTTGAGAACCTAAAACATTTCTAAGATATCGAGAAAACGGGAAAGTGTCCTAAAAACAAAACAACACTACGTACGACCTGAATACCCTACGTTAATCAGAGAAACAACTTTATATATTCAATATAGAAAAGTATCAGCAGAAATAAAAGAGGTGTGGAATGTGTAATCAGTTAGGGATTAGACCAATATGACTGTACTGTGGTATACTTTAAAACTAACACAAAGTTAATAAGGGGAGGGTATGTTGAGGCGAAATTAGAAAAACAAACTAAAAGTGTGAAATTTTTTTGTGGTTTTTTGTATTAAGCACAAAGCTGCACAATGGGCTATCTGTGCTCTGCCCAGCACAGGTATCGAAACCCGGATTTTAGCGTGCAAGTCCGCAGACATACCGCTGAGCCACTGGGTCAAGTGCACAATTCTACAGTAGACATACAAGCATCGAAAGTTTTTGATTGCAGGTGGTGATTTACCAAATAAACTAACTTTTCTTATCACTGAGATAAATAATTCTGCAGTACATGAAACCGAAACTCAATATTGTATCGAAATAAAAATAAAAATGTATGTCAGTATCATTAAATGTTCTGTACATCAAGTTACTGATGAGATAATAACATATGCATGTATTATAAAATGTTCTTTATTATAATTAAGGCTCCTCGTGGCATAAAGTAATAAAGTATGTAGATATTATTAAATGTCCTTTATTAGGA
The DNA here is from genome assembly GCA_011833715.1 of Carcinoscorpius rotundicauda. Classification (NCBI taxonomy): domain Eukaryota; kingdom Metazoa; phylum Arthropoda; class Merostomata; order Xiphosura; family Limulidae; genus Carcinoscorpius; species Carcinoscorpius rotundicauda. The sequence continues at coordinate 65,844,853 of CM022392.1, read as the reverse complement.
TACAAGTTACTCATAAAACAAGATAATAACGTATGTAGATATTATTCAAAGTTCTATATTAGAATTCAGGCTCCTCATAACACAGTGTAATAACGTATATGCCCACGCTAGGACAGCAGTAAGTCTACGGATTTACAAGGCTAAAATCAGCGGTTCGATTCCCCGCGTAGGGCTCAGCAGATAGCTCGATGTGGCTTTGTTATAAGAAAAACACACACAATAACGTATGTACATATTATTAAATGTCCTTTATTATAATTCAAGTTACTCATGACACAAGGTAAAAGCGTATGTACATATTATTGAAGGTTCTTTATTGTAATTCAGGTTACTCATAACACAAGGTAATAACGTATGTAGATATTATTAAATATTTGCTTATTTGTATATTAGTAAAATCCGCATTGTCATCTTTTTCTGCGATCATTATATTATGTTTTTTTTGTTTGGATTTAAGGGCAAATTTACACAATAGGCTATCTGTGCTTTGCCTACCACCCTATTTCTAGCGGTGTGAGTTTGTGGACATACTACTGTGTCATTGGAGGGCATGTTATATTATGTAGCATATGTTTCTTGCAACGCTAACATTTCCTGTATAAAGCATTAATTTCTCTGCCATTCGGATTTCTCTGTTGGCATGGCCAAGCGTGTTAAGCCGTGCGACTCGTAATCTGAGGGTCGCGGGTTCGCATCCCCATCGCGTCAAACATGCTCGCCCTCCCAGTCGTGGGGACGTTATAATGTGATGATCAATCCCACTATTCGTTGGTAAAAGAGTAGCCTAAGAGTTGGCGGTGGGTGGTGATGACTAGCTGCCTTCCTTCTAGTCCTGCACTGCTAAATTAGGGACGGCTAGCACAAATAGCCCTCGAGTAGCTTTGTACGAAATTCAAAAATAAACAAAACGTCTGTGGGACAGTGATAATTCTTCGGACTCACAACTTTAAAATGAGGGATTTGATTCTCCTTGGTATACAAAGCGAAATGCCCGATGTGGATTTGCTACAAGTAAACACGTGACTGGTCAGTTACTAAACATGTCTGCTTCCTATTTGTTGTGTGAATCCGACGATTTTCTTCCAGTATGAGGTCACTGAGCAAACAGTTCACCTAGTTTCATAAACTGGAAAACAAATCTACTCTTCATATTTCTGTACAGATTAAATCGATGACATATTGATCGTGTTTGATGCCTTTCTCGATAGCTGCTAACAACAAACAAATATTTGCGCACTTGAACTGTATCTTTCCAATGTACTGTTGTCATAAGGCGACGTAAGGCCTTCAACTGTGAGCTAACCACTGAATATGAAATATGCTCAATATTATTGCAAAATATCGACATACCTTCGTCATAGCACATCAGTTTTTAATCTTAAAAAAATATTTTCTTGTCTGAACCACAATTATCATTTAGAACTTTTATCCAAATTTGGTGAAATTGTTTTCTGAACTCTCTTGTAAAAATTGTAATGTTAGATTTGGAACCTTCTTTTATACAAAACAAAAACACATTTGAACTTTTTTTTTCAGTTATATTCAGTTTAATTTAAGTACTTTCAATACCGAGTAACGTCGGTTATGTCTTTTATTATTTCATAAGACCTTATCCAAACCAAACATATAACAGACCTTACGTCATTAATCAAACACTAAAATTTAATTCACCAGCTGAGCAGATAGCTCTTAATTAACATTCAAGTTTCCATTAACGTGTTCCTACTCGAAAACATTTTTTTGCGTATTCTAATAAAACATTAATAAACCTATTATGGGTAGTTGTTGTTTTGAATTAAGCACAAAGCTACACAATGGGCTATCTGTGCTCTGCCCACCACGGGTATCGAAACCCGGATTTTAGCGTGTAAGTCCGCAGACATACCGCTGAGCCACTGGGTGGCTATTATGGGTAATTAACCTGTTAAGGAGGAACGGATTTCAGTATACTGAATCACGAGAAAGGAAACCGTCTAAAACACATCTGAATCTCTGAAGAGGACATTTATCTTTAGAACATTTATAGTTTATATAACACACTTTACATTTTATGTTACAAATTTTCGGTTCATCTTTCATCGCTACTTAGCGTTTCGTATGTCTGTTTTCCGTTTTGTTTTCCTTTGACATGTCTAACCTCTTCTTGACTTCAGTTTCTGCTGATCCAAGTTCACAAGAGAGAACTCGAACCTCTACTTAGAATCATTTACATAATTGTAGTTTATTGAATCTACTCTTCATGTGTTAAATGGGTTTATCTCTGTCGTTACTTTACTGTAATTGTGAGCCATCATTCACTCCGTTTTATTCATAAAAATATTCCGACCAAACCATCCTTTCTTAAATTTTAGCGAAGTACAGAAAAGAATGAAACCCGGCCAATTCAATCTTAAAAAGATTTCTGTTTAACTTATTTGTTGTCTTGTGAGAAGAACAAAGCTAGCTAACTTCCACTTCACCATAAACATGGATTTATTCCTCCAAATAAGGGATAAGTGAGTAGAACATAGTTAGCCAATCTCTAATTCACTACACGTGAAACATGTATGTATCCTCAACAGAAAGGATGAGTGAACACAAAATTAACCAACTTCAAACACTGATTTATCCTTTACAGAGAGGTTAAGTGAACAGAAAAATCCAACTTCACTACGAACAGGTTAACCCCGTATCTTACCTAATGGAGAAAACCTTACGCACATAAATTTTCCAGTAAAGATTGACCAGTGGTCAACACCGATCGGTTTTATAAAGATGGCTGAAACTGACAGACATGTTTATGATGAAAAGTTACTATAACTTCTAATAAGGAGACAATCTAGGAGATGTTCTACGCGACGGTCTAGGAGATGATCTAGAGAACACTACAGGAATAATAGTGTTTTATAAAAACATGATTTTCGTCAAATGCTCTTGCTTTCAAAGTTATCTCCCGCTGGAACAACGATAAGTCTATGGATATCCAATGGGTTGGATTTCCCTCTGTGAACACAGCAGATAGCTCGATAAGGCGTTGCTGTTACAAAACACACACACACACTCTTTCAAAGTTTAAGAACACCAGTACTTCAATTTTCATCAGAGAAGAAAGAATGTTTGAGGTCTACCAGTCACTTATAATTAAAACTAAGTATTGTTAATCGTAACTCTTCTGGTAGAAGGTATTACATAGTTGTAGCTACGATATGTCTTGTAGTAGAAAACCTGTGTTAGCTGTAATCAGACGTAGTAGTATTACTTCATGTTGTCTTTGTTAAAGGAGTGAACCTGTTTGTGAAATAAATTATCTCCAACAGAAACGTTTCCTCAAAGAATGTTTGTTTATTTTGGAATTTCGCACAAAGCTACTCGAGGGCTATCTGTGCTAGCCGTCCCTAATTTAGCAGTGTAAGACTCAGGAAGGCTGCTAGTCATCACCACCCACCGCCAACTCTTGGGCTACTCTTTTACCAACGAAAAGTGGGATTAATCGTCATATTATAATGCCCCCACGGCTGGGAGGGCGAGCATGTTTGGCGCGACTCGGGCACGAACCCGCGACCCTCAGATTACCAGTCGCACGCCTTAACGCGCTAGGCCATGCTCGGCCTCACAAGGAATGTTACAGTATGTGTTTTCACGCATGTGCAAGTGGGATCACCAATATCACCCGTGTTCATTAATTTGTACTAAGAATACCCACCATTCTAAGAAACTTCTAACGGCTGCTCTTTGTAAAAATAATTAGAATATTCAGAGGAAGAATGCAATGATTTAAAATTAAACTAAACATGTTAAAATACGTGGGAATGCAATTACAATCAATATAAATAATTATTTACTGCGTGACGGTAGCAGAATGTGGTAACTTTGTTTTTAAAGGACTTAAACAAAGTGAGGTAGTAGGTCGAAAAAAAAAATCCATAGTTTAATATATTTATTAGCCCTTTTGGGAAAAAAAAAACGTACTTTTTCTCGATAATTTGGAGATAAAAATGGCGATTGCATTTTGTTATTTATATTTAAAGTCTGGTCGGTTGTCAGGAGGCTTAACTTTCTTATTACCTAGAACAAGCTTAGTGGTTAGTATGCCCAAACTGTTAAGTCAGTGTCCATGTGCGCTTCTCTTTAACAGTAAATTCCATTGTGTAATTAAGGTAGATCATAAGCTATTGGCTATCTGTCTTCTTTTCGGTCTCAGACTTAGGTACGAGTGTGCCCATAAAGGTCTTCATATGGCTTTGTGCGAAAATTTCTCTAATAACCATAACAGCTTCATGGACAATGAAATTCATTCTGCAGGTTAAACTTCACAACTTAATGAATAATTGAGGAAAAAAACAATTAAATTTAGGTGTTCAAAATGAATAACTAGTTGTTTACTTGTAAAATAGTCATGTTTACCTTCAAGAGATATTGTAAAGATTGTTGTAATAAATATAATGTAACTTCTAATATATCCTAGCTAGAGTAGGGTTAGGGATCTCAACTGTTAACCTAGGGGTTGCGAGTTTGATTCTACGACCCACCAAACGTGCTCGTTCTTTTAGGCGCGTGGGCATTATTATGTTAAGATCAATCGCACTGTTCGCTAGTAAAAGTGTAACTAAAGAAATGGCGGTGGTTGGTGGTGAATTTCTTCTAGTCTTTCACTTTTAAATTAGGAACGGCTAGCTCAGATAGTGCTTGTGTAGCTTTGTGCAAAATTGAAAATAAATCAAACCAAACATTGTAAGCATGTGTAATATGTAGATTAATGTGACGATACAGACCTGGTAGTTAAGGCTCTCTACTCATAGTATACAGGTTGTGGATTTGAGTCCCCGTTACAGAAAATGATCTCCCTTTTCAGTAAGTGGATCGTTATATGTGATAGTCAATTCCTTTCTTCGTTAGTAAAAGATTAATACCAAGATTTGCATACACTGATTTACGAACTTCACTAGTACATATAACATTACACTGATCTACGAACTTTATTAATACATATAAGACTACATTGATCTACAAACTTCATTAATACATATAACAGTACACTGATCTACGAACTTCATTAATACATATAAGACTACATTGATCTACGAACTTCATTAATACATATAACAGTACACTGATCTACGAACTTCATTAATACATATAACAGTACACTGATCTACGAACTTCATTAATACATATAACAGTACACTGATCTACGAACTTCATTAATACATATAACAGTACACTGATCTACGAACTTCATTAATACATATAACAGTACACTGATCTACGAACTTCATTAATACATATAACAGTACACTGATCTACGAACTTCATTAATACATATAACAGTACACTGATCTACGAACTTCATTAATACATATAACAGTACACTGATCTACGAACTTCATTAATACATATAACAGTACACTGATCTACGAACTTTGCTGATACATATATAACTGCTTCCTTTTTCATACTATTGTTGGATTTTTAGCACAAAGATATACAATGTGTTATCTGTACACCGCTGGGAATCGAATTCAGATTTACAGGTGACCCATCAAGAAACTCCTGTATATTTTTCATTATTAATTAAATAACAATAGATTGATCTACAGTGACACACCTGACGACACCTTAATCTACTTACTTTATTAATATATGGAACGTTACTCTCTGCTACGTTCTCCATTAATACATATGATAATGTATGAAATTACACGCATGATTAAACTTTGTAATAATAGAACATTCAGTCACGTGTATAATAGCCAACTCACGATATTTTCTAGATTTTTTCATGTTATTTTATATTATTCGTGGATTTAGAGATTCTGAAGGAAATTAATATTAAAAATTTATTTAATGCGAAAACAGTGAATTCACAAAGTTTGGTTCACAGTCCATTGACTTGAGGTGCCCCTCCCAGTGGCTCAGCGGTATGTCTGCGGACTTAAACGCTAAAATCCGGGTTTCGATACCCGTGGTGGGCAGAGCACAGATAGCCCATTGTGTAGCTTTGTGCTTAATTCAAAACAACAACAACAACGACTTGAGGTAGACAGAGCTGGTATCGATCTCACATTCTCTGGGTGCAACCATATTAAAAATAAAGTATTTTTTCAAGTTATTCTCGGCCTGGCATGGCCGAGCGCGTTAAGGCGTGCACTCGTAATCCGAGGGTCACGAGTTCGCGCCCGCGTCGCGCTAAAACATGCTCGCCCTCCCAGCCGTGGGGGTGTATAATGTGACGGTCAATCCCACTATTCGTTGGTAAAAGAGTAGCCCTAGAGTTGGCGGTGGGTGGTGATGACTAGCTGCCTTCCTTCTAGTCTTACACTGCTAAATTAGGGACGGCTAGCACAGATAGCCCTCGAGTAGCTTTGTGCGAAATTCTAAAAAAAACAAAACAAAAATCAAGTTATTCTTGGTAATTGTAGCTGTTTTATAAAACTTGTTAAAAGTCTAGAAGAAATATAAATAATAAATGGAATACATTTACACAAATGTTTTAATTTGGGTCATCACATTTGGAAGTTCAATTGTTAACCTGTTAATAACAGTTTCCTGTAGAATTTGTTTTTGCCGCATGACACATTACCGCGTGTTATGAAAGGTAATAATAATAGTATATTTGTAACATTATTCCTACAGTACACGTCGCATGAATTTAAATTAGGGTATAGCAATTAACTACACAGAATATACCCTGGTATTTTGCGTATATAACATTAATATTAAAACACCCTTCACGTAAATTATAAAAGTTCAAACGTTAAGTTACACGTTTGATGCTTTTCTTCTTGGAAAATCGACTAGTGGTCATTGCTGGGAAAACTTTTTAAAATGTGAACAGTTAAGGATGAGAAGAGTTCCAGCCGTATTACATAGAACACTCGTCTTGTGACGTCATATGAGTTTTATGAGGATTTATATAAACAAAACATTTCAAGATGCGACGCGAAAATTCTTCACGAGCTCAGGAATTTATATGAATGTGCCGAAACGTCGATACCATATCCCTTTTATTTAATTAAAAGGTGTCTCTTTGTTTCTGATACTGCCATCAAGTTACAGAAGGGATATTCGTGCCAGATGTAACTAATTTCGAAATTATAGCTAAAAAGGGAAACAGCCAGTCAACAACGACTATCGACGACTCTTCGTCTGTTTTTGTTGAGACTAAGTATTGGTATTTGACTATTACTCTTATTAAGCATGTGTAGCCTCAAACTGCGATTTTATTTCGATAAGGAGACGCGAAACGTAGAACTTTGGACCCACAACCCTGCTCCAAACGTTGGTAACAAATACTCCTCAGATTAGATATTTAAACTTGACAGTGATGAGTGTTACGGCTACAGAGCTTTCTGGCGGCGGACCCAATACTTCACTAACACATATCTCAACTGTGTTTCGGTGATGAGATTTAATAATCTGCTGAATTTCTTTGTAATCACAAATGATGTAAATTCAGAGTATAGTTTCAAGTAACCATTTTGTTAGGAATACTGGATTTCACTTCCGAAGGGGTGATAGGCTTATCATGTTGAGTGTATGTTTTCTTAAAGCAAAGTCACATCAGGCTATCTGCTGAGCTCACCGAGGGAACTCGAACCTATCATATTGAACCTGAATGATCCTGGTTTACAAATATACCACAGAAAATTGTTTCTCACAAACTACGTAATCTTCTCAACTTCCTCATAAGCGGGATGTTTTATATTCTGATCTCTTAGAAATTTTAACTATATTGTTGGAACCTTAGAGAAGTAAGATATTTACAATACCCATTTAAAGAAGTCAAAATACATTTACAATAAACTAGAATTTTAAATCACCTCAAATTATTTTGCACCTGAAAATAAAAGCTTTCAAATGTATTTTTCTTTTAAAACTCAAGTCTTAGTGTTTGATGTTTAATAATTCAACGGATAAGAAATAAGTCCAGATAACTAACATAATCAAAAGTTCGAAAGCATAACCAACGTCAAACAGAGTGACAGCGTATGTCTACGGACTCACACCGCTAGATAGCGGTGACACTAGCTACATATAGTGTACATATATTGTGTAACATTGTGCTTAATTCCAATCAATTAGAGAGTGAGATTAAAACCCTAACTCGCGCCATCTAGTTGTTAACCTTGGCAAACAATAAAACAGTAAGACTGCTTTAAACGTGGCTTTAAAATCGTTTATAATGAATCAGTTCTCAAAGCATGCTAAACTGGAACATGTCTTGCACACTTTCAGAAACGTATTTTCAGCTATATAGTCGCTATTTATCATGTAATATACAGTATTATTGTTTCAGGCCATCTACAGGTTCATGAAGTATATTTATATATCCATTATATACTCATTTTTCCACAAACCGAGCCGGGGTGGAAGTGCCTATATTAGAAACTCAAGGTTCGCCTCAACATACCCTCCCCTTATTAACTTTGTGTTAGTTTTAAAGTATACCACAGTACAGTCATATTGGTCTAATCCATAACTGATTACACATTCCACACCTCTTTTATTTCTGCTGAGACTTTTCTATATTGAATATATAAAGTTGATTAACTTTGATTTCTCTGATTAACGTAGGGTATTCAGGTCGTACGTAGTGTTGTTTTGTTTTTAGGACACTTTCCCGTTTTCTCGATATCTTAGAAATGTTTTAGGTTCTCAAGATATTCATCATTAAATTTTATCTGTTTTTTAAATTTCGCACAAAGCTACTCGAGGGCTATCTGTGCTAGCCGTCCCTAATTTAGCAGTGCAAGACTAGAGGGAAGGAAGCTAGTCATCACCACCTACCGTCACATTATATCGCTCCCATGGCTGAAAGGACAAGCATGTTTGGTGCGACCGGGATTCGAACCCACGACTCTCGGATTGCGAGTCGAAAGCCTTAACTCACATGACCATGCCGAGCCTTCATTAAATTTCATATATAGTGTTAGTTCATATAATTTCATATATAGTTTGCGTCCAGGTCACCACATAATGAAGCAGTTTCTGACATGGCACTAAAACAAACGTTAGCTAAACGGAAGTGATCTTAAAGTCTCATATAGCTGTATTGATAACATTTCATCATACACAGTAACATTAACTCGTTACGACTTGAGATTCTGGAAACGATGTTGTCTTTGTTTTATTACAGTGCTTGGTTGTTAGAGTAGAGACAAAGTTCATTGCTTTATTATAATGTTTGATTGTTACATTAGAGACTAAGTTCATTGTTTTATTACGATTTTGGTTGTTAGAGTAGATACTAAGTTTAAGCACGATGGCAGGAAGATTTCATGTATGTGATGAAGAAAAGGACAGCAGCCGCATTGCTCTGTAAATGGAATTAATTAAATAGGCTTAACGTTCGCTGTTGATTATATTAAACCAACACCTAGTCTCATAGTACTATGTTGTCATTTCCATGGCAACCATGAACTGTGATGTTTCCAATCTAAAAATGATATGATAAGGACGATAAATTGGTCTGATAAAAACACCATCAACGTGATTTATGCAGTTGAGGCCATACATTAATTTGCATACACTTAAGCTTATATCGGACTTGATGAAAAGCGATGTTTTATGATTACGCACACACTTCACACAATAAAACGAAGGGTTTTCTGTGATCTTGTTTGATTTTTCGTTTGTTTATTTTCAATTCCACTTTCGAAACTTTCTTGGCACGTTTTATTTCACAAATTGTTTTTGGAACAAATTCTGGAACTCAAAAACGTCTTCCACTAGTACAGCGGTAAGTCTACGGATTTACAAAAGCTAAAATCGTGGGTTCAATTACCTTCGGTGGACCCAGCAGATAGCCCTATGTCTCTTTGCAATAAGAAAAAAACACATACTCAAAAAACATGTAATAATTTAAATTAACCATGAATTTGTCAGCTGCATGTTAAAACTAGAATGTGTAAAGTGTAAACCTAACGTAGCTTATACGTTAGGCTTAACATTTCCAATTGCTGTTTAAACGTTAAAACTGCTTTAAATCACAATTTGTAAATCACCCGACAGCAACTACTTGTGAATTAGTTTGAACCAAATCCGTTTGAAATAGTTTTGGGGATATTCTGAATAAAATTTTTAGAGTTAGTGAATATTATTTGCTTGTTTCATTAAACAGTTACATAGGCCAAGTCAAACAAAATGTTACTTTTGCATGTTTCCCCACGTTTATAATGTTTCATTTTGTGTTTTTCTTATAGCAAAGCCACATCGGGCTATCTGCTCAGACCACCGAGGGGAATCGAGCTCCTGATTTTAGCGGTTGTAAATCCGGAGACATACCGCTCTCCTAGCGGGAGGTGATATGTTTCACAGAATATAATTAAAAATAACCTGAATTGTACGACTTCAATATTTTTGTGTATAGGTGAGGTTTGTTTCTAAGACGCATTTAAAGTCTAAATTTACTATCAGATTATATGTTGTGATGAAAAGAATATAATACAATATAGTGTTTACAGTAATTGTAATGTAATACAGGACGTAAAAGACACTACGTCTATGTGTTATTAAACAGAATATAATACAAAATAGTGTTATGATAGTTATCTGGTTCTATGAAATGGACTCGTGATTTATCACATTATTGAAATAGGAAACGAAAACTAAACATTTGGCACATTATATCTTTTCTAGTTTTTCTTAAGGCTGTATAATTTTAACAATCATGTCGTTTGATTATTCTCCTTCCTTTAGCTTTCTAATGTAGACGATGAAATATAATTAACTGACAAATGATTTAAAACCGGATAAAAAATAATAAAAAAAACGTAAGAAAAACACGAAAATAATCTTTTTTCAACTTTATCATGTTTATCTTATCTACATTTTAATTATAATATGCCACCTATTTTGACTTAATATCGAAAGTTTGAAAAAATAGTAAAACTTGACATGTGTCGTTTGGAAGAAAGGATTAATGTTATCGGTGCTAGTAATTACTTCTTGACTTAGTATAGCTGCCCCAGGCTGTAGTAAATGTACTGTTTGTAATTAATATAATTATTAAGCCTATACAACTTTGTTATTTAAATTACAGAATGTAACTCCACCCATGTTCCCATGGCAACATTAGTATGAATGTATAACTATTTCGTTACAGTGTGAATTATAAATGACATAAAAGAAATAAATATTACACCAAGATAATGTTAATTTTATAATCACCAAACTAATTTACGTTTCGATCTAATTTTAGTAAAATTTGAACCACTTTTGTTTTGTGTTTTCTGAAGCTTTTTAATTGGGTTGCATTTGCAAATAATAATTAAGCTGCAGTAAAACAAATATAGTGCTGTCATCTATTGGCCTTTTCATTAGAATATTTATTCAGGTTTTATTGAACATTTTCAACCGTGCAGTGACGCGGTTGATTTTACTTAAATATAGAAATACCGATTTTTTTTTAACATTTCATATTATTGGTAAATGTCTGAAGAAGTATTTGTCAAGTAATAATAATATTTTTTTTTATAACTTAAAACATTATATGAATAATATTGTATTAATATTGAGATCAAAAAAATGTATTAAATAAAATTTCAGATGACACACCACGCATACTCGCCCTTTTAACCATGACGATGTTATAATATTTCGGTCAATCCCACTATTTGTTGGTAAAGGAGTATTCCAAGAGTTAGCGGTGGGTGGTGATGACAAGCTGCCTTCCTTCTAGTCTTACACTGCTAACTACGGCCTGGCATGGCCGAGCGCGTTAAGGCGTGCGCTCGTAATCCGAGGGTCGCGGGTTCGCGCCCGAGTCGCGCTAAACATGCTCGCCCTCCCAGCCGTGGGGGCGTATAATGTGACGGTCAATCCCACTATTCGTTGATAAAAGAGTAGCCCAAGAGTTGGCGGTGGGTGGTGATGACTAGCTGCCTTCCCTCTAGTCTTACACTGCTAAATTAGGGACGGCTAGCACAGATAGCCCTCGAGTAGCTTTGTGCGAAATTCCAAAACAAACAAACAAACAATACACTGCTAACCAAACAATATAATAGGCATCAAATTCGTGTATTTTGAAATTCATTCCAGTTCTGTCGAAATTTTAACCGCTAGATGGCAATAACTGTGGTTACGAGTTTTAAAATTCAAAGTTGTTATTAAATAATAAATTATCAACAACCCAGCTGTAAATTGAATAATTAATTTTTGTTTAGTGAAATATTACAAAATTTGTTAATAAGTATGTATGGTAACAAGAAATTAATTTTCTGTATAATATTGGCTGTAAACCTATCCTAATTAATTATAATAACATCTTACCTGTCAATAAAGTTTCAACATTCCTGTCAATAATAACATGCTGTTCATGTAAATAATTATGCACTGTCCCTGACAATATTGGTACCTTATCTGCTAGTTAATTGTGCTGATGCGGTTAAAATGATTAACATGATAATGTTAACGCTAGTACATTTTCTGGTCGATCAAATTGTTGATACTATCAGTAATGTTAGTACATTATCAGCTTGTTAAAAGTGTTAATACGATAAAACAATATTAGTAATACACATTGTATACTTTTTCAAAGTGTTAATATGGTCAACATTCTTCTTACTGTACATTATCTGCTTGTTAAAATTGTTACTGCAGTCAATATTGTTGGTACTGTAGATTATCTGGTGGCTAAAATTGTTAATACGATAAACATTGTTGGTGCTGTGCATTATGTGCTTATTAAAATTGTTAAAACAGTTAACATTGTTTGGACTGTACATCTGGTTGTTAAACTTCTCAGTGCTTTCAGTATTGTTGGTACTGCACATTTTCTACTTGTTAAAATTGTTAACATAGTCAACATTTTTGGAATTGCACATTATTTGTTTGTTAAAATTGTTAAACTGTCAACGTTGTTAAGACTGTACATTTTTGGTTGTTAAAATTGTTAATACAGTCAATATTGTTGGGACTGCACATTATCTTGCTGTTAAACTTGTTAATGGTGTCGGTATTGTTGGGACTGTACATTTCTGCTTGTTAAAATAGTTAATACAGTCAATATTGTTCAGACTGTACATTATCTGCTTGTTAAAACTGTTAATGATGTCAATACTGTTTGGACTGTGCATTATTTGCTCGTTAAAATTGTTAACATCGATAATAATGTTGGTACTGTACATTATCTGGTTGTTAAAATTGTTAATAATACTATCAATATTGTTTGTACTGTAGACTGACTATCTGCTCGTATTGCGCCTGCTTATAGCTGTTTATATAAAACAGAATACTACTGTGAAACCTAGAAAGTTTTCTGTTTTATTAAGTTAACGATCGGTTTTTTAACCTTTAAAAATCATCAGCTGAGCTGCTGCTTAAAACATTCCTGCTGTTTAAGGGAGGTCCAGAATAGTCCTTCAGATGTTGAAGAATTACGGGAAGATTTACGGATATTTTCCTGATCAATATAGACGTGAAGTAGCGTCCGAGGTTTAACAAGAGTTTCATTGGTTATTTTGTCATTAAAGTGTTGTCATGAAGCTCAAACTGTCCCTTTAGTGGTGGAGAGGGTGGTTCAGTTTCCATGGTAATCCGAATATGTGAATCAATTTTTGTACATCGTGAAACATACAGTTGCGTCGCTTTCTGTGCCCTTAGTTTTTATTGAGTACAATACCAGTGAGAATTAGGGTGTTTTCTTAAACTAAAAATCAGTATAATAGATATATAAGAAATCTCAATGTAAAGTTTTAAAGTAGGTATAATAATTATGAAATATCTTATGAATCTAAAAACAGTATTTCCAGTTACTTCATAATGTGCCTGGTATGACAAGAACTCTACGGATCATCGGAATGATTAGAGCCCATTTTAAACTTGTAAACAACACTTTACGGATTAGAAGGAATAATGAGATCCCATTTTAAACTTGCTAGAAAATTCTATGGATCACTAGGAATGATTAGATCCTATTTCAAACTTGTAACCAAAACTACGGATCACTGGAAATTATTGCATCCCATATCAAACTTGTAACAAAACTTCACGGATCACTAAAAATTATTAGATGCGGTTTCAAACTTGTAACAAAACTATACTAATCACTGGATATTATCAGATCCCATTTTAAACTTATAACAAAACTCTACGGATCAGTAGGAATAATGAGATCCCATTTTAAACTTGTACAAAACTCTACGGATCACGAGAAATTATCAGATCCCATTTTAAACTTTAAACTAAACTACGGATCACTGGTAATGTGTTCATTATACTGTTCATTACATTATAGTTAAAGAAATTACTCTTAACACCAGAATGATGATTATCTCTTCAACTACCTATTCTCAACACAACTTTAACACTCCATTTCATTATTCTAATTTAATAATTTATTTACAATTTTCTCATTATTTCAAAACCTTCTATGTCCCCTACCTTTAAAGAATTCCAATCTCCCTTAATTACAACAAAATTGGACTTCATGGGCTTTACTTCCTTTATTGATTAATTAATTTAAACGCTACAAGAAGTCCAATGTTTAGAAGATATGCAACCTTTATTTAAATTTTATCTTTTCAACGGCTTTTATCAGCCATTTAGATATTAATTAACTAAATTATCATCTTTGAAGCTTCCCTAATTCTTCACGCATTTGAAACTTATTGAATAATTCGTTAATTACTGATTAATTTCAAGTATTAAGTTTAATTTTACAAGATGCGCCACGTTTTCGACTTTAAAAAAACTTGTATAATTGGCTCGAACGTTCTTTTATTTTATTTACGACACTATGGAACGCGGGAGGTTGTGTGGAAGTTTATTGGATATCGATTTTCGTAGTGGAGAATGCATCACTAAATCTATGTAGGATCCGAAGTATATGTCAGGTTAATGACAAACCCAGAAGACAGATCGATTACAAGACAACTTGATGTTGATGGATAGTGCATTACGTATGCACTAATTCAAAATGGCGTCTCATGGTTAGCGAGGCGAGTCTTGCAATAAAGAAAAGGAAGATTAAGCAATAGATATATACATATATATGTATGTGTCGGTAAGTCCAGTGTATTGTGAATAGTTGACTTTCCAGATGAACTTGCCTTTCTACAGCACATCCCACATTGAGTCAGCGGTCAGATTATAGACTTACAACACTAAAATCTAGGGTACGATTCCTCGAGATGGACAGAACACAAATACCCTAATGCAGTGGTTTCAGTCTGTGTATCGCGGCATGTTGATAGCGGTGTCGTGACAGTTTTGCCAAAAGACAAATGATAAAAAAACAACTAGAAAAAATATTGCCTGTGGCAAAAGGGATTTTGAACAAATCATAAGTGGGTTAGAGTGTCGTCAGTGAAATAATTTATGAAGCTTCTAGCTTAATATTTAGCTTTGCACTTAAATAAACTTTTTTCGTATTACAAAGGAAATGTAACGATCACTGAAGACACATTAAAAAGCATTTGTTTCATCTAATTCAACACATGGTAATAAAATATACAAAAACAATTATTATGGTGTGTACAGCCTTTACAGTATTAGTTTAGTCGTGTTTGTAAAAAGAATTATTCGACTTATTACATTTTCAAACACTAAATTATTAATCGAATCCTTTAAGAGATGTACAAGAATTAAAAGGGAATGCAATAATTGTCGTCTTCAATATTCTCTGTCATATCCTGTACACTATGTGTACAAGCCATTTGATACAACAATACATGCTATTGTGTTAAAAAACCAGGATTATCATTATACTGGGCAAAATACATTAGTATTTCGCATAATACCGTAAGGTTACTAATTAACGTCCCTTAGGCCGTTTCAAACTCCAAAGGGGCACTAAATGTAATATTTATTCAGTTTCGAACTCTCTTTTGCCCGCGTGATTTGTTTATTTCAATGCTAATGCTCTCGAGTGGATCCTGTTTGAATCTGAGTTTAAAATGTCACTGATAACATTCAGGTCAAGACATTTGGTATCAGTTTTTTTTTTCTCTATATTTCTGTTATTTGTTAGCAGTATGGTTTGTTTCGCTTCAAATTGAAAATCTATCATTTAGTAATATTTCAGTATAACCTGATATGGTCGGTAACCAAGAATTTTCGTTAGTAAATTGAACGTGAACTGATCTGGTATTATTCTAAAACTTCAATGCTTCTCGTAACTTCCAGATGCCATTTTAAATTCACCACACGTGTAGTTAGTGTAGTAACTAGCATGTAGTAGTGTCTCTAGTAAACACTGGTATTTGTTTTAATTCATTGTTGAGAACATCAACGCCTATATCTTCATTTACTCAGTTTAATATCCTAATCATTCAAATATTAATTTGTTTTGTTTTGACTCCGAGCTACATCACGTAGTAATTAGTTCATTTCTCTTGTTGAATTTCTTTTTCCATCAAGTATAATAAATTATTTCAGTATCAGCAGTACAGAATTAAATGTTTATGTCCTTCAACGTCAACGTTTAACGCTGTTAAAAAAATTGTCGAAATTCTACAATATTTCTTTCAAAACATATTCTCTTCTGAAAGCTGTTTATAAGGAGAGAAGCAATGTCATAGAGAGAATTGTGAGCACAAAAACTGCAATAAGGAAGAAACCGTTTTTATTTTTTAACAAATGTAGATAGTAATAAAGGTTAAAAATAAAATCGATATGGAATTGAGTGGGGCTCGTTATGAAGTATTATTTACTTTGAAACACGAATATATTCGACACATGGTGTGATACAAAAATAACACAAGTTTCTGATACAAGTTAACCACAGTACATCCTACGGTTGAACAGAATTACTTTTTTGTTTTAGTTTATGCTTTGATAAAACGTCTTTATCTCTGGCTCTCGATTTCACAAACTTTAACAAAAATACTTATGATGCTTGGTGACTATTGATTCAACAAAATAACTTATTTTAACCTGATGATTTAACAATAATATTTGTTTTAATTAAGCTTAGTTTGTAACAGCAATATATATCTTTAGCTTATGATGAAACAATACTTTTCATTTACTTGTGAAGCAAGAACAATACTTTTCTTTAGTTTGTAAAGTGACAACAATATATTTATTCAGTTTTTGATGTATCAATAATAATTATCTGACGATTTTAACAAGGATACTTTTGCTTAGCTGATGGCGTAATGTATTCTCTCTAGCTCAGTGTTTAACAAAAACAATAAATTCTCTTTAGCTTAGATGTATACACTACTGGACAAAATCTTACGGTCAATGAATATAAAGAAAAAATATGCATTTTGCGTTGTTAGACTCAACCACTTATTTGAGTAGAACTTCAAAAGACTACAATAAGAAAAGGGAAAATAAAAATAAAAATAAACTTTTTAAACATTTAATAGTGAAAATGCGAACATCAGAACTAACCTGAAAAGTTTTTTTGTTTTTTTCTTGAACACAAATAGTTACTAGTGGTTGACATATTTAGGTCAAAATATTTGAATATTTATTTTGACTCAGGTAATGGTCTAGAATAAGAAAATCAATTTCTTGGTAGCACCTGTGGGTGGGTTGTGGTGAAACAAGATGTGGCTTATGTCAAAGTAACAAAAAAGCTGTAAAAAAAACACCAAGACTTTGGCCTTAGAAACAATTAATTAGTTGATGTATGATACTTCTTTTGGTGATAAATAGATAATCTATTCGGGAAATAATGATATTTTGGTTGAATAGCTCAGTGTGAAACAGTGTAAAAAATTGCAATTTAACGTTAAATTTAATAAACATTTCAACTAAACGACGTGAAAAGGGTTTAATAGTTTGTCTATAAGAAAATGTTGTTTAAAACATCGTGACTGTTACGCATTATCATGTTGTTTCTATGGATAACAATAAATGTAAACATCACCAAGACAAGAATTAGTCGTTTTTAACATAAAAAGTTTGTACAACAAACATTTTATGTGAAGAAGTTACAAACAGCATATTAAATTATTAATCGAATTTATTGTAGAAAATGTAATACTTGGAACACAAAACACGTTACTATATTACAACAATTACGCACTACAATGGAAAGCAAACGTAAGCAGTACAATACGTTATTTACTTTGATCAGTGAAATATCTATCATGGATACACACATGATTAATACCAACACTAATTTAGTAGTTGTGAATTGTATAGGTTTAACTCAAATACACATATCAGTGGTTTTTCATTCATTTTACAAACATTGTTTATGCAGTGTGTACAACCATATAAGCGTATCCAAAGGGTGAAACTGTTAGTGGCTGATTCGAGTCAAAATATCAATGAACCTGCGTACAATAGAAATTTACATCATACATTTTCTCTTTACAAAGTGCTATTGGTTGATAAAATCTGTTTTACTTAACAGGGTATATCAGTATCCATTGTTGGACTTTTCAAAACATGAATCATAAACCGAACTTTCCACATGTTCATCAGTCTTATCACTGTGTATACAGGTGCACACATCATCTGGTATTTGCTTCGCTGTAAACCAGATTCGGACAAATTTTACATCCTGGAATCTCCATTCAGGATGCTGATGATTCCATGCTACGAGGTTTCTGCATGCTGTCTATATATAAATGTTAATGACAAAGATCGCTCTCTTAATTTTCTGTTCAAGCACAGATTTTGGAGGTGGAAACACACTTGGGTCTTATCCTTGTGTTGGAAATACATTTGGGTCTCATCCTTGTATTGGACACACACTTAAGTCTCATCCTTGTATCGGAAACACACTTGGGCCTCATCCTTGTATTGAAAACACACTTGGGTCTCATCCTTGTATTGGAAACACACTTGGGTCTCATCCTTGTATTGGAAACATGCTTGTATCTCATCCTTGTATGTTTTGAAAGATTGTTTTGGTGTAAAATGGAATATGTGGTGCTGGTTGAATCCAAAGGTCTCAGAGTTTGTGTTTCGTAACAAACAAATGATTCAATGTTCTGCTGAACCTCCATATCATGATTTGTGACTTTCCTAGTTTGTACAATACTAAGGTGACGACTTTCTCCATGATAGATAATGGTCACACCTTTCTTTAAAAAGGCTGCGGTGTAGTTTGACCCTGTAGAGATGTGAAGATTTAGTTCTGCAGCACACGTTGTTATATGACGGACTATTGCAGGTTCTTTTATGCATCGCTCTGTATTGTTGGAGTTACTTCCAACGTCAAGCCACACTTTCAGAGACAACTTTGACGCATGGGCCAAGATAATCTCTGCGATATCGGCGTCATCACAGCTAATAATATTGCACTTTTTAAAGATTGAAATGAATTTTAAGTGCCACACAAGCCTAATTCCAGCTTCAAAGTGGTCACACAGTAGCTCATGCATCTGTGTTCTTACTGCTGTTGTGTTTTTGACAGCTTCTTAATTTGGTTTTTGGTGTTATTATTTTAATTTCGCGCAAAGCTACTTGAGGACTATCTGCGCTCGCCGTCCCTAATTTAGAAGTGTAAGAGTAGAGAGAAGTCAACTAGTTATCACCATCAACCGCCAACTCTTGGGCTACTCTTTTACCAATGAATAGTGGGATTGGCCGTCACATTATAACGCCCCCACGGCTGAAAGGGCGAGAATGTTTGGCGCGACGGGGATGCGAACCCGCGACACTCAGATTACAAGTCGCACGCCTTAACACGCTTGGCCATGCTGGGCCGACAGCTTCTTAAACAAAGGCCATGTCCTCCAAACCAACATAAAGTGGTGACCAATTAACAGAGGACTGCATAAGGGTCTGAAAGTTTGAAGAGTGTAGCTAGACACGAAAATCGTTTGTTCTGCACTTTTGTAGTTAATATATTCTCCACTGGACCCTCTAACATCATTAGTAGGATCTTTGATTCTGACTTCGTGTTCGTAATTGTAGCAAACAAAATTAACGTCTATTGCAGTCCTCATAAGTCTCTTTAAAGGAGTTTAAGCGAAGCCACCAAAAGTGGCCTAAAGACTGACCTAATTATGATTCACTTACATAGCATTAGCAAGGGAAACATCAATGCTAGATGGTGGCGTTGTTTTAACTTTGCTTTCTAGTGTTTTAGTCAAAACTGACTTAATAATTCTGTTCATCCACATGGGCCAGGTGTCAGGTGTGTAGACATGACCTGTTAGTCTCCGTTTAAATCTTTTATTTGGGATTTTTTTAAAAAGTTAACGGAAAACCGTGTTTGAACGGGGTTGTTCAAACAAAATCTAATTATTTTCTGACTACACCATCTATTTTAATCAAATTAAGACCAAACGGAGTATCATACACCAATTAATTAATGGTTTCCAGGAACTCAAGGTTTTTTGTTGTTGTTGTTTTTTTTACCTTGACATAAACCATATCACGTTTGACCCACAACCCACCCACTGGTGCCACCAAGAAACTGATTTTCTTATTTTACACATTTCTGAGTCAGAATACATATTTAAAGCTTTTGACCTCAGAAACATGATACAACAGGTCGTGGCTTCTGGACTATATGCCCACATTTAGTATCGGAGTTATAACTTTTCAAACAAAAAACAAAAAGCATGACAGTGATTTTAATTTCAAACTTTCCGCCCTAAACTGAAATTTTAGGTTCAAACACAACCAGGAACGCTTGCAAATTTATTTCCCTTCATCACCCACACTTGACTAGAAACTTTCGTGTGACAAAATAAAAACCAAAACATGAAAGAAATTAGATTAAATGATTTGTCGCGATGTATAGATTTGTTAAACAAAAGAACGAAAGCAACCAAGGACTGCTTGCGATTGGAGAGTAGGAGAAACCAATGCTTAGTGATCCGTGGATACAAACCTAGAATTTTGATGTGGGAGGAAAATGGGAACACGTCCATAAAAACACCGTTTTACTGCCCTAGCGACCTGGTATGGCCATGTGGTTAAGGCACTCGACTACTAATCTGAGGGTCGCTGATTCGAATCCTGGTTTGCTCCAAACATGTTCGCTCTTTTCGCCGTGGGGGCATTATACTGCGACGGTCACTCCCACTGTTCATGGGTAAAAGAGTAGTCCAAGAGTTGGCGGTGGGTGGTTATGACTACCTTTCCTCTAGTCTTGCATTGCTAAATTAGGTGCGGCTTGCGCAGATAGACCTGGCGTAGTTTTACACGAAATTCAAAAACAAATAAACAAACTTCCCTAACGTCGAATATTTTATCCGAGTTATGCCTGAGCTGTGAAATTGAAACAAGAAAGAAGAGACGAGATAATTGATACACTATATGTTAACGATTACAGATAGAACACAAGAACTGGTGGGTGTGCTATATATCATGTGTTGCTGTTGATGCTTCACTCTGTTTCTTGCGCTGACTGTCCGATAGTATTTCTTGGCTAATATTTGAAACCGATGCTGGAGACCAAGTAGGATGTTAAATGAATTTAAATAGATCGGTGGAGTTTTGCTTTGGATTGGCGAAAAGCTACTCGAATTGGTTAACTTTCTAGGGCTTCGAGTTTCCTGATTAAATTAGTGGAGAGTTTCACATGACCATGCACCCGTTTTCGATTAGCGGTCTGGTTTAAGTTTTATAAATGGTTAAAACAGCGTCAGACAAACAGCTTTATTCTCACAAAAAAAGGTGATTCATTAATTCACGGAGTTGCTTTTTTTTTCAAAGACATCTTGTATGGGCTTATAGAAAAGTAGAATGACATTCGTCTCGCCAGAATAACGAGAGTTGTTGTAATTAGGAATTTATATTTGTTCAGAAATCAGTCGTTGGGTCATTAGAATAATATTTACATGTACGTATATATATAGTTAGTCTGTAGAGCACAAAAATCAAGTATATTGTAGTCACGAAAGTTTTTTTTTAACTTTTGAACCTTGTTTTTAAACAAAAGAAACTTCAAAAGCAAAAAAAAAAAAACACTTAAAATGTATCTGCCAGGTAGGTATGTGTGGCTGATTACATCTGACAGTCTATCCCAAGTACAAATAGTCATCATCTTGTCAAGTGAAAGAATTATAGAGCTTATCAATAGAAGGGAGTATCAAAGACTTAGCACTGCTGGAAATAGTTATTAAGACAGATTAAAGTTCAGAAAATTAAGAGAAAAAAATATTTCTTTTGCAACACAAGTTTAATATTAGGTAATTCTTGTTTGAAAAAAAAGAAATGTTTGCACAAATACGTAAAGAAAGTTTTGTTAGAACAAAAACGGTCCAGCACAGCCACGTGTTTTAAGTGATCGACTAGTAATCTGAGGATATCGGGTTTGAATCCCCGGAACACCAAACTTGTTTCTCCTTTTAGCTATGGAGGCATTATTATGTAACGGTGAATCCGTTGATAAAAAAGTAACCTAAGAGTTGATGGTGGGTGGTGAAACCTAACTGTATTTCCTCCAGTCTTACCCTGCTAAATTATGGACGGCTAGATAGCCCTCATGTAGATTTGCGCGAAATTTTAAAACAAACAAACAAAACAGAAACAAGACTTCATATTGTACATTCACTTAAACATTTTCAATGGTCTAGAAAAGGACTTTTTTAAGCATGTCTATGAAAACAACTAACTTGAAAGCCAGATTAATTTTATTCAACAAGAGTATATATATATAATACATTCATTATAAAATACGACAGCAAATTTGTTATTGTGATATCTGTTATTAAAGTTTACTTTAAAAAATAATTGTCTTGGCGATTGTTGTTAAACAAGACAGATGTGTCGATAACCTAATATAATGAAATGGTTTGAATTAACTAAGACGATTAGTCCCGCACTGTCTTTCATTAGAACTTAGAAATAAGTTTGTTAAATAAGGTACATGACAAGACATCATAGCCACTTCATTAACGTGTTCATAAATTTAATTACTAAACAATGAACTGTTAGGCCTTAGTGCCAAAGTACAACAATTTAAAATACCTCTCACTATGTTCTAGTTATAATATACTAGGTCAGATTAAGAGTTGCATTACAAGTTATAGATGGTTAAAACAATGTCTTTCTTGAGTAAAAGAACTTTATTTGATTCTCCTATTCATAAAGAATACGTGTGTCAGAACACACACGCCGTAATTAGTTGTTAATTAATAATTTTAACAGAATCTCAACTAATTTTATCTTTTTTTTAAATTAAGAAAACTTAAAAGTTCATAATCGCTTCTATAGGAATTTGTTTAAACTTTGGTTTGATCTTTCACAATGTGTTCAATCATATATATGATCAATTTAATGAACGCAAGCTTTAGAGACAGACGACATTTCATCAAAGTTGTTCCTTAATTTGTGTATATTCTAAATTGCAAGATTACTAATGTATGTGTGAATACTATCAAAAATTAGATGATTTTAATTCACGTAAGTTCTCCTCTTAAGTTATGAAGAGGTACCATAAAACTGACTTAGTTTAGTTTCGATGATTGTTTTGTTTAATTCTGCGCTAGCCGTCCCTAATTTAGTAGAATAAGGCTGGAGGAAAGGCAGCTAGTCCTCACCATTCACCGCCATCTCTTGGGCTACCAACTCTTTTACCAACGAATAGTGGGATTAACCGTAACATTACAATGCTCCCTCGGCGGAAAGGGCAAGCATGTTTGGTATGAGGGGGATTCGAACCAGTGACCCTCGGATAATCTTTTTTGACTTTTGAAAATTTTCAAAATTATATTTGCAAGTTTAATCGTTAAAAATTAGGTAAGATTATTTAAGGTTGATTATTCCTTTGAAAAACTAAATTCAATGAGTACATGATATTTAATTTTTTCTTCACGTTTTTAACTCCTCAGTGTTTTAATGGTACATCCTGAAAATATAACGCTACGAATCCAGTTTCTGTGCGCATGATGGTAGAATCACAGTTAACCTCTTGTGTGACTTTGTGCTTAACAATAAACGAACTTTTAACATCTTGTGTGAGTTTGTGCCTCACAATAAACAAACTTTTAGCCTCTTTTGGCTTTTGTGTCTAACGGTCAAATAAACTTTTGGCTTCTTGTGTGGCTTTGTGCTTAACAATAAGTAAACTTTATATTTAATTTAAGAAACTTTAGCAGGTTTTGTCATAACAGTTCTTTTAATTGAAACAAAAATAGAAATGTCTTCAGAAAATCGTAATCTAATATTTAAAACAATTGCATGACGATCCACGCACTAAACCCATAACAACAACATCTATATAAATAATATCCTTGTGTGTTTGTTTGATCGGAACCTTTCTTGTACATTTCTCGATCAAATACTTTATCATCATATCGTTAGAAAGGACTTTGTCCGGGGAGTCTAGATTACATATTGGCTTCTCCATTTAGAATCATCTTCAGATATTTTTCTTTGTCAAACTTTTTATTACAACGAGTATGATACACTTTGGCACAATATCATTGTTATCATGTTTAAAACTTTAATATTATATTTGAAAAATATTTCACATAAGAATGTCTAACCTGTATGTAATTTCCTTAAACAATGATCATTACAGTAAAGACAGTTTTTATGGGCTTTCTTGAATACTTAAGGATAAAAATAGATGCGCAGTTCGTTAAAAATTATATACACTGCTGGCCAAGATCTCAAGGCCAATGAACATAAAGAATAAATACGCATTTTGCGTTGTTAGACTTAACTTATTTGAGTAGAACTTCAAAAGATGAAGATAAGAAAAAGGAAAATAAAAATAAAAAGTTTTTAGCATTTAATAGGAAAAACGTGAACACTATGAAATTAGCTTAAATACTAGCTGGTCAGAAGTTTATGACCATACCAAAATGAAGTCCTAAATAGGGTAGGAAATGCCCGACAAGAGGTTTTAGTAGTGAGTTGCACAGGTGTCAATGCGAATATCTTTATACATTCGCTTTGGCATGGTCGACATAAGCGTTAACAGAAGGTTGGCTGGAATGTTATTCCAAATGGTGAAGATGGCTGAAGAGCATGCACTGTTTGAAATTGACGTCCAGTACTATAGACTTCCTTTGCCATCCACCCCCAAACATTTTCAAAGGGGTTTAGTCCGGGCAAACACGCTGCATGGTCCAAAAGAACCACGTATTCCGTCATAAAAATGTCCTTTGTCTTGTGGGCATTGTGGATTGCAGCATTGACCTGCTAAAAGATCCAATCATTTCCACACAAGCGAGGGCCTTTAGTCAATAAGTCAATTTTCATTATGTTCATTGACCTTAAAGTTTTGGCCAGCAGTGTACTTATCATTTTATGAACAGTATTCAGAGTTCTGTAAACACAACTACATTTGTCTTCATTACAACTTTATATTTATTTTACTTTGCAATAATTTAACTCCATTTTGTTTCAGAGACTACTGAAAATATCTTTGAGCTACTTTTTGTTCAATAGCGGTTTCATTCTTCGTTTTTATGACTTTCTTTGTTTCAACTTGTAAAACTATGTCTTACACAAAACGTTCGTAACTATTTCATACCTTGTAAATTATTATAAATAAAGTTCCTTTGTTGTTGGACCCGCATGGCTAGGTGGTTAGGGCGCTTGACTTGTAATTCCACGGTCGTGGGAGCGTTATAATGTGGCGTCAATTTTATTATTTGTTTATAAAAAGAGTAGCTCTGGAGTTGGAAGTGGATGGCGATGACTACCTGTCTTTCCTCTAGCTTTTCACTGCTAAATTAAGGACGGCTAGCACAAACGGCTTTCGTGTATCTTTGCGCGAAACTAAAAACAAACAACCTAAACTATAATGTTTATTTTGCACGTAATTTATTAAATAAAATTACATAAACGTGAGTTTGCTTGATCTCGTGGTTTGGTTGCAAGAAAGTGTAGCTCAAATGGCGAGCTTGAAAATGATAGAATAAGGAATATTCAAGTGAAAAGCATAAAAATTGTCATTAAATGTTTAGAATGACACAGCTGGTGATAAAATATGTAGAACTTAGCATAAATACGAATACAGTATTAAAACTATAACCATACTAGTAGTTTAAAAGATCGAGAATTAAAAAGCGTTAAATACTTTGTGGGGTTAGTTAAAATAAGACCCATCAAAATAGAAAGCCATAAATATACATAATGGTGTGACTATAAAGAATTGGAATCTTTAAAATCATAATGAACTTTCAACAAACGAACTACAGGTATATTTAAGCGTTATAAGAACAAACTGAAAGATAAATAGCATTATAAAAAATAAAATACCTAAATAGATATGAAATAATTAAAACGTGAGCAAGTGTTATTAGTGGATTATAATAAATGATAATAATTATATTATATTAAATAAAACAATATACAAATGTCACAGGTGGTGACGGTTTCTAAGCGATTATATCACAAAGCGTGAGTGAAAGTACTGTATATTGCAGCAAAGTTTTTAGTTAATGGTGATTGTATAGTCTTATGTATTTGCATGTTAAGATATGATTAATGAAAGTAGGCTTCAAGTCGTGAAAAATAAAATATAAACAAACGAGACGCCCAAGACAGCAAGACCATTTATAAAAAGTTACCTACCGCCATGGTTGAAGCAGCAGCACATAGGCCTAAGATGATTAAAAGCCTATTATAGGCCTAAGATATCAAATAGCCAATAAATATATAATGAATAAACTGATTAAAGTCTAGTTAAATATTCAGGAGAATATCAATGGAAGTGTTCTAACTTTAATTCTGATTTATGAGTCATAACGACCAGAATTTCTCAAACTCTCTTATTTGTTCATCAGTGACAGAAGGATTGATTGGTTTTGGTGTTTTATGGTGCAAAGCAACTAGGCTATCTGTATAGTAACAGAATGAACTATTAAATTGGTTTCGGCCCGGCATGGCCAGGTAGTTAAAGCTCTCGACTCGTAATCTGAGAGTCGCGGGTTCGGATCCCCGTCACACCATTCATGCTCGCCCTTTTCAGCCGTGGAGGCGTTATAATGTGTTGGTCAATTCCACCATTCATTGGTAAAAGAGTAGCTCAAGATTTGACGGTGGGTAGTGATGACCAGCTTCCAAATTAGGGACAGCTAGCGCAGATAGCCCTCTTGTAGCTTTGCTCAAAATTCAAAGCAAACCAATCAAACCAAACCATTAAATTGGTTTCTTAAAACAGTGGAATTACATTAGTTTTGAGTTGTCATAATTGAAAAACACATGTTCGGAAATATTTTGTCAAAAATGTCTAGTTGTAGAACTCATAGTTTTAGGAGATAGAGGACAGAAGTTCTGAGCATGTGGCTGTCTCTGATTCCATGATTCATGTATATTCAGACATTATTAAGACGAATGAGATTCTACTGTTCTAACAAACCATTCTACATTCTGATTTTTGTTTCTGATGGACGAATTACACTATGTAACACAAATTTTGTTCCTGAATAGTATGTGTTATTTCTTAATTGCTTACGTTGTGAAAGTACAGAAAATGGCCATTATTTACTTCAAACTTTGCTTTATGACCTGAATAATAAAATTTATAAATTAACTTATTTTGTGTGTAAAAACGAGCAAATCTGCACATTTTTATTTACATAAGATCTGACTAAAACAACATATAAATCAAGACTTACATGTATTTATACCAAAGTCATACGAAAAGGAAATGTTTCGAAGTAAGTAGTTTTCGAGATTTGTGACTGTAATAAATATCACTTTCACGTATCAGCCCCCAAATATAGTCTCCGTGCTTGGCGATGTTGCAGGGTGAGGAGGACGCCTCTGACTGGACGTCGAGGTCGGATTTCTGCATCTCTTAGACGGTTGCGTACGGTCTGATTGGAAATCCTACGCAGCCCTGATATGGTTGAGGCAGTAGACGTCGCAGTGAAGAGTATATTTTTCAAGGCATATCACATCATGGTAAATAATAAACAACATCGATAAAAATAGCTTCCACCCCTTTTTAAGTTCACTCTCGATTCCAGAGTTTCTTACACTCAGCTCAAAACCATCCACTGCATCCAGTTCTTCTTTTCATTCTCATGTAACATAAGTGATACGTTTGTGTAGTGTAAGCAATATCTTGGTGTAAGATCTTCAAATTGAATATCACAGTCAAAAATTTGAAATCTGTTTAGTTTTTCTTACTCACATAAGGATCGCTACTGAATGCCAGTGAACAAAATTGAAAGTAACTCAATTCTAGTGTACACAGTAATATCAAGTAGCTTCATTTTTTCTCTGTTTATCAAATATTACATACTATTTGTGGTCAAACTAAAAGTTTAAAATACCTTGATCAAACGTTTCTAGACATATTTGACTCTTTATTTCATCACTTGTTTTACTCATTTCAATTCTTCGTGTTTCTCCAGACTATATATCGAAAGATTGGTAATTTTGTTCATTTTGTGTGTGTGTATGTTATTAATACAAAGGTATACAATGGGCATTCTCTGCTATTCCCACCAAGGGTATAGAAAACAGGTTTTTAACGTTATAATAACACTTTATAATGACTCAAGGTGACACTATTTTACCGTTTACACCCAGTAATACAGACGTAGAATATCACCAATAGTAAACCCAATAACATAGGTTTAGAATACCAACAGTAGTAAATCTACTAAAAGACATAGAACACCAACAATACTAAACCTAGTAACAGCTGTCGAATAAGAGCAACAGTGAACCTCGTAACACTGACTAGAATAGCGAATCTAGTAACAAACGAACAATACTAAACCTAATAACATTGGTGTAGAATAAGAACAACAATAAATCTAGTGACACTAACGTAAAATAGTCATTTAGTAACGCAGGCGTAGAATAGTGAATCTAGTAAAGAATGCACAATATTAAACCTTCTAACACTGCTGTAGAATAACAACAACAGTAAATCTAGTAACTGATGTAAAATAATCATCTCGTAATACATACGCATAACAGTGAATCTAGTAACAAATGTACAAAACTAAACCTAGTAACATTGCTGTAGAATAACAACAACAATAAACCTAGTAACACTACGTAAAATAGTCATTTAGTAACAAAGTCGCACAACCGCGAACGCAGTAACAAACGAACAGTACTGAACCTAATAATATTGGTTTAAAATAAGAACAACAGTAAACCCAGTGACACTGACGTAAAATAGTCATCTTTTAACACAGACGTAGAATACCAAATCTAATAACAAAGGAACAATACTAAACTAAATAATTTTGGTTTAGAATAAGAACAACAGTAAACCTAGTAACACTGACATAGAAAAGCGAATCTAGTAACAAACGAACAATATTAAACCTAGTAATATTGGTGTAGAATAAGAACAACAATAAACCTAGTAACACTGACATAAAATAGTCATCTAGTAACACAGACACAGAACAGTGAACGCAGTAACAAAAACAATACTAAACCTAAGAACATCTGTGTAGAATAAGAACAACAATAAACCTAGTAACACTGACGTAGAATAGCGAACCTAGTGACAAACCAACAATAGTAAAACTAGTAGTACAGAAATATAAAAGTAAATCTGCTAAACCACAACCTGAAAACATCCATCACAATTACCATATACTAATCTATTTTGTACTTGTACGTTAAAGTAAGCTGACAGCTCAGTTCCGAATCACTATATTCTAACATATTTTATATCAGCCGAATGACATAAAACTGTATTTCCTAATTTATTTATTCTAACATTTGTTTTTAGTACATTATAGTAACCTGAAAGTTTACTTCCTAGTCCCTACGCTGTATCACATTTTACTAGTACATTACAGTAACCTGAAAGCTTACTTCCTAATCCCTACACTGTATCACATTTTACTACTACATTACAGTAAACTAAAAGTTTACTTCCTAGTCCCTACATTGTATCATATTTTACTAGTGCATTACAGTAACATGAAAGTTTATTTCCTAATCCCTACACTGTATCACATTTTACTACTATATTACAGTAACCTGAAAGTTTACTTCCTAATCCCTACATTGTATCACATTTTACTACTACATTACATTAGTCTGAATTTATTATCATAAAGCTTGAATGCTGTTAACATTTACCGAACTTATCAATTACAACTACCCGAGTAAAGATACCTTTTTGTAACAGCATATATGAGGAAGCTTTTTGTTGTTTTTTCTACTCACCAGTACGTTTCGGTCTAAGACTTTTCTTTCGTCGTGTGTTTCTATGTGTTCTTTATTATTACCAAAGCCTACTGTTTTTTGAATCTCTCAGGGCTTTACGTTAGCTCTTGTTTCCATTTATTTTATTTTATTTTCTACAGTTCTGGCAATACGGGCTAGAGAGACAGAGAACATGTTTAATATCTATACTCCAGGAAGTGGTATTCAAGATAATGTTTCTTATAATCTAAATGTAAATTTTTCATAGATCTCATACAGCGTCGTAACAGAAACAGTGGACTCATCATTTTCTATGTAGTTGTGTGCGTTCATATTCAAATCAGTAATAGAACACCGTTCACTAAGTCAGTTACAAAATTCTTTCCTTCTATAGTCTAAGCAAAAACTAATGGTTTCTAGTTAAAAGTGTTGTTGTTGATAATAGAAAATGAATATTAGTGCATTCCTAGTTTATCTTTATTCTCTGTAATGTATACAAATACAAGACGTTTCGAATAACTTTTTTGAAGAGCGTAGAAAATCAATTGTTATAGTTTGACATGTTATATATATATATATATATATATAAGCCCTCCAGTGGCACAGCGGTATGTCAGCAAACTCACAATGCTAAATACCGGGTTTCGATACCCGTGATGGGTTTTATGCTTAATTCCAAACAATCAATCAATCGATATACGTGAAAGAAATGGTTAGTTGCAGTGGTATAATGATAAACTAATGTTACACCTTCAGTGCAAAGTATAAGTGCTTTTACTCTCAAAACTGACACACACGTGTTTTATTTTATGCGACTCTGAAGATATTAGTAGAAATTAACCCACCTTAATCACTCCTAAAGTTTAACAGCTTTCGTTGGTTAAACTGAACGCCCTCCCAGTCAATCTTTTTTTCCATATTCACAAATGGCGTAATAATATTATTTATTGGGGTTTTATCCAACTATAACGCTAACTCCCAAGTTAGCGTATAGTCATTTCTGGGACTTTGTTCATCCATAATATTAATTCATAAAGTACTGGTTTCTAAAAAAGCTGTTCGTAGTTGTTGACTCAATTATAACATTACTTCCTAAGTCAAAGTTTCTAAACAACCAATTCTGGGGTTCAGACCCGACCATAATACTGCTTCTTAAATCACTTACTAATTATTATAGTCGTGTCTAGTGTTTTTACTAAACCATAGCGCTAAACAGTTGTTTCTGGGGTTTCATCTCTACCATAACAATAAAGAGTCGTTTCTAGGGTTTTGCTGAGCTGTTATAGGATTGTAATATACTTATTTTGTAAGATCTAATTTATCATCAGTTTTATAATAGGCTACTAAGCCTGTTGATTGTTCTTAGGTTATTGTTAATGTGTTTCTAAGATTAATTAGTTTCCAGTTTTTATGGAGTAAGATAGGAAAATTAACTCAGTACTTAGTGACCACACTCAATACTGATAAAAGTGATTTAAGAAAGTTGATTAAACTAAGACACCAATTGTCGAGCATATTTTTTATTGTGTAAATAGTTTTGAACATTTATTCAAACGTTCAAAATACATATGATGTTTAGAAGAATATATGTTACTTATAAGTAATATCTTATGAATTAAATATATTTATTGTTTACAAGTTAATATTTTTAAATGGACTGATTTCTGACAGTGTCGTGTTCTGCAAATGTGTGTCTGTTACTCTCCAACTTACAGACATACAACACTGAAAATCGCATTTTGATAAACGTATGGGGAACAATACAGATTATGTAGCTTTGTACTAAACAAAACACAGCGTTTAAACATGCAAAGCTGCACCACTGGTGATCTGTGCTGTGTCCAACGTTGTGACCTCTTAAGTTTATAGCTAAACCTCCCAAGTATAATTTTAATTGCATAAATTTTTATTTCAGTACCACATCTTGTAATAATATTTGTTCTTCACAATGCCATATCTTCTAAAATCTTTTACACTTTATACTGAGATACGGGTGAATATTATTTATTTAATGAGTGTTCTTAAATCTTGTATCTATTGTGGTTTATTCTTCACACGTTTCTTGTACTGATTAATTATTTTTTAAATGATTTGGTATGTGTTGACATAATAATTATTTTCTCTGCATCTGACGGCCCAGCGTGACCTAGTGGTTTGTGTGCTCGACTCGCAATCTGAGGGTTGCGGATTCGAGTAGCCGTCACACTAAACATGCTTGCCATTTCAGCCGTGAAGGCATTATAACGTTACTATCAATCCCACTATTCGTTGGTAAAAGAGTAGTTCAAGAGTTGGCGGTAGGTGGTGATGACTAACTGCCTTTCCTCTAGTCTTATTATGCTAAATTAGAGACGGCTAGCGCAAATATCCCTCCTGTAGCCATGCGCGAAATTCAAACCAAACCAAAACCAGAACAGCGACATCTAGTGTATGAGTTGGTTAGGTATTATTTATTGTTTTTTTGTACTTCTTCTAGTCCTAACAATCAATGGTAAAGGTTATTTTTCAACATGTAATTTTGCTGAAAATCATAACCAAAACATACAAATACTGTTTTTGAATTAAGCTTTATGCTTTAAGCTAGATTAAACACATATATTTTACAAATATACAAAGATATAATACACACATTCTATTAAAAAAACGTTTAAAAACAAAAAGAGTCAAGGTTTCGTCAATGGATTTTCTGTTTTTAAATTAGGATCTTATACTAACCACAATTCTTCTTGTTATTTCAGAAATTTACCTTATTTCATAATCTTTGATAACTGAATGTCTCTTTCTACTTTAGTTTTCTTTCTGCAATTCACAGCTTCAAATACTTTCACCTTACTTCTTATCTCTTTAAAGTTGGATCTGGTACGGTAAAACAGATCCAAACCAGTCAGTGTCTTTACCGTTAACGACGTACTAATAATTACTAGCCAGGCTTCTGTTGAAAGTATATATAAATATGGTGATCAGTAAACTAATAAAGAATAGCAAAACTTGTTCATAACGTTGACATAATAAACAATCTCTTAATAATCACTGGTTCTAGCGGAACATGACAATAATGCCACTGACAGATGTTTAATAATCACTGGTTCCAGCGGAACATGACAAAAATACTACTGACAGATGTTTAATAATCACTGGTTCCAGCGGAACATGACAAAAATACTACTGACAGATGTTTAATAATCACCGGTTCTAGCGGAACATGTCAATAATACTAGGGTCAAATGTTTAATAACCACCTAGGAATGTAAAAGTAACGCTACAACTGGAATGATGTCACAATCGTGTCAGTATTTGATACCTTCTTAAATTAAAGATCACTGGGTCATACCTTCTGTAATTC
This sequence comes from Carcinoscorpius rotundicauda, assembly GCA_011833715.1. Classification (NCBI taxonomy): domain Eukaryota; kingdom Metazoa; phylum Arthropoda; class Merostomata; order Xiphosura; family Limulidae; genus Carcinoscorpius; species Carcinoscorpius rotundicauda. The sequence continues at coordinate 65,811,579 of CM022392.1, read as the reverse complement.
AACCAGTGTCACTACTTTATACTTTCTCTAATTAATTGGAGTTTTTCTGTTTTATGCGGAAGGTGTTCATTTTCTGGAAGGTAAAATGTATTTCATTCTGGATTAATTTGTACATGAAAAGTGCCAAGTCTGGATAATAATGCAATAGCTTTCGAAATAACGTGTTTATTGGGGGTTGGCGAAAGGGGGGGGAATAGTTGGTTGAAGCCGAAGACTCTAAGTGGTATAAATTAATCAAACATTTTTGTCAATAAATAATTCTCAAGTATTATTAAAAATTTTGTCTTGTATACTTAAATACATTTAAATAACTAATTTCTGTCCGTCCTATGTAAAATGAAATGAAACTTCTTTTTATGGTGCAATACATTTTTTCAAAGTTATTGTAATTCAATGTGCGTGTCACTGTCCCTGACTCAGTGCTTGTGTCACACGTTTTACCTTATTTAGAAAGGAATTGAACGGATTGTTCTTAATGCCAGACGCTTGTTTTAATAACGCCATGACACAGAATATGATCGGTTAGAGGAACTTCAACCTAGGAAGAGTTGATCATACGAAGACACTCTATAATGGGTTTGTTACAAGTGACTGAAAAAAGATATATTTCGTAGTAATGGTTCCGTATGTGATAAATTAATGGTGCATATCGTGCTCTCCAACCAATCGTTATCACCTTCCTTCCTGTGACGTCATTTGATGTTTAACAGGCAGAGAGCTATATTGAGTAATAAAGCCTGGTCTTTATTATGTAGCCAAGATGGGTGTCTCTCCCCTTTTATCCACCCCCACCCATTTGCTCAAACAAAAAAAATGTATATACTGTATTCTGAATTAGTGATTTATGTATTAGCACCTAAATAGTCTTTAATAATCACATTACTGAAATGTAGGTAACACTGAATTATAATAGAATTTATTAAAACACATCTTTAATGTTACCACATTCATGTATGTTTTTATTAGAACTAGCTTTCGACCTGCGCCAGGTTTATTTAGTTACGTAAAAGTTCAATTGTACGTAAAATTTAAAAACATACTGCATCTATCGAGACCTCTGTTGATATCGTTGAAAATAAATGATTATTATATATTGATAAATGTATTAAATAATATAGTCTGTTTATTGAGAAAAGTCTAAATAAAAAATACACCTCATAATACCAGTAAGCTACAGCATAGTAAGATAGTTATTGATGTTTAAATGCTGTACTGAAATTAAAATTCATTGGAAAATGTTGTCATAACACGTATGTTATAATGAACACATAACACCATCTTCTGTATAGCCCATAGCACACATAGGTTTCAATCAATCTATAATACAATTTTCTATATGAAGTTAATTGTTGTAGTACCTGTATATTGTCTGGATTGTAAGAAGCAGTCATAAACTAAAGTTTAAGCAATTAACAGAGAAATTTTTTTCTCACGATAAAAAAATATTTTCTTTTGTAGATACTTAGCTTTAGATATAAGCTCCATGTGGAATCACATTGTTTATGTTTCTTGTTAGCATAAAAAGTAGCATAATAACATTTTTACAATTTTATTATCCTGCAACTTTTGCTTAAATGATACCAGAAAAACGTTTTTATTTAGCAATGTGCAACTTCAAACATCGAGAAATTCTTATTCAGTGTACATGTAGATTTGCAATATGAAGTCACAATATTGTCATTACTCCTCCATTTCCTATCATGGAGACCTTTATTTTTTACATTCTCAACTGTGGGGGCGTTATAAATAATGTATCGGTCAATCGCACACTTCATTGGCTAAAAGAGTACCCCAAGAGTTGGCAGTGGGTGATGATAATTAGCTGCCTTCTTTCTAGTCTTCAACTGCTAAATTAGAGACAGCTAGTGCAGAAAGCTCTTGTGTAGCTTTCTGCGAAACTTAAAATCCAACTTTTATAACAACAAAAGAGTTGTTTTTAAACTTTTATGATTAACACAATATTGTTTTTAAACTTATATTTTACAACATTATTGTTTTTACTCTTTTATAATTACGTTTTCAAACTTTTATTATTACAACGCTGTTGTTTTTAAACTTTTATTATTGCAACACTGTTGTTTTTACTCTTTTATAATTACAACACTGTTGTTTTTACTCTTTTATAATTACAACAATGTTGTTTTTACTCTTTTATAATTACAACACTGTGGTTTCTACTCTTTTATAATTAAAATACCGTTACTTTTAAACTTTTATTATTACAATACTCTTGTTTCTACTCTTTTATAATTATGTTTTTAAAGTTTTATAATTACAACATTGGTGTTTTTACTCTTAACACTCTTACAACATTCTTTTTAAATTTTTATAATTAAAACACTGTAGTTTTTAATCATTTATAATTACAACACTTGTTTAAACTTTTATAATTGCAAGAACATTGTTTTTAAAACATTTATAATTACAGTACTGTTATTTTTACTCTTTTATAGTTACAACACTGTTGTTTTTACTCTTTTATAGTTACAACATTTTTATTTTTAAAATTGTATAATTAAACATTGTTTTTTAAACTTTTATCATTACAACACCGTTTTTACACTTTTATTATTACAACACTGTTGTTTTTAAACTATCATCATTACAACACTTGTTTTTACTGTTTTTATAATTACAACAACATTGTTTTTAAAGAATTTATGTTTAAAATGTTGTTTTTACTGTTTTACAATTAAAACACTGTTGTTTTTACTTTTTATAATTAGAACATTTTTGTTTTTATTGTTTTATAATTACAACACCGTTGTTTTGCTCTTTTAGAATTACAATACTGTTTTTAAACTTTTATAACTACAACAACATTGTTTTTAAACATTTATTATTACAACACTGTTGTTTTTAACTTTTATAATTGGAATACTGTTTTCTAAAACTTTTATAATTACAACGCCGTTGTTTTTAAACGTTTATAATTACAGTAACATTTTTAAACTTTTATAATTATGATACTGTTGTTTTTACTGTTTTATAATTATGATACTGTTGTTTTTACTGTTTTATAATTATGATACTGTTGTTTTTACTGTTTTATAATTATGATACTGTTGTTTTTACTGTTTTATAATTACAATACTGTTGTTTTTACTGTTTTATAATTATAAGACTTTTTGTTTTAAACTTTTATAATTACAACAATGTAGTTTTTAAAACTTTCATGATTACAACACATTTTTATAGTATCACTGTAATTTTATTTTTCTCTGTAATTCTCCTACTGACTGAAGCTAGTGAAAGTTAGTCCTAGTTGTTGTTTTTTATTACACGTGTGAATTTGATTAAAATGTAATTGTTAATTTCTACCTGAAGTACTACTTCTAAAATCTCAAGAGTATAATCCAAGATTATCATTTGAGAAACCCCAACCATTGATATTAGATTAAAGTAATGATATTGGTCTTGGAACAGGCTTAGCACGGTTTCTCTTTCTGCAACGACTGAAGTCTATCATTCCAATCTTTGAAGAATGATATAATTGAGAATGGAACACTGAATACATATATAGACTTCTCACCTAAAGAGCTCAGAACAACTTGTAGTTAATGTACGTCTGATTCTTTAACAGGATGAACATTTTCCGCGTTATAATGTTATAAGTGTTGAAGCTGAAAGTGCTATTTGTTGAGCAAGAGATGAGGGTGAGAATAAAGTCATGTTTCTTTTATTTTATACACATGTAACTAATAACTAGCAAACTTTTTTTATAGGGTAGTAAACAATAACCAGTAGTTTTATTGTTTATACTAGTAAACAATAACCGTCACTTTTACTGTTGATAATTATAAACAATAACGACTATTTTTATTTTTTATACTAGTAAACAATAACCGTCACTTTTATTGCTCATACTGGTAAAATGTAACCAGAAGTTTGTTATTTACACTAGTAAACTATAGCCAGAAGTTTATTATTCATACTAGTAAATTATAACCAGTAATTTTATTGTTTATACTTTTAGACAATAACCAGAGTTTTATTGTTTTGCTAGCAAACAGTAGCCAGTATTATTTTTTTTTATACAAGCAGACACTAACAAGCAGTGTTATTGTTTATACTAACAGACAGTAACCAGTAGTTTTATTGTTTGTGCTATCATACAATAACCTAAAGCTTGTAGAGCATGTATGTATATAATTCGCTATAATTTCATGTTAAAATCTGATACCTCCATCTTGTGAACGTGTATGTTTGTAACTCGCTACAGTTTCATGTTAATTTTCTGCACTCTTTCCAATACCATAAACTGTTCCTTAGGAAATGCTACAGGGTGGAAAGAAAGTCTGGAACAGAAGAGAAGGCTTCTCAAACGGAACAGCTCTTTAAAAATAATTGCTTATCGATAGAAGTCTAAGCTGTATATAACGACTGTTATCAAAAGTTATAAGTCACGTGATGGAAACAATCGATTTCTAGCTTAATATACCTTACAGACATGTAATGTCATGACAATGAGATAGGAAACAATCAATTATGATACATTTCTCCTTTTTTATGTTTCTGGTTTATCTGTCTTTCGGTCTGTCTGTAATGTATTGTCCATATTTTCGTTCAGTTATTAACGGGTAGTCTGTCATTTTACTTCACTGTTTGTGTAGTTATTGCTCGGTCAGTTTCTGTTTGTCTTTCTGTTGGCTCATTTTCTGTTTTTTGGTCTTTCAATCTATTTATCAATCGGTTTTTATTTTCTCAAAATTACTCACTGGGTGTCTTGTTTGTTTATCAAACTGTCATTTATGAATTACTCACATTACACCTTTCTTGTGGGCCATACCTTTATTTACAAATCTTTTATTCTAAGTTTGTTTTACTTCCCGTCTGTTCGTCCTGCTGATGTAACAGTCTCAGAACTTTGAATCTCACACAAATAAACTACAGTTGTTTGGTGAGGTATTGCTTACATACGTTTTGTAATCATATCTTGTCTCTTTATTTCCAAAAATTACTAATATGTGTCAATAATTGATGATGTGTGGCTATACTTCAATGTCTGTAAGTAAATGCAATCGATCCTCAGCGAGAAAAAAAGCAGTCTACACGAATGACGTGTATTTCTAGCTTGTGGAAGAACCGTCCGAACTTCCCAGTATATAGTTAGCTCTTACAGAAATACGTGACCTCGTTAATTTGGGTACTTATGGTCAAAACAACGATGCTTACACATTATTCACTTCTCATGTACTGTGCTATCGACATGTGTTACAAATTCTATCAAAATATGTCTGCTCAGAATAACAATTTTAATTTAATTAACAATTTAAAAAATAATAATTTTGTTTAAATTATTATGATAAATAACGTATTATACTGGCAAAACCTGAACTTGAGATTGATTGTTTTTGATAGTATTGCATCACATAAATATTAACAATTTGTTTACAAATACGTCTTTACAACTATAGTGAGAAGTCTGAATAAGTTACTTTAAGTTTGTAACATGGGAGCGGCGTAAGGTCGACCTGTTATGTTTCTGAACTTTTCGACATTAAAATACTGTTGAAAATAATCAAATCATAACCTTTGACCTGGTACCTACTGACTTGGGATACCTTTCTACTGACTGAGTTTGTATATTTGTGACAGTTGTGATTGCATTATCTAGCAAACACATGTTTATTCTGTTTAAACTTGTGTGACAGTAATTTGTGTCAAATGAAAATCAATGTTTCCTTGTTGATGAATTCAGAGCAAAGGGTTTGTTTTCTCATGATAGAAGTACAAAGGTCAGAGTAAAGAACTGGTTTTATTTTCTTTTGAATATAGAACAAACAAAGGTCCGAGTAAAGAACTGGGTTTGTTTTCTCATAATACAAGAACAGAGGACAGAGTAAAGAACTAGGCTTGCCATGTGCGAGAGACAATGGTATATCATGGTAGTAAAGGTCAAGTTAAAGAATTTAACTTCACCTGAAAATGTTGTAGATGGAAGACGCAGTGTTATAGTACAGTGTTGGCCAAAATGTCTCTTAATGATCTGTACTGATGTTATTGTCCACATTCTTTGAGTGTTATTGACTAACACAGAGAAGGAAGTGTACGATAGAACAGACCAATATTAAATAGAGGAAGCGGTTGTAAGTTTTCTACAGTATTTATTACGAGGAAGATAATAATTATTTGTTTAGGTGAGCAAAAGCGACAAACCGATAAAGAGTGTGGCTACTGAGATGAGAACAAGAAATGTTGTATTTCAGTGAAGTAAGTGTTGAAAAGAAAATAAGGGCAATTCCTCTTTCAATTGAACTAAAGGCTTCGTTCCCAAGGTGACACCAGGGTCTCCTCTGTGATGTGAAAAAATCATTTGATCAAGTAGAATTAAAGATTTTACATGAAATGGTTAAAACAACAAGGGGTTTAGTGAGATGACAATATAGTATTTAGTGTCCAACCTAGGATAGAACAAGGGGATTACTGGGATGATAACAAAGAATTCAGTTTCCAACATAGGATAGAACAAGGATCATAACACAGTATTTGATGTCCAATCTAGAATAGAACAAGATATTTAGTGGGGTGATAACATAGTATTTAGTGTCCAACCTAGGATAGAACAAGGGGTTTAGTGAGATGATAACACAGTATTTATTGTCCAACCTAGGACAGAACAAGGGGTTTAGTGGGATGATAACACAGTATTTAGTGTCCAACCTAGGATAGAACAAGGGGTTTAGTGGGGTGATAACATAGTATTTATATCCATAGTATTATGGATATACTTCTTGTTCTTCTAATGTTTGTGTGCATACATATATACAATTTCATGTTTTCACATGTTCGTGTATATATATATATACTATTACAGGTGATTCACATGTTACTTTATGTGTATATATATATATTTAGTATTAGATGGTATTCAGACGTTTTTGTGTTTATATATATATATACATACTGTTCCATGTTATTCATATGTCCATGTGTATATATGTATGTACAGTATTCCATGGAAGTCACATGTAAATGTACATAAATACGTAGTGTTCCATGTCATTCAAATGTTCGTGTATACATGTATATCTTGTTTGCCATGTTATTTGCGTATTCGTTTGTTTATGTGTAAAGATATACTACTCCATTTTATGTATATGTTCGTTTTTATATGTATGTGTATATATATATATACAATTCCGTGTTACTCTCATGTTCTTGTATATATATTTAGTGGGGTGTTATTCACATGTTTATATATATATATCGATATACTATTCCATTTTATTCAAATGTCCATGTGTATTTATATATATATATTATTTCATCTTACTGATTTCTTCGTGTACATAGATATGTACTATCACATGTTATTCAAATCTTCGTGCATATATGTATATATACTATTCCATGTTATTTACATGTCTCTCTATATATATATTCCATGTCTTATGTGTGTGTATATATATATATATATATAACTGTTTCATGTTATTCAAATCTTCGTGTAGATAAATATCTGTATACTCTATTTCATATTATTTACGTTTTCATTTGTGTATATATCTATATGTACTGTATCTTGTTATTCACATGTTCGTGTGTATGTACGTACTATTCCATATTATTTAGATGTTTGTGTATGTGTATATATACAGATACACCGTTCTATATTATTCATGTTTGTGTATGTATATATATATGTATACTAGTTCATGTTGTTCACATGTTGGTGTGTATACATTTATATATATATATATATATATATACTATTCCATGTTATGCACATGTTCGTGAATATATATGTATTATTCCATGCTATTCACATATTTCTGTATGTATGCATACTATTTCATGTTTCAGATGTTTGTGTGTAGATATATATACCATTCCGTGTTATTCACATGTTTATATATATATATGCATACTAATACACGATATTCACATGTGTATATGTACATATATGTACTATACCATATCCTACACACTTCCGTGTATGTACACATATATTCTATTCCACGTTAGTCACATGTTCGTGCGTTTATGTATAAATATGTACTATACCATGCTATTTGCATGTTTGTGTAGATATATGTATATATTCTATTCCTTGTTACACTATATATATATACTGTTCCATGTAATTCACATATTCGTGTATGTATATATATACTATTCAATGTTATTCATATGTTCGTGTTTATATATATGTAATATTAGATGTGATTCATATGTTTCTATACATATATACGAGGGCTGTTCAAAAAATATGCGGACTGACGTCATAAAACAAAATGTACTTTATTTAGAAATTACAGGTCTGGGACTCCTTCAAAGTACTCTCCTCCCCAACGCACACGCTTATCCCAACGGTGTTTCTACTTGTTGAAACAGTCTTGGTATGCTTCTTTTATAATGTCCTCCAGCTCCTTCGTCGCATTTGCCTTAATTTCAGGAATCGTCTCAAATCTTCTTCCTTTCAAGGGTCTTTTGAGGTTGGGGAACAAGAAAAATCGCAAGGAGCAAGGTCAGGTGAGTAGGGAGAGGTGGGGAAGAACAGTGATCGAGTGTTTGGCCAAAAACTCACGAGTTCTGCGTAGCACAAATTTCGCAGCAACGCAGTGCATCTTCAATTTTTCGGTCAAAATCTCCTAATAAGATCCAACTGATATCCCACACTCTTCAGCAAGCTCCCTGACAGTCAGATATCGATTTGCTTGCACCAGAGTGTTGATTTTGTCGACGTGTGGGTCGTCAGTTGACGTGGAAGTCATCATCAATGGACTGTCGACCATCCTTAAAACGTTCATGCCACTTGAAACATGCCGTACGCTTCATAGCAACATCACCATAAGCCGTGTTAAGCAAAGCAAAAGTTTCAGTCGCAGATTTTCCAAGTTTAGCACAAAATTTCACGGCAAGTCGTTGCTCCTTCAGGTTATTCATTCTGAAATCCGCCAAACGAAAAAATCGCACTTCACTTAAAACCGCGTAGCTAATACACAAATGAAGATATCTGCAATCAGGAAATTGCATCGTAATCAGCTGATCTGTGCAAACCTAGCGACACCAAACGAATTCCCCTGGAACCAACTGGAGCCGCGCAATTCAAACAGTCCGCGTATTTTTTGAACAGACCTCGTATACGTATAGTATTCCATGTTATTCAAATATACTTATATATATATATATAATTAAAAGTACATATACCATTCCATGAGATACACATGTTCATGTCTACATATGTATGTACACAGCTGGCCAAATTCTTAAGGTCAATGAACATAAAGAAAAAATGTGCATTTTGCGTTATTAGACTTAACCACTTATTTGAGTCGTACTTCGAAAGATGTAAACAAGAAAATGGAGAATTAAATTAAAAACTTTTTAGCATTTAATATGGAAAATGTAAACACTATGGATTCTCTTCTATGATATTTACATGTTTCTGTATATATATATATATATGTATATACTATTCGATTTTAGTCACTTGTTCGTTTGAATATATGTATACTATTATATGTTCTTCACATATCGCGTATAAATATATTCTGTGTTATTATCATGTTCGTATGTGTATGTATATATATATATATATATATATATATATACTACTTGTTATTCACATGTTCGTTTGTATATATACACATATATTATACCGTGTTATTAACTTGATCCTGTGTATATAAACTTTCCATGCTATGAACATCTTGAGTTTATGTATATTTCACCTTATTCACGTGTTCTTGTATATATATAAACATATTGCTCCATGTTAATGAAACAATCCTTAGTTCGTACACATATATATATATATATACTGTTTTTTTTCACATTTTCATGTGTGTATATATATACAATTCAATGCAGTTCACTTGTTTATATGTGTGTGTGTATACTATTCCATCTTATTTCATGTTCGTGTACTATACTATGTTACTCACATGTTCATGTATATATATACAAATACTATTCCATTTTATTCTCATGTTCGTGTGTGTGTATATAAATATGTATATATACAGTATTCCATGTTAGTAAAATGTTCCTGCATATACATATGTACATACTATTCCATGTTATTTACGTTTGTGTGTGTATATATATATATATATATATACAATTCGATTTTATTTATATTAGTCACTTGTTTGTGTGTGTATATCTTTAGTAGTTGATGTTAATCAAATGTTTGTGTGTATTGTTATATATGTGTACTATTCCATATCATTTAGACGTTTGTGTGTATATATATATACTATTCATATTATGAAATTCTCTTATATATATATATATATCATTTCTTGTTATTCACATCTGGTGTATGTATATATATTTCAATGTTGTTCACCTGTTCGTGTGTATGTTCAGTCTTATTCACCCTTTCTTATATATATATATTGAATGTTATTCAGATGTTCGTGTGTGTATACATATATATTCTATTCCACTTTATTCACATGTTACTTTGTGTGTAGATGTATATATACTATTCCATGTTATACACGTGTTCGTGTGCACATATATATACAATTCCATGTTATTCACATGTTCGTGTATACATGTGTATAGATATACTATTTCATATTATTTAGATGATTGGTTATATATGTGTGTGTGTGTGTGTATATATATGCACACTATTTCATGTTATACACGTGTTCTTGTCAATATATATATTATTCCATGTTATTAACATGTTCTTATGTGTGTGTGTGTATATATATATATATATATATATACATACTATTCCATGTTATTTACATGTTCTTGTGTATACATGTACTATTCCATGTTAATAACATGTTCTTATGTGTGTGTGTGTGTATATATATATATATATACATACTATTCCATGTTAATAACATGTTCTTATGTGTGTGTGTGTGTATATATATATATATACATACTATTCCATGTTATTTACATGTTCTTGTGTATACATGTACTATTCCATGTTATTCAACTGTTGTTGCGTATATACATAAACTATTTCATGTTATTTAACTGTTGTTGTGTATATACATCTACTATTCTATGTTATTAACTGTTGTTGCGTATATACATATACTATTCCATGTTATTTAACTGTTGTTGTGTATATGCATATACTATTCCATGTTATTCCACTGTTGTTGCGTATATACATATACTATTCCATGTTATTTAACTGTTGTTGTGTATATACATATACTATTCCATGTTATTTAACTGTTGTTGTGTATATACATGTACTATTCCATGTTATTCAACTGTTGTTGTGTATATACATATACTATTCCATGTTTTTTACATGTTCTCATGTATATATGTACGAGAATGAAGTTTATACTGTTATTGTTTTAATTTCTTCCTGTTTCTTCTTAGTGTTGCTTTTATTTAGACAGTATGATCACCTTTTAAGTAAATGTTGATAATTAATCCTTATAATTTAATTCAAGAAAAGAGTTATTTACTAATAATATCAGTCATTTCGTAACTTTTTACTTCCATTTCTTATCATATTTTACTGAACTCCTCTGTTGCTTTTACCGCATTTTCATTAATCAAACATTGCTTTGTCCTGAAAACGTTGGTTGAAATCGTCAACGGATTATCGAACACCGGGGATTCACGGCTTTTATTTTTCCATTCATATTAAGGAACGCATTCCACCTTTTCTTGACGTCACTAGCTAGACAACGGTGTTAACCTGCGCACATGCGTCGTCTTTCCAGTCTCTCGTCGGATTATTTTAACCTCTGATAACGTCAACAGTCAGCTGTCGAAAAAGGTGTTTTACGAGTCGTAAGAGGATGATTTTCAGTTCACTAAAAGCGAAATAAAGAAACGTTCCTTGTGTCAAACTAAAGACAAAAATATTGTGTTTCTGTTCAGTGAATTTGGAAAATACAGTCAATTAAAGTTTTTATTATAACTTCAGGTGGCAGAAACCGATGCTTAAAAGTCATCTTTCTTGCCAAGTAACGAAAACGGTATCAAAAGAGCTGACCAGTTGAGTCTTCTTTCACCGCACATGACTCGAGCTAATCATGTCATCCGCTGTAGAAGCCAAGATTATCATGCTTGCTATGGTAGTTATGAATAATGCCACTTATTTTTCATGCTTTGAAACAGAAGCGAACGAAATGTTTGACCGTCTAGCAACAGAAGTCATAGATACGAAGTGTGAGAGATACAAATCTTAAGAAAGAATTAAACTCACAGATTGTCCTACTGTTGGAGATAACGTCGTAGTGTCTTCACAGGTCTCATTTACAGCAAGAAGTCTAGATAAGTTATTTTATGTTTCAGTTTTGGTTTTTCTGCATCATTTTAACACAGTTGAAGTATTCTCACAATGTGATAATCCAGATAAACAATGAACAACGCAGCGGTTATAGGCAGACAGTTGCGTCGACAGAAACATTACCGAGGATCGTATCAAGCACAAAATAATTCCCAAACCAAGAAGAAAAGGAACTGTATTGTCGAACTTCGGGAGAGAATTACCGTAGAATGCATCGTAAAAACGTTCAAAGCTTTCAGCATAGGATCGTTTGTATTTTCAGTGGGATTATCCATGATGGTAGTCGGTTTCTACGCCGAACCCTTGTCCACGTACGTCGACGTTGCCGCTAATGGTACGCGGTTCTTTCGCGTAGACACCAGTCAACGAACTGGACTTGAGTACTTAACCTACGTGGGTCCCGTCATCATGGGGATAGGGGGTATCACTCTCGTAGCTGCTTATGTTTTTGCCTTCGGGATGAAAGAATCCACAGGAGCAAAGGTAGTCCCTGTAACGGCTGAACGGCTGACTGGAGTAGACAGCTTGTTCCGGAGTAAGCCGGCGCGGAAGGATCTTGCAGATGTATTAGAGCAGACGACCCCACAGGCTGCTAGTCCAAGTGTTGCCGTTTTAACCAAGCCGGAGATATCTCCCGTCATCATACTTAAACCCACTTGTTTGCAGAAACACTTGCCCTCGAACCAAGAGGTAAGGACATTAACGCCAAGAGTTTAGTCTTCTTGTCATAACTACCTGTAGAAGAGCTGAACCTCTGGGGCTAAACGGTGGGGTGAATCGGGTGCCTTCATAACACAGCATTATGTGAAGCAACAGCCCCACTAAACTATGGCTGTTGATTTCGTTGATCTTAGGGGAGAAGATATGTTTGTTTCTTACGCTTTGTGATTACCTAGATCTGTTTTATGTGTTTTTTTTGCAAACTAGAGAAAAGGATGAATCATACTTATGGCCTTCACACCTTATTATTTTTATTAAAATGGATTTATGCCGTCAAGAAGTTCGATAATTCGTTAAAGCTTTATCACGAGGAAAGTTATCTATACATCCAAGTTCTGAGTGTTTTTTGCCATCGACACAGTAAAAAAACACCTACGTTTGTAAGTGTATTTACTTTCTCTCTGTTTAATACAAACATTAATTCTTGCATAAATGACTTATCATTATTATAAAGCACATGTTAAACACCGTTAAGTGGGGATACCAAACTAAGTTTTAACAATAAACCTCAGCATTTGGCGTCTTCAAAATTTCACTAAACTCACGAACGTCTTTGTTCTAGAAATTTCATAATTTAATCTTTTCTTACTAAAAAAATATAATTTTTAAACATTTTAACAAATCTTTGCCAGTTTCAAAAATAGGTTTTGTTTTCTTTTTTTTTCAAGTTACTCCGTTGCTAACTGTGTGACGAAACTGACTGAATAATAATAAGGAAACATATGCCAATAATAATATCCTAAAACTAATGATTGAACAGTAAATCTCATAAAATACAACTAGAGGATGAAATGTTCTAACAGAGGAATGGCTCATTTCAACAGTCGTTCTGTTCATATTGAGCAATAAATCAACTGAAGCTGGAATACATTACTACTTGCCATTAACCCTATCGAACTGTGAGGGAAGTGAAGTTGGAAAGATTTATTTCTTCTTAAGATGTAGATGATATAATTTTAAATCACTGTCGACCGACTTAATCAATCCTGCGTGGACTGTTTTTTTGTTTAAATGTTATGAAATGAAAACGTAAACTATTGTACAAAAAGAACAGATTTCAAAAAGTTACTGTGGAAAAACTTTCGGTTTGTTCAGTATGTAAGCAACAGTAGAAATATTACTTTATAAATTATCTATTTTATCATGAGTCTAAGCAGTGGTAGAAATGTTTATATGCAAACTCTTTATTTTATCATGTATGTATGCAGCAAGTTATATTATTATATAATCTATTTATTTTATCGTGTGTATAAGCAACAATAGAAATATTATTATATAAACTTTATTTTATCATGTATGTATGCAGCAGTAGTTATATTATTATATAATCTATTTATTTTATCGTGTGTATAAGCAACAATAGAAATATTATTATATAAGCTTTATTCTATCGTTTGTATAAGCAACAATAGAAATATTATTATATAAACTCTATTTTATTATGAATGTGAGCAACAGTAGAAATGCTAATATATAAACTCTTTATTTTATTATGTACGTAAGCAACAATAGAAATATTATCATATAAACTTTTTATTTCATCCTTATGTAAGCTACAGTAGAAACATTATTATATAAACTCATTATTTTATTGTGTATGCAAGAAACAGTAGAAATATTGTTATATAAAATTTAATTTGTCGTGTGTGTAAGCAACAGTAGAAATGTTAATGTGTAAAAATATTATTTTGTTTTGTGTGTAAGATACTGTAAAAATATTATGTTAAACACTAGTTGTATAAGTTAAGAAAGATGAGTTATTACATGAAGCTCTAGATTGTTTTGTGTCTAAGCTGGAGTACTTACTGTTAGTATTGTGTAATTATGTTAAGTGTAAACATCACTCAAAGAGAAATTACACTATGTAACAAAATTTTTACTTTTTCTTGTTTCTGGGCAGAAAGTATTATTTCCCAATAGGTTATGCCTAAAGTACATGGAAAAAACCTATTTTTTTCTTCAAACTTTACTTTTGTGACCTTGGAGTGTATAACGAAAACATAATGGGAGACTATATTTGGGGACTGATACGTAAAAGTGATTTACATTACAGTCACAAATCTCGAAAAACTACTCACATCTAAACATTTTTCTTCATTTTTGTATAACTTTAGTATAATTACATGTAAATACTGATTCATATGTTTCATTCAGACATTATGTAAATGAAAATGTGCAAATTTGCCCGTTTTTACACAGAAAATAGGTTAATTTCTAAATTTCATTATCCAGGTTTCAGTCAGTTCCACCTAACTCTTCCTTTTTCAATAAAAAACAATTTGAAAGATTTCAGCCTCTCCTCATACGATAACCCCTCCATTCCCAGGTACAATTCTAGTCACCCTTCTCTGAACCCTTTCCAACAATTCAATATCCTTCTTGAGGAAGGGAACTCAAGACTGAACACAATACATTGTATTACAAATATTGCCTAATCAGCGACCAGCACAATGGCATTACAACCTCTTTAGACTTGTATTCAATATTTCTATAGACACAACCTAAAATCCTATTTTTCCTACCGCTAGTAACAGCATATTGCTGGGATGGCTTTAGAGACTAATCAACTATAATACCAAAATACCAAGATCTTTCTTTCATGTCACTGTTAAGGCTATTCTCATCCAAATTACATTTATAATTAAAATTATGATAACTCACATACACTATCTTACACTTAATTAAAACCCATCTATTATTTATTCACCCAACTCACCCAATTTGCAAACTTATCCACCATAGTTATAAAGACATTTTACAAGCCTTTTATGTGGCACCTTGTCGGATAGTTTCTGAAATTCACGATACACCAAATCTATACCTTTACCCTCATCTACAAAAGCAGTAACCTTTTCAAAGAACGTCAAAAGATTTCTAAGGCAAACTTTTCCTTTGGCGAAACTATGTTGACTATCCAATAAAATTCTGAACCTTTTTAAATTACTTTTCAAATAATTTTATCATATTTTCAAATAGTTTTCTCGCAGTTGATGTAAGAATCTTAGGTGTGTAATTACTGGGACAATTTTTGTCATTTCCTTTGAAAATTATTTTTTCTGTGTTTACCCTACACACTATCCTACCCACATTCCTATCAGGGAATCACCTATAACTGTAACCTCTTATCATTCACATCCTTCTCTGACTTTTTTGTTTTCCTTCCCTCCAATATCTCATTATCTTCAGAAGCCAAGGGCTGAAGTTTAATGTTCAACAGAACAGATTCATAATAACTAAAGTTACTACTTTTAACCCTATTTGTATTCTTTTCAACTTCTGGAAGCTTGTAAGTGTTATTGTTTTGGAAACGTTTTGTCCCTCATACGGTATGGAAAATTAAATATTATATTACCAATTCTTGTAAATTACACGTTACAGTTACAGGAATGACAGAGTGACTTGCTATTTTTGCTTTACCGAATAAATTTCAAAACTCCAAGAGACCCACATTTTTACTTCAACAATTGTACAATATATAACAGGAAAATTTTGGCATTCAAAATATAAACCCAACGTCGCAAAAATCAAAATATTTTCAACAACAAACAACAAAATATTGTTTAATAATATATTCAAAAAAAAGTGTAAAAGAATGTTAACACCCATGCGCAACCGCACACACATACACTGGATAAACGCAAAATTTGAGATCTGAACTTTGTGATTTTTACCCTTTTTTGTAATTTATCTTCAGAGAATCATCTTTATTATTAATCGTTTAAGAGATTGTAGGCTTAACTGCACTATTTTTTTAACTTTTTAGGCTTAATAGCACTATTTTTTCTTAGTAATGGCGACATCTTGGTCTCCAAAAAACTGAGCTTTTATCTAATAAAAATTATATTTGTACTTCGAAGTTTTGCTACTACTGTGAATTATAAATACTTGTTTGAAATATTTCTTACATATCTTGTTATTGTAAAACTCCAGGATACTTTTAAAATGATAGTTCGTTATTTTTCAAATGTATATGAGCTTCAACTTTGGGCAAATATAACTGATGTTATTTTCATCCTATTTTTTTATTAGCAGAATTTCTAAAGACACCACCATGTGACTAAATAAGGGACCAATATAATACTTTGAACTTTTCATTTTTCTAATTAACCAAGCTAAATGAAAAGTAATTTATATTTGCTATTTGACTATGAAGTTTGTTAGCTTATCTATAGTTGTATTTTTCGATTGTGGCTAAATGTTATTTTAATTATAAACCGCGAAAAAATGTTAGGTTCTTTACCCGCATCGTTTCCCTTTCTTCACAGAACACTTTGATATCAAACTTTTAAAAGAAAAAATATATTGATGATCGCCAGTTTTTAAAAAATAGAAGTTTACTTTTTAAACATATCTTAAAGCGACCAGAGGATTTTATTTTCACATTTCTGTCTCTAGCTTCTCTAACCAGTAAAAGTCCTTTTGTTAAAGTAAGAATGTAACTACAGTATGAAGAGATGGTTGTATAATAAACGGTTTCCGACCAAAAAGGGTTTAAAATGGCTTTAAAAATTGAAGTACACACATTCTAAATAACTTCTTATTGTGTCAGGGTAAAAAATATGGCACCTCTCACAACGTTACTCAACTTCGTTGAATTTGTAGAACATTTTATCGATACATATATAATGTTTCGTAGTAAAAATGTTTGAAATCTTAAGCGTAATTATTAAAACACCGGACATGTTTATTTTATCTTTCTATTATAAAGGGCAGGTAAAGGATCTTTTGAGGACATCAATGTTAGCACTTGTTCAAATGTTACTGTGTTATAAACGAAGCTGTAAGAAGGGTCAAGCTCTTCGTTGTAAATCATTGTTTCAATGTGAATGTATTGTTATATATTGGTAAAACTCTCAGTTTAAAAACATTGTGCACATATTGTTGCGGTAAGATGGTGAAACTAAAAAAAATCTGTTATTTATTGTTTCGATCAGTGGTCAGTCGGTATTAAACTGGCCTTCCCATTTGTTTATGGGCGAATTGCTAAGCAGCTAATCTTGATCTGTGTGAAGATGGTGATGTGCTATTCTGTAGGTGTCGTAGTAATTTAGTTTCGTAAAAGGCCAGAGTGAATAACTTCACGTGTGACAGGATTTCTATGTCTCGATCGATATTGTTGTATTTATACGTTGTTTCAAAGATGTTATGTGATCTGCCATCAGAGGGTGTTTATAATTACATTAATTTGTTGAATATAGGTACGTGTACGTATTCAATATTTAAAGAAAAACGTTGTCCATAAATTATATACACTGTAATGTAAAAACGTTTCATCTGAATTAGTGAAAAAGTATTGGAATGAAATGTTTCAAAAACTAATAAAGCGTTGATTATTCGATGTACATGAGTTGTTTTCTTTATGTGATAGACACAAATACGTAATTTACTTATACATTTAAAGCAAGCTATGTAATTAGCAATACCTTCACCGGTCGTAGGAAATGGAGGAACCAATATTTTTTGAAGCATTAATTAAAAGTTGTAATTAATTTGGATCCATCTCAAACCATGTTTCGTTTACGTAGGGGAATTTTTTGAAGGACATATGATAACCGCTATATAAAAAATTCAGTACATTATATTGAAACAATTTTAAATATGCAATTTAAGAAGTAACATGAGAACTATAGTATATATAAAATCTGATGGAAAGTTTTGTGTTAGAACTGCATTGTTAGCGTTGTAGGTAGCATGAAGATATAGAGCATTGAATGTGTAATAGTATTTTCCGACGTTAAATATTCATACATTTTGATCATAAAGATGTCTTCAAATCGGGAACATCAAATTTTAAAGATTGGTATATATTTTGTATTTAATAACATTGGTAAACAAAGGAATATGAATCAACTTGGTTCACCAAGACTATCCAGAAAGAGATCTGCAGCAAAGTCAGTCATAATAACCAAATTAGGCGTCTTGTAACAGATGAGAATCAAGCATGTAAATGTAAGTGGAAAACGACATCCATGTACTCCAGGCAACGGCAGCATTATAACAAAAACCTGTCTGATAAAACGACAGGAGTCACGTGTACATAAGTTGATTCCACAACATTTCCATCCAATAGGCGCATACCACGAGAAATTGGAAAAATAAAAGGTTTATTCTCACTGGTCATATTTCTGGACGCATCATATATACATATTTGTGATCTTATTATTGAAACAAGCACTAGGGAGCCACGGAAAAGAAAGTCTGTTGCAATGGAAACTACTCTGCAGAACTGTTGTAAAAATGTACAGTCATCACGTAGAGTAAAACCACAAGTGAGGAAACTCCAAAATCGCTTTCAATAATATATCCAAATATATTTAAGTATAATAGTTTTTCTGTAGTAAATAGAAAGTTTTAGCTACTTGAATTAATATATTCAAAGATGACAACTGTTCAAACTTTTTTTACTATTCTTTGGAATTCGTAAGCCTCACATTGTTTGTTTATGAATATACCATGAAGCTACATGAGGGCTATCTACGCTAGCCATCCCTAACTCAGCAGTGTCAGTGCCGGGCTTAAACCACACATATCTTACAAATACAAGTTCTTCTGAAGAGAAAGATGTTAAGACAATCGCTTTCAGTCTGAAGCCTAAACTACCAGGTCCGGAATGACCAGGTGGTTAGTACGCTCGATTTGTGATATGAAAGTCGCGGGTTCAATTTCCCGTCACGCGAAACATGCTCGACCTTTCAGCCGCGTGGATATTATAAAGTGACCTTCAATCCCACTATTCGTTTGTAAAAGAGTAGCTTAAGAGTTCGCGGCAGAGGGTGATGACTAGCTGCCTTTCCTCTAGTCTTATACTGCTAAATTAGGGACGGCTAGCGCAGACAGCCTTCCTGCAGCTTTGTGAAATTC
Organism: Carcinoscorpius rotundicauda; assembly: GCA_011833715.1. NCBI lineage: Eukaryota > Metazoa > Arthropoda > Merostomata > Xiphosura > Limulidae > Carcinoscorpius > Carcinoscorpius rotundicauda. Next base: position 65,791,763 of record CM022392.1, on the reverse strand, counting down.
AAAAAAAAGCGGAATGAATAGTTAAATACTTAGCTATAAAATAGTTTACATATGGTATGTGAGACTTTGTGATGCAGAAGTGGATAGAAGAAAACATTCAGACTTTTTTATATTATATTTATTATTAAGTTGCTAGAATTGGAGGATGAAACAGGAAAAAGAAGTTACAACACTGATCATGGAGATGTTTACTAAAGAGTAAAATTGGCTCATGGTCAAATCGTTTAGGATATATATGGAACGTGAAAGTATTGTTTGTTTGCGTGAGTAAGATATATTTGGAGTCTTAGGTATGTAGATAGCGCCGCGTTAAAGAATTCCTAAATAACATCACAAGCAAAGTAATATGTTCACTAAAATAGTTATGCGAAATAATGGATAAAGAGCGCGTTTCTTACTGAATCACAGGCACAAATCAAATGATTTAATTTGAATTTTAACAAACAAGCCCTTGGAACCAATACTCAACACTTAAAAGCTTTTTTTGTTCTTATTGTAACATCATGAATATTATGTCATTATGGTCACAACACCAGGAAGCTGACATCTTTAACGTCATACCAGTGGAAAGCTCACTCCCATCTCGTCAAACACCAAGAATCTTACGTCACTTGCGTCATATCGTAAGACATTGTCACTGACGTTAAAACATTATGAGCACTGTTATCAAACGACTATCACTATTACGTCATCAATGTCATATCACAACCATTACTGGTCACTATCATACAAACACTAGGATTTTTTGTAAATTACGACATGAACATATCCAGTCTGTCAAATCATCAAAGTTTTCAAAATTGTAGCTTTTCATGTTTTTCTCTTTAATAAACCTAGAAGTCACATTATGTTCAGCACCTGCAGCTATATTTCACACTAAAACAAGGTGTTTAGTATGAATATAATGTTAATCTCTCAGAAGTAAAATCAAATTTAGGGAGCAATGACAAAGTTACGTGGATACTAGTTTTAACCCTTTACGTGTTCTATTCATTCTGATGGACAAACATTAGTTGGAGTAAAAACAGCATGAGAAGTTGTCGAAAGTTGTATTCATATAAAATTGTTGTTGTTCCGTAATAATAGTTCCGAACTTTGTTCAATATGTGATATGTGGAATGTTATAGTTAGATATACTGTGATAATGTGTGCAGAATATTGTGGCTAGTTAGACCATGATAACGTGTAGAATACTATGGTAAGTTAGGCTGTGATAACGTGTGTAAAATATTATGGTTAAGCTGTGGTAACGTGTGTAGAATATTATGGTTAAAGTGTGATAACGAGGCCAAGCGTGTTAAGGCGTTCATCTCGTAATCCGATGGTCGCAGGTTCCAATCCCGGTATCGCCAAACATGCTCGCCCTATCAGCCGTGGAGGCGTTATAATGTTACGGTCAATCTCACTATTCGTTGGTAAAAGAGTAGCACAAGAGTTAGCAGTGGTTGGTGAAGACTAGCTGCCTTCCCTCTAGACTTACACTGCCAAATTAGGGACGGCTAGCACAGATAGCTGTCGAGTAGCTTATCGCGAAATTCAAACCAAACACAAGTGGTAACGTGTGTAGAATATTATGTCTTGTTAGACTGTGATGACGTGTGTAAAATATGGTTAAACTGTGATAACGTGTGTAGAATATTATGTCTTGTTAGACTGTGATGACGTGTGTAAAATATGGTTAAACTGTGATAACGTGTGTAGAATATTATGGCTAGTTAGACTGTGATAACGTGTAGAACATTATGGTTAGTTAGGCTGTGATAACCTATAGAACATTATGGTTAGTTAGACTGTGATAACATGTGTAACATATTATGACTAGTTAGACTGTGATAAAATATGTAAAATATTATTGTTAGTTAGACTGTGGTAACATATATAGAATATTATAATAAATTAGACTATGATAACGTGTGTATAATATAATGATGAGTTTGACACTAACAATGTATGTAGGGTTTAGAAATTGTTAACGAAGAAATAATTGTTTAATTTAAATCTTTGTTTGTAATAAAATCAACTTTTTCCTTTGAATAACGAGAAAACTAACACGTTACATAGATTTCTGTATCATTTCCATCTAGAGACCTTCCCCGCTGAGACAGCGGTAAGTCTACGGATTTGCAGCGCTTAAATCAGGGCCTCGATTCCCCTAAGTAGACACAGCAAATAGTTTGATATGGCTTTGCTATAAGAAAAATAACACTCCCATCTAAAGGCTCTGACCTTCAAGTGATATTTGCATAAACGTATTGGGCGACATTATTGCAAAGTCTAATATTTATTTAACCGTTTGTGTATAGTTAGAGGGAAGGTAGCTAGATAATTTCACCATCCATCAACTCATTTCTCATGTAGTAATAATATGATATAAACTCGTTTTAATACCTACTTGCTAGAAGGTGAATAGCGAATTTTTCCAATTTGCTTTGTTTTAAATTTTACGCAGATCTTCAAGGGCTGTCTACTCTTTCCGTTCCGAGTTTAGCAGGATAAACTAGACGGAATGTATATAATCATCACCACTAACAACGAACTCTTGTTCTAATCTATCACCAACGAATAGTGTGATTGACCGTTATTTTATTGAGTCCCCACGATTTGTTTTTTTTTAATCATCACTTGAAACAGCGAACGCGTTCGGTGACGAAGATTCGAGCCCTAGACCCACAGACTACGAGTTGAGCACACTAACCACCAGGCCATGCAAGGCCTAAATATTACAAAAAGATTACACGAAACACGAATTAATGCTTCAAGTGTCCAATAGGTCATGCTTAGTCCACGGAAAACAACTTACCCTTGACAACATTACTTTAGATCGGTCATCATGTACCATATAGTATTTTATTTAAGTATTCGTATACGTGACTGTGAAACCGTTAATTCTGAACGCTATAAATAATCACTGTCTCGTTTAACACGTCGTTAAACTACATAGAAGAAGGTGGTATGTTAGAGGTAATTATGACTATATTGAACAGTATGATATGTTACAGGTAATTATGACTATATTGAACAGTATGATATGTTACAGGTAATTATGACTATATTGAACAGTATGATATGTTACAGGTAATTATAATTACATGAAACAGTATGATATGTTACAGGTAATTATAATTACATGAAACAGTATGATATGTTACAAGTAATTATAATTACATGAAACAGTATGATATGTTACAGGTAATTATAATTACATGAAACAGTATGATATGTTACAGGTAATTATAATTACATGAAACAGTGTGATATGTTACAGGTAATTATAATTACATGAAACAGTGTGATATGTTACAGGTAATTATAATTACATGAAACAGTATGATATGTTACAGGTAATTATAATTACATGAAACAGTGTGATATGTTACAGGTAATTATAATTACATGAAACAGTATGATATGTTACAGGTAATTATAATTACATGAAACAGTATGATATGTTACAGGTAATTATAATTACATGAAACAGTATGATATGTTACAGGTAATTATAATTACGTAGAACAGCATGGTATGTTAGAAGTAATTGTGATTACATGGAACAGTATTGTATGTTAGAGGTAATTATGATTACATGAAACAATACAGTATGTTATAGGTAATTATGATTACACTGAAGAGTATGGTATGTCAGAGGTAATTATGGAACAGTATGGTAAGTTATAGGTAATTATGATTACATGGAACAGTATGATATGCTAGAGGTAATTATGATTACATGGAAGAGTATGGTAAGTTATAGGTAATTATGATTACATGGAACAGTATGATATGTTAGAGGTAATTATGATTACATGGAAGAGTATTGTATTTTAGAGGTAATTATGACTACATAGAGCAATACGGTATGTTAAAGGTTACATAGAACAGTACAGTATGTTAGAAGTACTTATGAAGTACTAAAAATAGTATGATATGTTAGATATAACTATGACTACATAGTACGTTATGATGTTAGAGCTAGTTGTGACTACATAGAACAGTATGATATGATAGAAGTAATTATGACTGCATAGAAAACTCTATGTTAGAAGTAATCATGGCCGCATAGAACAGTACGATATGTTAGATATAACTGTGACTACATAGAACGTTATGATATGTTAGAGGTAGTTATGATTATATAGAGCAGTATGATATGTTAGAAGTAATGATGGCTACGTATAATAGTAAAATATATTAGATATAACTATGATTACATAGAACGTTATGATATGTTTGAGGGAGTTATGACTACATAAAACAGCATGATATGTTAGAAGTTATTATGACTACATAGAACGTTATGATATGCTAGATATAACTATGACTACATAGAACGTTATGATATGTTAGATATAACTGTGACTACATCGAACGTTATGATATGTTAGAGGTAATTATACATTATAACTATGTAGAAGAGATTAATATGTGAGAGAAAACTGGATTACCGGCCGTTACTTCACACAATGGGCTATCAGTGCTTTCCCATGGGTATCGAAACACTGTTTATAGTGTTATAAGTCGGCAGACTCTGCATCGAAACCCAAACATTTTTGCCAATAGTGCATTGAGAGGAAACAAATGTAATTGACTTTTATTTATTGAAATAACACAACCCACTAGACTATCATATTGTGTTATAATATAAAGCAGTGGTTTGACTGTATAGTTTTAATTTATTCATCAGTATTTTTTAAGAATTTTACTCTCGCGTTGTTTCATGATTTAGTAATTAAATAAAATCTATTGTAAAAATACTAGTGTTAGAGGTAGTTTTTTTTGGAAGCCATGAAAAATTTGAGGATTCTCAAATAGGTTTAAGAAATAAGAAAATTATTCGCCACCACAATTCTTATATTCCGGTGGAGAAAGAAGAAAAAATATTTTATTGGATTCAGATATTCTCATGGACTGTTACTTATTTATAATTTTGATTAATGAAAGATATCGACCGTTTGTTACGTGATTAGCTGACATAAGACTCCCACACTTTATGTGTACAACAAAAACGTTGTACATTATGGAAAAGGAAGACAAAAAAAATTACAACAGACGAAACACTATTTTATATCGAAAGGCAACACATGAAAGAAACTCGAAAATCATACGGTTAGGAATTTCGCTTATTCAAACTTGTAGGTAATGATTGTGTCATTCAACTGACTTTCTGATTTGTTCGTTTGCCGAAGACCCTCTATTTGCAGAAATAGCTTGTTTGAAAGTCTAAACAAATGGATGTTTTATGATTTACGTTCGTCAGCTTAGTATTGTTATTGCATTAAGACTTATATTTATTTTCATTAAATTAAGATGTATGTTTATTTGACGCATCCTAATGTGCAGTATACAAAACATTTTCGTAACGTTAAAATTATTTCAAGCAAGCATAGGTGAAACAGTCAATAAATTAGACATTTGTGCCTTTCTTGCTTCTGTTTCAAACATTCTCATTATGATCGAAATAATTAATTAGCTCACACACACATACTGTCTGTTACCGTTTGCCTTTGTTTCAACCAGTAAACGTAATGTATCCTTTATGGCAAACCGGTGGATAATATTACATAATTAAGAACACAGTAAACACTGGGCTGTTTGCACGAAGTCCTTAATCATAAAAGTACTTGCTATTTATAGTATTTTAGACATAAAAAAATAAATGTCAGATGACATTCTAGCTAGCTAGAATAACAAATAGGTAAAAATTCATTATAGTACGAATTTACATGTCTATGCACGTGACTCGAGTATAAATTCTTGAAACAGAAGTAATTATTATTTGGATGTGAGCACGTGACTTGTTTAAATTAGTGAAGACAATAATAATTATTCTGTGGAGATAAACACGTTAAATGTGTTTATGTACTAAAGACAGTAGTTATTGCCCGATGGAGGTGAACACGTTACATGTGGTTATATTCTCAATACGGTAGTTATTCTTCTATGCAGGTGAACACTTTACTTCACTATACACATTACACCTTACAACACCTACTAACACAACAATAACTTGGTTTGTGTATCTTGTCAAGTTTACACATAACACTTTATAAAAACTTATTAACACAACAATCGTTTGGTTCATGTGTCTTGTAAACTAAATACATAACACCTTACAACACCATTTAAAACAAATAACGTTATTGAGGTTCACGTGATAAATAAAATGAATCACAGCTGATTCATTAAAGTTTTTTCTTAGTTAAACATTAGTCATGGGTTACATTAGGTTGGTAATCCAAATGGACCTGCTTTGGCAATGAAATACTGCTTCGGTTAAATTATTGATAAGTGTCGATGTTAATAAACTTGTTCAGAAAGAAACGACCAACAGCAGTATACCACTTTAAACAAACCGTTTCGTTTTCTACTTGATACAAACCACACACTTCACAACATGAAATAAATCAGAGTTTATAACATCATATAAACCACATGCTTTACAACTTCAAATCAATCACAGCTTATATCGTTATATAAACTAGATTCTTTACAACTTGAAATAAACTGTACATTTCTGACAAACCACACACTATGAAACTCAAACGACACAATATACAATTTCATGTAAACTTACACTATATAACTTCGAATAAACGATACAAATTAGCACTTGATGTAAAGCACACATTATAAACTCCAAATATTGTAGCTTAAGATTATTCAAATGATTTGAAAAATAATTGCTCTTCTTGATAAATCTCACACATTGTACCTGGATAAACACGTCACCAGCTGCTGGCTTTGGTAAAAGGATAAAGGTGGCATATACTTGTTTTAAATCGGTTCTCTGTAGTTACTTATTCACTTGAAGTCTTATGAATTACAGTTTTGTTCAGTGATTTTTTTCTCCTTAGCATTTCTCCACTCTGTTCCTTGAACCCTCGTGGGAAAATCTAATATAAATGTAAATATGATCCATTTAAGTTTAAGTATGTTTTATTGCCCAACCAACATGGCTTCAGCAAATTCCTACAATATGTGAAATAGACTGTGACTGTAATTGTGCAAAATATGTTAAACAAAATTACTAAAAAGAGATATCAACGTTTCTTACTTACACAATAATTTATTTGTAAAGTTTAAAAATACAGCTTAACCTGGTTTATTCTCCTGAAGATGGTGAACTACCGAAACCTCTAGTTTCTAAATATCTTTTAATTTTTTTTTAAGTTTACAAATAAATTATTCTGCAAGTAAGAAACGTTGATATCTCATTTTTATTAATTTTATTTAAAGAGTGAAGGCGTTAATGCGTTGTTTTATATCAACAAAATATGTGTCGTATGCTGATATGATGTGACACTGATCCTGCCACGTTGAGACAATATATGACTAATGTAGTTATATACTACTATGGTTTGATGACGGTTTTTCATGACGAGGTGACACACATTCTGCTATGGTGAAACTATATTATGCTATGATGAAGTCATATCTTGTTGTGGTGAGGTGATGTCCTGCTATGTGGAATGAATTATTGTACTTTTATAAGAGAATTAAATACCCTCATAGAGCGACAGATTTTCCAAACCAATTAGTATTTATTTGCATTTTAATGAATATACGCCATTAAAAATGAAATTAATAGTTATAGTAATAATAATATAATGTAATAATAGTAAGAGTATTATTTGCAGCCATTACAATTTCGTATTTAGAGGTAACAATTATCGAGATACTAATGATTGTTGAATGAATTATGCCCTCGATTTTGGTTTAATTCTGTAGGAGATCCACAGTAGCTGTTTTTCTTTCACAGTGTTGGTCAATGATCCAATTCATTTGGTTTGTTGCCACGGTAGTGTACAGATGGGACTTTGGTCTCTGGAAACTTAGGTCCTTTAAGATGTATTTTTATTGGTCATTTCATTTCACCAAGCCCGGTATGACCAAGTGGTAAGGGCGCTCGACTCTCAATCTGAGGAGCGCGGGTTCGAATCCCCGTCACACCAAACATGCTCGCTCTTTAGGTCGTGGGGGCGTTGTAATATGTCTATCAATTCTACCATTTATTGGTAAAGAGTAGCCCAAGAGTTGGTGGTGTATGATGATGACTAGCTGCCTTCCTTCTAGTCTTACACTGCTAAATTAGGAACAGCTATCGCAGATAGTCCTCGTGTAACTTTGCGCGAAATTCAAAACAAACAAATAAGAAATCTTCTGGTATCTTCCTTCTTTATAGAGTGAAGAAAAAAATGGCGTTGCCTTTCTTGAAGCTGATATACAAATAAAGAAAGTATAAATACAGTTAAAGAACATAAGAAGTCTCTTGGTCTTTTCAAGATGAGTTTAATGATATTACTGTGAATGATTCAATATTATTTTATGGAAACACAATTAACAGTTCAACATGTTACGATATGACATGAAAAAATTAAATTGGAGATGTTGTTGTGAGATGCATGCCTTCAATCTTACGAAACATGAGGGACAATCGATAAAGACTTGATATTTCCTAAGTTAACCGGTTATAAATAGAAAATCTGTGATTTAAAAATTATTCTGCATTATGTTTTGCGAGCTCTGTATATATTAACATAACATAACTTAAAGGTGTATCAGCTGCAAGCGTGAGGGACTATAACCATAAAATCCTCGTGGTGGGCACAATACAGATATCCCTTCGTGTAGCTTAAAAACAACCAAACAAACTCACGAATGGCATCAAGGACACCAGTTCGAGCTTGGAAACTGCAATAGTATTGTGTAACATTAAGAAACAAGATGCCACATATAATAGACAAAAGTGTCATCAAATATTTACAGAAACTAATTTTATTCCGAGATAACATATTGAAAAATAACTGCACGCAACTCTATAGTTAATGACAAATGAAGAAAGAAATAATATCGTTTTAAAATTTTGTAATTCAAAGGAATACAGTTTAGTCTCAAGTGTCCTAATGTAAGGTGAACACTAAAGGATTTAAGCTGAAATGAATGCTTTTTTAGGCCTAAAGGTATAAAAATAGTAGGCTTAAAGGAAACTTTAGGCTTAACTCTAATATTTAATGAAATAAAAATTTGAGTAAAATGAGTGGCAAGGGTGTTATTGTCTAGCACCTGTCTGGCTGGTGATGGGGTGTTATTTAAGAAGTACAAAGGAAGTTAGTGTTTGTTATTATAAGACTATTGCGTATTTGATTGGTAGATTTAAAACAAAAATTACGCGAATTAAACTATCGTTGTATAGAAGTTGGTATGAAATTCCTCTGTGAAACGTAATGTTTTGTAAATAATACTCTATGAAAGTGTTATTTTATAAAGTGCTCCGTGAAGAGTCCTGTTGAATAAACAGTGTTTTATGAAACATAATATTACATAAATACTATTTTGTGAAATGTATTAGTGTAAGGTGGTCCGTAAAACCTAGTGTTATATGAAACTTTCTATTGAATATTCTTTTGCATTCAAAAGTGTGATATGAAACGTATTAATATATAAAAAGCGTGTTCTTGCGAAAGTATTCTGGGTGGTATGTTTGCCTGATTAATAGTATGTGAAGTTTAACTGTAGGAGCAGCATTAAATGTAGTTCTATCGTTTACAATAGGCCCGACATGGCCACGTAATTAAAGCACTCGACTCGTAATCAGAGAGTCGCGGGTTCGTATCCCAGTCACACCAAACATGCTCGCCCTTTTAGCTCTGGGGGCGTTATAAAGTAATGGCGAATCCCACTATTTGTTGGTTAAAGAGTAGCCCAAGAGTTGGTGGTGGGTGATGATGACTACCTGCCTTCTAGTCTTACACTACCAAATTAGGGTCGGCTAACGCAGATAGCCTTCGAATACCTTTGTGCAAAATTCAAAACAAACCAAACCAATCGTTGAGAATAACTTAATTAAATATCGCCGTGTAACATTTACTAAACGAAACGCATTTTTATTTGGAAAGCCTTAGATGAAAATATTTCTCTATGAGTCTGGATGAGAATATATAATGACACCTAAGCAAGAAATATTTGAACAATATGCAATAATTGCATGGAAACAATATATCAATTATTGTTATAAAAGTATTTATGCCTGCAACAGTTATTGCGAGGGCTAAAAATGAAGGTACGAGTTTACCTTTACTTACTTAAAGAATACATGGTGAGATTGTTCAGTAGACTGTTGGACGAACATTTGGTAATTTTAGGTCTGGATAAAATGGGAACGCTATTTTAAGAAATTCACTTACGTTCGTTTTCTGCTCGATATCTTCCAGGAACATCAACTTTTTTGTGTTTAGGTTACTTTAAATAACAACGTCATGAGCTGTTATTTCTAGAACACTAAGAACTGAAGCTTTAATCTCATATTTGGTAGCAGTTCCTTGGCTTGGAAGATAAATGTTCATTTTTAGACTACAAACATCACCAGGTTTAACGACGACATGATGTTTTGTTTCATAAGTAACAGCTTCTTACAACAAGAAGTGATTATCGTATAAAGGTTTGTGCTTACGATTGAGATAAAAACACCAAAACCGTAAAGAATATTTTGCATGGATTTTAGGTTTACTGATTGTTTATTGGTTTGTATGTGAATCTGTATGTATTCGACAGCATGACCAGGAAAGTATGACAACTGAAACTTTGTTAATTTTAACTTACACTGTTTTAAATAGGACTGTGCTACTTTTAATTGTATTTTTATTTACTTTATCCTTCTTCGTTTCTCTGTGGCTACAGAGGGTACATTCTTTGGTGACCATACCATGATAATGTAAAGGCATTACAATCACAGTTGATTTTAGAGGGTTCGTTCTTTGGTGACCAGACAAGTGTAATGTATAGTCCTGATGGTACACTTTGTGATGGTCCTGGTTATAGACTACATTTTATTCAGTTCATTACCCACTACAGGAAGACGTTGTCCACTGGCGTTAATGTTGCTCCTTTCTTTAAATTATTTCCAAACTCCTTCAGTGATGCGAGTACGACAACCTCTGATGAACAGCTTCAACGGTCAAAAGACCTAGAAGTCAATGATACATACTTTTGAATGATATAGTATGAACTTCCATTTGTAATTGCATCTTAAGTAAGGGTTGAAATGTTGACATGGACATGTGGTTGTTGATAAAGCTATACCTTATTAACATACAGTCCAACTTGCATCTTGAGGAAGGATTGAAATGTTGACTTGGGCATATTATTAGCATTCAGTACAAATTGTATCTTAAGAAGACGCTAACACGTTTACTTGGGGATACTGTTGAGTATTTTATGTTAATAAAGCTAGACGTTATTATTAACATTCAGTAAAACTTCCATCTACAGTTTTTCAGTCGGTTTTGTTCCTGAATACCTACTGTTTTCTTTTCATGATAAATTTGTATTTTCTGGCTTTTTCTTATGCTTGATGAAAACTTAATGCATTCATTAGTACAGCACGTTTTGTAAAGTAAACAGGGCGAAAGACATTAGTCACGTGTGGAGAGATTACTTTTTGTTTTTCAATTTCGCGCAAAGCTACACGAGAGCTATATGCGCAAGCCGCTCCTAATTTAGCAGTGTAAGACTAAAGGAAAGGCAGCTAGTCATCACCACCCACTGCTAACTCTTGGACTACTCTTGTACCAACGAATAGAGGGAATGACCGTCACATTGTATTGTCCTCACGGCTGAAAGAGCGGGCATGTTTGATATTACAGGAATTCGAATCCTCTACCCTCACATTACGAGTCGAGAGCATAAACTTGGCCATGCTGGGTCGAAGTGGAAAGAGAGATGGATTTTTACCTATACATAGACACCAACATGTAGTTTTATGCATACATTTTGTAATGGAAACACAACCATACAGATTGTTCTTCAAAACGTTATTAGCTGAATAGGGGAATTTATATTAACGACGTTTCACATTGGTTCTCTTCATCTCTCGCATAAACATATTTCTTTATCAGGCATTTTCTGTTCTTCAGTTTTTGTTGGTTTGATTGTTTGCTATGTGTATAATTTTGGTTCCCAAACACAATACACTAGCTCGTAGCCCAGCATGTCGTTAAGGCACTCGGCTCGTAATCCGAGGGTCACGGGTTCCAGTCCCCATCACACCAAACATGCTCGCCCTTTCAGCCGTGGGGGCATTATAATGTTACGGTCAATCGCGCTATTCATTGGTAAAAGAGTAACCCAAGAGTTGGCGGTGGGTAGTGATGAGTAGCTGCCTTCTCTTTAGTCTTACACTGCTAAATTAGGGACAGCTAGTTCACATAGCCCTCGTGTAGCTTTGCTCGAAATTCAAAACAAGCAAACAAATACTGGGTCGTTTTTTAATTAAGGCACTATTGTTACAATCGAATAATGAACTAATCAAGAATTCCAAGTCCGTGGATTAATCCAGCAAAGTAAATTGTAATTCAGATACATAACTCGTGCAGATACATATAAACCTATTTGATCTTGAAACAATAAGTAATCTAGACGTATTTCTGGTATATAGTTAATCTTTCCACAGCACATCTCGGTCACAGAGTTATTAGGAAATTAAATCCACTCTAATTTTTGGTGATTATAGAAACTGAAAGTGACTTGTTATAATAATGTATACCTATGTGTCTTCCTTAATATGAAACATCCAGTATTTTCTTCATATCACACAATGTATAGGTAAATCTAAAATATATTTGTTTCAACTAAACTTCTAAAATTAACATGTAAAAAGTCTTTTGTAGTACTTATATTATTTATTTACGAATTTTACAACTAAAAATGTCTATTGTTGTTTTATATCACAAATTTACAGGTAAGAAAAACTTGTGATCTTTATATTATAAAACTTACAGATGAAATAGTGTATTGTAGTGTTTAAATTATAAAATGTAATGCAAGAAATTGTATATTAAAAATGTAACATCTAAAAATGGCATATCGTTGTGTTTAAATTATAAAATATACAATTTCTTCCAAGTATATAGACAATAGACTATATTAGGTGTTAATTTTTAATATACAATTTCTTCTATGTATATTTTATAATTTAAACACTACAATATACTATTTTTAGGTGTTAACTTTTAAATATACAATTTCTTGTGGCCAGGTATGGCCAAGTGTGTTAAGACGTGCGACTCGTAATCTGAGGGTCACGAGTTCGCATACCCGTTGTGCCAAACATGCTCGCCCTTTCAGCCGTGGGTGCGTTAAAATGTGACCGTCAATCCCACTATTCGTTGGTAAAAGTGTAACCCAAGAGTTGATGGTAGATGGTGATGACTAGCTGCCTTCCCTCTAGCCTTACACTGCTAAATTAGGGACGCCTAGTACAGATAGCTCTAGAGTAGCTTTGCGCGAAATTCAAAAAACAAACAATTTCTTGCATGTATATCTGATAATTTAAACACTACAATAGACTAGTTATAAAATATACATGGAAGAAATTGTATATTAAAAATTAACACCTAAAAATAATCTATTGTAGTGCTTGAATTATAAAATGTACATACAAGAAAATATATATTAAAAAATTAACACCTAAACATAGTTTATAGTAGTGTTTAAATTATAGCATATATATGTAAGAAAGTGTGTATTAAAAAATTAACACCTAAAATAGTATATTGATGTGCAGTGTTTTTCTGTTAGTAATAACTAAAATGTATAAAAAACAACGGTTAACAATATGTATCACTTAAAAAACAAATTAAACATAATAGTAATGAAAAGGAAGAAAGAACATTATTTACTTAACCAAAATACGCCCACGTTCTTTGGGGGACCAGCAGTATGACCAAAATTCCTGTATACGTGAATAGAAGGCGTCAGAAAGTTAAAAAGTGTTTTACTCAAAACTCGTGGTCATTCAATATTGGTGACTGGTTAATTTTAGTACTTTGAAGAACTGATTAACGCAAAGCCAAGAGTCTTCGATTTGTACCGTCATAACTAACATTATATGTAGTTCAAAGTATAAATAACAATGTCTAAAATTAAACTCATAATTATAAGTAAACAAAAATTAACACATTTATAAATATAACAAATAAAGCTTATTGTATTGTTCATATTGTTAAGTATACACTTAAATGTCTGTTGTGGTGTTTATTTCACAATATGTAAACGTGAAAAAGTCTGTTATAGTGTTTATCTACAACATGTAAACGTAGAAAAGTTTGTTGTAGTGTTTATCTTTCAAACCGTAAACATAGAAAAGCAGTGGCGGCGCCAAGGGGGACCTGAGTCCCCCCAAAAATTAGCCAAGCCCCCAATATTGTTATCTACATATATTCGTAAAATATGAAAAATACAATCGTCGTTGTTGCTTAATAATTAACACAAAAAACATAGATCTGTGAAACCCAACGTCTTCCTTAAAACGGAAGTATGTGTCATGCGTCTGATAGCAACGTACTGAATGCACTGAAACTCATACGCTGTATTGCCGCTCCCTGTGTAATTCTATTCTATCTTGAGTTGCAGCGAAGATAAGACAACCACGTTAATTTCAAGTTACAACAAATCATCGGGGATTTTACTTGATAAACCAAAGGTTTCACAGGTCAATAATTTACCCATTAATTTCATTTATCTTTTATTGAAAAGTAAAACATAGCCCACATGTACAAGTGTATTGTGTATAGGTCAAAACTATGAAACATTTAGCCAGTGTTGTGTCCTCTGTGAGATCATTTTGCATTGTGTATCAGCCATTCAAAATTGTACTGATGATTGTGGCATACACTTAAAACTGTGACTTACTATCCAATTAATGTTAGACTTGTGATTAGATAATAACCTTACATATTAACTGACCAAATAATATTTCTAAACAATTCTAGAATGAATTTTAAAATTATCATTGGGCTCTTTAGAAGTGCCTAATTTAATGTAATGTTGTAGTTACATTATTGTAACTGGTACTTGTCACACTTATGATAATAAGAACAATATCACAATCACAAACACGATGAAAGATACTTAGTCTGATAGTGACCTTACTTTTCCTCAAAGTGTATTAACTTCACATGGGATAATTCGTTTCTGCTATGTAAACTATGTCTTTATGTTACATTTTTTTTTATTTGTAGCTTTACTCTTAATGGTATATTAAATGTTTAATCCAAGCTAATCTTAATTTTCTTTATTATTATGCATTACTTTGGGTGGAATTTAGGTGAGTTTCCTCTTTTACATGCCCCCCAGTGGCTCAGCGGCATGTCTGCGGACTTACACGCTAAAATCCGGGTTTCGATACTCGTGGTGGGCAGAGCACAGATAGCCCATTGTGTAGCTTTGTGCTTAATTCAAAACAACAATCTTTTGCATATACGCATATTTTCATAAACAGATTATTTCTAATTTGTAATAATGAATTATTAATCAGAGTATGAGTTTCCAATGAAAGCTGCATTGAAAACGCATTTCAGAATAGCACACCTTTCTGAAATGTACCTTGGTACTTACATTATTATAATTTACCATCTCTACTTCATATTGATGGCATTTTGGGAAACTCCTCCACAGTTTACCTCACCCTACCCAACGAAAATATCCTGGTGCCACTACTGTAGAAAAGTCAATTGTAGTGTTTATTTTAAAACATGTAAACATAGAAAAGTCAATTGTAGTGTTTATTTTACAACATGTAAACATAGAAAAGTCAATTGTAGTGTTTATTTTAAAACATGTAAACATAGAAAAGTCAATTGTAGTCTTTATTTTAAAACATGTAAACATAGAAAAGTCAATTGTAGTGTTTATTTTACAACATATAAACGGAAAAACGTCTTTTGTAGTGTTTATCATATAGCATGTAAAGGTAGAAGAGTAAATTCAAGTGTTCATCTCATATGTAAACGTAGAAAAGTCAATTCGTGTTTATCTTACAACATGTAAACGTAAAAAGGTAAATTGTAGTGTTTATTTTACAACATAAACATTAAAACATCTATTGTAGTGTTTATTTTACAACATAAACATTAAAACATCTATTGTACTATTAATATTACAAATTATACACTTAAACATTCATGGTTCTATCTGCGTTATAAATATAAATGTAAAAGTCTGTGCTTCTGTGTATATTACATGGGGATGAAAATGTCTATGGTTAATTTACGTTGTAAATATACATGTAAAAGTCAGTGGCTCTCTGTATACCACATGTACATGCAAACATTTGTATTTCTGTATACGGTATGAATAAACATGTAAATGTCTGTGATTCAGTGTGTACTTCATGTACATGTAAATGTTTGTGGTTCTGTCTACGTTATAAATAAACATGTAAATGTTTGTGGTTCTGTCTACGTTATAAATAAACATGTAAAAATTCTGTGGCTCTGTGTATATTACAAGAACATGTAAAAAGTCTGTGGCTCTGTGTATATTACAAGAACATGTAAAAAGTCTGTGGCTCTGTGTATATTACAAGTACATGTAAAAAGTCTGTGGCTCTGTGTATATTACAAGTACATGTAAAAATTCTGTGGCTCTGTGTATATTACAAGAACATGTAAAAAGTCTGTGGCTCTGTGTATATTACAAGAACATGTAAAAATTCTGTGGCTCTGTGTATATTACAAGAACATGTAAAAAGTCTGTGGCTCTGTGTATATTACAAGAACATGTAAAAAATCTGTGGCTCTGTGTATATTACAAGTACATGTAAAAATTCTGTGGCTCTGTGTATATTACAAGAACATGTAAAAAGTCTGTGGCTCTGTGTATATTACAAGAACATGTAAAAAGTCTGTGGCTCTGTGTATATTACAAGTACATGTAAAAAGTCTGTGGCTCTGTGTATATTACAAGTACATGTAAAAATTCTGTGGCTCTGTGTATATTACAAGAACATGTAAAAAGTCTGTGGCTCTGTGTATATTACAAGTACATGTAAAAAGTCTGTGGCTCTGTGTATATTACAAGAACATGTAAAAAGTCTGTGGCTCTGTGTATATTACAAGAACATGTAAAAAGTCTGTGGCTCTGTGTATATTACAAGTACATGTAAAAAGTCTGTGGCTCTGTGTATATTACAAGTACATGTAAAAAGTCTGTGGCTCTGTGTATATTACAAGTACATGTAAAAAGTCTGTGGCTCTGTGTATATTACAAGAACATGTAAAAAGTCTGTGGCTCTGTGTATATTACAAGAACACGTAAAAAGTCTGTGGCTCTGTGTATATTACAAGAACATGTAAAAAGTCTGTGGCTCTGTGTATATTACAAGTACATGTAAAAAGTCTGTGGCTCTGTGTATATTACAAGTACATGTAAAAAGTCTGTGGCTCTGTGTATATTACAAGTACATGTAAAAATTCTGTGGCTCTGTGTATATTACAAGTACATGTAAAAAGTCTGTGGCTCTGTGTATATTACAAGAACATGTAAAAAGTCTGTGGCTCTGTATATATTACAAGTACATGTAAAAATTCTGTGGCTCTGTGTATATTACAAGTACATGTAAAAATTCTGTGGCTCTGTGTACACTGCATGTAGATGTGAATGTTTCTGGTTGTGTTTACGCTATAAATATACACGTAAAAGTCTGCGTCTCTGTGTATACTAGAGGTACATGAAAATGTTTGTGGTTCTGTCTACGTTGCAAATATACTTGTAAAAGTCTCTATTAATAAATGAATGTTTCTGTAAAGTTGTTGTCACTGCTATAAGTGTAACTACCAGTTTAGCCGCCAGTTTTGATTTCATTTCTTAAAGTCGCACACTGAATGATTTTTATAGCACCTTTTATCCACACCTGAGGTGAGTTTGATTAGATATCATGTTTTTGTCAATAAACACCAACAAACCTAAGCAAGTAAGAAAATTACACTCTTTAATAACCCACATTATCTTTAGGATCGTAACCCTTTTACTTGGAACAGGTTTACACTTTACAGAACCAATTGATTATTTAAGAACATATGGTGGTAATTTATAATTCTGCTACGGAATTTAGATTAAGAGTTTTTCGTCATCACCACCTGCATTCATTCGGTACAGCCGTATAGTTATTTATACTAACTGCTTTAGCTAATATAACATGACAGTAAACACTTTAATTAGGATAATTTCATCAAATTTGGAAAATCTGTACTTAAAGTTTGGCTATGAATTTTAAGGAATAAATATTCACCCGTATTATTCTTTTGAGAACTTGAGCTATAAACTGCTAATCTAGTTTGCTTAGCTTAACCAATACTTATTTATCTAAATTAGCCACCTTTAATCCAAATGACACAAACTATAAACGGTCCACTTTTAGTCCAAGATGAAGCTGTGATAAATATTTTGAGGCTGATAACTCACGTGATTTTTCAAGAAGACATGCGCAAGTATTTAGTTGACTAACTGTACACATCTTGTTCATACTTAGACCATATTTTATACCTAAATGTAAATATTTTAGTGTAGTAAATATGAAGAACATACGTAAAAGTTAAGTAAATTTTACTATCCTATAGTTTCCACACTTTCAGTACGAAAGGAAAATATAAAGAAAGAATTTTAATCTAAATTGGAAATTTCATATTTCATTTATTTTCTAATGAATGATGTTCTAATCTTGTTTGTGAAGTAAGGATCCATTAGAGCATATGCTCTAAAATAGTTTGGATTGTCACAGCCTGGGGTAAAGGAAGTTTTGTTTCTTTTGTTTCGAATTTCGCGCACAGATACTCGAGGGCTATCTTCGCCAGCCGTCCCTAATTTAGCAATGTAAAACTAGAATGAAGGCAGTCAGTCATCACAACCATCCGCCAACTCTTGGGCTACTCTTTTACCAACGAATAGAGAGATTGACCGCACATTATAATGCCCTCACAGATGAAGTGGCGAGCATGTTTGATGTGACGAGGATTCGAACTCACGACCCTCAGATTACAGGCTAAAGGATAAGAAATACCGGTTAGCTATTACTTCTGTTTATAACAAACATTGTGTCCTACAAGTTGTTTTGACCGCAAGGTGATATGTCTTCATTGTTTATCCTACTGTCTAATGTTATTAACCGCTTTACACAACAAAATGGCTCGTAACTAAAGATAAAAAAAAGAAGGAAGAAGGAAAACGTTTACATTTAACTCTAACAACCTGAATATTACTTTTGAATGTTGTGAATAAAAATATAGTTAACCCTGAAGGTAGCTGTTGACTTATCACATTCAAATCGTTTCAGGTTGAAGTTTCATGATGGTTTCTAGTTTTGCTATGCCAACTGGTTTGACTGGATGGGTTTGATTAATTTATTAGTTACTTCTTCGTTCATTCTATTTGTCTTGGTTTATAGTTTATTTTTAGCGCGTAGTCACACTTTGAGTAATTTGTGCTCTGTCATTCGCCGCCAATCGAACCATATTATTTAGCGTCGTAAGCCCCTGAACTTGCTTTTAACCCAGGATGCTCTTTGACCTGATCTCAAGCATTATACAATTACTGTGAGTTGTTATATTACTGTTTTATATTGTTGTTCACTTATAAACAGTTTCAAAACGTTATGAAAACATACCTTTCTTCAAAGACTTGGAATTTAGCCTAACAGTAAAGTAATTAGACTTGTAGCACCCTCGATACATGCAATGGTTACATAATTATAATTAGCAGCCAATTGTGTAGCTTTGCGTTAGACAGTAACGAGAATAAAAAAAGGCTACAGTGAACATGTGATTTGCACGTGGATCAACCATTTGTCTTATTTAATAAAGCAATTCTTTTACATGAGAAATCTGGGACTAGAGTTAGCTTACATTGTCACAGGTATTACATAATCACAGTTTTACTCTAGAGCACATGTACATGTTTTAAAGAGAGTTACGTATAAGTATTTACTGAAAACGTGTCAAGGCGTAGAAACAGACCTGAGTTGGAGAAGGCATGCTATTTGCTATAATTAATAGTAACCACTGTATTGAAAAATGAAACAACAACAGGCCCTGCTAATTATATAGAAGTATATCCTTCACCAAAACATCTATTTCATAACCAGATCAAATGTCGGGGACACTTGCCCCTTTCTTGATTTTGCCGTCTGTGCAATTGCGTGTCTAATTCTTCGAATGTTTGACTTTAAATGCCCAGTATACAGTGTATTTTCCTTCTTTTTATCCAGAAGTAAAAGTAATTCACAATGATAGATTTAGAATGGATTGATAACAACCAGTTCCCATATATCCACTTGAGGCGCGTTGAAAGCATCGCCTCTTATAGTGAAAATCGAAGATGGCCGATTAAAGATCTGTCTTCGATTTAATAATTGTCAGTAAATATTATCGATTTATAACTTCAAAATCACGCACAGTTCAGGTGAACAGAACCCTAGCGTCAACTCTGTCAAGAGAAACGTCTATTAAATAAAACGCTAATTTACATTCACAGCTGAAAAACTTTTATTTAAAAGTTATTACAAGAATTGAGTAGATACTTTAATGCAATAATATAAATCTACTACAGATGTAAGAGAAATCAGTCAAACACATTGAATATAAGACGTGTGAAGAGAAATTACCGAGGTAATGGTTTAGAACATTTCCCCATACTAGACTACTCCTTTGCTTTGTGTACATACAGACGTATATAATCATACCGTTTACAAAAGAATAGATAACATGAGTTATAAGTTTGTATGAGGTTTAGATTAAAAGATACTCTAAGCCTAGATTTAAATTAGTTACTGATCAAAAGACATACAAGGCCTACATTCGAATTACTTTGTAATTTAAAGTCTAGAGCACCTTTTAATCTAGATCCAGTGCAAACCTAGGCCTACATCAGATCTAGATAAACAGGTGCAGGTACCAGAGGTTAATATCAGGTACGGCTTAAAAGTTACATGAGATTTAGTTTTATATTAGATTTAGTTTGAAAGCTACATCAGGCTTACGTTTAAATCAAACCTAGATTGAAAGATGCACGAGGCTTAGGCTTACCTAAAATCTCGCTTAAAAGGAATAATAAGAGTTAAATTAGGCCGAGGCTAAAAGATCCGCTATAATAACGTTGACTGAAATCTTTCTCTAGTTGTTTTCGATCAATTGAAACACTTTAAAAATATATTCCTTAAAATAAATCTAATTTTATATAATTAGTATTACTAAACAAAGAACAGTCTTACTATTAGAAAATACTGAGAAACTAAATAAGTATAGAATATTTGATTAGTTTCAAGTTAATAGAATACAGGCAATTATTATACGTTTTTCATATAATTAATTAACAAAAGCTTTCTAAGTGTTCGAAAGAGATATTAGATTCGTTTTAGCTGCATTACCTATGTTAAAGCAGTAGTAACACACGGAAAGAGGCTATTTTCGCTCAGGGCAGTGTTCTACAGTGTACACCTTGACACCAGAAACTCCTATTTTATGAAGGATGAATGTTTATGTACTTTACTCAGAGCACGTGAGTTTATAAAATACGACATTGCGTACAAGTTAGAATGTCAGTGAACTCAAACGACTCTTCTACTTATTAGCGTCAGATCACTCTGGAAACACTTAGAGAAAGAGTTTTGCAAAGACATGTACTCACGAACAAAATGTTAGTACAAACTATTTTCTTAAACTCCTACTATGGTGTTAGAAATATCCAACCTGACTATGTAATAAATCATAGTTAAATGTACAGTTTTATAATATTTTATAATATTAAGCTAAATAAAATGATTTTTATACGAATCTATTTTGAATATCATATTTAAATGTACAATTTTATAATACTTTATAATATTAAGCTGAATAAAATGATGCTTATACCATCTATTTTGAAGCTATTAGTTAGATTTCCCTTGACCCATGTATAATATTTTTACAAAAACTCACATTAATATATTGATAACACAATGTAATTAATTCTCCCACACTGTTTCGTTGACAGCACCAGATAATTTATATTTCTAGTGTTTTGTAGACGTTACATCTACTACAATGTTTTGTTTTATTCTGAACTCTAGAGGACATATATGTCTTTTTGACATTGCTGCAGTAGTTGAAAAACATGTCTACATAAGAGTTATCAATAGGAGGACAGACATAACCCTACGACAGAAAACTGAAAAAAGACAAACATGTTCTCATGACACTACTTTGCAAGACGACAAACATTGCCACATGACAGTAGTGTAGAGGAAGATAAGCATGTTCTCCTGACAGTTCTCAAGTATAGGAAAAACATGTCCCTATAGCAGTACTGTACACTCCAGAGTATTGTGGTAGGTACAAACATACCCTGTTCTAGAATACTGTAGTAGGTACTAATATATCCTCTTCTATAGGACTGTGATAGATATAAATATATCCTCTTTCCTAGCACTGTAATAGATATATATATATCCTCTTTGTTTTGTAATAAATATAGATATATCCTCTTTTATAGCACTGTAATAAGTATAAATATATCCTTTTTATGGCACTATAATATATACAAATATATCCATTTTTATGACGCTGTAACGGATATAAATATATCCTCTTTTGTAGCACTGTAATAGATATAAATATATCCTCTTTTATAGCATTGTAATAGATATAAATATATCTTCTTTTATTGTACTATAATAGATATAAATGTATCCTCTTCTATAGTTCTGTAATATACATAAATATATCCTCTTCTATAGCACTGTAATAGATACAAATCTGGCTTCTAGAGCACTGTCACAGGAATATATTGGTATTCATCCATAGTTTTTGGGTATATATATTTGCTGTTGGATATTTGCACAACGGAATGTCTGTTTTCCTTTACAGTATTATCATAGGGACGTATTCGTTTTTCTCTAGTATCATAAGGTTTTGTTTGTCCTCCTTTTAAACACTTTTATGTATTCTATTTTCTAGTGTAAAGTGATGGATATGTTTATTCGTGTCTTTTGTTTTTATAATATATTTCAAAATAAACTTCACACTATAATAGATACAGCGGAAAAGTTACCTGGTTTTAATAAAACATCTGTACCCACATATTTCATTAGCACAAAATCCTTGCCGGAGAAAGGCTGTCTTTGGTTAATGGTAATCAACATATTACAAGTATCTCACCATAATCCCTTAGATATAAACAAGTAAATCAGTTTCTCAAACCTTGAAAATTCCGTTTTGGTGCGTTTTCGAGCCAAGCACCAAAGTCAAATTTCTTTGAAACACTTTGAAGATCTTTTGTTAATGGTTGCAATGAGTCTTTACTTATCAGTTCCAATAACTAGCTCATTATACGTGTCACTTGAGCCTTTGAGATGAGAAACGCTTTTTTACACTTTCAGTATCGGTGCTACATTGGTGAATAAACAGACAAGTAAAAGTTCTGGAATCACGAGTCCATCTGGATCAAAGGAAATTAATCTTCTAGTAACTGCTCTTGTTTTTTTGAGCCACCAATTACCAGTTATAAAAGTATTAATTTAATTCTCAAAACGAACTTTTATCCTATTGTTCACAGATCTATAGAAAGATAGATAATTGAGTAGGCACATAGATTTATGGCTTCGAGTAACTCTTAATTAAGCCATCTACGTATACATACTTGTGTTCGCTGGATGAATCACAGAGTAAATCCTTTATCATGCTTCCGTCAATCTGGAGTGGAAGGTTAATACTTACTTTTGTACTTATCTTTGTACGCCAGGCACGCCACACCGGTTTTGTGGGAAGATTTATTAAATAAAATAAAAACAAATTATCTAAACATTGCTCGGTTAATTTCAAACTTCCCTCGTGCATCTATCTGTTATCGATTCAAAAACAAATCAGACTCGGCTGAAAATAGGTTAATTAAAGTGAAACATTAATTACATCTACCATTACACATCCTTATATATTATATTTAAATCTCCCACTACACCTCCTTACATACACTTCCTTGCATATTATATTTGTATCTCCCACTACACTTCCTTGTATGTTAGACTGAAGTCTCCCACTGCACTTCCTCATATATAATAATAAATTCTCCCTCTACACCTCCTTATATATTTAAATCTCTCACTTCACTTCCTCATATTTTATATTTAAATCGACCACTATACTTCCTTGTATATTATATTTAAATCTTTCACTACATTTTCCTATATGTTATATTTAAATCTTCCGCTTCACTTCCTTATATGTTATAATAAATTCTCCCACTGCACTTCCTTATATATTTGCATGGCCAAGCGCGTCAGGCGTGCGACTCGTAATCCAAGGGTCGCGGGTTCGCACCCGCGTCGCGCTAAACATGCTTGCCCTCCCAGCCGTGGGGGTGATATAATGTGACGGTTAATCCCACTATTCGTTGGTACAAGAGTAGCTCAAGTAGCGGTTGGTGGTGATGACTAGCTGCCTTCCCTCTAGTCTTACACTGCTAAATTAGGGACGGCTAGCACAGATAGCCCTCGAGTAGCTTTGTGCGAAATTTTAAATACAAATACCTTATATACTTAAATCTCTCACTTCACTTCCTTATACATTATATTTAAATCTCCCATTTTACTTTCTTATATTCTGTATTTAAAACTGCCACAACTCTTCACTGAATATAGTTAATACCATTGTTTCAGACCTGCTTCTGTATTTTTTAGTTTTTCTTCACCGAAAAACCTGATATAATTTTTGCTTCACGTTTCTTACCGATTTTTCTTTTCTTTTCTCATGTTTGTTCCTCTCATCTTATTATTTTGTTTTATAACTATCTCACCGCTATATCAGTCGTTCTGTTCATTTTATTTTCGCACACACACACTACCTTTCCTTTCATGTATTCCTTTTATTTTATTTTTCATTTGTTTTTCTTTGCTTCCATGGCGACTTTTTAATTTATTTTTTTTTCATTTATCTTTAGTTATTCAAGTTTTAGATCACTAAATTCAAAGTAATCTTCAAAGATAGTAAAAAAGGTTTTGTAAATGATGCTGATTTTGCATTTAAAGCGAGATTTGAGCCGACATCAAATAAATGACGCCCTGGTGGTCAATAAACTAACCTTCTAATCACTTAGAGCAGACACTTTATCACACCTTTCGTAACTAATGACGTCATCCATTGTTCTTCTGTCAAATTTCTGAGACTTCAAGCTTCTCATTTTGCTACGCGTCTAGTAAAATCACAAACCTTTATCTTAAATGAGAGTTACAGACTTCTTATTCTTTTTACGAAGACGTTTCGCTGTTATGTTTGGTTCCAGAATCCACTTGGCAGAAGTAGCGATTTTATAGTGGTAGGCTTACATTAGTGCCGTGACCGAGATGTTTCGTGTGAAACTGAACGACTGGTGTTCACATATTTAAGTCTTCATAGTTGAATCAGTGCGTTAATTAATGTTACAAAATTAACAGTTTTAAAAAAATAATATGAAAGTTTATTTTGATAGCATTCGTACTACGTTTTCCTATACGTGTAGAACTGTGAGTTTGAAATAGAAGATATAATGTAGGAAGGAAGATTTATGATTTATTTTTATTAGAGCGGAATCGGATTACAAGCTACATTATTTCGAAAACCATTTGCTGCACATTTCTTATATAGTAGGCCTAACTAATGAATTACAGAACATTATATCATAACAAGTCAAGAACTTCAATACATCATTACCATTTATGATGTAGGTTTTATTAAAACTTAACATCAGTCATACTTATCTTCACTTGTCTGGGTTTCTTATTATCTGTTGACAACTTTTATGTAAAAGAGCTAAATATTATTCTAAACTATTGTATCAAAATGCTAAGAAATAAACTAAGTTATTATATTATAAACTGTATCGCCGCTAGGGTGTGCTGTGCATCATCAGATTTTCACCTTGAGCCAGAGAAATTCATTCTGACTTGTTTTATAATTTTTATTTTGTTGTTTTAAATCGTACACACACACAGAGGACAGAGAAGAGCTGGAGCGGGGCCGAAATATGGATCGTCTAATACGTGTATGTGTTACAACAAAGAAATAAGTTTTAACTCAAGAACATATGCTATCTTAAAATATTTTTAAGACTACAGAAAAGTATGTATTTGTATTTAGTATTTTCTAACATTCGTGGAATGCTGCTTTTCTAACTAACATGGCACGTGAGTTGTAGCTAGCCAATCTCATTTGAAACTAAAGCTCTAAATCTAAACACACTACAGCATCAGCAAACGTACAGAGAGTGTAATTACGCGACGAGAACAACAAGTCGCTGTTGAAGCACAAAATGTAATTACGTGACGAGAACAAGAATATTCCCCTCTTCAGAATATAAAACTTGCGGTGGGTTTATAAACGTGTTCATCCTGAGGAATAGGTTTGTTTCTTAGACCACGTTTGACTCTCTGGAAAGCAGCTATCATCAGACAGGAATGAATGGAACGTAAGCCTCGACAACGATGTTCCAAGCATCAGAGGAAATACATTTTGACGTCACGTGGTTGTATGATTGATCTAATTATTCAAACCTCAGGACAAGCTCTGTTGTGAGCAAATAAATGCAGAAGAATTCAACTAATAAAAAGGTTTAGAATAAGTAGAAAAACCCACGTATGATAGCTGTTATCTTGAAGTTTCATATTCACATACATAAACTTCCTGGTCAGTTGCGGGTTTGAATCCCGGTTACACCGAATATGCTCCCCCTTTTAACCATGGGGGCATTATAATATGACGATCAATTCCATTATGCGTTAGCAAAAGAGTAGTCTAAGAGTTGATGACAAGCTGCCTTCCCTGTAGTCTTACGCTAGAAAATTAAGGACGGTTAATGCAGATAACCATTGTGTAGTTTTGCGCGAAATTCAAAAACGAACAAACAATTATGAAAAAAGAACAGCAACAAGGTAATGTATATATTTATATATCGCTATGAGAAAAAACGTTTTCTTTCCTCTTTCGCATGAAAATGTATTGCTAATGGGGAAAAATACCTTTACATAATTTGAAAATTAAGGAAATCGATAACCAAGAAACGTGAATGAATGATTTTCATTTCATTCACTTGCTGCGATTATTATACGACCATTATGATTGTCGGCATCCCTAATTAGACATTTTATGATCTTTCTGCTTCGGACGAAATTTAAAGAACATCGTTTAATGGAACCGAAGTGTAACACTGTCAGCCAGAGATAATATTAGTAGAACAAGATATATTGTAAACCGTATTGTACCACGACATTAAAAACCGGTATTGATGCTCTGCCAATAACATACCAAAATGTAACCAACAGTTTTCACACATTTACAACCAAAGTTACAATCATATTTCTCAAATTATATTGTGCTTACAAATCCTCACCAATAGGGTGTAAAAAAATTAAACGTACAAAGATGCGGTAAAACAAATTGCCAAGAATGAGGTAATATTATAGCATAATAGAATAGGGCAATACCGCTGTTGATCATAGCATAATATTGTACAGAGTAGAGTAATATTGCTGTAATATAGCATAATATTGTGCAGAGTAGGGTAATATTGCTGTCGATAATAGCACAATATTTTCAAGTATAACAGTTTGTACTGAATATTTATTGGTCCGGGACGGAACATTATCCAGTAAAAGATAGTTTAAAATGGTAATAGTACCAAGACACCGAGTAAGATATTTTAAAATAGTAATAGTACCAATACATCAAGTAAGATATTTTAAAGTGGTAAGAATACCAAGACACCCTGTAAGATATTTTAAAATAGTAATAGTACCAATTCACTAAGTAAGATATTTTAATATGGTAAGAATACCAAGACACCCTGTAAGATATTTTAAAATGATAGAAAATATGTTTTCGGGTTTTTAGAACACATTAAACTGAAAAAGAACACAATGGATCTATTTAGTGTTCACTTATATATCCACGAACCAGTTTTTAGCTCTTACTATATATAATCTGAAGGTAATGCACGTCAATAATGACTGATTGAGATTTTTCTAAGTAAAGAGTCTACGTCATTCGTGGATGATGGTGCACGAGTTTAAAGAAACATTATAACATGTGATGGTCCAAATTCCAAAGTATATATTCCTACAATTATTATACATGTTATCTTATTATTCGTGTATGAAATCAATTGTGTCTATTGGGCTTTTATTTTGAACCAACTATTAAACTATTTCTCGTTTGAATTGAGAACAATAAAATGTTATATATTGGTCTCAATTGTAATGATGACCGTAAACTTGTGTAGAAGACGGAAATATCCATAAATTTCCTCCTTTTCTTTTCGAAATATTATAAGTTGTCACGCAAGAAAACCATGACACAGCCATTTTACTTGACATGTGAGATCCAAAAATACATTTGAACAGTGACTTTGTGAGCCACATAGATGGATAACTGTAGAACGTAAACAATTTAATAGGACAACGATATTAAATATTTTTGAAGTGTTTTATGCACAAAATTGTCTAGGCTAAGGACGGATGAGCTTAAAGCCATGGTTGCAAGGTTTATAAAATATCACAGGTTGATGCAGTATGGGATATGTATTGAAATGGTCCCCTGCAGTTAGGGTTAATGTCTGTTGCACAAGTAAGCACCTGATAATGGGAAAGGAGGGGAAACGTTGTGTAAGATATTAACTATTTTAATCACTTCCGTTGATCTATGTTTTATATTCTAACACAAAGTATGTTCAACTTTATCACAATACATGTAATAAATCTAATTTTACATGTTTTTGTTTAACTAATCTATATTTTAAAGTAACTTAGAGTTTTAGCTTAAATAAAACGATTTCTGTTATCATCATTAAAGCTATCAAGTAATAATAGCAATACAGTTTAGTAACAGTTATAACGTACATTGTGTTTGAAAAAATAATTTAAGAATGTAGCTGCGACGGCCGGAGTAATATATTACCATTCTCATCTGTTTATGTTGGTGTTAAGCACCGGATCCTAGCGACACCTTGGCATAAAAAGGATTTAATTAATTACAAAGAAAATGGTAGTAATTAAGCTTAGGAAAAATAAAATAAAATCCAAACCTTTTTTTATAACATTCGTACGAAGACTGATATTCAACACATATCCCTAAAAACTGACGCTTAATACCAGTGCTGAACACAGCATATATAATCTGTTGTGTAGCTTTGTTTTAAAAAAAAATCAGTGCTGTCCTCATAAAGATGTTATTTCATAAAGAAAGAAACATAGATGACCAAGGGTAAAATGGTAAAGTAATTATGAGATTTTTATCAAATTTCCAAACAAAGCATGGATTTCAGTTTAATCTGATTTATTATACACGTTTTATGTAATCATCTCTAGGCTTAGGATAACAAAACAGTGAAAAATGATAATGACCACAATATTATAGATTTAGTCCTAATGCTGTTGAAAGTAAAATGACTACTACAACGGCAAAAATATTAACATAATGTCAAATGCTGGTTACAAATACCAAAAAGTCAAATTTATTAGGACTGGTGTTAAAATATTTTAAAGATATAGACACAATGCTCTAGAATCGAAGTGTATTACATATAAGAAACAAATGAATTATTTTAGATCTCAGACTACAGTTATTTAAGAAATGAGTGTTAGTTATAAGTTTAGGAGTACAGTTATCCAAGAAACGAGTATGTGTTAACAAGTATAGGTGTACAGTTATGTAAGAAACGAGTGTATTTGTTGTAAGTGCACAGTTATCTGAAGAACAAAAGTCTAAGAGTACACTTATCACCACTGAAAGAACTTGAGAACAGAATAGTGCTATTAAAATATTATTTATCAGAAACAGAGTAATTTATTGGTTGTTTGTTTGTTGTTGTTGTTTTTTGCAATGAATAGTTAGATTTCAACAGAATTTCAACTTATGCGACAAATGTTAGATTTTTGTTAATCTTGAAAACACCAGGATGTAAAAGAACAAAAGTGAAACTGACTTTGTTTTTCCTGTGCATCTCTAGTTTAAAATACTAGAGTTAATCATGTATTACTGCTGAACAGAATAAACACGGGAAAATGTAACTTTAAGAAAGCCCTCAGGCTTTTTTTTCTGCAGATAAATGGTTTTCTTACTTCGGCGTACTTTCCACGCCGGAGGACATGCTGTTCTACAATACGAGCAACAGTTATAAAGCCAAAGAAAAATGAAAGAGTTATTGTCCATCAGTGATTTCACCAAAGGAAATGAAAGCATAGAGATAAAATGTTCTAGGAAAGATTCTAAAGATTTTCTGAAGTAAATTCCACATTGCTATAGGATTATTGTCGGAGCTCCAACTTTTGTATATTTATGTTGTTGAGTTTTTCTCAAACACTTCACATATGATATATGTTACATCATTATATGAAGCTTACTCTTTCTTAAATTTATTTTCTTTAGAAATATTGTTTCTTAAGTTTTTTTAATATCCATTTGTTAAGATTAAAGTTTTAGCTACATTCCTGCATAAGCGTTCTATTGAATGTTACATGTTTCACAACAGTTTTCAGCTGCGTTGGAGTTCTTCCATTCAGCCACCTTACTGAACTTATTCAAAACAAATAACAAATTCACAGCAAAGGTTAAATACATGTACTGCTATGTAACAACAACAAACAAAACGTAAAGTTGAAACTCTGTAGAATGGACGGCAACTGCTTATTTTGGAGGCACAAGTGTAGAGGACGACGTTTCGAAAATCTTCCGCCTCTCGTCTTCAGTGTAAGCACCAAGTACCGGACAATGGGAGGGAAGGAGGGGAAACGTTGTGTAAGATAGTAATTATTTTAAGCACCTCCGTGGGGATTTATATTTTAACATAAAGTATGTTCAACTTTATCACAATAAATTGAATTGGAAACGAATGATAACCTATTAGTTTAGTCTCAGTAATTGGAGCTACACAAAACGAATGATGGAGCATGACTAAGGAATGTGTTTTTTTTTAGTTTTAGTGATTGGAGCTACACAAAACGAATGATGGAGCATGACCAAGGAATGTGTTTTATTTAGTTTCAGTGATTGGAGCTACACAGAACGAATTATGGAGCATGACTTGTGTTTTTTAGTTTCAGTGATTGGAGCTACACAGAACGAATTATGGAGCATGACTAAGGAATGTGTTTTTTAGTTTCAGTTATTAGAGCGACACAAAACGAATGATGGAGCATGATTAAGGAATGTGTTTTTTTTAGTTTCAATGATTGGAGCTACACAAAACGAATGATGGAGCATGACTAAGGAATGTGTTTTTTTAGTTTCAATTATTATAGCTACACAAAACGAATGATGGAGCATGACTAAGGAATGTGTTTTTTTAGTTTCAGTTATTATAGCTACACAAAACGAATGATGGAGCATGATTAAGGAATGTGTTTTTAGTTTCAGTGATTGAAGCTACACAAAACGAATGATGGAGAATGACTAAGGAATGTGTTTTTTTTAGTTTCAGTTATTATAGCTACATAAAACGAATGATGGAGCATGATTAAGGAATGTGTTTTTTTAGTTTCAGTGATTGGAGCTACACAAAACGAATGATGGAGCATTATTAAGGAAGGTGTTGATTAGTACAAAGGATATGGGAAATGTTTCCGCATACAGGTCCAACTGAAGACGTAAGGCGGAAGACTTTCAAAATGTCGTTCTTCACACTTGTGTCTCTACAATAGGCAGTTGCCGTCCATTCTACAATGTTTCATCATGAATACTCTGTCTAAACAATCTATCAAAGAAAAACGTAAAGTGGTTCTTAAAGGACCATCTTGAAGACAAAGGTTGTATCATCACAGATTTAATGACAGTCTTCAATCAGCGTAAAAGAAAAAAGTTAAAAAAAGACGAGCAGCAAGAAAGTAATCTCATCAAAATAGAACAAAGTTTTTACTACGTTAACACAACAGAGTAAAATCTACATGAAAAATGTGTTTTTTCTCAGACACTTTGGTGTGAGGGGAAGTTGAACCCGTGACCCTCAGATTACGTGTTGGGCAGTCTAACCACCAAGCTATGCCGATCCTGTAATCACCGTCTTGACATTTAATTGTAATAAATTAAATTAAGCGATGTAACAAGTTACTGTGAAGCACCTCAAAAATGATTGAAAGTCAATTTTTCATAATTCTTAACGAAACTATTTCTTTGTTTCCAAGGTAAACTGAAGATGTTTCATAAGTAAAATATTGGAAAAAGACGAAAGTTAGTTGTTTCGTTTCGACTGAATGCTTTAAGCTCAGTCCAGGTTAACAAATTTTTGTTAGAGTTCATGGAGTCTGCACTCTTTGACCTTTTGGTTGCTTAACCACGAAGGTTCGTTTGTTTGTAATGCACTGAAAACGTCGATGTCTGATTTTAATTAGAAGAGAATCGCTTCTCTTAAACCAGGCTTTCTTTATTATATTACAATAAACATTTTGCATATGTTGGCTTGTTCGAGCAATAGTACGTTCACACAGATTGTTCTAATGCATGTGCAGTGATAATTTCTTCGAAACTCAGAGTAATATAAAGACCTTAAAAGAACTTAATGATATATTCTGGAAATCCTGAGCAAACTGACCCACTTACCCTTGTTATGTGTGAATATTTTGTTTTTGTTTTTGAATTTCGCACAAAGTTACTCGAGGGCTATCTGCGCTAGCTGTCCCTAATTTAGCAGTGTAAGACTAAAGTCATCACCACCCACCTTCAACTCTTTGGCTACTCTTTTACCAATGAATAGTGGGATTGATCGTCACATTATAACGCCCCCACGGCTGAAAGGGTGAGCATATTTAGTGCGACGGGGAGATTATGTGTGAAATAAACTGACCTACATGACCTTGTTATGTATGTGTGCTACTGCAACAAAAAAGGGAAAAAATAAGTATATATGGTGGCTCTAAGAAAATACAGACAGCAGATAATGGTTAAAAAATCTCGCTAACTGGATTTACAAATATAAACTTTATTTGTTGTGACAAATACATAACATACGGAAAATTACCCTTTGGTATACAACAGCACAGAGAAATACCCACTAGTATACAATAGTACAGAGAAGTACCCACTGATATATAACAATATAGAGAAGTACCAATTGATATAC
This sequence comes from Carcinoscorpius rotundicauda, assembly GCA_011833715.1. NCBI lineage: Eukaryota > Metazoa > Arthropoda > Merostomata > Xiphosura > Limulidae > Carcinoscorpius > Carcinoscorpius rotundicauda. Next base: position 65,758,883 of record CM022392.1, on the reverse strand, counting down.
AACACTACAGAGAAGTGCTCACTGATATACAACACTAAAGAGAAGCATCCACTGATATACAATACTACAGAGAAATACCCACTGATATATAACAATATAGAGAAGTACCAACTGATATACAACTCTACAGAGAAGAACCCACTGGTATACAATAGTGTAGAGAAATACCCATTGGTATACAGTAGTGCAGAAGTACCAATTGATATACAACACTAAAGAGAAGCATCCACTGATATACAACACTACAGAGAAATGCCCACTGATATACAATACTACAGAGAAGTGCCCACTGGTATACAATATTACAGAGAAGTGCCCACTGGTATACAATACTACAGAGAAGTGCCCACTGGTATACAATACTACAGAGAAGTGCCCACCGATATACAATACTACAGAGAAGTGCCCACTGGTATACAACACTACAGAGAAGTGCCCACTGATATACAACACTACAGAGAAGTGCCCACTGGTATACAATACTACAGAGAAGTGCCCACTGGTATACAATACTACAGAGAAGTGCCCACCGATATACAACACTACAGAGAAGTGCCCACTGGTATACAACACTACAGAGAAGTGCCCACTGATATACAATACTACAGAGAAGTGCCCACCGATATACAATACTACAGAGAAGTGCCCACTGGTATACAACACTACAGAGAAGTGCCCACTGATATACAACACTACAGAGAATCAGTTACTGATCTACAGCACTAGGTAACAATGATTGAATATGTTAACTAATATTCTGGTTAAGTTTGTACTGGAAACGAATGATAAGTTATTAGTTTAGTTTCGGTGACTGAAGCCACACAAAACAAATGTCAGAGTATGACTAAAGAATGTGTTGATCCATACAAGAGTCATGGGAAATGATGTTTCTGCATACTTTTGACGTCACACTCTGTTACCTTGGTAACGTTAAATGAATGACAGATGGAGGAATCAATCGTCAATTAGTAATCGAAACTGGACTTAAAGTCCTGTCTTTCATTGTTACAGTTTTTTACACAATTGTCCGTATTTGCGTGTTATCGACTTATAGGAGTATTCCTGATTGGTCACGAAACTTTTATCCCATCAAACAAAAACACCACCGCAAAAACAAAAACAAACGTCGTTTTACACTGTCTGCAAGTCTTGATTTCTTGCCATCTTCAGTTTACGATAACAAAACCATTAATAAGATAAACCATGTGCGTGATGTAATTTTTAACTTCTAACGAAGTGTGGCCTAGAGGTTTTTCTCAATTACTGAAGTTGTGTTTCTTTGTAGCTAAGCGCAAAACTACACAACGTAGTATCCAAAATTTAGTATTTATAAACGTGAGTATTGCCGTTCCTTAATGAGATCAGCTCATACAATTTAGCCCTCTAATGGCTTAGCGGAATGTCTGCTAGAAAGTGGGTTTCGATACTCGTTGTGAGCAGAGCACAAATAACTCATTGGATAGCTTTGTGGTTAGCTACGACTGAATGCAGGAATTAAAGCTCAGACTCGTCTACACAAGGTAAATGTGTTATACACGTATTTGCTATTTATTTGTTTTACAACAAATACTTGATATAATATTTACTGTCACGACTTTGTGGCTGTAGTCATTGCATTATTTGTGAACGATTCTAACACTTAACGTGCTATTTTAGTCTCGAGTGTCCACTTTTGAAACTTTTTTCTAATAAATATTAATATGTAAACAAGTTATACAGGCACACTCGATAACTGGTTGCACTCTCTTGCTCTAAAACAAAATTAACGTAAGGGAAAAAGAACAGAAAGTCTCCGTTGAACATTTAACAGATACAAGGAAATCACAAGCTTTGTGCTGGAAGTAACACAAAACTAAACTCTTAACCCTAAACGCAACCAAATAAACGTACAAAGTAAACATGTTACCTGAATAAGTCAACTGGACCAGCTCGGCATGACCACTTGCTAAGTACGCTCGACTGGTAATCTAAGGAATGCTAATTCGAACTCCTGTCACACCAAACATGTTCCTTCTTTCAGCCGTGGGAGCATTATAATGTGACGGACAATCTTACTAGTAGTGAAAAGGGAATAATCCACGAGTTGGCGGTGGGTGGTGATAACAAGCTTCCTTCGCTCTAGTCTTACACTACTAACCTAGAGATGGCTAACGCAGGAATCCCTCGCATAGCTTTGCACGAAATTCAAGGAACAAACTAGCCAACTAGCATTGTAGATTAAATACATAAATCAAAAATTCGTATTATTATCCCCAACACAGAACAATGTGAACTGTAATTTAGTAGTGAAACTCTGCTGGCCATATAGTGATTAAATATACCGTCTCACTGAATCACGAAAGGAATCTTTGAAAAAAATGATACAACTCCAACAGTCAGTTATTCAACTTGCAAAAGAAACTGGGGATTTCTATCAAGTAACAAAAAGTTACCAACTCAATAATGATCCTGGAATTGTTACACACAGTCCAAAGTCAGAGATTAAACGACACAGTCCAGTTCACATTCACCTTGAGCAGGTTAGAATGTCAAAGTGTGCATGCTCCGACCATGCACGGAGTGTAATTCAACACTCTTACACATCTGGTATCAGATTTATCAAATATTTATTTCACCTTATTTTAGTAATTTAGCGACAGTTCGTGATAGAGGATAATAACTATCAGATACGAAACACAAAGTTATTCAAATATTACATTAAATATGTCTTTATATATAAAATCGGAATTTTGATGAAAGGAGATCCATTTTCAAAAGTGTACCATTCTACTATAATAAAATAAACATCGTTTTTTGAGACGTATTTTACAAAATTATAAAAATAGTTTGCTGAAAAATTGGATTTTTTCAAACAGAGAAAAGCAAGAAAAATAGTGGTATTTTGTTGTATCATTAATACTAAAGTATTTAATAATGTTTACGTCCAAAGTAAAGATTGAGGCATCATAACTTTAAAGAAAAATATTATGTCGTTTCAAAAGCTAACTTTCTCTTTGAAAAGAGTAAAAACGATTTGAAACTTGGATGGAATTTAACAAGAAGCCGAAAGATTTTTTCTTATTTATGTATTTCACTTCAGAAATCTCATTTTTAACCTATTTTTTTCTATCCTTTTTCTCAAAAATAAAGAACTTGGTGAAAGGGGACCCATTTTATAAATTGTACAACAAGGATATCATTCTACTGCAATATCATAACGATTACATTTTGAACATTTTTTTGGTAGTTTCACTACAAGATACAAATATTTTTCTTTTACAAATTGATACATTTTACAGAAATAACAACAAACCAACACAATGCGTTAACTATTCTCTGCTCATTACAAGTATGGAAATCTTACTCCTAACAATCAAGATCAAAAGACATTCTGCTGTGCACTGGGGACGACTTATGTAATCAACCTTAAAACATTCCAAAATTTAGATTGAATTTGAAAAAAGTAGCCCCCCAGTGACTCAGCGGTATGTCTGCGGACTTACACGCTAAAATCCGGGTTTAGATACCCATGGTGGGCAGAGCACAGATAGCCCATTGTGTAGCTTTGTGCTTAATTCTAAACAACCAACCAATTGAAAAAAGTAATCGCCTTTTTGATTTAGTTATTTCAATTCATTAATCTTATTTTAGACCAATTCTTTTCTTTTTCTTATCTCATAAATAAAATACTGAAGACGGAACTTGAAATTCTGATAGCAAATAAAAGCTTTAATATTGAATACATTGGTGAAACTAGATTCATATTGAAAAGTACACCAGAATTTCATCATTCTATCGCAATGTCGTAAAATTATTTTTTTATTTTATGAAAATTACAAATAAATTTCACCTATTCCAAGACAAAAAAGATGTATTTTGATTTGAATCAATAGCATAACTTTGGTAATATTTATTTCCTAATAAAATATAAGGTTGGGGCAAAATATGTTTGTTTTTGTAATTTCGCACAAAGCTACTCGAGGGCTATCTGTGCTAGCCGTCCCTGATTTAGCAGTGTTAGACTAGAAGGAAAGCAGCTAGTCATCACCACTCACCGCCAACTCTTGGGCTACTCTTTTGCCAACGAATAGTGGGATTGATAGTCACTTATAACGCCCCCACGGCTGGGAGGGCGAGTATGTTTGGCGCGACTCGGGCGCAAATACACGACCCTCAGATTACGAAGTGAGGCAAAATAAAGAGAAATGTAATGTCGTTTCAAAAACTAAAACAAAAACATTCACTTTGATCAGCTAAATTTGGATTCAATTTGAGAAATCGTCGTATGGTCTTTTTGATTTTGCAATTTCCATCTACAAATCTCATTTTGGACCACTTTTTTACTTCCCTTTTCTCATAAATAAAGTACGACAGATGGAGTCCAACATTTTGATAGCAAACTATTAGAAAGCTTCATTATTGGATATTCTTGAGAAATGAGACCAGTTAAGGAAAGTGTACAACACGTGCAACAGTCTACCGCAATATGACAAAATCAAATTTTTTGACCTTTTTTTTTAATTACATAGAGACAATATTTGGTAGCTTTGTCTAGAAATTCGATTCTATGAAAGAGACCAAAATTTCGTATTTTGTTTAACAAATAATAATATAATATTTTGGTCCAAGAAAACTTGAACATCAGAGCATTATAACTTTACAATATAATGTCGCTCAAAAGCTAAAATAAAAATATTATCTTTCAACAAAATAACTATAATCCAAAAGGTGGCGCCCCCAGTGGCTCAGTGGTATGTCTGCGGACTTACATGCTAAAATTCTGGTTTCGATACCCGTGGTGGGCAGAGCACAGATAGCCCATTGTGTAGCTTTGTGCTTAATTCAAAACAACAACAAAAAATCCAAAAGTTGGAATTAATTTAGGAACTTGTAACGGTGTTTTTTACTTTACCATTTCCATTAAAAAATCTCATTTTAGACCACTTTTTTACTTCCGTTTTCTCGTAAATAAAGTACTTTAAAGGGAGCCTAGCATTTTAATAACAAATTAAAGCTTTAATATCACGTTTTGGTGAAATTAAACACATTTTGAAAATTGTACAAAAAATGTTAGAGTCAACTGCATTATGACAAAAATCAAAGTTTTGGTGCTTTGTTGAAACCAAAATGTCTATAGACTTGATAGTTTTTTTTTTTAAATTTTCAATTTTTTTTTTCTTAAATTGACGAAAACGTATTTTGTTTAACTATTTCTAGTATCATACTGAGGATTTTTTTTCAAAAAAATTGAAGATTTGGGAATTATAACTTTATAAAGAGATATAATGAGCTTGAAAAGCTATGATTTTTTGTTGTTGTTTTGAATTAAGCACAAAGCTACACAATGGGCTATCTTTGCTCTGCCCACCACGGGTATCGACACCCGGATTTTATCGTGTGAGTCCGCAGACATACCGCTAAGCCACTGGGGGGCAAAATTATAATGAAAACTTTATCTTTCAACAAAGTAACCACAATCCAAAACCTGGAATTAATCTGGAAAGAAGTCGTAATGGTATTTTTGATTTTGCCATTTCCATTAAGAAATCTCATTTTAAACCATTTTTCTACTTCCCTTTTCTCATAAATAAAGTACTAAAAACGGCGTGTATACATTTCATAACAAATCAAACCTTTGCTATAGGATATTTTTGATAAATGAAACCCATTTTGAAAAGTGTACAACAAATGCAACATCCTACCACAATATGATAAAACTGAAGAATTTGGGTCTTGGAAGTTTCTTTCAAAATTTAGCATTTTTCACATTGACCAGTAACGTCGTATTTTGTGTTAGAATTAATAGTATAATGCTGATAACTTTTTATTCCAGAAAAATAGAAGATTGTTGAAAAGTATACAAGTGCAATTTTTGTTCTTTTTTGAAAATTACAGAGGTAGTTTATTTCAAATTTTCGATTTTTTTTAATTGACCAAAAACGTCGTATTTTGTTTTACTATTAATAGTATAATATTAAGGAATGTTTTGCGAGAAAAATTGAAGATTGCGGCATTATAACTTTAAAGAGAAATATAACGTCGCTTGAAAAGCTAACATGAAAACATTACCTTTCAACAAAATAACTACAATCCAAAAGTTAGAATTAATTTCAGAAAAGTCGTATTGGTCTTTTTCTATTTGCCGTTTCCATTAACAAGTCTCATTTTAGACCACTTTTACTTCCTTTTCCTCACAAATAAAGTAGTAAAGACGGTACATAACATTGGATAATAAATCAAAGTTTTCCTATTATATATCTTGTTGAAAGTAGACGCATTTTCAAAATTGCACAAAATTTTCATCATTCTTTCGTAATATCATGAAATTTGAATTTTGTAACAAATTAAAGCTTTCATATTGGATTATTTTTTTAAAAATGAGACCCATTTTGAAAAGTGCAACAGCCTACCGCAATATGAGAAAAACCAAATTTTTGGTCCTTTTTGAAAATTATAGTCTATAGCCTTTATATTTCTTTGAAAATCTCAATTTTTTTCAAACTGACTAAAACCGTCGTATTTTCTTTAAAAAATAATAACATAAAACGGAGGAATATTTATTTCCTAGAAAATTGATCACTGGATCATTATTAATTTAAAGAGATATGTAATATCGCTTCAAAAGCCAAGATGAAAGCTTTCTTTCTGATGGAATTTAAAGTAATGCAAAAATTGGATTGAATTTGATATGTGGTAATGGTCTTGTAACTTGCTATTCATTAATCAGTAATTCAGTGGTCTACACTTTTGTTTCCATTTTCTCATAAATAAAGTGCTGTTGGCCGTACCTGAAAATTTAGTAAGAAATCAAAGCTTTAATATAGGATATTTTTGAGAAATGACACCTAATTTAAAAACTATACAAAAAATGCAACATTTTGTCGCAGTATCATAAAATTCGAGATTCTGTACATTTTTTGAAAATGACAGACTTGGTAGTTACTTTTAATATTTCAATTTTTTTTAACACAGACCAAAACTTTGATATTTGTTTACAGTTAATAGTATTCGATTTTTTATTTCCTACTAAAATTGTGGATTGGAGCATTATAACCTTAATGAAAAATATGTTGTCGCTTTACAAGCTTATATAAAAACTCTGTTCGAATTTAACACAGTCTGCAGATAGGATTGAATTAGTCAAGAAACAGTAATAGTCTTTTTTATTTAGTTATTTCCATTCATTAATCTCATTTTGAAACGACTTGTTTTGCTTCCCTTTTCTCAGAAATAATGTACTAAGTACGGTACCTGGAATTTTGATAACAAATCAAAGCTTTAATATAGAGGATTTTAGTGAAATGAGACCCATTTTGAAAACTGTAGAACCATTGCACCATTCTGCCGCCATATCCTAAAAATCGAATTTGTAGATATTTTTTGAAAATTTCAGGCGTGTTTTGCTAAAAATATGAAAAAAAAAATTAAACAGAAAATAAAACTGCTAATTTTTTATGTAAAATATATAACGAAACATTATAAACTGTTTATTTCCTAAGAAAACTTAAGATGGAGGTATTATGAAACCTAAGAAAACGTTCATTACCTTCAAATTTTAAACAAGAACGTAATGGTATTCATATTTCTGTTGTTTTAATTCCCTAATATGAATTTTAAGCCTGGTTGTTTGTTTATTAATGAGAAATAAAGTACAAGAATTTTCACTATTTGGTGACTAATGATTAATTTCCTATTCGAGGGGATCATATTAGAATTAAATCAACCTTTGTTGATCTCTGTTTATTGATGATTCTTTTTAACGGGTAATTCATATCTGATTTATGGAAAAATAATTCAAAAGAGTTTGGAACGCAAAGGAAAAATATTTACCTTATGCTGAATCCTACCATTCTAAAATGACTAACTGTAATTCCACAGAAAACGTAATAACTTCTTTTTTGCACTTGGTGATTAGAAGTTCAGTAAACCCTTAACTTCTGATTCGTAAACGAAAAATAAATATTTTAGAGATAGATTGATTGATTTGTATCAATTTTTCTTGCATCTGTTGATTAGGACTAAAGTTATATTTATCTGTGATTCGAAAAATTAATATTTTAGATCTCTATATTTCTTACATAAGTTTTTATCTATATCATGTTTTCTTGAAGATGTGAACAAACTAGCTGTTTGTTTTCTGTGACATTTGCACTTTGGCATGTTAACCATTTTACACAGGAAAGCATATCGGGTTTTTGAAGCTCATGCTACTTTATATGTGTTTGTGTAGGTGTTAGAAACATTACAGTTTCAAATATAATGACAAAATTTCTCTACCATATACAGTATGTAGAACAATAAATCAATGTTCTATTTCAGTTTATCAGATAGTTTCACGAACTATGATATACCTATTGCATGTTAGAATATATTAAAGTTAACAATACACTGATGATCATTCTGAATACTAATTAGAACACTGATGATTTTTATACTGTTAGACAGAGTAAAATTGAGTGGCAGCTGATGACTGTAATTCAATCTGGCCCATCTTGAACTGCAGACGCTGCAACCATTTCAAGAAAGTACTCGTAATAGCAGCAGCTTCTTCGTGTGTGTGTGTTGAAGGTTGCCAGTTCAAACAGGCTTGTAGTCGAACTTTCAAATGACCAGGAAGCTAGAAAATGGAAAATTTGCAATAAATCACAATACAAGGTTATAGCATTTCTAAAACTTCTCCAAATAATTAATGTTCTTCAACATTTCTAGTTCAAATCCACATTCACTTTCACCCAAAACTAGTGTATCTTTTATAAGCAAAAGTTAACATTTTCCAACACTAAAAATTTACTTTTAATAGATACTTATCTTTGATTCCAGATTAGCACTTCTCAAGTTTGTGCTGCCTTCTATATGCCCACTTTTTGCTAACCACTAGCTTGGTGGATTCCCATCTAATTTCACATGTATCCACATGCTATTGATTCAATGTAGCATGCAAGTAAATATACAACAACCCTCTACCAACTGGAGTGTGGCATACCCTCTCAGTTGACACCCTCTGTATTGATTGAAGAGGCAAGATCATACTTGGTGAACCAACTAAATTCCAAAATATCAGGTATGTTTCATTCAATCTGTGGTAGAAGGATGGCCCCTACCATCCAAATGCGTAAACACTTGTGTTGGCTAGTCTTGTACCTATCAAAAACCAGGAACCAACATCCAGGCAGTGGGTAGAATGGAGGAAACCAGCTGGAAAAATGAACTGTACTCAGAGGGAATCTTAAGACCAAAACCAGGCAACATTTGAAATCTATTTCTTTCTGAGGTAGGAGGGATCACACCATCTATATCAAAAAACACCACTGCACTACTCTCAAATGAGTGGAACTATCACAATCAGTCTCTGTGGTCCAAATTCTCACTGGCTATGGATTGACAAGTGAAAAGAGATCCCATACTCCACTCGAAGAAGGGAGATGAAAATGCATCGGGGAACCCAAAAGAATATAATACCTTATGACAGTGTAACAAGTGAACATGAAACCCAATTTTAAAAGCAGGTCAGTCCTGGTTTATTCAACTAAGCTCAGATGGACAGGTAGCTATTTCAATATTGCTTTGCCCATGATAGTTCATCAGCAAGTACATAATGTATCAAACGTTTTTAGTACAGAATATACTCTGAAGTAACATCTAACACTTATATGACACATCAGTGGTGCAAAATTAGATACAAGTATATCCTAACAGGAACCACATGCCACTTAGCAAGATCCTGAGGTGTAAAAATATAACTTTTGTAAAAGTTTGGTTTCTGACTTTTGCGCAAGACTACATGAAGGCTATCAGTGCCTACTGTCCCTAATTTAGCAGTTTAAGGCTATAGGGAAGGCAACTAGTCATCACCACCCACTACCAACTCTTGGGCTGCTTTTCTATCAATAAATAATGGGATTCAACATTATATTACAATGCCCATGTGGCTGAAAGAGCGAGTGTGTTTGGTGTGATGGGGATTTGAATCCACGACCCTCAGATTATGAGTTGAGTGCCTTAACCACCTGGCCATACCGAGCCCTTCTGTAAAGGTAAGAAATAAAGTAAAAGAGCCAGTAAGATGTATAGAGATACAAGTCTTGGCCAGAAGCCACATAAAATAGTTCAGAAAAATGAGGGTAGAAGGCCAAGATGAGGAGAAGCCATGATACAGAGACCAAGTACGAAATATGTACCACTTTCTTAGATAGTGAATGAGAGTAGTAGAATAAATGAAACAAGAATGGAAAAAGGCTACACGTAAAGAGATTCTGGAGAGTCATATAAGGAACAAGACAAAGCCCACACATGAAGACAGAGTGCTGATACCACAGATATGAGAGGAAGCAATACAGTTGAAGAAGAGGAGGAGAGGACTGAAGCATGCTTAACAGCAGAATTGGCCAATACAAAGCTATCTGAGGGCTCAGCACAGTGTTTCTTTAATGAGGGAAAGCAATAACAGGAAAAAATAAGTGGGTATGTAGAGAGAAAAAGTTGGACCAATCTTGTTGATGCATCCACAACTAGAGATGAGGGATGAGAAATAGAAACCAGAAAAGGGGAAATGTGTTGTCAAGATAAGTAACCAAAAACTTAGAAAAGAAATGCATGCACAGATCTGAGTACAGCTACATAAACACCAAAGGAATGAGGCACAGATAAGAAAGTAATATCTTGTCAGGACTCAATAGACAAACTTCAACAAGATGCAGAACAATCAGAATATGAAAACACATGAAATGCATATGTAAAGAACATGCCCACTACAAGAGGTTTGAGAGAATAAAAACACAAAAAGTGAGACTGGGTCACCCATAGAAATAATCATAAAGTTGGTTGTGTGGATCATCACATGAAATCCACAAACCATTACAACTAAATGACCCAAAGTTTGACCTACAATGAAAAACTACAAGAATGATATTAAGGGGCAATTGATTGTGGGATCACTAACCTGAAATCACTTAAGAATTGAGAAATGCCTCCATCTCATTAAAGATGCATCTGGAAACTGATGGATGCCCAGGCACTCACATTGTGGTATTGATGTTGTCAAGCCATCATATGAAGTCTAAGTAAAAAAGGAGGATGGTGGGTGACAAGGGAATTAGTATGAAAACAGGTAACCAGACAGAGTCCATTGTAGACCTTGTAAATAACCTAAGAGGATGAGGATTTTCATGAAAGTCAAAAGAGAAAGAATATCTTGCAGTGAGAGGAAAAGAGGGTAGAGCATGATAAACTAACTGTTCAATGTAGTTCAAATGAAGAGATGCAAACTGGTAACACCCAGTTGTTAAGCAGTTGTAAGATATGACTTATCCAGATTGACCAATCAACCCAGGTGTACCATCTCCTACAAGATGAGAGAAAGATGGCCGTAAGAGGTTTGTTGGGACAGAACTATTTGAGAAAATAAGCATCCAAGATGTCTAATTTAGTCATCTTAAGTCTTGGGACAAAAAATCACAATAAGGGGAGAAAAGTCCCCATAGTAAATTGAAGGAGAACACAAATCTGACTAAGACGTGAAACATGCAAGACTAGATGCTTATCAACAGATTGCATGTGAACCATGAAAAGAAAGGAATAAATCCTGAAGAAAATTGAGAAACACATTCAACAGCATTGTTGTTGTTGTTTGTTTTGTTTCTTCTTTTCCATTAGGTCCAACACTGCTACATTTGAACACTGGCAATAAACAATACTTCTTGGAATTAGGAAAAGAATGGGTAAAGGAGGCAATGGAGAGGTAGAGAAAAAAAGATGAAAGTTGAGACACTCTGACAGAACTCCCAGAACCCAATAACTGACAGCAAACGGAAGTCAAAAGTCCATAAACTCAATTAAATGATCCCTAATGATCCTCAACCTATAGGTAGTCACTGCTAAGACTGACAACTTTTAAGTCTGTAAGTGATGGAAAGCATGGGAACAGAAAAATAGAAAGTGGAAAAAGAGAGAAAAAAGGAAGCAGGAGGACTGAAGAGAAAAAAATATAAAAGTGCATGGAAGAAAGAAAAAAATATGTAAAGGATAAAGAATAACACTGGCATGCAGCCCCAACATGTGACTCTATAGAAACAAGAACTTCAATAAAATCACACTGGTAGACACAAGGAACCAAACCAGGCATACAAGATAAAATGAAGGCAACAGCATTTGAATAGCAAGGGCACCAGACCCCAACAAGCTTAAGCATCAGATCAACCAAATATAAAAGTAAATATGGCCCTGTAAAAAAAGATAATTGAACTAGTATCTGTCAAAAACCTCAAAGGGGAATAATGAACAAAAGAAAGGAAAAGTGGGAAAAATAATGGAAAAGAGTACAGAGATTAAGATGAAGGTATGATAAATTAGGCCTAAGTAAGACTGGACCCTCATTTCTGAGAAAATATTGCAGTTTTGCAGTCAGAGAAAAATAACACAGCACAAATTTATGTCTAATCATATGAGGTAACGCAGGAAATAGGACCAAATTAGTAATAAAAGTAATTGAATACAGACCTGCCAATCTGCATAGGAAGTAAAAACAGGGAACCAATTAAAAAGTGAAGAAAAGAAACAAACCTAATAAACCCAGTCCCTAAATAATGAAAAATGATTAGAGAGATTAGACAAAGTAGGTGATGGTAAATAAAGCTGAAACAATCCCTACTGTCACAAGCATAAAATACAGTTGAAGCAATATCAGGTACAAAAGATATGAAAGACTCCACTACCTAGCACACAAAGGCTATCATTTTCTTCCTTATAGACAGAAAAGAACCAAACAGCAGTCACCAGCTGTTAGAGTAGTATGAATAACATCTTATTGTCTCACACCTGATAAAATGAAAGCTTCTGACATTTAAGAAATAATAATGTGGAAATAAAAGACCAAAAGTCTGGAAGAACAGACAATGTTCAAAAATTAAAAATTAAAAAAGAAATGCTTTCACAACAGATATCTTTAGAGATACTTTCACAAAAAATGCCTATATCTGAAACTTTCATAAGTAAAAGAACAAACAAAAAAACCCACAGTATTACACACAAGTGTAAGAGATGGTGATTCAGCAATAGTTACAAAATGTGAGTTTAGGTGTAACCCTCAAGAATGGTGGAAAGCAAAATAAGTGTGTATATAGCAGGAAGCAAACAACTCATTCTCCATATTCACATTTGACCCATAATTTATGTTTCTTTCATACTCCATATTCACATTCACTCACAAAATGCATTTCTTTTATAATCCATATCCACTTTTACAGTTATAATTACCATGAAAAAGTATTTTAACATTAGCACAGAGAAATATTACACATGATAATAACAACATACTTGATTATGTAAACATACAGAACAGAACAATATTACTGTAGATATAACTCACCTGCTTATGTAGACATATAGAACAGAACAATATTACTGTAGATAAAACTCACCTTCTTATGTAGACATATAGAACAGAACAATATTACTGTAGATAAAACTCACCTTCTTATGTAGACATATACAGGGTGGTTGCTAGAAAAGCGGAAAATTTGTCAAACAGCTATTTATTTTTACAAAGAATAACTTTAACAAAGTTTTTTAAAGGCATATGTTATATTACACTCATAGATGCTCAAAATGTCGTCCGTGATATTAAAATCATGCATTTTATTCATGATGTAAAGAAATCAAAATAGAAATGAGTAAGCACGCATTTTATTCATGATCTCATCTGACCCTCAAATTTTCCGCTTTTCTAGCGACCACCCTGTAGAACAGAACAATATTACTGTAGATGTAACTCACCAAATTATGTAGACACATAGAACAGAACAATATTACTGTATATATAACTCACCTGATTATGTAGACACAGAACAAAACAATATTACAGTAGATGTAACTCACCTGATAATGTAGACACATAGGACAAAACAATATTACTGTAGATATAACTCACCTGACCCTTGTATGTGTACAGAACTGGGGTCCACATTGGAAGAAGCTTGAACAAATACAATATGAAAGTATTATGAATAAAAAACATCCACAATTGAAGTTAAAGTGACATCACTAAAAGAAAGAAATTCTGCTCGAAAGAGATTTCAACAGCAAAGTCCTTTGATATTGTTACTACGAACAAAACAATGTTTACTGGACAATATAATATTTGGTCTTGTCCTTTGATATTGTTACTACACACAAAATGCCAATTTCTACTGGATAATGTAATATTTGGTTCTGTCCTTTGATATTGTTACCATATACAAAACACCAATGTCTACTAGATAATGTAATAATAGGTCTTGTCCTTTGATATTGTTACTTTATACAAAACACCAATTTCTATTGAATAATTTAATATTAAGTCTTGCATAAAAATATAGCTTCGAAGGAAAAAGTAAAAAAATATTCATCCTAACCTTCCTGTGACAACTTGCTTTCAAATCATGCTATAAAAGATGTTTGTTGGTGATCACTGCTGGTCTACACAATCTAATGATGATAAGTCAGTAGGTTATACTAGAAGTGATCCATATAACCTAATGATGATAAGTCAGTCAGCTATACTAGAAGTGGTCCATATAACCTAATGATGATAAGTCAGTCAGCTATACTAGAAGTGGTCCATATAACCTAATGATGATAAGTCAGTTAGTTATATTAGAAGTGGTCTATACAGCCTAATGATGATAAATCAGTAACCTACTCAGTGGTAACAAGTTCGTACATATAACCTACTCAGTGGTAACAAGTTAGTACATATAACCTACTTATTAGTTACAAGTTAGTATATATAACCTAATTAGTGATGATGAATTGTAGCAAAGCATTTACTTATATGTCATGACTGGTCTTGTTTCTTCAGAAGGTATGTATGAACAGGAATAACCCACATATAAATGGTTTTTTAATAAGCTTTTGAACTGAAAATTTGGCATGGTACATTTAAAATGACCAGTTATACTACCAACTACTTTCAGAACCATATAACCTACCATGAAGTCAAAATATACCACTAGTTTACCAAACAGCAGACTTTGTATTACAGGATATTTAAATAATAGTAATAAATGTCCCTTGTAAACCTTATTTTCAGTAAAGTCGACTTTTTCTTAACAACTGAGAAATAAAAAAAACTTACTCTTGCCAGGCCTGTTGAATTACATTCCATTAAAGCTTCCATAAGGCTAAGGAAATGAAGAGTAACCATTTCAGCAAGCTAAAAAACAAAATAAAGAGTATGAAAATTATTATATGAATCCTTTACTGTTGTATATAACTCAGATTTTACTCTTTTCTTAATGGGTCACAGGTCAAAGGCCACATCATCGAGTTTGTTGACTTGCATTCAAAATGTTATTGAAGTTCTTTATTATGAATTTATCTCAATAAGTTTGGAATAAAATTGTAAATTATAATTTAAACATTAACATTATATATTTTTTAATTTCTTAATTTAAATGTAAATATTAAAAGAACACACTGAAATCTTTATTTTGTGATATCAAAATACTAAGTCTATCATTCTGTACAAATTAGGAACTCAAATGACTGATACCAATAAGCTAAATGCAAAATAAGAACCTCATATCTTTTTATTTTGCTGGTATATGGGTTACATACTGAATCAAACATGGTGGTCCTGTTTATATCTTTCAATTTTTGAAAACGGTCCCTTATATACACTTACTTCAATACACGAGTTGTAAATAACTAATTGACAGTTTAGAATGTCTGCCTGATAGTTTTCATGGCCATTTTAATAGGTGAAAAGGCTACCACATTCTTTCAATCAATATTTCATGGAAGTAGTTTGTGTCTTTAGTCTGCTCATCTGCTCAAAGTTTGATTTTTTTTTTAAATCTAAATACATCTTACTTACTGAGCTTAAAAAATTATAGTGGAATCCCATGGTACCAATAGAGTTACTTACGATCTTTTGGTTCTACAAGTGTGTAGATAACCTAAAAATATTTTTTGTTTGATATCCTCCTCACGTAAAATTTTAAAATATTTTGCAACCAATGTCCAGCAACAACTGAGTTCATAGATAATTGTTTGCTTTACTTCTTGATTTATTGTTCAATGTTTTATGAAAAATAAGTCTAATAATTTATTTCTAAATAGTAATAATCTACATATGTATATACAATGCATAATAATTGAAATGTGACTGTATATTACAAAATATAAGTCCACTAAAGCAAAACCAAGAGAGGAAAGACTATATGTCAAGCATATTACTGGATATGTAACACAAGTGCACGTGCACCACATCAACAGAAGTTATGTAACATTAGTTAGGCATAACTTGAAGGTCAATATAATAAAAAATAATAAACATATGTGTTTATATATATCATTCTAAGGTTTAATCTACTTAGACTAAACATTTGTACTTTTTTGTTATAATATGTAATCACTCTAGCAAGAAAAAAGCAAAATTTATATTTATTTCCTAATTTTTCTCAATGTTTACAAGTTTGGTCAAATAACAAACCCCACATAGAGGATAGAAAATAACAAAATATAAAGTATTACTGGAAAAAAACATTTGAAATGTATTTATGAGGTTTTATTTTAGAGAGTACACAAATAATATTTAAGATTTTTGGAACAAAGAACAGTTTTATTAATTATAACATGAAATTACTTTATATACAGACTAGTAATGAAAAAAACACCGTTTTCATAAAAAATCTTCAGTAAAAATATTTTATTAAAAATTTTTTGCAGTACAAAAACTTCTAATATTTACTAAAAGTCTACCAAATTTTGTGAACATACACATGCTGTATTAAAAGTTATAGTGCAAATGTGTAAATGAACTCATATTTTATACTGAGGCCATCATGAAAGGATCAAATATACACAACATACTGCAAAACTTTTGTTTTTCTAGGTAAACAAAGAAGATTTTTTCCCACGAGGCTAAGAGTAAGAAAACTGACACGTGTTTCTACTTTCCTGTATTATTACCATAATGTTCAACATTTATCACTTACTCTCTCTCTCTTTGTGTATTTATATATGTATGTATATGGTGTGTGCAGGTTTCACAGGATATGTAGGCAATAAATTAATAAAATTGGTGTTATGCAGTAATGTAGCTCAAGTAATATTAAAAGGATTATGGCCACCACCTCTGTGCTATAAAGAGAATGACTAACCACATGGGTAACACTAGTCATTTTGCACAACTCCAATGCTAAATGCAGTGTTGTAGATGACACTACCAATTTAAAAAGAAAATTACTTGATCCAACAGAAGTGATTGCCTCTTGTCATAAAGTACACACACACACACACACACAATTTTTATGTTTGTGAAATAATAAACATTGTTTCCTTGTATTGAAAACATTTTTATAAACAAGTGTATGGAAATGTTATCCAAGGTATGAGAGACATTCTCACCCTTTGAAAGGTGTTTTGGGACAATCCAGTTGGAATCAATTGCAAGAAAGAAACCTGTAGTGAGACAAACTGTCCTCTCCAGACACCCACATCTTGCCAGGTTAGAGTCTAGCTGAAGGTTCATCAATCACCCACACAGCTGACCAAAGTAATGAAATCATACCAGTATTCAGTGATTGGACAGGTAATCTGACACTTTACTTCACTGACCTCTACTAGATACTCTGCTGAAATTTGTTCTAGAAGAGAAACCAATTATTTAACTGTAAAGCATCAAGCCATTTTTTTGAATGAACTTCCCACACATTGCAAACAATAAGGTAAACAAGTACATCAGTTTCAATACTGATGCAACAGGTGCATATGAACAAAGGTTGGTGATTAGTACTGCTGCTACAGCTCAATAAAACAAAAACAAGTGGGATCTGGTCACCAATTTTGAGGAGTACGATAATTACCTTGAATATCAATCTGGCAATTAGAGATAAATTAGATTTGGAGTGCCATGTCTCAAATATGTCTTGAAGGCATTTAGAACAAGTATAGTCCAGTAAAGACTGGTTAACCAATTGATTGTTCAAATGGTCACCATTAAGGTAAGAGATGTGAAAGTGGGCAATCTATAAGCACTTACACAGTAACACATATGGAATAATTGTGCAGACAATGTAGACTCAATGCAGAGGCAGCAACTGAATTAATTTGTTGGTTGGTCATACAACAGTCACATAACATCATCTAAGTACAGGGAATACACAATTCACAAACAGCATGCTGTAAAACAACCTGTTCAACAGCTGTGTATTAATATACAACACTGTAGCACAGAGCTGTATTCATTAGCATATATTTCACTGCATGGATGAAAATTTCTTTTTTCCAGGCCATGTAGGGTTTATGCAACTTTTAGTTTGTTGTAATATTTTTTCTTTTCCAGATGTTTCGTTTTTGTTTATATATCATTAAAAACTAATTATAAAAATTTGTTTTGGCCACCTTCACCTTTATTCTTAAGTAAATAATTACTGTGAGGGGTGCAAGAACATATTAAAATTTTTTAGGGGTGTGGGGCATAAAAAAGGTTGGGAACCACTGACTTATACCATAAGTGTCTAGTACATAATTCTACTGTTTGCAGGACAATTTTTGTACTTTTACCATAACTATTTAGTACATCATTCTACTGTTAACAAGACAATCTATGTACTTATACCATAACTGTCTGGTATATCATTCTACTGTTAACAAGGCAATCTATGTACTTATAATTTGTGCTCAGAAATTTTTTCTCCAAATATCTGCAAATTTCCTGCTTTTATATATATTTAACTTAATACTTCTGATGTTTTAACATAATTCTTTGTCTTAATACTGTTCATACAAGTCAATCTTCGTACTAATAAATTTTCTACATTCTGTAGTGTACTACAGAACAGACTCAGTATTCTGTTCAAACTTTAATTTAATAATATTAGTACATTTGATTTTAGTAATGTTCACACCTTAAATGACTGCTTTGTTAGAAACATTAACTTTAGAAGTTATTATCAAAGGAAATCAAAGTTGAAATTCCAAACTCATAAGAACATCCTTCCTGAAGCTATGACATTTAGTCTGTTTCTGTACAGATATTTAAATAACTTCTGAAAGTATATGATGGACAGTTAATAAAGATAAAACAGAATCTAACCTGGTATTGCCCCTCCTAGCAGCAGCATGAATACACAAAACACAAAGATATAAGAGAAACTAGCACAAGGTCTGCTTCACAACAACCATCGCTATGTTTCATCTAACAGCTCTAAAGCATACTTAAAACTAACACAAACTATCACAGACTGTAATGTTTTATGTTAAATATATTACAATATTCCCACTGACTATAATTTTAAACCATGTACATACAAATACAAACCACTGGTCACAATATCAAAAAACACCAATAAAAATTTTGAACTAAAATGTGGAAACTCGGTTAAAACAATAATTTAACAAAGCACAGATCATATCAATAATAGAAAAATACATCAAAATAGTAACTTTGAACAAGCATATTGGAATGGCATAAACAGAATAAACAATAAAAAGTCTCAAACATGAATGGATGAAACATTTCATTTCCCTGGTGTATTTGATGTTAATTCATTTCCCTGGTGTATTTGATGTTAATTCATTTCCCTGGTGTATTTGATGTTAATTCATTTAGCATCAGTTTAGCAGATATCAATTTTTTTCTTTCAGGTCTCATCTGTTTTGCTGCAGTCCTTTTGACAACATATTTTTATGTTAACCCATTTGATATTCTGTTAGAACAAACTAAATTATTTTACATTTGGTTTCATTTAGTTATTTTTGACACAATTTTTTCAGTCATGATTTTCTTATGTTATTCACTCAGTATCATTATGATTCTAAAACAATAATGTAAAATTCCTACATTTGCTTTAAATATCAGTAAAACATAATTTGTTCCACTGATTACATTACTACAATGTTCAGCTGAATATAGCCGAACACATTAAGAAAAGTTTTATTCAGAGTTCAAGTCTACTTTACCTCTGAATTTATATGCAGCTTTATACACTGGAGTCTTCACACTTTGAGAACCAATTTCAAAACCATCAGACTATTTAAAGTTCCTTCTTTCAAGCCACAGTTCAATAGGCATGATACAATATATTATTTCACAGATGGCTTTATAAGTTGATGAATGAAATTATATTTGCTTGCATGGCATACTACACTTGATACTTAAAGTACAACTGTATTTTGTTAGAGAATTTTATGAAATTCTGCAGTTAAACCTAATGAAAGCAATCAAGCTCACTCTTACCCTCCACCACCACCACCTGCACCAAGAGATGTCAAATTAGTAACAGCATACAGCAACCCTTTAACATTTTTGAATGTTGGTTGTACAGCCAGGCCTTTACTTAGCATACCTTTTGTTTGTGTTCTATAATGGTAATTTTTAATAATTACAGATAACAGTACAAAATAATGTTATGATTAATTAAAGATCTATATCATATTTCTAATGACCTCTATTTCAGTCCTATAAATACTTCATTAAGTTTCTGTACTTCACTGTTGTGTATTAGACACATATATATTTTTGTAGTTAAACAGCTGCTTTGCCACAAATAGAATATCATCATTCATCACAGAGGTTCTCTATTGCATGCTTAAATTTACAGTCAATGTTATCAGAACTCCTACCACAACTAAACTGCAGATAACCCACACCTCTTCATGTGTGTAATCTAATAAAAAATGCCTTAAGTGTGAAAAAAGCCATCGACTAAAAAGGTACACTTATAATAGTGATAAATCATTTACAGCAAATATTCATCAATTAAATAGCCAAGCTGCATTTTTGTTATCAACTTGGGGCATGATGTTTTGTAACTGGTGAATCAAAATACTAGACCTACCTAACTGCAGAATGAACATTCAACTAAAATTATTATCAATGTGTGGCTACCAGTTTGGCTGCTCAGTTTAATTTCATTCTATTAAGTTGCATGCTCAATCCTTTCATAGCCACACCTTTCTTTCACATCTAAGGTGATTTTCATTAAATATTATGACCTTTTGTCAATACACATCCATAACCACAGCAAGTAAGAAAAAGACACTTGATAATAACAAATGCTAGTTTTAAGATTGCAACCTTATTATTTTGAAGAGACCTATACTTTAAAGAACCAACTAGATACTTTAAAATACATAACAGTAATTTTTCCTTTCTAAAACAGGATTAACAGCTTCCTCTATAGTAACACTATGGAATATAGATTAACAGTTTCTTGTTATCACACCCATGTAATTGTTACAGATATACCAAGCATCATTATTTATAATAATTGTTTAAGCTAATATCACATGTGCTGAATGCTTTTATATCAGGATAATTTCATCAGATTTAGCAAACTTATGTTTAAAAGTTGCAATAACTATCTACCAGTATGATTCTTTTGAATATTTCCACTTGAAACTGCTAATCTAGATTTGTTGACCTAACTAGTACTTATGTATCTGTGTGTCCTTTCATCCCATAATTTAGCTGCTCTAAACCAGCCACCTTTTATTTGATTGAGAGAAAACTAAAAACAGTCCACTTGTACACTTAAGTAAAGCAGTAATAAATATTTTGGATTGACAGCTCACATGATTTTTTGTGTAGCTGCTTGCACAAATTTTAGTCAAATTTCAGCAGTTTTTGTTGAATAAAATGATAATCCTAATTATAGATTGAAAAGATCTATCACTTTACCAAATTTGAAAAAAATTGCTAACAGTTAATTATGTTTTACTTTATCTAATACATTTTCTGTAAGTGTGATGAAAAAGAACAGGAAAAAATCCAATAAAAATTGGACACTTAATACCTAAGGGATTTCTAAATGAATTGCCTTGGTACGTGTAGTGAGGGTTCAGTAGAGCACATCCACTGAAAGTATGTAATAGTTTGAGTCACCACAGCCTAAGATATAGAAAGTGGAAAACACTAAACTTTTGCTCCTATTAATAATACATTGTGTATATTGCAGGTTTTTTTATGGCTATATGACACACTACAGTGTGTTTTGATAAATTAAGATGACCTCAGCCACTACTCATAAATAGGTCAACAGAAAAGCAAACCCCACCACAACAGACAACAACCAAATTTTCTCCTCAGATCTGTATCACTCTGGGAGTCAAGATTGGTACACATTTAACATCTGTAGAATCTTCACACTAACACTATTTCACATTTTTACAGGTTTTAGTGTAAGAACTTATTTTTTGGATACACATATACTTTAAAGTTTTGTTTTTTACCTGTAGTTTTACTAAATCTTGAGCAACAGATTCAAAACACTAAGAATAAAAAACCAGTTTAATTTCCTCCCTGCCCATGTGTTATGTAACTTATAAAGAACTCTTAAAACATCTGATCAGCTGTCAATACTGTCTCTAAGACAGTTAATAGAACAAAAATGTTCAACTGGCAGCAACAATAAGTATAACTGTTGGATTTAAAAGGCATGAACATAAATAAAGGCACAAGCCACATTTTCTGCTACTGGTTAAACCAGTTCCTCATAACAACTTGTGAAACCAGGAAAAATGTATTTTCACAAAATAATGTGTATAGTTTAATATTGTAAGATACTCTATAATTAATCACAATGACCAAAGAGTGAACCATCACTAAATTACCAGTTAAAGAAACAAACTGACTAGCATAAATATAGGATGCTTTAAATTTCCTCAACAGATATCTCCTTAACAAAATACAATACAATCAATATGTTTGTTTATGGCTCATTTCATATCCACTGCAATCAACTGTTTCAACCTGTGAATGAATAAAGAAACTTCCATTCTGAATACTAAAGTGAACGCTATATCAATATTTCATCCTAAAATCAATTGAACTCAACTGGAAGGCTTTAGTCCATTAATTAACCACCATAATTAGAGAGAAATGTTCAATTCAGTGTTCAAATAAACATCTGTTGATTATTCACATGTCTGAAGCAACAGAAATTACACCTAAAAAAACTTTTAAATTCACTCTAAAAATGACTATAAAAAATATGTACAGTATTAAACAATTGTAGTCTAACGTATTGAAAAGTTTCAAAACCCATCTAAAAATAGTCAAGTGAAGTGAAATAAATACAGGAAACAAGAATACAAGTAAAAATAAACAATAACAACAACTTCCACATTTTTTTAAATTTCATCATTTGTATCAATATATGTTTTTGGTTCACAAGTAAAATAATTAGGAGATAATAAATAAAGATAAACTAATTTCACATGTTTATGGTTCACAGGGAAATAAGCAAAGATACACTAACGTCGTGTGTTTGAGGTTCACAGGGAAAAAAACAACAGAATAATAAAAAGATGGATTAGCTATGTGCGTTTAATTTTCCCAGGTAAGAAAGAAATAGAACAATAAACAGATAGATTAGATGTTTGTGTTTGTTGTTCACATGGAAGAAACAACAGGACAATAAACAGGTGAATTAGACATGTGTATTTGTTGTTCACAGGGAAGAGACAATAAGACAATAAACAGATGGATTAGACGTATGCATTTGTTGTTCACAGAGTGGAAACAATGAGATAATAAACAGAGATGTATGTTTTACAACTGAAATACATCTATACATGATATGAGTATCAGCATATTGTTTTCAGTGTGTAAAATGGTGCATTTTGATTCATCATTAATTCAATACAATCTTCTACATAGTACAAACTACTTACCACTTTCGAGTGACATACTAGCTGTAGGATACCTGGAGTTACCTTGGCCCAGAAGTCAGCAAGAGTTAAAGAGCACTGTGTGTTCTGTTCACTTCCAGGAGGGTTTAACGAAACCATATGTTCACAGTACATTGTCCAGAGCTACATAAAAGATAACATAAATAGTCTTAACTTTTTACTGGTCATCTTTAATTGGAACAGTAACTATACAAAAACCACAGGTTGAAAGGAATAAAGGCTTCACTTTTAAGACTATTTGTTCATTTTAAGCATGTAGAAAGTTTTATAATTTTTACTGTCACTTTAAAAGTGAACAATATATTTAACTTAATATAATGGCAAGCACAACAATAACTCTTTTAAACAATGACACTAAAAATAAAGTACTTATGAACAACACACACAGCTTTGTATGTCTTGTAGTTAAGAATGACTACCATACTAAAACATGGATTACACTGTTAAAAAGAGAAGGAAAAGTTTGTAAAAAATAAATAAAAAAAATACATTTCCAAATATTTGTACCCCAAAACACAAACATGCTGGAATGGCACAGTAACTAACATATTAACATAATTCCTCCAGTATTAGGGGTCAGCTAATGAAGCATCAATACAGTTCTTTCAATTAACGTGATAATGAAGTACTGCATACTACATGAATTTGTTGTAGACAATTATCTAATTATCTTCACAATTGAACTCTGAGAGTGATTGCAAAATGTAAACAATTTATTGTTACATACACAAAATAATCATTTTAATTCACACTTTACAAGACCACAATAACTGGCCAAAAAAAATATTTTCTTTGTTTTCTTGCAACCAGAGGGGAAGTTAATAATAGCATACAATTGACTTTCACTATTATTTGCAGCTTTGAAGTTGAACATTCTCTACATAAAGACACGATAACATCACAAATGTAGTGTTAACTTTATGATTTGCCACAGTTTTCTACACAGTTCAAGAGTCTTATTTAGATCCAAGTTTTAATTAATAAATTGCATGCAATATTTTCAAATATAACTAGATA
Source organism: Carcinoscorpius rotundicauda (assembly GCA_011833715.1). NCBI lineage: Eukaryota > Metazoa > Arthropoda > Merostomata > Xiphosura > Limulidae > Carcinoscorpius > Carcinoscorpius rotundicauda. The sequence goes on along the minus strand of CM022392.1, from coordinate 65,734,214 downwards.
AATGAAGTAGACATTACCTGACATAAGATAAATCCATGAAACAATGATGACATATGCAACACGGAAGCCTGAAAAACACATCAAGCAGACTAATAACCCTTTAAAGTACCTTCTAATAAACAACTAACAAACCTAAACAAAGCTGAACCACAGCTGTTTTGTCAAATGACTAATGTGATAGCTTTGGGAATTTTTGAAACACAGCCTTAATTTTCTCATCAATTTATGGTTTATATTACAAAAAAACTACTACTATGTAACATAGTTATTTATAACAACATCAAGTGTGAATCTATTCACATGAAAGCCAATTATCATACATATAGTATAACAGATCCAACAACTTTATGTGCATTGTCACTTTATTAAAAAAAATGGTGGAATAAAAAATCATCTACAGCATTGAACTAACATAAACACAGATAGTATTTATCTAACTCTAGTTTATATACAGAACTTATTCAAACTTTATTATTACTAAATTACGTACATATGACCACGTCCGAGGGCAATACACTTTACTGAGCTTAAACTAATAAGCTGCTTCCAGTTATAAAAGATATTAATTATTGTAAACAGATAATTACCTGCTAAGATAATTAATTCATACAGAAATAAATAATCTTATAGTTTAGACAAACATACATTTAGGATTTTGTCAGCTTTAGAAACAAAATGTAAAAACAGTTAGAACTTCAACAATTCACTGCTTTCAAACTATTTTAAACCTAAAATTATTGCAAGATTTACCTATCAGTGGATAGTTTCTCACAGAAACTTACTCTGCAAATGGAAACTTAACAATACAAAAGTTGCAAAAAAACAAAAAAAACTTTATTGCAAGTGCAACTGGTGAATTATGTTCTTTTCTTTGCATGTCATCATTTTGTTCCTGGTAATATAAAAAACAAGGTTAAACACAAGCAGGTTATGAATATAATGACATCAAATATTTAATTTAGAGGATTTTCTTCTTAAACTTGACACTAAACCTTTATTGGTAATAAAACATATCAAAGTTTACTTCAGTGATACTATCAAATTGCAACATTTAAACCTTACCTAATAACTGTTGTGTGATAAATATTTCTACGTTCCCTTCTATAGAAAGATGGAGAAGAAATATCATCTTCTCTTTGGTCTCATATTTTCATTAATGACTGAATTTATATCTGAAGAGAAAGCTTATCCATAAAATGTTGGGAAATTCTATGGTTTCTGATTAAATTCTTTACTTATTACCTAAATATTCATTTCAATACAGGAACTTAGCTCCTTCCCTACCATTCTTTTATTTATTAGCATTCTTGGAATAAGCATTAACACAATTTTCTACCACTATTGCACTTTTGACCCTATACAATGAGCACATTGATCAAAAGAGCATGAAAAGTAGGGTTAAGGGCTATGAAATTAGAACTTGTTTCTTTATTGATCAACTATTAAAAATTCACATGAAAGTTTACATCAAAACTGTTTCAAATAATTCTGCATTTTTATTGTAAATATAAAAACATTAACTGAAAGTTGAGATGTAAAACATAACCTCTGTTCATAAGTATACAGAATATTAAAAATAAGTAACTTTCATTTCACTTGCATTGAATATATAAAACTGGATATATCTTGAGGCCTATCCATGCAAACTACTTTGATTTCTACAGGAAATTTCTTATACGAGTGAAAAAAAAATGATTTTTTGTTTTTTCAGAGTATCATGCTTAAAGAAGTGAAATTCTAAGAAACTCCTATAATTCTGTGAAAGCGTGTTATTGTACTTAAGATACGAAATGGATAGTGTATACAGCCAAGATATACATCTATGCAGGAATATAGGTTTTAAGCCACAATGCACAAAATATAATGAACACACTAAACCCAACACAACATTAACAAGAGAACCAGGAACAATATACCTTTTTTTTTTATCTGGATTTGGTACTTCAAGCCATTTTAAAAATATAATAAGCAATTTGTTTAAAATAGCAATGGCTTTTGATATAAAAATGTAAGATAGTTTAATAAGCCAGAAGAGCAATGCTAAGATTCATAGGTTTAGTAAAACAAACAATCATCATGTTCATACATTGCATGTTACCTACAAACATTTCAGTTACATCTCTCAATCTAATTGTTGATTATTAATTGTTAATCTCTAAATATTTTTTATACCATTTCCTTTAGGCATTTATATTTTCAGTGAAGGTTTTGGCTATCAAAATTGCAAGTTATGTGTGAATTACTGCATTTTTTGTTTTTCCACAGCTGTATTAGTAACATATATCTCAATACTTCAGCTTACAACAGACAACATCTTAATAGTTTTAGACAAATGAAAATTGGAGGAAAAAATCCTATTAGCAGATATTTAACACAACAGTTTCTATCAATACAACCACGTGTTACTATTTCATGTCTTTTTAAATATCTTGCTTGTAAAAGAAGGACAAAATTACTGACAAACCTTAGACTGTTCTGCAAATCCTGCAAGAATAACTTGAATATGTTCAGCAATGTGACAGTTAGCTTCAAGTGGAACAGGCTGACAAACAAAAGTTGTTGCACTGTGTAACAGTGTGCTGTGCATCAGAGAACCAAGTAGCAGCCAAGAGAGTAGACGGATGTGAGCCACACAGTCAATGAACTCCTTTGGACTAAGAGAATTGGGAACTTTTAAACCACACATTTATGTTAAAAACCATAACTAAAAACAAAAACTAAAACTGCAACAATAAAGAAAAAGTACAACTAAGTACATACATACTTACTGCCTATTTTTATTAGCGAAGTAATGATAAAGACGAAAAATTATTACATATCTTCTCCTTCACAGCGACCTTAATCCTAACTAGTTTTAGATTCAGCTATTAATTCTACAAGTCAACAACTTTTACATCTAGGTTTTCAGCTCAAATGGCAAGCATGTAGAATGAACATGTTCAACAACAGAGTTTCAAACTCACTACCTTCAGACTGTGAGTTGAGCATCGTTACCACCAGAATATGGTATAACCACAGAATACATGTTCAATAAAAAAAACACAGTTGTGCTTAAATTTTAGGATCTAGAAAAATACATAGCTGGTTAATGACAGCAGAATTCACTTTAAAAAAGCCTGCATGTATGTATACATGTATTCATGAGATTACATCTATTTTTAGTTAACCCTATTTGCACAGGCATCATTTACTGAACATGTCATGAGGTTTTAGTGGCTTATGTACACACTTTTAGTGAACTATTTATATGCAAAAACGGCTGTTCTGGGCCCAGAAAACACTTCAAATAGAAGAGCGAACAACGTTTCGACCTTCTTCGGTCATCGTCAGGTTCACAAAGAAAGGGTTACTGGTCGGAAGCTGACCACGTGTTTGGGAGGGGTTGTATAATTGAGTGTTGCAATGTAGAGGGCGCGGTTTGAATATATAATTTTGTCTATAATATTAATATAGGTATAATGGTGTTCCTTTATATTGGTTTATTTTGGGTTTGAGTTGTTGTATAAGTAAGGCTTCTTTAATTTTTCGTTTGTTTATGTTTGTTTCTTTATTTAGTATTTTAGTGTTTTCTATGGTTATGTTGTGTCCATTTGACTTGCAGTGTTCGAAAACGTGTGAAGGTGACTTTTTATGTTCTTTGAATCTGGTTTCCATTTTTCTACTTCGCAATAGCACCAAGGTACATTCCAACCATAGAAATCAAAACATGTTTAGAAGACCTAGCCAGGAGACTTGTGATACTTTCTACAGAAAACAAAAACAACAAACAGAAAGATGACAACTTAGATAACTTTATTGACATCCAACTGCCAAACTTCCCAGGTAAAATTACAAATTTATATTTTCCAGAACCACCTAAAAACATTATCTTAAACGATTTTTTCAAAGAATTTTCTTACAAAACTATCAACGTAATTTCACAAAACAGAAAACTAAAAAACAACCTTACAAAAAGAGACATTAATTCCATTAGAAACCTAAAACAAGACAGAAACATAAAAATTCTAAAAGCAGATAAAGGTAACGCTATAGTAATAATGAACACGAATGAATACATACAAAAAATGAATAACATCCTATCAGACACGAACAAATTTAAACCAATACACACAAATCCAACAAAGACACATGAGACGCAACTAAACAAATTACTACTACAAATAAAAAAAGCCAACACAATTTCACAAACACTTTATTCCTACCTACGTAAAACCGACTCACGCACACCGCAAATATACGGCATCCCCAAACCTCATAAACCAGATTGTCCATTACGACCAATAATGTCAACATATGAATCGTTTAACTACAATCTTGGTAAATACATAGCATGGGCATTCTCCAAATATGCAACATCAGCCAGCTCATTCATCAAAGACTCTTTTAATTTCAAGTCCAATCTAAATCAACTTAATCATAAAGCCTTAATGGCCAGTTTCGATGTTATATCCCTCTTCACAGAAGTTCCAACAACAGAAGCCTGCAAGATAGCCTTAGAACTCTATATTCGAGACCCTAACCCGATCATAGACATTCCCAGTAACCAGTTAGCAACCCTCATAGAATTCACCACAATAAAGACAAACTTCATGTTCAACAACCAAAACTATATACAAACAAATGGCCTAAGCATGGGCAACCCAGTATCGCCAGTTCTAGCCAATATTTTTATGACACAAATTGAAACACAAGCAATTAATACAGCATTACATCCACCACTATACTGGTACAGATATGTAAATGACACGATTGCGGGATTCGAATCTACAGAACACATACTTAACTTTTTCACTCACATTAACTCTATACATCCCAACATTAACTTCACATGTGAACAGGAAGAAAGCAATCAAATATCATTTCTTAACCTCAAAATTATAAGAACCGACACACAATTCAAAACAGAAATCCACCGAAAAATCACCCATACTGGACTATACATTCCTTGGGACTCAGCACATGAAACAAAACAAAAACTCAACATACTAAGAAACCAGATAAACACAGCCATAATGCTCACCAGATAAAATTAACGATGAATTAGATAAAATAAAACAACACTTCATCAACATTAATAAGTTTCCTCCACAAACTGTAGAAAACATTATACGCACACACCTAGACAGAAAGCAAAATCAACCAACAAAAGTAAATATATCTCACGAATCAAAAAATCACGAAACCATATACTGCTGTATACCATATATTCCTGACATCAGCAAACAAATAACCAACATTTGGCAAAAACTAGTAACAAAATATAACATTCCAGTTAACACTAAATTTATTCAAAAACCAGGCACAAAACTAAGGTCTATACTATGTAAGAACTACACTGACAAACACCACACCAACATTATTTATAAAATACAATGTGATAACTGCCACGACTTCTATATAGGAGAAACAAGTAGAAAAATGGAAACCAGATTCAAAGAACATAAAAAGTCACCTTCACACGTTTTCGAACACTGCAAGTCAAATGGACACAACATAACCATAGAAAACACTAAAATACTAAATAAAGAAACAAACATAAACAAACGAAAAATTAAAGAAGCCTTACTTATACAACAACTCAAACCCAAAATAAACCAATATAAAGGAACACCATTATACCTATATTAATATTATAGACAAAATTATATATTCAAACCGCGCCCTCTACATTGCAACACTCAATTATACAACCCCTCCCAAACACGTGGTCAGCTTCCGACCAGTAACCCTTTCTTTGTGAACCTGACGATGACCGAAGAAGGTCGAAACGTTGTTCGCTCTTCTATTTGAAGTGTTTTCTGGGCCCAGAACAGCCGTTTTTGCATATAAAAGTTCTCAACAAGTGGGTTTCTCGACATCACTGATTAGTGAACTATATTTTATTTATGTTATATCTATCAGTATGACATAAATTTATTGCAAGTAATCCATATTTTAACAGTATACAAGTTTTAAGCTCTCACTTCTACAAAGCAATATTTAAAAAAAGTCCTGAACTTCCCCTAGTGTTACACACATAATGCATTTACTCTAGGAATCTTATGTTTCATTTACCAACTCTCAAAAAGTAAGAAATTAAATACAACTTACTCTATAAAATCACAATTGCTCAGACAAACAATATTTTTTATAGTCTTCACCTTTTGTCTGATTACAAAGCTATTGAACAGAAAATCAAACCTCTCTTGCCACACCCACCTGTCAGTACTATCTTTCAAAATTCATTAACAGTTCTCTCTTACATTTAATTATATACCATATTACTTTGAATTTGAGACACACCTTTTTCTGTATTTTTTTATTAACTGAAAATTAGGTACATCTTAAATTCAATAAATTATTTTACATTCTTCAAAAGTCTCAAAAACATCATTTTACTCAAACAGCAAAGATTTTTGAAAAATTCCTGCATTAACAAACAGATTGGACAATATTTTAAAAATAAGTTAGCTTAGAAAGACTAAAAATATGTGTACAAAACATCAAATTTGTTGATGTTAGTATCTCTAGCTGTGAGGTTGAACACCACAGTCCTCACTCTTTGTCTGACTTTTCTGTTGTTCAGATGCCATTTTACTGTTTTTTTAATTTTTACTGAGTTTTTTATCCATGGTAAAGCATTTTGAATACCATGCCAAATATAAAAGAAAAGTTATTTTGTGCATCAAACAGATTGCGAATCGTGCATCCAGTAAAAAGTATCAGTGAGAGAGGCAAATGTCAGTCATTGGTGTGGTATGAAAACCAAGTTGTTTTCTTGTATGAAAAGTACAAGGTTAGGAAAACATCCTGAAATTGATGCTGCCACTTCAGAGGGTAATGAAATAAATGACTGCCTGTAACAAGAAAAGTCTTAATGCTAAAAGCAAAAGCATATCCAAGAAATAATGGTATTTCTTTTAAGACTAGTTATGTCTAGTGTGAGTAATTTATAAAAAGAGAAGGTTTATCATTACAGTAAAGGACAACAATCCACCCCATACAGTTTGGTCTGTTGAATTGTTTTATTGCATCACAGGCCTACAAATTGTGTGTTTGTTCTTGTGATTCTCATGTTCTTACCAATCGAATTACATAATTAGGCCTAGATGTAGACTTTTTCAGTAGCCAAAATGTACATCTTTAATATAAGCATACTTCTAAGCTTTTCGATATAAAAATTAATTCATAAGTATCAGTCAGTAGACCTAAGTACACATGCAAGTACACATGTCATCAGATTTTCACACAAAATATATTGAATATCAATGTAATGTTATTGGTCTACATCAAAAGAACCAATATTCTCTGAACCAAATGAAATGGTGCCTTTTTTTCCACATGCCATGCAACTACACTGTAAATGTCAAAGGTGAAAAACAGGTGACAATTACAACCAGGCATGTAGATCCTGGGGGGATGGAGGTACACATCTCCCCTTCATTTTAGGTGGGGATATGGTGCATACAATCCACCCCATACAGTTTGGTCTGTTGAATTGTTTTATTGCATCACAGGCCTACAAATTGTGTGTTTGTTCTTGTGATTCTCATGTTCTTACCAATCAAATTACATAATTAGGCCTAGATGTAGACTTTTTCAGTAGCCAAAATGTACATCTTTAATATAAGCATACTTCTAAGCTTTTCGATATAAAAATTAATTCATAAGTATCAGTCAGTAGGCCTAAGTACACATGCAAGTATCTTGGCAACAAGATTACTCTGTGACTGCATGTTTACAGCTTTCAGGTTCATGTAATTAGAACTCACCAATTTGCAAATTGAACAGTCCACATAAATGGTTAGAAAAATCATCCCCCTTCCCCATCAGGTGTAAAAAATCTACACCCCTAATCACAACCACTGGTTATGAAAAGTTAAGCGTTAGTGTCATGCTATGTGTAACTGCAGATGGAAATAAATTATCACTATATGTCATATTAAACAGAAAAACATTGACAAAAGAAAATTTTTGCAAATATGAAATAGTTCATTCACAAAAAAATGCATAGATGACACCAGAGTTAATGGAAGAGTGGTTGGGATGCAAATGGGAATGTCAGCCAGGTGCATTACTGAAACAACAAAACATACTTGTAATGGATGCATTTTGTTGCCGTCTCTCCAATACAATCAAGTGCAGGTTAAGGAACAAAAATAGTGACTGGTAATAATTCCTGGCAGCATGACAGGTCAGTTACAACCTCTTGATATGTGCATTTACACGTAATTCAAAGATTATATCCTTAAACAATATGATGCTTGGCTGAATAAAGACAATCATGCTTAGACACTGAGTGGCCAAATAAAAAGGGTATCAGCATCAACAATAGTGGAGTGGATTTCAAAAGTTTGGAAAGAAGTGTCAGATGGTATTATTAGAAAATCGTTTTTAAAATGTTGTTTATACAATGCAGAAGATGTAACATAAGATGACATTCTTTGGGACAATGGTGAATCAAGTGATGAAGCTGCTTCAGCTTCAGAATATAACAGTGAGTCAGAAGAAACATAAGAGTAACATTCTGATTAAATAAAGAAAACAGGAAGAAATATTATTGTAATAAAAGTTTTAAATTTCCTGTGTAGGTTTAATTAAATTTAATTTTTAAAAACATTATTAACATTTTTGATTCATTAATAAACTCTTTTAAAACATATTTAATCCTTTCTAATTATCATTATTTTTTTTTCCTGAAAATCCTGTTTTGAACATGGGGTGTATCTTAAATTAGAGGGTGTATTAAATTCAAAGTAATACAATTTTAAATATAACCAATAGAAAGTCAAAGTTTTCATCAATCAAATGACGTTGTGTATAACAATATGTTCTGAGCAAACAACTGTTAATTTCACTATTAGTACAAGTTTTATTCCTACAGAATGGAAACCATCTAGCTTGGATTAATTTGTAACAGTTCATGTTGCATCACTACAAAGGTGGAACAATTGTGATAGTAAGATGAAAATGTCTGCTTTTTGCATGTTATTATTCTATGTTCTTTGATACATTACTAAATTATAAAGTATGGTTATGTGTCATTATAATATAAGACTTTTTTGTGTAGATGTTATTAATTACTTCATTTGATGAATGAATATTTTATGATTGTTTAGTTGTTGTTCTTTTTATTATAAGAGAGTTAAAAGCATATAACTATTGAAACTTGTACTTGTAACTAATTATTGTTAAGAATATAGTGAGCAAACAATTTAGTAATAAATGTATCAATAGTATAAGACAAATAGGAAACAATGGACAAACAAGTTTAATGTTAACAGTGACAGAAGTGATGAGCCTAGTGTTTAATATCTTAGAGTAAGAGTAAAAAAAAGAATTATAATTTATTCTATCAAAACGTGTTTCTGAAGTAATTGAATCAGAATGAGTGTCTTTTGACAAAATAAACAGAAGATATTTTAAAGAAAGAAAACCAAACAATTACTGGAAGAACAATATACAACTGCAATAACACACACCACAATCATAACTTGTAATAGAAATTAGCACAGAATACTAGTGTGACAAAAATAGGGAAAATAGAAGTTTAGCTTGTCAACTGAAATTCTAAAGTAACTGAATTGGTCTAAATGGACTTCTGACAAGAAGTGAATCATACAGAAGTGTTTATAATATCTCTATGGCCTCTGCAGTATAAAGAATTTGTTGTGCACTTTTAACTAGTTCATACATATACAGTCATGTGAAAAAGTTAGAACACTTTATGAAAGCCTGTGTATTTTTCTAACATTTTTGGATATATAGATATTTAATCTCAATTTCAATCAATACTGAGAAATTATAGGAATATAACTAAACAACTAAAACTGAAGAAAAGACTTTTCAAGATCTTTTGTAAATGTCAAACCACAAAAATGCATATTCTAACTGAGAAAAAATTAATGACACCCTACCCCCTAATAGGTAGTATTACCCCCTATGACTGAAATAACTGCAGTGAGACGCTTCTTGTAGCCATCTACCAGTCTCTGACATCAGTCTGAAGAAAGTTTGCCCTAATCCTCAATGCAAAATTCTTTCAACTATGAGATGTTTGAGGGGTTTCTTGCATGTACAGCCTGTTTCAAGTCACCCCACAGTATCTCAATGGGATTAATATCTGGGCTTTGACTTGGCCATTCCAAGACTCTCCATTTCTTAAGTTTCAGCCAGTCCTTGGTGGATTTACTGGTATGTTTTGGGTCATTGTCATGTTGCAGGATCCAGTTCCGCTTCAGCTTTAATTTTCCTACAGATGGTCTCACATGATCCTCAATCACCCTTTGATACACAGTAGAATTCATGGTGGATTCTATGATTGTGAGCTGTCCAGGTCCTGCTGCAGCAAAACAGCCCCAAACCATGACACTTCCACCCTTATGCTTCACAGTTGGTATGAGGTTCTTTTCATGGAATGCTGTATTTAGTTTATGCCAAACATGTCCTCTGTTCTGGTGTCCAAATAATTCAATTTTGGACTAATCTGTCCAAAAAACATTATTCCAGAAGTCCTGGTCTTTGTCGACATTTTCTCTGGCAAACTTCAGACTGGCCTTGATGTTTCTCTTAGAGAGCAAATGTTTGTCCTTGCATACCTCCCATGCAAGTTTAACTTGTGCAGTTTCTTTCTGAGGCATGCACTTTCACATCAAAAGTAGCCAGAGCCTGCTGTATATCCCATGATGACATGTTAGGGTATTTGAAGACCTCTTTTAGCACCTTGCAGTCAGCTCTCAGAGTGAACTTGCTTAGATGACCAGACCTTGGCATGTTGGCAGTTAGTTTGAAAGCCCTCCACTTGTTGACTATTTTCTGGACAGTAGAATGGCTGATTTTAAAATATTTTGGAATCTTTTTAAATCCCTTACCAGACTCATAAGCTGCTACAATGTTCTTTCTGAAGGCCTCAGACAGCTATTTTGCTCTCACCCTGGTGCTCACTTCAACAGTCAGGAGCACACCAAACTAAATGTTTGAGGTTTAAATAGAGCAAGCCTCATTCAAAATACTAAGTAGCAATCTTCTAATCATGTGCACCTGGTGTGATACACCTGTCTGTGAGTTGGGCCATTTTAAGTGGGAATAAATGTGGGAGAGTCCTAACTTTTTCCTCAGTTAGAATATGCATTTTTGTAGAATTACATTTACAGAAGACTTTGAAAAGTCTTTTCTTCAGTTTTAATTGTTTAGTTATAATCCTATAATCTCACAGAATTGTTGAAATTGAGATTAAATATCTATATATCCAAAAATGTTACAAAAATACACAGGCTTTCATAGGGTTGTCCTAACTTCTTCACATGACTGTATATATAATTCTGTAAACAAGTAGAATGCATGCTGATCATTTATCTCTGAATTTATCACCAACAAGTCACAGACACCTACTACAGAATAATCTTAAACCTAACATAAATACAGTATATATTTATGTTATAAAATCATAGAAGTAAAAGCCCATAACTGAAAATTGACAGACACAACATTTAACATTTGACAATTGTCATCAACAATCAGTGATGTCAAGAAACCCACTTGTTGAGAATTTTATGTGCAAAAACGGCTTGTTTGGGTTGAGAAAATATTTTAAATAGAAGAGCGAACAATGTTTCGACCTTCTTCGGTCATCGTCAGGTTCACAAAGAAAGAGTAACTGACAGGAAGCTGACCACATGTTTGGAAGGGGTTGTGTAACTGAGTGTCGCAATGCAGAGGGCGAGGTTAGATGTTTGAATATATAATTTTATCTATAATATTAATATAGGTATAATGGCATTCCTTTATATTGGTTTATTTTGGGTTTAAGTTGTTGTATAAGTAAGGCTTCTTTAATTTTGCATTTGTTTATGTTTGTTTCTTTATTTAGTATTTGAATGTTTTCTGTGGTTATGTTATGTTTATTTGACTTACAGTGTTCGAAAACATGTTATATATTCAAACATCTAACCCTGCCCTCTACATTGTGACACTCAGTTACACAACCCCTTCCAAACATGTGGTCAGCTTCCGGTCAGTTACCTCTTTCTTTGTGAACCTGACGATGACCGAAGAAGGTCGAAACATTATTCGCTCTTCTATTTAAAATATTTTCTCAACCCAAACAAGCCATTTTTGCATATAAAATTGTCATCAACAGTTGATAGCAATGAGAAAGAAGACATAAGTAAGAACTTTATTTTTTGTTTTTCATGTTTAATCTTTATTTATTATTATTATAAAAAATAACTAAAGTGTAAAAATAAAAATATCTTTATGTTAATTATGATTAAATTGAGTAAATTAAATAATACTATAATAAAAATATTTTATGAGCTATGCATAAGACTAACTCAGAGTAGCTTGTAGGTAACATAACTTGATACCCTAATGTATTCCCCAATCAATTTACAACTTATAAACTTATAATAGTATGAACAGTAGTTAGGCAAGGTTCAAAGGGCAATAAAATAATAAAACTTAATTAAAAATAGATGTTTCTTGTAACAATTTAACACTCTCAACATTGCTCAGTCAATTTGACTGACCACAACCTGTGACAGTAAATCTTTACGGATTTAATGCTTCTACCTTTCAACAGAGTGAGTGTATCTTCATAAAAGTTCTCAAAATTTCAGTGAACATTATACAGTTTTCACATATAAAAGATCATATTTTTAACTGAAGTATTTTTAATACATTAAAGATTTGTCTATGAATATATTGAATATTGAATAGCCCATGTACAAGGAAATTTTCATGTTAAGATAAAAATTACTCTTTTCCTGATTTCAAATATCTTAAATTTTAATTTTTTTGAAGTGGTTACAAGGTCAGTCAAATTGACTGATCCTGTTAGGATAGAAAAAAAAAAGAGAAATTATTATGTTTTGTTGGAAAAAAAATCCCTTTTTTTTTCTTTCTAGGATGATTTCAAATTCTAATGTGAAAAGACATAGGTAGCTTTAAGCTTGTCACAGTATACATATCTTTATAATTAAATGTTATTGTTTTACTGCCCTTAAAACAATGTTTAGCTTCTATCCTCAATACAATAAGTTGTAAGTCACTTAGGGCATGTGCAGCTTATGTTATGCTATTGAATTACATTACCTATGTGCTGTTCGTAGGCACACCTCATGAAACACTTTTAATTTACTACTATTTATTTAAATAATAAAACATGAAAACCAAGAAATAAAGTATTCATCTAATCTTCACTTTTCTTCTTGTTAATAGTTGATTATACCTAAGCTTACACATCTCACACTAATAGTAGTAGTGAATTAAATAATTTTTTATTTAATTAAATAATGCACCAAAACACATAAAATAATAATATGCAAAAGATAAGCAATTAACACTGCACTAATTTTTTTCTGGCTTTCTAACTGTCCAATAATAGCTGTTACAAATTCATTCAGACTAGTTGTTAACTTTCCCATGAGAATGAAGCTTGTCCTATGAGTGAAACTGATACTTATCTGTTCAGAACACAATGTTAAATGTTCAGAGCACAACATTAAACGTCATTTGATAGATAAAAACCTTGACTTTATGGTAGTTACAGGTAATACATAATTAAATGCAAAATAGAACTCTCAGCAAAGCGTGAAAGAGACTGTGGGACAGGTAGGTGTGACAAAAGAGTTATGTATTTCTATTTATAGCTCTGTAATCAAACATAATTAAAGGCTATAAAAATTATGGCTTGTCTAAGTAGCTATGATATTATAGGGAGCAATTTATGTTTAATTTCATACATTTTGAGAGGGTGATGGATAAAACAGAGAATAGATCTAGTAAAAGGGTGTTATTGTGTAACACTAGGGGAAGATCAGAATTTTTTAAAACATTTCCTTATAAAAATAAGAACTTATAATTTAAATATTTTTAAAATATGGATTATTAGCTAAGTGTTTATGCTATATTACTTAGTATAATATAAACACAATTGTAGTTTAATAAAACGTTGAACATAAGACACTAAAACTTCCTGTCATGCATTGTAAAGGATACCTAATGTGAAATGGTTGAAGCTACTTATAATAAATAAGTGTAATTTCATGTTAGAATTTGAAGTCGTTCTAAAAAGAAAAATAGGATATTTTAACTTGTTAATTTTTGTTTGTAGTGGCCAAGTTATCCAACCTTGTACAAAGTTAGAGTACAGCAAATAACAGATAAAATGTAAAGTTTTACTGAAAACATCAGAAATTAAATTCTTCAAATAAATTTGATATTTCTAAGATGAGAAAAAGTATTTTTAATCTTAAGATGAAAATTTCTTTGCACATAGACTATTCAAAACAAATACCGTATATACTCGTTTTACCGCCCGATCTTGATTAAAGGCCCGTTTGAATAGCCGCCCGTGTGAACAGAACATAAAAATAAATAAGGGCCCGTGCTTGAATACCCGCCCGGGCCCTAATCATAACTTTTAGGAAACTTTGTTTTTCAGTATGAAGATGTCAATTTATGATAATGAATCACACACGATATTAAAGCATATCTTCTTAGCTTTCATTTGACACATCATTTGACTACGAAGCGCTCGTGCCACAACACTATCGAATTTTATGCGCTGGTCGATAACACTCACGCCTTAGGCGTCCAATTGCATAGCAGATAGACATATATAGACATATTTATTAATAATTCATCATGGAAAAATTTGCGATCAAAGGCCATATACTTCCCAATTGAAAAAGATTAATGTCGTGAAATATTTGTCTTCAACGATAATTTTTGTGCATACCTAATTTTACTTTGAAAATAACAAGCGCCCGTGCTTGAATAAGAGCCCGTTTGAATAAGGGCCTGGTATTGAGTTTGGTTGAAAAAAATAAGGGCCCGGGCTATAAAACAAGTAAATACGGTACTCAAGATATCAATGGAAAAATCTTGTTTTTCATTTATTAAAAAATGCTTCACTGAAATATAAGATTTTTTTATATGTGAAAGACTTATAATGTTTACTTAAAGACTGAAGATATAATACTATATTAAAAGTTAGTAGTACCATATATATAAAGACAAGTACAAAAGGGTCACAGGGTCCATCAATTTGACAAAGCCCATATTCAGATAATTAAAGTTATAAAATGTAATCAAATAGTTTAATTAGTTTCCATTAAATACTGAAAACAGCAGAAAAAACAAACCCTTGCTGCAAAGTTGATGGCGGGTTGTATAGCCAGGGTAGGTATTTTGAAATAGCTCGGTTGTCACGGCCATTACCTTTAGATATTTCAACAGCAAGGTACTGAGCTATTCCTGCTTTAAGTTGTCCACCCAAAGTTTCTTCATTTAAACGAGCTAAAGTACCATGTAGACTACTCTGTAATAAAACATAAAACTGGGATGAGACAAACAATAAAAACTGTCATCAGACAAACATTAACATTAGCATAAGGTAAACAATAATATCAACAATATCCACAAAGCTATAATTAAATACCTTATTAACCATCAAGTACTCATACAATGTTATAATTTAATATCTCATTAACCATCAAGTACTCATACAATGTTATAATTTAATATCTCATTAACCATCAAGTACACTGACAAAGTTAAAATTAATTATCTCATTAGCCCTCAAAGATGCCTACAAATTTATAATTAAATATCTCCTTAACCATCAACTGCACCTACAAAGTTATAATTAAATATCTTATTAACCCTCATGTACACATACAACATTATAATTAAATATCTTAACTGTCAAGTACACCAAAAAAGTTATAATTAAATATCTTATTAACCTTCAAGTACACCTACAAAGTTACAATTAAGTATCTTACTAACCATCAAGTACACCAACAAAGTTATAATTAAATACCTCATTAACCATCAACTGCACCTACAATGTTATAATTAAACACCTCATTAACCATCAAGTACATCAACAAAGTTATAATTAAATATCTTATTAACCTTCAAATACACCTACAAAGTTACAATTAAATATCTTATTAACCTTCAAGTACACCTTCAAAGTTGTAATTAAAAATCTTAGTTACTCTCATTCAAATACAGTTTACGTTAATTTACTTTAAAATACATTCGTGGATCATTCAAGAATTAAAATATTTTTCTTTCATTTCACCCATAATAAACTTGTAAACCTATCTTTTCACATACTATGCCCCTGAATCTCTTAACTTTTGCATAGATCAAGAGCATACATACTTGGTTCGTCCCTGAATTACAATAATATTGCCATAGAACTACCAGGCATTCTCATTTGTATGGACACGAGATCTATAATTGTTTCATCAAAATAAAATTACAGAAGTTTACGTTATTTAATACACATTACTAAAAAACACACAATATTTGTGACATCTTTTTTGTAAAAGTCATACATTTATAACACAAAATATTCTCATTAGAACAGAAAATATAAAAACTTTTACACATGTAAATTCTAATACATTTTTACAGATAATCTAAATTATGCACATTAGAATGTAATTTCCTTTGCAGTGTTCTTGAACAATAAATTGTTGCCCACATAACATATATAATTTTAAAGTTTTGTGTCTGTTATAAACTGATGCAGAAATACTTTTTTTCGTTTATGATTAATACTTAAAGTGATATGAAAGCTAGCTTGGCATAGCTGTCCCTAATTTCAAACTGCTAGAGTACAGTCAAGACAGATAGTCAACACAACTCACTGTTTGGCTATTCTTTTCTTATCAGTTTTTTTGGAATTTCGCACAAAGCTACTCGAGGGCTATCTGTGCTAGCCGTCCCTAATTTTGCAGTGTAAGACTAGAGGGAAGGCAGCTAGTCATCACCACCCACCGCCAACTCTTGGGCTACTCTTTTAACAACGAATAGTGGGATTGACCATCACTTTATACACCCCCACGGCTGGGAGGGCGAGCATGTTTAGCGCGACGCGGACGTGAACCCGTAACCCTCGGATTACGAGTGCACGCCTTAACGTGCTCGGCCATGCCAGGCCCCTTTCTTTTCAGAGAGTTAGATTTATAAGTCACACTTATAGTATCATTAATGTTTGAGCACGTTTCTATGGCAACAGGATGATATCGATGAACTAACAAAATTGCAACTTGCAGCATGTAAATCACTGGACCACACCTGACCTCAAATGTCTGTGATTTTTTTTTTTTTAACATAAATGAAATACTTGCAGATGTTTTTGTTCTGACAGGTAATTATATTTATCTAACACTGAAATAATCGTGTAAAATAAAAATAACACCATGATTATACACGTTCTAAACTCACCTTAATTTTACTTAAAGTGTGAACATCTGTAATAAACTCTAAAGCATCATGTAAGTTTTGCCTCATACACTCACTGGCACCAGTTGAATACTGAAAAACATTAACAACACACAAACTGTCATGAGAAACCTTGTAACAAAGTTATCAAACAACTAACTATAATAACTGCATCAAAGGTCATGTGGAAACCAGCAAACAAATTAACACTTTAACAACTATATAATAAACTCTACTCAAAAAGATGCTAATATTCTATATTTTTAATTACAAGTAATAATTAATACTATAAATTAAAAAAAGTTTCTACGTCCACTCTGCCCCAGATCATCAGCAAGGGACCCTTTCTGTGCTAGCAGTTTATAACAGCTGTTGGTGACATTATAATGAGCTAAAACTGAAGTAGCTCACCTTTTGCTTCATCAACTATGCTTATCACATTTGACAATGAGAGCTAAAACTAACCACTCAATATGTATTGAACACAAAAACAAGTTTAACTTATTTTCCTAATATCTTAGTAAGTTCTTGCAAATTCAGAAGTAAAAAAATAAATAGATAAACAAAGTTTCCAATCTATATAATTACTAAGAATGTGATTCAACTGGTATCTAAATACATTCAGGGTAATTTCTCAACTTTAAATTTCTTTCATTCTCTAAGCATACTGCTTTCAAATGAAAGCCACTATTTCTTTTACAACATTATTTAAATAAAGAAAATTATGTTTTACAATACATTACATACTCACCACACTGGGTATTTCTGAAGGATGAACAAAGTCTCCAAGCATAACTGATGATCCTAAACAGCCACCAACATCTTGCAGAACAAACTGTTGAAAAGAAAAATTGTAGTCAATTTTTCTTATCAAACATGAATGAAAAACATCAAAAACAACTTCTACTGAACGTGAACACAGTTTTTTGTTTTTTACCTGCAGTGGACAATTTCCACTAAAGGTAAACATAGTTTCATACCTGTAGTGGACAACTTATACTGAATATAAACAGTTCTTTAAGTTTCTTACCTATAGTGGGCAACTTACACTGAAGGTAAACACAGTTGTTTAAGTTTCTTACCTGTAGTGGACAGCTTACACTGAAGGTAAACACAGTTGTTTCAGTTTCTTACCTGTACTAGCATGAGCAAGTTCTCATCTGGAACGGTAGACTTGAACTTGAGAGCCTGGACAAGCTCAAATACTGTTGTTCTTGTCATCATCTGTTTGTCACGTTCCTGAAAGTGTACATAAATTTCAATCATGTAATGTGTACTAGGTAAACACATGAAAGTTGTTAATAAGTACATAACAAAGTAAGTGTCTACAGTGGAGCATTTGTCACTTAGTTTGAGAGTATAATGAATGAAATGGGTATTAACTTACATAATCAAATAAAAATCTCCAATAAAATAATTACTTTCACCACTTGAAAGTTTAAAGGTATTAAAAAAAATTCATACAAGTTGTGATTTTTATGCACTAATCTTTACTACACTGTGGATAAAATAAACACTATTTTAACACACACAATAGTTTCTGGTGGCATTTTAACTTTAAACCATCAAACTGATGACTATTCTTTACTGGTCACTACTAGTGAGGCTCATATATTGCACATGATAACTGCCTGTTATGCCATTTAGCTTAAAGAGTTGAAACAAATGGAATGAAATAACATATGAGGACTCTAACAGTAATCACTGGTATTAATAGCAACACTGAAAATATCTTGTTTGCATCTTTTGTGTGTCTGATATGTTATTAGGAACAGCAGAATCAACAAAGATATAAACCCACAAAAACTTTGGCTCATAAACAGTTGAAAAACGTTTTAATAATCCAATAAGTTTATGTGGACTTCATCAATACTCCTATGATTAATAACTGCACAGATTTACATGTTGAATAAAAACCACTAAGGCACAGTAATATATATACTGCGATAGGTTTACACACAAATACCCACATATAAATACAACTTGAAAAGCATAATCATGAAATGTTTAACAGTGAAGTTTGATTTCTTAATTACTGACCATAATGTACACAAAGGTTAAAATTCTTGCAACCATCAAAATAACCCACTAAATAATTTAGAGATAAGAATTTTTTTTCTTTTTTAGTAATGTTCTATAGAAACAAACATAACTTTAAAAAGTGCCAACATCGAAAGCATCACATAAATTTACCCGAGCAAAATTGCGATTACAAAGGTGGCAAAGCTCCAACAGGTGTTTGTAGCATAGTGGTGAAAACTGTATGGCCAGACTCAACACTTTAGACATGGGTTCAAGAAGAGACTGAAAATAAAATTCAATATCATCAGCACAGTTAGCTAAGTTCAACAGTTTAGACACAGGTTTGAGAAGAAACGAAAAAGAAAATTTGCTATCATACCCCAATTTGTTTTAAAAGTTATGGTCTTTGTTCCAAAGACACTGAAAATACATTTCACTCTCTTAACTGTTACCAATATCTTAAACTATCAGTAAATGAAAGCAGTCCCACTGTACATATATAAATCAACTTTTGATACTTCGCTTTCATTAGTCATGTATCCACAGTCTTAATCTTCAGTACAAAATTACTTCTTACCTTATATGATAACAAAGGAGGCATTTTGATTACAGCCAACATTATACGAATTGCTGGGGTCAAATTACATGGTCCTGTAGGGAGTGTTAAAAGTAATTTACGCAGGAAAATCTCAACTTGAGGAAGAAAAGCACCCCACAATGGAGAGCAGTTTTCCAAAGGTAAACATTCCATATAAGTAGTTACATTTTCAAGAATATGGAATATATTATCATGTGGAATTTGTTTCTTCTCATTCAGGTTCTATAACAAAACAGAAAACAAAAATATAATTATTGTTTGATTTTTAAAAGTTTCTCAGGTAACCATAGTGAATAGATACAGCTATTTTGTTTTAACAGAAAGGTGTATGTTCTCTTATAGTGAAGCCACATTAGACTATCTGCTGAGTCCCCTGAGGGAATGAAACCCCTGATTTTAGCATTGTAAATCCATAGACTTGCTACTGTACCAGTGGGGGACAAAACAGAAAGGAAAATCAATGTGAGAAAAGAATGACACCTTAAAACTCATTCTATACACAAAAGGCTAAAAGCTAAGGATGCAACTAGGATAATGTACATATCTTGCACTTATCATATAATGTAGATATAGCTATCCCCAGTTTGTTTGTTTTTTAAATACAAATAATGGCATCAAATTACACACCACCGAGTTCTGTATTTAAACAGCTGTGTAAGGTATAACATAATGACAAGGTATACTTAAAGTTTCCCCTTCTACAGCTAGGTAAATCAACTAGTTGAGACAGAGTAAACATGTTCCTTGTAGGCCACACTTCAATATATCATTGAAATAAATATACTAATGTTGGAGTCTGAGTAGTTACAAATCTTTTGTTATCAAGTATTGGATGGCTAGCTCTTCATCTCAGTTTGTGAAGCACCCATCCAGTGTGCAACAGGATCAAGTTCAAATCCAACAATGAAAAAAACAAATTAATGACTAATGTTAGGTCATCCCATGACCCTGAAGTTAATTCTAAGGATGGGCCTTGTTAGTGACATGGAAGTACTGTTATATCTTGAGTAATTACAAAAGTATTACCGAAAAGCACTAACACCTAACTAAGTTGTGAGGGTACTTTTCTACTATGCACCAGGTCTCAAACTTAAAGTGACTAAATAACATTCTCTTATAGAACACACCAACTGAAACTGAAATATATATTCTATTTTATCCTATTAGCAATGTATTTAGTCATGGAAGATGTGCACATAGAAAAGAAAGTGTAAGATTTACAATTTAAACATGTAATAGTTCCAGATGATTAGAAACAGATGTTTATGCACTTATTTCAAATAAAAATTGGTAACCAGAATACTGATTGAAATAAGCAAATTAGACTTTAACAGTTACTTAAATTATAAACTTATTTATTCATGAAAAAATTAATTTATCGGTAAATAACTTGATTAAATACAGTACGCACAATTATACTACACATAAAAAACATATTTACCTCAAACAGATATATGAGAGGTGAAATTTGGTTCAGCTCACAAAAATCTGTCAAAGCTTGTGCCATTGTTTTAAAGAATTCAGTGTCTAGAAAGACAAAATGAAATTGTGTGTATTATACAAATGTTTTAAACATGTTTAAGACAGCTTTGTAACAAAAACAGAGTATATGTTTTAAAAATTATCAAAAACACAAGTGTTAATAAAATGTGAGGTTAAGACTTAATACATCACATACACTGCATTCAGAGTGGAAAAATGCTTAGTTATTCAACCTGCAGAACATGGACATGATGTTTGAAATGGTCATTCATCAGGCAGAACTGACACAAGTTTTACTTGCCTTACGAGGTTTTTCAAGCAACATCATTTTGTATGACAAACGTGTTAGAACATTAGATGCTGACCTTATTCTCAGCAGCTATTTCAGGCACTTTAGACTCATCCAAATAACAATTATTCAACAGAGAGTTCCTTGGAACTGACCAATATATGAATGGTCGTATATACAAATATTATAAATGTCATGCATAAAAAAACATTAACTGATTGATATCTTGACTCCTTATCCCAAATAAGATTGCATAAACAAAACTCACAAGGGGCCAGCAAAGAAAACAAAGATCAGAGGGTGATGCGTTCGAAGGTATACAGGGCTGTCACAAAATAAGTTCATGACATCAGCGATGTCACTCAATAGAAAATACTCCGTGCTGTACAAATATATTATCATTATAAATAAACTCAATGTTATTTTTTAAAATATTAATTATTTTCTAAATAAAATTACAATATTTCAGTGTTGTAAACCTTGGAGTAACAGCTGCAATTATTCCATTGTTCATTATATGCTGTAATAGCATTAGGTACCACAACAATGAAAATTTCTGTGCCTACTGAATGTTTTGATCTTAATGTAGACATTCAGTCAAAGAAGTTATTATGACTCATTTAACATGGAAACTCAGAGCTTATTAAACTGTGCAAATGTTACACTAAATTGTTACAACTGCTTGAAACTATTCAACAATACTAACAAACTGATACACAACATCAATAACCATTAAGACTGGTCACAAAAGTTGTAAAAACTTGACAGACAGATGTTTGATAAGTTATATTAAAAGGTATTAGATATCACTTGTGCAATAAATAACAATCACTTTAATGCATCTAATGTGGCCGCTTGCAAGTAAGCATCATTCACAAATTCAATGTAACATATTCTTTGTTGATATGAGTATTCTGGTAGAGCTAAATACATAAACCATAATCATGTTACAAGTGGTCATTCTAGAAGAACCAAATACAAAAACCACAGATCATGTTACAAGTTGTTATTCGGGAAGAATCAAACACAAAAATCATAGATCATATCACAAGTGGTTATTCTGAAAAAGCTGAATACATAAACCACAGATCACATTACAAGTGGTTATTTTAGAAGAGCCGAATACATAAACCATAGATCGTGTTACAAGTTGTTATTCAGAAAGAATTAAACAAAAACCATAGATTATGTTACAAGTTGTTATTCAGGAAGAATAAAACACTAAAACCATAGATCATGTTACAAGTGGTTATTCTGGAAGAGCTGAATACATAAACCACAGATAAAGTTACCAGTGGTTATTTTGGAAAAGTTGAATATATAAAACCATACATTATATCACAAACTGTTATTCTGGAAGAGCCAAATACATAAATTATACATCATGTTAAAAGTGATTTATTCTGGAAAAGCTGAATACATAAACCATACATCATGTAACACGTGGTTATCCTGGAAGAGCTAAATACATAAACCATGGATCATGTTACAAGTGGTTATTCAAGAAAAACCAAATACATAAACCATACATCACATTACAAGTGGTTATTCTGGCTGGTTGGTTGGTTTGGTGTTTTATTGCACAATACAACTAGGCTATCTTCACTAAACATCCAATAAAAGTTAAAATTAAAGTAAAATTCATAAAAGGAAATTAGGTAAAACAAAACAAAGTTTAATATTTGAATTATAAACATAAATAACATAAAACCCAATTCTTACATCTAGTCTACAGCTGTAAGAGAAAAACTACAGTAATACAAGCAGTAAAGAACTTTCTGTAGCATAACTGTCATTATCATAACTCAACAGGAAGACAAACAGGTAAGTTCAAAAACCACTGTTAGTCACCTGGAGTTGGCCTTTCCAGTTCTGTTTTAGAGGTACTTGATAGCCGTTTTCAGAAAGAAAAGTAATAAACGTTTTAAAAGACTTCTAGTAAAATTTGAATTATAACTCGTCAGGATGAGTAACAGATAGTTCAATCAGCAGCGTTAGTCACCTGAAGTTGGCGTTTCCAGTCTTGGTTTAGAGTTATTTGATGTTACAGCCATCTTCAAATTTCAAATTGAACTAGATATACTTTGATTCATAAAAGGGAATCACATTAAAAAAGGTCTAATGTGTAAATTAAAATACTTAAATAGTACTAAAAAGATTAATGGCCTTTAAAAAACTAAAAACATTTCTAAGGTTGACAGTGTCACCATCTCCAATAACACTATCTAACATTATGGAAAAAACTTGGGACAGAACATATTTAAAATGGTGCCATTGCTGAGAGTCATAACTAAAGAAAGTAAAATGTGGCTTATTGTGACCTGAGTGTTACATGGACTACACATTGGTGCCTCAGTTCCAGATAAAAGATAACGATGAGTTAAAAAACTGTGACCAATGCATAGTCTAGTTAGAACATCTTCCTCCTTCCAATCCTTATGGAAGAAAGCTGGCCAAAGTCTAATACAGAGTTTTATTTGGAAAAGATTGCTTTTGCGTTGCTCACTCCAATCGACTGCCAACTGGCACAGAGTCGAGACTTAAATACAGGACCATAGTCCATTTATGGAATATACACAGCAATGATAATCCCAGACCATATAGATTTAGCTACCATGTTTGCGAGCTCGTTCTTGTGAATACCAACGTAGCCCAGTAACCAGAAAAACTGGACACAAGTAGTTTTTAAAGAGAAACGGGCCAGTTGGTTTTGAATAGTGGCGAGAACAGGATGTGAACCAACGTAAAGCAATTCAAAGGCCAGTAGAAACTAAGCGAGTCAGTATAAATAGTGCAATTATAGTACTGGTTTACTTCTATGTGATCAAGGACAAGAGAAACAGTGTACAGTTCAGCAATGAACACAAATGGAATAAAGGAAATTCTGTGCACAACCACCAAACCATAACAAACCATGGCAGAAACCAAAATAGCTGATTTTGAACTATTTGTATAAATAGGAATGATAGGATGGTTCAAAAGATGTTCATTAAATAAAAGACGATACTTCTAATCAGGAGTATCTGATTTTCTCAGATGCCTTAAAGAAAGGTCACATTTTCGGACTGTAATAAGCCATGGTGGGATGGGCTGGCCAGTGGATACAGCAATGTTATCCAAGGACAGACCCAATTCATCCAAGTGCATCTGGATACAAAGGCCAAAAGGAGCAATGGCAAATCATCTATTCAGAAAAAATGTGGCCCAACAAAGAAGGAAACCACAACCTCAGGTGAGATGCTTTTGTAAGGAACAAAGTTTTGAAGCATATAATAGAGACAGTTATCATTATCAACATCACATAATGTCAGTTACCATTGTCAACATCCCTTAGAGTTGATTACTGTTGTAGACATCCCGTAGAGTTAGTTACCATTGTTGACATTTCATATAGTTTGTTATTGTTATCAACATCCCGTACAGTTAGTTACTGTTATTGACATTCCATTGAGTTAGTTATTGTTATAGATATCTCATAGAGTCAGTTACTGTTACTGACATTAAATAGAATCAGTTACCAGTAATCAGTTATCAACATCACGTAATGTCAGTTACCATTGTCAACACCCCCTAGAGTTGGTTACTGTTGTCAACATCTTGTAGAGTTAGTTATAGTTATTAACATCCCGTACAGTTAGTTACCATTATTGGCATCCCATAGAGATAGTTATTGTTATAGACATCCCGTAGAGTTAGTTACTGTTACTGAAATTCCATAGAATCAGTTACCAGTATTCACATCTGATGGAGGCAGTTACAGGTATTGACATCCTGTAAAGTTAATTACCGTTATAAACATCCTAGAGAGTCAGTTACTTTTATCAACATCCTGTAGAGTCAGTTACTGTTATCAACATCCTATAAAGTCAGTTACAGTTGTCAACATCCTGTAGATTCAGTTACTGTTATCAACATCCTATAAATTCAGTTACAGTTGTCAACATCCTGTAGATTCAGTTACAGTTGTCAACATCCTGTAGATTCAGTTACTGTTATCAACATCCTGTAGAGTTAATTACCATTATAAATTTCTTGAAGAGTTAGTTACTGTTATCAATATCCTGTAGAGTCAGTTACCATTATCGACATCCTGTAGTTAATTGCCATTATTAACTATTTTATCTTGTTTCATTCTTTTGAAAATATTAAAAATTGTACATATTACTACATAGTCAACATTGAAAACTAATATTCAAACATCAGTAGTGTGGTAGTATGTTTGGATAATGAAACATATACTGCTGTTGTTTTTTTTGTGTTATTTATAGCATATTTTATTATCCTCATTATTGATTCCCATGGATAATCTACAACATCTTTTTTTTTAACCTCACTGCTGGTTTCCATAGATAATTTATAATATCTTTTATTTTCTTCACTGTTGGTTTCCATGGATAATCTATAACATCTTTTATTATCCTCACTGATGATTTCTATGGATAACTATAACATCTTTTACCATCCTTACTGCTGGTTTCCATAGATAATTTATAATATCTTTTATTATCTTCACTGTTGGTTTCCATGGATAATCTATAACATCTTTTATTATCTTTACTGTTGGTTTCCATGGATAATCTATAACATCTTTTATTATCTTCACTGTTGGTTTCCATGGATAATCTATAACATCTTTTATTATCCTCATTGCTGGTTTCTATGGATAACCTATAACATCTTTTATTATCCTCATTGCTGGTTTCTATGGATAACCTATAACATCTTTTATTATCCTCACTGCTGGTTTCCACAGATGATTTGTAACATCTTTTGTTATCCTCACTGTTGGCTTCCATGGATAATTTATAATATCTTTTTATTATCCTCACTGCTAGTTTCCGTGGATAATTTCTATAATATAAAATAAATTACAAGATTTTTTTGTCAGAAATAGATGAGTCTTCATAGTGGCTAACACAGATGTGGCACTGACAGTTTGGTGCACAATACACACATCACAAAACCATAAGGGTTTCCTTACATAACATACAAAAGTGTACAAAGCTAACCTAATATTGCAGTAGAATGTACATATAAGTTTTGTAGTGAAATAAATTATTACAATAAATTCTGGTTGTCATATTAAAAAGTGGAAACAAAAAACATCAAAAACACCATATTAACAAATGGATACAGAACTAAAATCATCAAAAATGTCACATTACCTGGTAGAAACAGAACTAAAAACATCAAAAATACCACATTACCACATAGAAACAGAACTAAAAACATCAAAAATGCCATATTGACAAGTAAAAACAGAACCAAAAACATCAAAAACACCATATTAACAGGTAGAAACAGAACTTTTGTTGTTTTTGTTGTTTTGAATTAAGCACAAAGCTACACAATGGGCTATCTGTGCTCGAAACAGAACTAAAAACACCTTATTAACAGGTAAAAACAAAACTAAATAATTTCAACTTGACAAATGAGTAATAAAGCAAACACTGATTAAAACATCAAAGCACTCTAAGTTACATAAAAAGTAAAGAGAGCTAGAGGAGAAGAAATGGTCCTCGTTGCTAAATTATCTCAGGAGGAAGCTCCTTACAATACTCGAATATTTATCACGAAGTTTAGTTCTGAATATATTATTTTTTAGTTAATTTAGCACTTTATATATTATTTATTATCAAAATTAGTAATAAATATATTTATTTACCAGCTAATTTAACACTGAATATATTATTTACTAGCAAATTTAGGTATGAGTATTGTACTTACCTGTAAACAACATTGGGCATTGAACTTACTAATAAATATCATACTTACCAACAAATTCAGCACTGAATATCTGAGTAAAAACCCCATACGGTGCAAGCTGATGTAAAGTGCAACGAAGAAATTGTCTTGCAACACTACCTGCCCCTCCAGGAAGGTAGGTGTTCCTGAAATAAAATATTATTTAAATAAAGATCTATTTATACAGAGTTAACACAGAAAGAAAAATATTGAATAAACTACAAACTACTGTGAACAGATATCTTAAAGTTACACTTGTAATGGCACCCGCAATACCTGATCAAAAATAGTTCACACATAAGCACTAATTTGGTTTCTGGGTGATTATACCTATACAAAACTTTAGGAGAAATATTAATGCAAGAAAGATTTAATAAAATTAATTTTCAAGATAAATTTTCATTTTTAACTTACGTTTCATACTGCCAAGAATAAGACAAGTATGATGCACTAGAAGCTATTCTGTAAGTGAAATAAAATAGACATTAATCGTTTAGTTATATAAATAAAGAAATGATATAAATGAGTTTATCCATTTTATGAAATACTGAATATATATTTACTTCTGTATTCAAAACGAAAAATTTATTTTTTGTGATTAAACAATTTTCACAAAAACTACAAATCTTATATGGTTAACATAATGTGTAACATTTTCACTGAATTACCTGACCAGCTAAGGATTATCTTCTAAAAAAGTCAGCCTCCACCAAGTTAGTTTCATGTTACAAACCAAATGTTAACAACAATGTTAGCCTAAACCAAGTTAGTTTGACACTTTAATTAACAATTTGTTTCTAAAGTCAGCCTAAACCAAAATTAGTTTGACAATGTAATTAACATTTTGTTTCTAAAGTCAGCCTAAACCAAATTAGTTTGACACTGTAATTAACATTTTGTTTCTAAAGTCAGCCTAAACCAAATTAGTTTGACACTGTAATTAACATTTTGTTTCTAAAGTCAGCCTGAACCAAATTAGTTTGACATCGTAATTAACATTTTGTTTCTAAAGTCAGCCTAAACCAAATTAGTTAGACACTGTAATTAACATTTTGTTTCTAAAGTTGGCCTAAACCAAATTAATTTGATGTTAAGAACAACATGTTAACAAAAAAGTCAACCTCAACCAAGTTAGTTTGATGTTAAAACTGAATTATTTGTGTGTTGTGTCGAACAAATCCAATTAATTCTTTCATTGTTATATTTTTCAAACAATAATTGGCATGACTTTCAAAGCATCTAAAATAAAAAAATAAATAAATGGAAAAATGTTATGCTACACTGAAAAAAAAATAGTACGGTTAGGACTTAGAGTTAGTGAAAAATAAAATTCTTTTGACATTACAAGTACACATATCTTACTCAAATAAGCTTTAAGTAATATCATATTCAATACTACTTTATATAACAAGTCTTTTGTCTGCTACACAACATAAGGTATCTCTTAGTTGCATTTAACTGTAAACAAGTTAAAGCCCTGTGTAAGTGTGTTACCTGTACCTCTATAGTCTATACACGAGTGTGTATCTTTTAAAAATACCATTATATTTTGCATTAAAATAATTTCACTTTTAAAGGAAAGTAAACATAAAAATATCTCTAAATTCAGTAATAGATACACAGTTCAGCTTTCAAATTATTTTAGGTCTAATAAACTGTTTTTATAGGTTTCACAGTTTTTCATCATTACTACAACTACATAAAAAACTCAAAGTTTAACTACTCAAACCTTCATACAATAATGAAAACAAATTTGCAGAATTTTTCCAAGTTTTAATTCTACACAAAATGGCATTATGATTACTCACAGTTCTCTATTGTGATTGATAATATTAAAATACTAAAAATGTAACTGACTTGCTTATTACTAAACAACATTCTTCTTTCAGACAAAAAATTGAACTTCATAACTTATATATAGTGTTTTAATGAACTTTGTAAGTAATACACAGTAATGAAACTTTGTAGAATAGACAGAAGCTGCCTGTTGTGCAGACACAAGTGTAGAAGACGGACTTGAAGACGAAAGGTGAAAGACTTTCAAAATATCGTCTTCAACACTTGTGTCTCCACAACAGGCAGTTGTCATCCATTCAAAGTTTCATCATCAATACTCAGCCTAAGCAATCTATTAAAGTAATACACAGTATTTCAATCAACTTTATAAGTAATACACAGTGTTTCAATCAACTTTATAAGTAATACACAGTGTTTCAATCAACTTTATAAGTAATATACAGTGTTTTAATGAACTTTATAACTTATACAGTGTTTCAATTAACTTTATAGCTTACACACAATGTTTTAATAAATTATAAGTAATGCACAGAGTTTTAATGAACATTACAACTTACACACAGTGTTTTAATGAACTTTATAACTTATAATCAGTGTCTTAATGAACATTATTTCTTATACAGTGTTTTAATGAACATTATTTCTTATACAGTGTTTTAATGAAATTTATCAATAATACACAGCGTTTTAATGAACTTTATAACTTATACACAGTATTTTAATGACCTTTATAATTTTACACAATGTTTTAATGAACTTTATAAGAAATACATTGTTTTATTGAGCTTTATAACTTATACTCAGTGTTTTAATGAACATTATAACTCACACACAATGTTTCAATAAACTTGATATGTAATACACAATGTTTCAACGAGCTTTATATGTAATATACAGTGTTTAATGACCTTTATAACTTATACACAGTTTTAATGAACTTTATAACTTACACACGTTTCAATGAATTTATATGTAATACACAGTGTTTTAATGAACTTTATAACTTACACGCAATGTTTCAATGAACTTGATATGTAATACACAATGTTTCAACGAGCTTTATATGTAATATACAGTGTTTTAATGACCTTTATAACTTATACACAGTTTTAATGAACTTTATAACTTACACGCAATGTTTCAATGAACTTTATAGCTTACACATAATGTTTCAATGAACTTTATAAGTAATACACAGTGTTTTAATGAACTTTATAAATTATAAACAGTGTTTTAATGAGCATTGTAGCTTGTACTCAGTGTTTTAATGAAGTTTATAGCTTACACACAATGTTTCAATGAACTTTATAGCTTATACACAATGTTGTAATGAACTTTATAACTCATACAGTGTTTTAATGAACTTTATAACTCATACACAGTGTTTTAATGAACTTTATAACTTATACACAGTGTTTTAATGAACTTTATAAGTAATACAGTATTCTAATGAACTTTATAACTTATACTCAGTGTTTTAATGAATATTATAACTTGTACACAACATTCGATCAAAATACCTTGATTCTGTCGGCTTATTTGTACAATCCCTTACATTCACAAGTTTTTATTAAAATCACTAATTTTGTATTAATTGTAAAAAGAGTGTTGTTAATTTGTTAAAACTTCAAATGAGATATTTGGTAAAACAAGACCTTCTTACAACACACTCCAGACTTTCCTTGATAACACATGATTTTTTCCATGTTCATTTGGTGAAATACTTTATAATTACACTTTACCTTACTATAAGGGAAACTGTTTTATGCTCTGATGTTTATTAAAGGGTTGAAATAACAGGTAATGTATGGCCAGGTGGTGAGGGTGCTAGACTCACAATCTGAGGGTTGCAAGTTAGATCTCCATCCTAACAAACATATGCTCATCCTTTCAACCGTGCAGATGGGGATATAATGTTAATCAACTCCACAATTATTTGATAAAAGAGTAGCCCAAAAGTGGCTGTGGGTGGTGGTGACTAGCCTTCCCTCTAGTCTTATACTGCTAAATTAGAGATAGATAGTGCAGATATCCCTTGTATAGCTTTGCATGAAATTTAAAAAACAAAAAAAATGTATTGATGAAAAAATCATCAATGAGTATATCAATACTATAGAATTTCACTATAACTTCTCACGCTCAGTAACTAAGTTGTATTTGTGTGTAAAAAAATAAGAAATTTTGAGCAGACTACAAACAGAAGCTACTTCCTTGAAATATTGTTTCAAAAAAGAATAAGTTGATGTCATAATACTTAATGACTAAACAAGCCACTAGAAGAACATTCTGAGATTTCAAATGATTATTTGTGTGTCATATTTAGAAAAAAGTGTATACAAGGAAGTGTTTCCAAAAACAAAAAAAGGTGAGTATATTTGATTCAGTAAATGTTGAGATACACTACGTGGCCAAAAGTATATGGATGCCCAACCATCACACCCATATGTGCTTCTTGAACATCTCATTCCAGAACCATGGGCATTAATATGGAGTTGATTTCCCTCTTTGCTGCTCTAACAGCCTCCATTTTTCTGAGACGGCTTTTCACTAGATTTTGGCATATGGCTGCAGAAATTCACTGCTATTCAGCCATGAGAGTATTAGTGAGGTCAGGCAAGAAGGCCTGGCTTACAGCTGGCATTCCAATTCATCCCATAGCTGTTCAATGGGGTTGAGATGAGGATTCTCTGCAGGCCAGTCAAGTTCTTCCACACAATTCTCGGCAAACCACGTCTTTATGGACCTCACTTTGAGCACAGGGGCATTGTTATGCTGAAAACAGAAAAGGCCTTTCCCAAACTGTTGCCACAAATTTGGAAGCACACAATTCTCTAAAACGTCATTATAAACTACAGCATTAAAATTTCCTTTCACTGGAACTAAAGAGCGTAGCCCAAACCATAAAAAACAGCCCCAGACCATTATTCCTCTTCCCCAAAACTTTGCAGTTGGCACATTCAGGCAGGTAGCATACACTGAATAAATACATTCAGAGGCAGTTTGGAACTTGGTAGTGAGTGTTGCAACTGTGAACAGATGAATTTTACGTGCTTCAGCACTCAGCAATCCTGTTCTGTGAGCTTGTGTGGCCTACCGCTTCGAGGTTGAGCTGTTGTTGATCCTAGACATTTCCACTTCATAATGGCAGCACTTACAGTTGACAAGGGCAGCTCTAGCAGGACAAAAATTTGATGAACTGACTTGTTGGAAAGGTAGCATCCTATGACAGTGCCACATTGAAAGTTACCGAGCTCTGCAGTACGACCCATAACTACTGCCAATGTTTGCCTATAGAAATTGCATAGTTGTATGTTTGATTTTATGCACCTGTAGCAATGGATGTGGCTGAAATAGCTGAACCCACAAATTGGAAGAAGTGTCCACATATTTTTGATCATGTTGAGACATCTCAACAAATAAAAGAGATAGGAGGTTCTTATTTTATATTCTAACATATCAATATCAGTAATTTAAATTTCTAATTGGTAAGAAACTGTAGGCTTTGAATTTGGATATCACAAACATCCAATCTGAAAAACTGTTGCATACAGCATATCACAGGATACAAAAATCGATATTTTGGTGTGTTTTTTAATATCTACCTTTAAAATAAGAAATTATCTAATATATAATACTAAAATTTGAATTACAATCTTCAATTTGATATGAAACTTACTGACATGTTTGTAAAATGGTTCAATAAAACTTTGAATGCAAGTCAACAAACACGATAACATAACCTATGTAGACAGGGTTAAAGAAATAATTTATGTAAAGATGAAATACTATTTTATGATATTAAAACTAAGATGAGGTCCATCAATTCTCTCAAGTGCTCAAGTTACGATTAGATAAAAAAGTGGTTATGAGAGTTCTGGAGTAAAAATAGGTTTCAACAATTAATCACTGATGTATTAGAGATATTTTGCAAGACATTCTAATGATGTTAACGATATATAACATTCATTTTATACTAACTACTACTCATATAAGATCTCAAAGTCATTTTTGCTGACATTAAAAGCAATAGGTATAATTATAGAGGCACATGGTGCCGTCAAGTACATTATTACCGAAAGCTTTAACTGTATTTGAGAAAATAACACATAAAAATTCAAACAACAGATTCTTACATAATTTTGTCATTATAACCAGTTTTACGAAACCCTTCCAATACCAGAAATGGACTCATTATCTTCCTAAACTACCACAGATCACAAAAAATGCAAAACACTTTTTTAAATTTTATTTGTTTCTTTAAGTAAAATCTCACTGAAAGGTTAGGTTGTTGTAACTGTTAAAAAACACTGAACTAAACCATTATTTAACAAAACGCACAGGTATGAATGTGTATCCACTTAAAATTGGCAAACTGTTAGATTCATTTCCACTGACCCTAATATTTAACCTATAGAAGCAATGTATGAGAGTTAATGTTTGCATCTCACTCCCCTCTATATATAACCCCCAAAAAAGTCATTAACTTGATATATCAGATAATACAACATAAATCTTACTTGGAAACAGCTTGAAACATTTCTGGCAATAGGCTGGAAGCCAGGATAGGCTCTCTGTGAACATAGGTTGA
Organism: Carcinoscorpius rotundicauda; assembly: GCA_011833715.1. NCBI lineage: Eukaryota > Metazoa > Arthropoda > Merostomata > Xiphosura > Limulidae > Carcinoscorpius > Carcinoscorpius rotundicauda. Next base: position 65,700,470 of record CM022392.1, on the reverse strand, counting down.
CAAAATCACAATGCACAACCCTAGTTCTTCATTACTGAATTCCTGAAGAACTCCACCACATTCACTGCATCGTTCTGTAACAGTATCTTCAGCAACATGACCACCACCAGATGACTGGCTGGTGCTGGAGCGTTTTGACAAAAATCCAACACTATTATTGTTACTACCAACTTCAGTTTTTCTGCGTCTGTAAATAACCATTCACCGAATAAGTATTATATCATCCCACCAATCAAAGCAACATGTTACAGAATCCCCCAAATACCTATAAAGTATTATATCATCCCACCAATCAAAGCAACATGTTACAGAATCCCCCAAATACCTATAAAGTATTATATCATCCCACCAATCAAAGCAACATGTTACAGAATCCCCCAAATACCTATAAAGCATTATAGCATCATACCAACCACAGTAAAATAGATCTTAAATGAAAAAATCTCAGCTTCCTTTCTCTGTTCGATGAGGTGGTAATTTGAAATCAGAATATAAAAATATTTTAAATGTCTTTGACTGACTGAAAAAAAATCTCAACAGGTAAAGTGGTAGTTTAAAACTAAAATGTAAAAATATATTTCATATTTCTTACATGTTTAGAAAAGTCTTAACACATTAAATGGTAATTAAAAAATAAATCTTAAACAGACTAGAATTCTCAGGTCAGAAGTTGTGTGTCCCACTAGTAACAGGTTGCTTGATATGTAACTGAGATTATGGTTTAAAAAAAAAGATTAACTGTGAGCTTATCTTTCAAACAACTCCAAACTTTAAGGTTTAAATATTCTTACATGTTCATTTTTTGAGATTCTGTTATGTGGTTATGCATCATTGATATAAAAGTTAATTCTTATTTCTGTTATATATTTTGAGAAATTCTTAATACATACAGATCATTTCTGTATATATCAAAGTTTCATTTGATAAGGAGTTATTCTGAAGAATCATACATTAAACTTTCAATGGACACTCAAGGTCCTCCACCGAGTGTACACATCCTTTGCCTGATGCAAGATTTTCATTGCTTCTATAAGCTAAAAAACTAAATAGAAAATCAACAATTAAATGTATATGCTAGCCATACACAAATAGAGCTGAACACAAAGCCCACAAGCACAGAAAGATATCAAACCCAGAACAACTCTTTTGGTAGGATATCAATCCCTTCTGCAGCAATCACAGAAAATATTCAATATTCAGGATGAATGTGATGGCTGAATAACAAAGTATCATATGGTGTAGCAAGGAAAAACAAACAAAACAGTATGCAGTCTGAAGTCCACTCAACTCTACCTCCAGTCACAGCCAGAATGGTAATACCAGTTTAAGTAACTCTGCCTAGAGTGACAGCCAGAAGACCACTGGTAACAACAATGAAAACCTCTTTTCTTCCTCTAACGTTCTATCTCTTCTTAAGGAATCAATACATATAACTCACACAGTTGTTAAAATCTAGACTATATTTCACATCAGTATACCAGTAACACTATAATATTAGCATTATCAAAATACCACGAAAAATTGCGATACACATTTAATTTGCTTCATACCTACAGTTTGCAGACTTTGGGTCAGCCAATCTCTGAATTTCCATGGAGCTGAGACCCATTTTCCGTTGTTTCTTAGGTCGGTAATGAAGCCTACTCTTCACATCCTCTAGAGATAATAATAAGAATCACAGAAAATTTCAACTGGAAAGTAGGACAAAAATGCTTAATAACTTAATTAAATGTACTTTAAAAATTGTTTATTTACAAAAATTGTACTTAAGACTATATGTGAATGTCTACCAAAAACTATACTACTTTTAAAAGAATTATTTTAATGTAGTTCAAACCCTAATAGCAAATATACAAAAACAATCTGATTGAAACATCTCTGAATGTCTTTGTTTCAGATTTCTTTTTGTACAAAATGCAAAAACTAAAATTTAATTTTACATTTTCAGAAATTAAAATACATTTGGGGTTGATTAAAATCATAACCATAAGGTACAATAATTTAAAAGACATTATAAAATGTCTCAATGAACAAATAAAAATCTTCAAATTTACTGGTTTACACTTACAGATATGGGATTTTAATGAAATGAGGATATTAGAAACAAAAGTACAACAAATATGGATCACATATTAAGAACATAAAATATTTTCATCATAGAAAACTAAACTAAAAGGGCTCAAAGTAAAAGATATACTTATGACCCTTATATTCACCCACATCAATGTTTCATTATAATAATATGAAATATACAACTTTTGAAATGGACAATAGAAATTTTGTAATACTTACAACTAAAAGTTAACAATTTCTTAAATTGAAAATGTATTCCCAAAAATACTTACCTCTTCAACAGCTATTACAGCTATTATTCAACTATCAGTAACACCATATAAGTTATAATCGCCACTGGCCAAGCCCCTACCAGAAAAAGAGGTTCTATTGCTCCGAGTTTTCCCACATTGGTGGCAAGAGCAGATGAACTGCCATATATACATATATAAACTTAAAAATGATATCCAAAAGAGTCTTTATTCTCCACAAGATAAATAGTGAACTATTCAAAAATGCACTTTAAAACTATTACCACTTTAGTCATCCTGTTCCATTAGTATGGAGTAGCTGGATGGGAACTGGATGACCCCAACTGAGATACGTGATGAAAAATATTCACACTTACAGCATACTGTGTTGGAGTAAGAATAGATGTTTCAGCTCTGATAGTGATGCCTACCTTAGTTTTTTCTACAAGCAGAATCAAAGTGTAACATTCTGACAACTGATGAGATTGTGCCAGCAATAACCAGTCAATCATGGAATGGTGTGTGAAAAGAGGTGACGAGAGAAAGCTAGTATGATTTGGCAGAATTCATACGGCACCGATGCTAATCCAATGGTAATAACCTGAACTGTCATACCTGACCCTTGTGCACAAAGGACTCTACCACTATGGTGTAGTGTAAATAGGAGCTGATGAGCTGAGTTTGGACATCCACAATCTTAGTAGAAAAAACCAACTTAAAGTGAGAATGAGTCACTTGTCAACCTTCAATAATCTATAATCTACACACCAATCTTCTGTCTTCTTGGGCATAACAAACCAATGGAAATAAAACCCTGGAAGCACTGGCATTACCATTCAAATTCTAATAGCCCTAGAACTAAATTTTGGAATCCAAGCATCTGCAGGAGATGGAAATCCTATAAGTTGAGTAGATTATAATGGTGAAGATGTGAACTGAATGACTAATTCTGACTCAAGGACCTATAGTGTCCATGGGTCCATTGTTAAGATATACTATCAATCCAGAAATTCTCAAAGCCGAGACCCCAAAGGCACACAGTTGTCAATGACACCACTAATGGCACCCTAACTGAGCAGCATAATCCTTCTGGGTACCAATGAACCAAACAGCTGATGTTGGAACCTTTGAATAGGGGTAGAATTCTGACCTCCTGCAGGAGCCAATGAATGTTCAGATGCCAATGACAACAGAGATAAATGTAGAAGCCAGCAATAGAACCAAAGTATTGACAACAGTTCATAAATTGATCTTGTGATCCATAGAGCCTTCCAATAAATTTTAGAGGGATAATAAATAACTTGGTACCATATATAAGGTGAAACAAATCCTAGAAAGTTGTTTGTTTAAAAAAAACAAACAACATTGGACTATCTACTGTGTCCACTGCAGGGAATCAAACACTGGATTTTAAAGCTGAAAGTCTGTAGACTTATGGCTATTCTTTTGTGAAACATTGATCTATTCAGTGTAATTACAAACTCCTCTCTAGAACCCCAAATTTCCAGGACAAGATGTATTCTCTAAGAGTTGGAACATGCTTACATTTGAAAGTGATAGGCTAAGCCATGTAGTTCTGACAACTATGGTGGACAAGACATAGTTGTCACTTCATACAACCAAGCAGTAAACTTCCCTTCATGAACCACAATATCAGTGGATGAAAAGAAAACTAAGTATTTACTCCCAGACATACAGCTATCACAGATATGCATTATTGAAAGCAACTGAGGATAGATCCCAAATATCCCACATTCAATGAACCAACTAAAGGACTGAAACTGAAACAGTTTATTCTATGAGAAGCCAAAAGAATAAAATGAGGTACAGAAAAAAGCAATCTAAATTCTCTCCAAAATGCCCATTAGGAATAAGACCAGATATTAGAGCTGGGAAATAAAAGGCCTCATTTGCCTCCATGCCAGAAATAATAATCCAGAATTTCATGCTGAAAATCTGTTTGCCATGTAGAACTTCCAAAGATTATAGTACATTGAGAGACTTTAATAAACACTTTGTTTAAAAAAGTGACAATATTATCCTGAATGAGATGCACATATATAGTACAAGACAAATATCACAGAGTGATTAAGTAGGGTACAAAAGAGCACAAGAAAAAAAACCCAGATAGGCAAAGGAAGGAACCCTGTAGTGTAAGAAGAGGTTAAATACGTTTTGTAATACTTTTATTGTCACAGACTTTTATTGTTGTATTTTTTATTAATATTTAAAATATTATTTGCATAAATATTTATAGAATAAAGAAATCTCTACCTGAATTAAAAATTTTCAGAAAAATGTCACTATTATATGTAATACAAGTTTTTGTATGATTTACTTCATCTACAAAATTATATAATTTCAATGTAATATCACAAAAATCTGTACACGTTGTCAGTTGATACCTTGCCAGTTAACATAATGTTTGGAACTCTGTTGAATCAGAAAACAAATAATGCTATTTGGTTTTTTAAGTCCTGGCTCATAAGTTCTTCGACTGATGTTGTTTTATGTACAAACTTTAATCACATCCCTTTGTGTTCAATGTCAATCTCTGATTGACATACTTCTAAAGCTGATTTGTTACTGTCTTTAGTCCACCCCATTACATTTGACACTGTAGAACTAAATTCAAATAGCCCATCTGCCAGTCTCTTTGATCCATGCTCACCTTTCATTTCTAAACTGGACAAAGTGGTTGTGACATCAAGACTCCAATGTCAATAAATGGATTTTACATGCATAAACATGTCAACAATTCTTAGGATTATATACACTTTTTTCTATTTCTGAACTTTTAACATGCCTGTGTTAAAGAAAATTATGGTAGTTTTGTTTTAATCTTAAGCAAACCCCTGACAGTATTTTTCATTAATCTAAAATTATTCTGTCATTGGACTACAATTATTCCAATGCTGTAAAATATTTTTGCAAACTTCAAAATGTGTGAGCTGTAATGTATCTATTTCAGGTGCAGATCCACCCAAAAATCTAAATTTGTTCTTATAATTTTATATTTGTGATTCCATATAATTTACAATGTCACATTACATCGATTATACAACAACATTCAAAGAAGTATTTATGCATGGCATGATGGCTTTTTTTGGTGTTTTTTGCACAAACCTACATGAGGATTATCTGTGCTGGCAGTCCCAAATTTAAGAGTAAAAGATTAGAGAAAAGCCAGTTAGTCATCACTACCAGATAGTTCATCATTTGAAAGAGTGAGCATGTTTGATGGGATTTGGATCATCATGATAGATGAACAAATTAAATTCTAAGGAAGATACTTTCAACAGCCAAATGCTTTTAACTACTTTTTCAGACCAAGACCAACTCTTGTAATTTAACCTTGATTTTCTTTACAGACAAGAACAAGTTTCTGGAAATCAAACCTATATATTAACTCATTTGACCACCTCTTGTCCAAAAATGTAAAACTCTCCAGTTAACATTTTAAGATATCATCAATATAGAAATATCTAATATAGTACAAGAAGTTTTATAATTGAAACAAAATATTTTTGTCAATGAAATCTTATAGCTTGAACAGCAGCAAGAAAATAAACTGATTAACTTGTCATTACAACTAATACTATAGAAGTCAAGATCACATTGTTGATCTACAAATTAAATTAGTTACCTTTACTGCTGGGTAAACAACAACTACTGTAGCTTTCCTGACATCTGCAGACTTTGACAAACAGAATACTTTTAATAACTTCTTTGTTTAAGAGCTGTCGCAAGACTGCAGAAACTGCTCAACTGACAACAAATTACTTGATCCATAACATGAAATAAACAAGAACTGCTTGCCCATAACATCAAGCTTCCTAGTGGCACAGTAATAAGTCTGCAGACATGAAACACTAAAAACTAAGTTTAAATTCCCATAATGGGCAGAGCACAGATAGTTCATCATTTAGCTTTGTGCTTTACCAAGAACCAATTCATAGTACTTTTAATATTATTGACTAAGCATTAAAAGTACTAAAAATTGACTTTTGGTTCCTAAGATGAATTTTTTTTTAAATTACCGGACCCATAACATCTACATTATTAAGTAGTTTAACAGTATGTGAATCATGAATGTTTATGAATTACCTTTTTCTTTCTGTAATTTTCCATGATCATCATCGTCTTTGGAGTCAAAGCTGTCACTTTTTTCTAAAGAGCTTTTTTCTGGATATACATCAGTTAACTCTTTGTCAGAGTGGCATTCTACGCAATCATCATTACTTATTCTGTGTTCTAATGAATCACTACCTGAATATTCAGGAGGTAATAAGTCTTCAAACATGCCATCATTCTTGTTCCACTCAATGTCAATGCTGGACTTTGACTCAGGAAAAGTAAAGCTTGACCAAGCTGGAAGTTTATTAGTGGTTACTTCTAGAAATTGTTCTTTTATGCCATCTGTTTGAAGTTCCTCTTCAATATGTTCAATAACAGAAGAACATGCTGTGTGATACAAAGCATCACAGGGTACATTTTCTGACTGTTCATTTGTTTCTATGTTGCTTTCTTTTGTGCTAGCTGAGTTCTGAAAAGATGACGGTATTGTTTTGACTACCAATGTTTTTAGATTTGCAGGTCCTGTCTCAATGGTTTCAATATGAGCCATAACAGGAACCTTATTGAAAATTTGTGTCTGAGCAAAATGGGGACCAGAGTAAAGTGAAACACTGCCTTCTGATTCATCAAATGACTTGGTTTTGTTTCTTGTTCTCTTTGGAGGAGTTCCAATGGGTAAAAGTCTTTCTTCTGCTGGAAAATGTATATCCTTGTGAGCAGGCCACTCTAAGCACTTTGGTGTTTGAACTGCCTTTTCTGTTTCGAAAGATTCTAATATCTTTCTTTCTGGTGCTTCTTCTGAAGACTTTATAGTTACTGAACTCTGTGGATAGCATTTTGAAACTTTATCCTCGGTAATACTTCTGTTAGTTGGATATGATGCTGCTCTCATATTTTTCTCTGGTATTCCAACTGGCAGTAATCTTTCAAGATTTGGTTTATTTGAAATTGACTCTAGATGAATTGGTCTATGAATTTGAACATGCCAAAGAGGCTTGCATTGTTCATTTTGTTTACCACTAGTAAAGACAGTCTTTTTGTCATTATGATCAGGTAATGAAGAAACATTGCTTTCTGTTCCAAATACACTACAAAAATGTTTTGCATATAAATTATCATGACTGACATTTTTAATTTCACCAGCTTTACTTTCTATTTCAGAAACTTTCAAATTTGTATCATGGAAAGATTTCACTTTAACTGATCCTGTATCAAATGCACCCATTCTCTGAATTCGAGGCTTCTGTTTGAATGGATCAGTTTGTGTATAACTTATGGTGCACTTATCTAACCCTGCATCATGACTAGAAGAAACAATTTCTTGATGATAAGGTTCTTTTAGCTTTCTTTTGGATACTGTAATTTCAGAACTAAATTCTCCTGTGCTGCTAGACACCTCCTCTCCTTGAACATGTGAAACAGTTTTGGCATTAGAACTTACAGATGGATAGGAATGTGGTTCTCTACGTGTGTAGTCCCTCGATGTTAAAAGAGACGCAATTCTGTTATCTTTACCAACTTCTCCTTCTTTAGTTTCTACAGTCTTGCTAGCTACCCTTTCTGGGAATACTGACCCCATAATGATGACATCTTTAGTTTGTACAGTCTTGTTAGTTACCTTTCCTGTCAATATTGGCTCCATAATGACATCTTTACCAACTTCCGAATCTTTAGTTTCTACAGTTTTGCTAGCTACCTTTTCTGGGAATACCGGCCCCATAACGATGACATCTTTAGTTTGTACAGTCTTGTTAGCTACCTTTCCTGTCAATATTGGCTCCATAATGACATCTTTACCAACTTCCGAATCTTTAGTTTGTACAGTCTTGCTAGTTACCTTTCCTGGGAACACTGGCTCCATAATAACATCTTTACCTACTCCTACATCTTTGGTTTTTACAGTCTTGCTAGCTACCTTTTCTGAAAATACTGATCCCATAATAACATCTTTACCAACTCCTGCATCTTTGGTTTGTACAGTTTTGCTAGCTACCTTTTCTGGAAAAACTGATCCCATAATGACGTCTTTACCAACTCCTGTATCTTTGATTTTTACAGTCTTGCTAGCTTCCTTTTCTGAAAATACTGGCCCCATAATGACATCTTTACCAACTCCTGCATCTTTGGTTTGTACAGTCTTGCTAGCTACCTTTTCTGGAAATACTGGCCCCATAATAACATCTTTACCAACTCCTGCTTCTTTTGTTTGTACAGTCTTGCTAGCTATCTCTCCTGGAAATGCTGGCCCCAAACTGACAATTGATGGTTCACCAACAGAAACTTGTAAAGTTTCTAAAGAATTGTTTACAAACTGTTTGCTTGATGATACAGACAAGGAATAAGGCTCTTCTTTGTAACCAGTTGATTTTGGAACCAACAATTCCTCTGATGCAGACTGAGAAAAAGCACTGGAACACACTTCAGTTTCACTTTTCGATATTTCTCGTTGATTGTAAAAAACATCAGGCTTATTAAGATGACAAGTCTTTTCTGCTGAGTTGTATATGTCATAAGATTCAATGTCCTCATAAATTTCAGTTGATGGCACTGGTTGAAGCATTTTCATGTCTGTATTATTTCGTTCAGTGTCCATAACTCTGGTACATGTAACTGCCATTTTTAATTCATCTTTCTCCATAGATTCATGAACAAATTTTTCAACAGGAGCATCTCTGACTGACTGACAATTGCCATGATCTGTTTCTAAAATTTCTGAAACAGGAAAAGCTGAGTAGCTATTTTGTGAAATATAGGTGTCTTTTGGTGTCTGATTAGAGCAGACACTAGTAGTTTTCAAAGGATCAAATACAACGACATGATCTGTTAGACCATTTTCTTTAACCACCCTAACTCTTGCTTGTTCTGTTAATACAGAAACAGTTTCAATAGATGATAGTTCAAGTTCTCCAATATCTTTTCCAGAACTTTCAGACTTAGGGCTTTCAGGAATTGCTTCTAATTCTGGTTCAACATCATCATCACAAGAACAGCCATAATCTAATAACTTTTTGGTTTTCCAGTCAGTCTTTTCTTTATAAATCATTGGTGATTGATCTTTTCCTAATTCTGAATAAGAATTTTCTCCTAATGCTTTGTGGTGAAGACCTCTAATGTTGGTAACTGTTCCACTAAAAGTCAATTTTACTTCATCTGTTGAAGAAGGTGGTTCATTTGGAGGAGTGTAGTGATCTTGTAAGTTTTCAACATCACCTGACACACAACTGAAATCTAGACCAAAGAAAATATATAATCAGAAGCTTTAGTGTGGAATCTTAAAATATAGAAAAATTATATTACTATGAAAGTCTTTAATTTGTTTGTGTTGTATAATTACAGAATTATTTACATATTTACATCCCAACCAGATTTGTTTATAAAATAGGTGGATGATACATCTTCCTTAACAACTGGAGCAGTACACATAGATGAATAAATGTGGAAGACTTCCCAATATTTTTATAGTTTCATTAAATACATTTTATAATGTGTACAAGACAAAATGACCTTTCTCTGACTTATAATAATCCTTTAATAATTAAAAAGGAAAACTCTTAATGTAATTCAGCCATGAAACATTCCATCTGTTGATAACCTGAGAATTTCTATGTTTCTTTTTTTTATGTTTAAAAGAATACTGTAATAAAGTACACAATAACAACTAAAACAAAATTAAAGGAAATTAGTCCTGTTTCAAACATACTTTCAACGGTGTACGAGAAATAAATTTGAATTGTTCCACTGAATTTGGTAAATAACATGCTAATGTTTACACACTTTCTAGAGTGTTATGATGTATTAAAAAAGTCCAGTATTGTTCTATTCATACACTTAAACAAGTTTCAACAATTTATTAATAAAGTGTCAAAAATAATGGATCATAACCTAAAAGAAAATTTCAATGATATTGATGGTACAAAAAATTAAAACAGCCAACTTAATTTAGAATCAATGATGCACAGATATCTATCTACCTAATGATGACAGATCAGAGATATTATATGTGATAACTCTAGTTATACCAAACTCTACCCATGTTTATAACTTTCACAACAGCTGTACATATGAAACTCTCATGTTAAAATTAAAAATCAACACTATAATCATTGTTGTAAGTGTTTCATCTGCAGTATGATGTCAAAGTACTAAAGCTGCTCAGTCATTTTAATGTGTCATGTTTTATCATGTACCTCCTAAGAATGATGCTTCCAAGTAATAAAAGAAATTATCAAAACATGTCTAAAATGTATAACTTTAAATTGACAGAAATTTAAAATGTAAAAACATTTCTTAAACTTTCAATTTCTTATTAACTGAATAAATCATGTTACACTGTCTTAAAATTACATCAGAAAACCTATAATTTCAAAAAATTATGATTTATAACTACAAATACTTGACACAGCCACAGTGTACAGACAATTATAAACAGACTTCAAACAGTTACAAGTGGATGTCACCACAGTGTACAGACAGTTATAAACAGACTTCATACAGCCACAAATGGATGTCATCACAGTGTACAGACATTTATAAACAGACTTCATACAGTTACAAGTGGATGTCACCACAGTGTACAGAGTGACAAACAGACTTCATACAGCAACAAATGGATATCATCACAGTGTACAGACTTCATACAGTAACAAGTGAATGTTGCCACAGTGTATTGACAGTAAGAGACAGACCTCATACAGTCACAAGAGGATGTCATCACAGTCTACAGTTAGAAATTAAACCAATGAGATGTCCACCCAAAGCAATATACAAAACAGGTTAGTGCAATATTATATCCAGAATACTAAGATGTGAAGCTATGTTCCTTTTGTAGTTGACATAGAATTGTATAATACTTGTATGTAGAAAATATTAGACAAGATTCATCCAGTTTTATACAGAAATCAGGTATATATGGTAGTGGTACTGTCTGGACAGATAAGAACATTGTTGAATGTACTGTCCTTCACGTACTGACTTAAAAATGAAAACACCAACAAAGTGGTTGAGTTTTTAATCCTCATCAGATTTGAATCACATCAAACAAGTGTGGGATCTCCATAGTTGAAATATCAATGCAAAAAGTGTCCTGAACATAGTTCATCAAGGAGTGTGCTAGAGCCATTACAGTAAACTTCAATTCTTGAAGTTTCCATGAATGTACATTTGATGATTTTGAAAAGTGCACATTTCCTTAAATGATGGAACTGGTATTGCTTTATATAACATCATTATTTAATCTTAACACAATAACTCCTTGTTTTTAATATAATGTCTGTTCTCAATTTCATTCCTATAGTTTGCAATTGAAAGATTTGTATATTTTCTTGCTTTTTCTATTATTTGTACACAAAAATCGTTTCTTGTTGCTTAAATCTAACTTTAGGTCGTGTTTAGTTCTTCTAAATTTTTGTCAAACACAAGAGTAGCAATTCTTTCTACTGTACCACACAGAGAGAACACTGTGTGATAAACAAATATCAGAAAATTAATGATAACAGGAAACATTTATCCCAACATAAACCAGTGAGTGCAAAACAAGTTACTACATATGTTACTTATACTACTGGTTCCCAAAATTAGGTACCAGAAATATATAGATATATAATATTACCTATCATATACACTACCAATACAAATCATTAGGAAGTTCAATATTGAAACAACCATCAGATATAACACAAGAATTATCCCTAATGACCTACCATATATGCTACCACTTATAAATCATCAAGAACTTAAATACTTTTTTATTCACAGAAATATGGCTGAAATGCCAAAGACTTATCCCAATACATTACCTGGCAATTTATACTACAAATCTGCTACCTGCTTGTATTAATACAGTGATTTTTTTCAAAACTTTTTTTCTCTGTATATGGGCAATAGTACATTGTTCAAGAAGACTGATAAGCTTCTTTTGCTCTAGCCTCACAATATTCTGCATCTTTCACCTACAATAATACCTTTCATCTTCATAAAGTAAAGAAAGATAGCTGCAATGGTACCTGTAATATGTGATGTTAAGACATTTGGATTTTCAACCAGTAATCACGTGATCTCAAGTTAATGAATGGCTTCTTATGTTTCATTGGAAATGATCAGTCATGTTGATAATACTAGTTGCTCTAGGTAAGTTTGACATTAACCCTCTCAACACAAGCTCGGTCAATTTGACCAACCGGGTAACCTCCTTGTAGTCACTTGAGCTTTTTATAGATTCTATGCTTCTAACTTTCGATATAGTATATATGTATATCTTCACAAAACTTAGCAATCTTCCAGTTAACATTATATGACTTTCACATAAAAAAATCAAATTTTTTAATAAAGTATTTTTAATAAACTAAAATAAACATTTGTCCATTAATACATATATTTGTTTGAATAGTCTGTGTGCAAATTAATTTCCCTGTTGAGATTAAAGATACTTTTCCACATCTCAAAAATCTCTAATTTCCCTTATGTAATTTCTAAAACGTTTTTTCAGTAAAACATTATACTCTGTTATTTTCTCTACTCTAACTCAAAATAGGGTTGATAATTTGACTGATCTTGAAGCCTCCAAAATAAATTTAAATTACCTTATTTTCTTTTTCTATTATGACTTCAAATTGTAATATGAAACTCGCATTTGTTAACCTTAAGTAGCTTTAAACTTGTAATGGTATACATCTATTTATACTTAAATTTTGTTGTTGTATTGCTCTTTTAATTGCCCTTTGAATTGTGTCTAACAAATATCTATGCCATTACAAGTTGTAAATAACCAACAGTATATAAAGCCCATGTCTAGCTATCAAATTACATTACCTGTATGCTACTCATGTGCATGCATTGTGCCTTATGAAACATTTTATTATATTATTAATATTATTTATTTACCTTATCTAAGTTAGAACTATTCTTGTTTTTATACTTTTGTTACTTTTATACTAATAAATACAGAAATATAAAAAACAAGAAATAAAGTACTCACCCAGTCTCCTTTTTCTTGCCATCATTTGTCAAGGATATTTAAGCCTACTTTTTATACTGATTGTAGTAATGGACTAATTAATTTTTATTTAATTAATTAATATACCAAAGAACATAGACAAATAACATATAAAAAAGCAGACAATTTACCCTAGCTCTCACAATTTTTTGGCTTTCTAACTGTATCACAAGAGCTGTTACAAATTCTTCCAAGCTAGTCAAGTTTCTCATTGGAATGTTGCTTATACTATATTTAAACCAACCATAACCTGATCAGAACACAATGTTATGCCATATGTCATTTAATAGTTGAAAACCTTGGCACTTTATTGGTTAAATGCAATACATATTTAAACATAAGAAAAAGTACAAAACAAAGATGAATGTGGTAGGAAGGGTCTCATTTTATATTGACAGCTCTGTTACCATAAAAAATTGAAGGATGTAAAAATTACAGTTTGTCTGGGCAATGACAATTCTATAATGAATAATTTATGTTGAATTTTTTACTCTCTGCAAGGATGGGTGGTGGAAAAAACAGAGGAGATGCCTAGAGAAAAAATGTAACTAGGGGAAATTCAGGATTTTCTAAATTATTTCCTAGTATAATTAGGAATATAAAACTTGTATTACTATTAAAATATGAATTATCAGCAGGAACATAAAACTTATATACTATTAAAATATGAATTACCAGCTAGGATTTCATTCTATATTAATTGGTATAGAATAAACAAAAAGTAGTTCAATAAAAATGTTATATGTAAAACATAAAAACTTTGCATTGTGTACAGTAAAGGTTACCCATAGTAACAAGAGATATACTCAGTATGAAGCAGTAACTGAGCAGAATCATGGAATGACTTCAAACTTGCTTTCCAATAATAGCAACTGTTCACTGTGATAAGTATAGTACACACTAACTGTTAAAATAAAGACTGTTTCTTGTGATTTTACATTAATATTCAGTCTCTATATTTCTCATAGATTCACTTGGTGACAAATTACAGTTATTTAATAGCAACTATTATCACGAATCTTTTTTTTTGTGAACCTATCTTGTCAAACCTCACAGAAACTGGTGTTATTAAATAACACCACAAATAAAAGAAGACACAAATTGTAAAAAATTAGTAATAACTTATTGCCTTTGATAAAATACTTACCAGTGAAAGTGTTTGTACATTATGAATTTAGGCACACACAACATTTCCTTAATGACGTATGTTATTGTTTCATCCATTAACTACCTCTGCTGCAGAATAAACACACAGACACGACTTTGAGATGAAATAGTAATAATTAACACCAAAAGTTACTGCATTTATAAATTTTTAAAAATACCCTTTTATAAGGATCTTTTTAACTGATAAAGGAAAATCAACACTCACAAAATAACTGGCATGGAATGTGTTTTCTTTCAAACACATGTTTAACTAACTTCTAATTAAATGGTAAAAATGGTCAAACTAAATACCTCTAAATCGTGAGGGTAAGGGACTTAGAAGAGGACCAGCAGCATATTTGCACACGTGGTGTTGAGCCTCTAAAGTGTTGAGAACTATATGAATAAGCATCTGTACCTGCTTGCAGTATGGTGGACTACTGTAGCGATACTAAAACCAAAACCAAGTAAACATTACAGGAAATAAATTAATGTTTTCACAAACTCATAAATCATATGCATAAAAATAGAAGAAAATCTAAAGTTCACATCTATATTTAGAAATGCATATTAGAAAAGCTTTGTATGATAGTCCTTAAAAACTAAATCAGAACTTTGGGAATAAACATGTGAAGCTGTGCTTTTTTCTTGCACTTTCTTAAATCATTTAGATAGTCCTTTTGGTTTTTGAATATGAAACTAAACATATTACTCTGCCACATAACAACTAATATTTTCTGACTTGTTCAACTTAAAGATTTTAAATCTATGAAAGGAGTTTTTTATGAAAAATATAATAATATTTGATTATATTCCTCTTTTACACTGCATCTGTACTAAAATGATTCAAATAAAGGTTTACTGCAAAAACAGAATTACTACATATTTATAATTTTAATATCAGAAGACAAGATCTGAGGTATTTTGGGGCAAACAATGCTCTTTTTATCAAAATCAAGCAACAATGTGTCCAAATGTAAAGATTGAATAAACATTGCATTACTGTTTGCAGAATGTATGGCTTAACAAAAAACCTATAGGTAAATAATGTACCACGATTGTAAGAAATGGGAATTTATGAAAAAAATATATGTAAATATTGAACTTGACTAATAACCAAAGGTTCATCCATATACAGGATATTAAGCAAACTAGGCAGACACTTAGGGTCACTGTACACAATCTATAGGGTATGTTCTCAGGAAGGACAAACAATTATACCAAAAAAACATAAATTATATCTAACAGCACAAATTTAAATAGAGAGATTTTAAAAACTGCTGTGCAAATTTTACTGTTGTTAAATAACATAGCAACAACAGTTAAAATGGGAAAATGAAATGTTTGTTTGTTTAAAGTTACGAACAAATTCACATTAGAAGGGAAGAGCATTATGAAAAAGTGTGCACACCATTGGCTCAAAACACCATGTGTGTGAACAAAGTTTTACAAATGGGAAAAAACTGGTAGTAGGAATGTTATTAAGGGTACTACTCTTTAAACACTTATAAGTGAAGAATCAATATAACCTCTGCAGGATCAGTATAACCTCTATTCCTTCTTTGATATTTCCTACAATTTAATTCATTCTAAGTGTGGTCACACATTTGGTTAATTATAAACTTGCAATAAATTTCACATTGGTATCATTAACTGTTCAATGACACGGTTTTTTCCAAGAAGCATTTAAACATTTTACGTTTATCTGTTATCACACTTTTTGAGATTCGATCTGAAGAGAAGTTAATCTCTAAACATACGATCTTTTATGCAGAATTTTATTTTAAGTTTTTTCTTTAATTAAGAATACAGTAACAGAATATAACCCCACATTAGTACTTTTCAGAAAAAGAACATTTGTACAATGACTTTGGCTTTCATAACCTTAGAATGCCACTCTCAATTCTCTGCCTTTCTAGCCTCGCCCACTTTGCACGTTCATTTATGAATGCTTCATATTTCCCATTTGATAGCTGATGTAGAATGAGGAGAAGGGGTGAGGAGTACTTACAGAGGTCTACAATTACTCTAAAGTAAAACTACACTAATATATCATTTGGCACTGAATTGTACCACAGCTTTACAACACATCTGTTATGTATGAGTTGAGAATATTTCTTAAGTTTTATTTAAATATCTTCTAAAAATACATTTTAAAGAACATTTTCATGGCTAACTTTTACCTTGTACAAAATTACAAGAGTAGCCACCAACCACGAGTGTCGAGCATGCGAGTCCAGCAACCATAATGAGAAGCTAGGTAACTGATGTTCATATGCAAACCTCTGGGGAGATGGGCAATAAATCAGAACAGGAAGACAAATGTTCAGAAGTATATTTCCAATCTTGAAATTGTAGTCTAGGACCTAAAATTTAACAAACAAGTACTCTTAATTCTACTTACACTGAATAACAATGTCACTTAAATCAATTTAATTTTTTTTTCTACTGTCAGTATTTTCTTATACACCATCAATATAGAAATATCATTCACAAACATTTGACAAAAGCATCATGAAACCTTTCAAAGGACAGAGACGTTCAACAACAATTAGCCCACTTTCATCTTTCCATATCAGCAAAACTATAATTTTTCAAGTCTACAGGATTAACAAATGTAAAACACATTGTTGGACTTTACTAGCACAGTACTATTCAGTGGCAGGAAAGTTTATAGTCCATAATATATACTCTGATAAAAATTGTCAATTTGATCTATTAAGCCAAGGTGTCAAGCATTTATCACATGATCTCAAAAACGTCAGAACAACTGGCATATCCTTCTGCAGGTACTATTTAAATGGTTTCTCTTCAACCTTAAAGATTATAAGGATTTCACCTTCTTATCCTCTAAAAAATTGAAATGATAATTTTTGTTTTATATACACAAACCCTTTCCCTCAAGACTGCTAACTCAAAAACAGCTATGTTATTATCAATCAGAGAATGTGGCACAGTGCTAATGACTAAAGTCACAAAGAAAAGAAGAATACACCTTATCTGTCAGGTTTTTCTTTTCTATAAACTGAAATTTTACTGAATAAAACAACAAATGCACAGCCAAAAGTTCATTGATTATTTGATTGTTGGTTGATTTCGTGTTCTATGGCACAAAGCAGCTAGGCTATCTGTGCTAAACATCCAGTAAAAAAGTCGAAGTAAAGTAAACGTAAAATTCATAAAACGAAATGGAGGTAAAACAAAACTGAGTTTAAAAACATAAATAGCATAAAACCAATGTTGACATCTAGTCTACAATGATAAGAGAGAAACTATAATAAGAGAAATTGTAAAGTAGTTTCTGTAGCATAATGGTAATTATCATAACCCACCAGGAAGACTAACAGGAAAGTACAAGAACCACCATCAGTCACCTGACGTTGGCCTTTCCAGTGATGATTCCAAGTTATGTGTCATTATGGCCATTTTCAAAAATTAAAGTAATAAAAGTTTTAAAAGACGTGTAGCCAAATTTTAATAATAACACACCAGGATGACTAACAAGTATTTCATACAGAGAGTTCAAACAACAGCATCAGTCACCTAAAGTTGGCCTTTCCAGTCCTAGTGCTGAGTTATTTAATGTTATGGCCATATTCTAATTTCAAATCAAACTAGAGACTGTGATTCTTAAAAGGGAACCACATTAAAAGATATTTTATGTATAAATTAAAAAAAAACTTAAATGACATTAAAAACTTAAATGACCTTTAAAAAACTAAAAACTTTATCAAGGTGGACTGTAATTATCATAACTCAACAGGAAGACAAACAGGTAAGTTCAAAAACCACTGTTAGTCACCTGGAGTTGGCCTTTCCAGTTCTGGTTTTGAAGTATTTGATGGCCATTTTCAGAAAGAAAAGTAATAAACGTTTTAAAAGACTTCTAGTAAAATTTGAATTATAACTCGTCAGGATGAGTAACAGATAGTTCAATCAGCAGCGTTAGTCACCTGAAGTTGGCGTTTCCAGTCCTGGTTTAGAGTTATTTAATGTTACGGCCATCTTCTAGTTTCAAAACGAACTAGATATACTTTGATTCATAAAAGGGAATCACATTAAAAAAAGGTTTAATGTGTAAATTAAAAAACTTAAATATAATTAAAAAGATTAATGGCCTTCAAAAAACTAAAAACATTTCTAAGGTTGACAGTGTCACCATTGCCAATAACACTGTCTAACATTATGGACAAACCTCGGGACAGAACATATTTAAAATGGTGCCATCACTGAGAGTCATAACTACAGCAAGTAAAATGTGGCTTATTGTGATCTAAGTGTTACACAGACTACACACTGGTGCATCAGTTCCAGGTTAAAAAAAAAAAAAAAAGAGTTAACAAACTGTGACCAATGCGTAGTTTAGTTAGAACAACTTCTTCCTTCCAATCCTTACAGAAGCAAGATGGCCAAAGTCCAATACAAGGTTTTATTTGGAAAAGCTTGTTTTCGTGTTGTTCACTCCAGGTGGACTGCTAGCTGGCATGGAGTCGAGACTTGCATGGAGCAGGCACAGCAGTGATAGTGCCAGAGCAGATAGATTTAGCTGCCATGTCTGCGAGCTCATTCCCACAAATACCAACGTAGCCCAGTATCCAAAAAAACTGGACAGAAGTAGATGTTAAAGAGAAATGGGCCAGTTGGTTTTGAATAATGGTGAGAACAGGGTGTGAACCAGCGTGAAGCAATTCTAGGGCCAGCAGAAACTAAGAGAGTCAGTATAAACAGTGCAATTAGAGTACTAGTTAGCTTCTATGTGATCCAGGACAAGAGAAATAGCAAACAGTTTAGTAGTGAACACAGAAGGTATGGAGGAGATTCTGTGCAAAACCACCAAACCATGGCAGAAACCAAAATAGTCAGTTGATTTTGAACCATCTGTATAAATAATAATGGTAGAGGATTTTTTAAAACATGTTCAGTAAATAAAAGATAGTACTTCCAATTACATTTAGGGACTGTACTAAGCCAACTGCTCCTGAACACGAAGGCCAAAAGGAGCAATGGCAAATCATCTGTTCTGAAAAAAATTGGCCCATCAAGGAAGGAAAAAAACATCCCCAGGTACGATACTTTGGTAAGGAACGAAGTTTTGAAGCATATAGTAAAGACAGTTGCAAACGGCAAAGGTGCAAAGAAGGTTCATGAGATTCCAAGTATAAGCTCTGTACTAGGAAGGTGCAGAAAGCCCCAGTGCAGAGCCAAAGTCCTTGATGATGAATGGGGTTCAGCATCTTTAAGACCGAGGGTCTGGCAGAGCCATAGACAAGTGATCCATAGTCAAGTTTTGATTGAATAAGAGAATTATGCATCTTTGGCATAGAACAACGATCTGCTCCTAAAGTGGTGGTAGAGAAGACACAGAGGATGTTCAAATGCTCTTGTATATTTGTTCCGTAGCTGCTTTATGTGTGGTATAAAGGTCAGCTTACAGTCAAAGATAAGCCCCAAGAACTTGGTCTCAGGGACCACAGGCAGTGCAACTTCAGCGATATGGAGTTCAGAATCAGGGTGAATACTCCGTTGGCAGCAAAAGTGCATGAAAATAGTTTTAGAGAAAAAATTAAAGCAGTTTGCTGTGGTCCACTTCAGTACACAACTGAGGGCAGTTTGTAGCTGCCTCTCAATATATCTCATGTTTGACGACTGACATGAGATGTGATAGTTGTTGACATAGAGGCCACTTACAACAGTAAGAACGAGTTTTTCAATGATGGCATTAATCTTTATACTGAAAAGTGTGACACTCAAAACGAAGCTCTGAGGGATCCAAGTTCCTGTAGAAAAAAATGGGAAAGTGTCAAACCAACACAAACTTGGAATTTCCTGTCTACTAAAAAAATTTAATAAAAATGGGTAAATGGCCATGTAACCCATATATATGGATGTTTCGCCAAATGCCATACCTCTATGTTGTGTCATAAGCCTTCTCAATGTCAAAGAATATTAGTACAAGATGTTGTCGTTTGAGAAAGGTTTCTCTGACTGGTGTAACAAGTCGAATCTGGTAGTCCAAGGTGGAGCACTGTCATAAGAACCCACACTGGGCTGACAAGAGGAGGTTATTTGATTTGAGAAACCAAACAAGAAGCATAAATATCTATTAGATCTTACAGAGACAGAGAGTCAAAGCAATTGGATGGTAGTTTGAAGGAATCATGGGATCTTTCCCAGGCTTAGAGAAAGGTAGGACAACAGCCTGGCACTAGGCATCAGAAAAAATATTCTCCTGCCAGATCCAATTATAAACAATTAGAAGAATATCAAGAAAAGAAGGAAACAGACAGTCCAGCATGACATAGTGTACATCATCAGGTGCAAGCGACATATTGCCAGATCGATGAAGGGCCAGTTTCAACTCCACCAGCGTAAAGGGACAATTATAGTCAAAGAGACAATCAACTCGAAAAGAACGAGGTGATCGCCCTGCCCGAGTCTTGATGGCTAAGAAGGTGGAGGAACAAGCAAAAGTGCTAGATACCCAGCAAAAGCTTTCACCTAGAGTGTCAGCAATGCTCCAAATATCAGCTACTTCCAGGCGATCAGAGAGTAAGATCGAGAGAGGTACAAAATTGTATTGTCCACTGACCTTTCGAATCATATTCCATATGACTTTGGAACTGGTGATAAAAGATGTGCTAGTTGCGAACTTAATCCAAGATTCCTTCTGGCTTTGACGTCTTATCCACCAAGCATGTACATGGGCCTGCTGGAAAGTGATGTGGTTTGAAAGTGTAGGATATCTACGGAAAGTATCCCATGTTTGTTTTTGAGCCCTCCATGCCATGAGGCAGGCAGGATTCCATCACAGATGAGGATATAGTGGAAAACATGTCAAGGTTTAAGAATACACTGAGCAGCTGCTTGTATAATACCAGCAGTTACTGCTACCATACAGTCATCTATTGATGGATGACAGACAACAGCAGAATCAAGTTCTGCGAGAGCAGTGAAATTGGGCCAGACTGCCTGATCCAGCTTTCACCAGAGCACGCAGGTTGGGTGGCAATGACCACGGCCAGTCTCTCTCAAAATTATAGGAAAATGATCACTGCCTCATGGATTATTGTCAACCTTCCATGAAAAATGGAAGAATAATGAAGGGGACCAAATGAGAGATCAGTAGCAGTAAAGGATTGACTAGGTCTGGGAAAATAAGTAGAAGAACCAGTGTTGAAAAGAGAAAAGTTGTGATCAGAGAGCATATGCTCAACAAAGTGACCCCTCCTATCAATAACAGCACTGCTCCAGAGGGAATGATGTCCATTAAAGTCCCCCAGGATTAAAAAGGGAGATAGCAACTGTTCAATGAGATCATCAAGGTCTTATTGATCATATGTCACTCGAGGTGGACGGTGGAGAGAACAAACAATGATGGTATGACCCAAGGAAATACAGATAGCTACAACCTCCAAGGGTGTGATGAGTGACAGACAGGGTGGGCACATGCTGATCAACCAACAGAGCCACCACTCCATGCACTCATCCGTCACACAGCCTGTAATTTCTGTACAAAAAAAATTGCCAAAAAGTGACTGTATTGGCAAGTTTCAGAAATGTTTCCTGTAAGGAAATACATACAGGATGGTAGGAAGCAATAAATGTTTTGATGTCATCTAGATTAGAATGTAAACTTCAACAGTTCCATTGTATCAAGGTGGCCATTTTTAATGATGTGTAGGCAAACTGGCTGGAAAACCCTTCTGTTTACTGTCCTTATTCGAGGGAGATCTATTGACCTCCACAGATCCTGCCCTGACTCGATTGGGCAGGCCTTTGTTGTTGTAAGGGGATTCCAGTGACTGAGGATGCAAACGAATGATTGTTTTGCATCTTGAGGAGGAAGAAGAAGATGTATCCAAAGAAATGCCTGTACCTGGAACCAAAGGATGTGGATCTTGGGGTTTGTTGGAATGTATGGAAGGGACAGAGATGGGTGTAGAAGTTGATTCATCAACTTTTTTAACCATGGAGGTCAAAAAGCTATTACTTGTTCTGAGAACAATTCTCTTGGAGGCACAGAGAGATATATTTGCACTCCCATTTAATTGTGGATTGAAGTGGAGCAGCATGCGTCCGAGATGAAGTGGTGAACAGCAATTTTCAAGCCTCAGGATAAGTAATATTATGAACCTTAATTTAAAATGCTGCACCTCTTTTTCCTCCAACCATTTAGGGCAAGAACAAAAGTATAATGGGTGAAAGCCATTGCAATTAACACAATGTGGGTCCGTTTCACATTTATAGGCATCATGATCCTTACCACCACAATGAGTGCATGTCAGGGAACCACAACATGACGTCTTTGAGTGGCCCTACCTGTGACACTGGAAAAATCGGAAAGTTTGGAATGTACGGCTGTACCCTGCAAATTAGAAAATCTTCCTTGATGGTGTCAGGTGCACATGGTGATGTAAATGTCAAAACAAGAATAACTGTCAGCAGTGTAACTCCATCTTTGCAAGTGGAGATGCACCTCAGTGCAGAAACTCCTTGAGTGGAAAGACCAGCAAGAATCTCTGACTCAGGGGTATTCTTCAAATCCCTCTCAACAATAACTCCTCATAAATAATTCAAAGTAGCTGAAGTGTAACCTCAACAGGTATATCTTAAATTGTCTTTGAATGCAACAAGAGTACACTGTGTTGAGATGTGGATATTTCCACCAACATGCCACCAGAACAAAGCTTTTTTACTGACTTTTGAGAGACAGCAAGTCCCTCTAGTCCCTTTTAAATGAAAAAGGGAGACATTTGCCCTGAAGGTTTCTCTAAAAGTGAGTGCAGTATAATAAAATAAGGTACAATAGGTATTACAGATGGTGAAGATTGCTGCTCAGAAACTTCAAGACATGGTCGTTTACCTGTTTTTTCACTATTTTATTTAAATTTTTATTTGGAGGATCCATAGGAAAAAAGGAAATTTGGTGCTCACTGACCCCACCCACCATGGAGCCCTACAAGGGGACGCACTACAATGTCAACCAAGAACACTGCAGTAATGCCAGGGTTTCGTGAGCACTGTACCCAAACACCAGCATCAGAAATATTGTCCACAACACCTGTTGAGAACATCCAACACTGGTACTTGGTTGGACAAGCCAAATGACCCAAAGGAAGCCACCCATAGGCATTCAGTAATTCAAGGCCAAAGTGGTATGTTACGGTTGGACCCCTCAATCACCAGGATCCTCTCCTCCCCTTCACGGGTCACCATGCATGGCAAACACATGGGTGAATGTTTAGATCTCAGAGAACTTTAAATGAAAAAACAGAACCTTTCCTTGGAGGTCCCTCATCATATACAGGAATCCACACCAAGGGATTATTTGATTGTATCACAAGGTGATCGCATATCATACACAAAAATGTATGAGAAAAATTAGGTAGATTAAATTAATTTATGAAGAAAACAAAATGGAAGAAATTTTGTAAATTTAAAAATAATACTCTAATGAAAAATAAAACAATGACAACTTACTTTTGGCAAAGACACAAGGAATGCTCGAAACACTGGAGAATTCCTGGGTAAAAATATAAGATACATTGAATATTATCTTGTCAGTTGCTATGCAACAAAACACTTATTTTGTACTACAACACAGTACTTTAAACTTAGGCTACAATAATGTACATTTCAGTCATTATGGGTAATCTAATAAGTTTCTTCATATGTAGCAGAAAAAGTTTATATGTGGGGTATTGTGTGCAGAGATAGAGTACATTATATTAAATTATTTCACTGTCAATCCTGTCATATTCTATCTGATAACCAAGCATCTTGTACCAGAACTTGACCAGAACATTTTCATATTAAATAGTATGAAATATCCATTTCATTCCCTAGCTACCTGAGGTATGGAACAGTTGAACAGGAGGTATAACAACAATCTTACCATTGTGAACCAATATCCTGTAGCCTCATTTGGAGATGGAGATCCTTCTTGATGTGTCATAGTGTTACATGGGACATGTGGATGACATTTGCCATTGACTTTTGAGTTCTTGGACATTAATTTATTATAATACATCATAATTTGCAAACCATAGTTATGACAGAATTTACTAAAGGTTTTCTTCTTGTTTGTGCTGGGATCCCACACTGATCCATATTTCTTTGTTTTCAAATGTCACTAAGTAGAACAGATATTGCCATCTTGGAAATTCTAAATCCCAAATATAAGTGTGAGGATACTTGTTTAGGAAAGTGCTATTACATACAATAAGATTTTTTTGACATCACACCACCATCTATGAAATATCAAACAATGTCAAAATGTTGTTCTGATACATTCCTCATACAACCCTCTGTATTTCTTGCAACTTATTTAGACTCGACATCAATCATTTAAGAAAAAAAAATATTTTATTATGTTCAGATGAGAAAACAGTTCACAAGTTAATAAACTATCTTCATTCTTCACTATACTGTCAATATATTATTAAACAATATTTCTTTATTTGAGTACAAATCACAATCAAGTTGAAAAGTTAGTTTTACTCAGAAGCTGTGAAAGGTTATGCAAAGATTCTTACCACTTATAATTTCCCTTTCATGTTTATTTAATTTTAAAATATCTTTCATCTGACGTCCAAACAAAATTACCATTTGTCTCATCCTAATATGTACATGCTTGTCATTCTTTTATGTAATCAATGGTTCAACAGTTTGTTTTCAGAATCAATGACTAAAATATTATTTACTTTAAAGCTTGAAAGATGGGTTAAATACTAAAGAGTAAATACTTACAAAATACTATATAACTAGTGCTGTTTAAATCAAAAGATGACAATTATATATCTCACCTTAACTTGTGTGGAGGTATTAAAAATCCTTTCTCTGCAGGGTTGTAGCCCAATAATATATTCAAGTGGCGTAAAATTATGTGCTGAAATTTATACATTACATGATTTTAATTACCTCACATCTGACAATTATTCAGCTTTGTTTTGCTTTTATTGGAAAATGATAACCACTCAGTTAACCAAGTGACATAAAACTGATAAACCTTCATCTTTAATCTTCATGGTTAACTACCATCATCAAATTTGGAGAAAAGACACTTTCAAAAGAGAGTGAGATACTGACTGCCAAGTTAAAGTCATGATGACTTAATACAAACTGTTAAAAGAAAATTGAAACATCAAACAGGGAACAAATCCAGTTGTGATTAAGTCATCAAGCTTGTAACATAACAATTAAAATGTTGCTTTCTCAAATCACGTTTAGTTAATTCATTGAAAAAGGTTACTTCCACTTCCAATTTATACTACACAGTACAAACATTGCTCACATTTAAAATTCAAGTGCCCAACTTACATATGTGCAGTTATCACATATCAGGATTGAAATGCACAAGCTAATATTTATCAAACTTCACTGACAGATTCACGATACTTAAAACAAGGAATACACTGAATAATTTCACAATATTTTATTTACAAAATTTTCTAATAAATAGCTTTACAAATAAGATAAACTATAAATACAGATTCCAACTTGATTAAAGGTTTAGAATAATATTAAGTCATGACAGATATTACATATTCTAAGAAACTTTTATAATACTGAAATTTACACAGTTTGTTGTAGCAACGATGTCAACAAATATGCATATTATTTCTTTAGGAAACTGTTTATATTACCAATAAACATTGCTAATGTTGCTAAGTGACAGACATTCCATATTCTAAGAAACTTTTAAAACACTGATATTCACACAGTTTGTTGTAGCAGCCATGTCAACAAATACGCATGTTATTTCTTTAGGAAACTGTTTTTTATTACCAGTAAACATTGCTAATGTTGTTTAGATTTTGATTCTTTTAATAAACTAAAGATAATCTCAAGAACTTAACTAGATGTATGTCTAGATGTTCGTACTGCAGTCTGCAAAAGCAAAAAATATGCAAGTTGATAAAATTTAATCAAACATACTAATGTGTATCATTTTTTTAAACATGATACACCTGTTCAATTTTTACTATTCCTTATTGCTTATATAATACTCATGGACTTATACAGGTCCAAAGTTCAGATTTAAATGTTCTTACTTATGTTTAAATAAATCACTAACATAATTATAATCTAACTTCACAGGATGACTACATAACTTTGTATACTTACTAGTTGTTTCCAAAAAATAATAGCAAACTTCAATTTTGAAACAGAGAGCATTTAAATTAATTCAATTTGACACACAAACAAATATAAAATAAATTTTAAAAATTACTATTTTCACTCTGTTGAGACACTGTGCACATCTTATCAAACAGTCTGTATATCAGATACATTTAATTTGCTAAGAAAAGGAAACTTTAAAAAGTTTTAAAATGAGTTTTGACAGCTCACCTGGTTCCTTGCCATAGCCTTTTCTTCAGATGGATGAGAGTGATCTTCTCTAGATAAAAACTGAGGTGGTGAGGAAAGAAAGAAGGAAAAAACAAAACAAACCGAGCAACAAAATAATAAAAAAGAAAAGACAGAGAGAAAAAGAGAAAATACTTATATTAGTGCCAAGAATTAAGTTTTATAAAAAAAAACATAATTTTAATATAATCATTTCTAAACACATTTCTTACAATACATTATACAAGTAATTAAAAAACAATAAGCATTGTAACCATTATAAAATACATATATTTTGATGACAAAAGATCAGTAATATCTAAGATTCAGAAATTGGTTTAAACTGGTAAAAACACTGAAGTGCAATCTTCGGCATCTGATTAAAGTAGTTGAAAACCCTTGAAGAGAAAAGCATGTCAGTTAAACTGCTTAAAGCTGATTTAATAAACAGAATGTTAGAATATGGACTTAACACACAACAGGCAGAAATTGATCAAAACATTTAAATTTGCTCATTTTTTGTGAAAGACTACAAAAGTCTTTTTATCCATTTTTAAATATGTCACCAAGGATGGATGGAGATTACCTATTCAACCCCGTGTGTGTGTCTGTGTCAATAAAATTTCTAGAAAACAACTGAGAGGATTTAAACAAAAGTTAATACAGTTGAACCTTGTTATAACCCAAACCAAGGAACTCAGAGAAATAATTCACTATAACAGATGCTTGTTATAACCAATTGGCCACAAGAGGTTGCTTTCACAAAAACAAATTTGAATTTCATGATTACAATGCTCCACATTACGATTTTATGCATATAACACACAAATTAAGTTTGTTTGTTGTTTTTTAAATACTTTCAACTAAAGAGGACTATTTATGTCATCAATAGGTTGATACAGTATATCACTGTACCTGAAGAGACAAGATCTTACTTAATAATGTATATATTCTTGAAATGACAGCCACCTAAACACAGCATAAAAAACACCATGTGTTCAATCTGTAAGAATCATGTAAAAATGGTTATCTGAAATAGCATAGCTTTACCAGGCAATCAGTGGCACTTCTGCAATGACAGGGAACAGTGAAGCATCTCCATCTGGGCCTTCCAGTTTGAAAGAAATAATGTCATCATCAAATGGCAACTCAAAAAATAGAGTTGCATCATCTGTATCAACAAGGTCTAAAAATGATATCTCAGGCAACTCAAGGTGTCAGGAGAGACATTCTTTATCAGGGATCTCGTCAGAAGTTTTAATAGAATTATCATTTCCAGCAATAGCACTGACATCTCCCCTACCATGCTGGGACAAGCAGTATTTTTTATAGACACAGCTGGCAATTGTCAACTCAGTAACTTTCTGCCACAATGAATGTAACATATCAATTACATCTTTGATGATTATCATTGGTAGATTTTCTTGAAAATCAAGAGACACCAGCATTTTTTCTACACAACCTGCTTTGTGGTACAAGTTATTAACATTTGTGATTATGTTCTGGTCAATGATGACAAAAATACATGCCCTGGTTCATTGGCTACAGTTCTAATATTGTGATCAACAGGAGAAAGACAAGTTTTATCAATTTGAGGTTGTCAATAGCTGGGTGAGTTGGGAAACAAATATAAAGAATTTTCTTTTATGATATTGAACTTCTTATATTCTTTGTGTGTCCAAGTGCTGTCCATCCACACTGTTCTATCTGACTGATAATCAACAGGTAGAGAGTTCACATTTTTGAAACAATGCACCTTTTTATTTACCTATGAGGAATGGTGCCAACTTTTTTGATCCACCAATATTTACACACAATATCATAATGACACTTTCTTTGCTTTTCTTTCCTCCTTGACAGACTTCATTTTTGAATATAAAAATCTTAGCAGACATGAAAAAAATGACTCAGTTTCAACAACATTAAAAATATCTCTTAGGACACAGCCTTTGACTTGTGCCTTTAATGATGTTGACACACAGAATCATGCAGATAATGATGTTGACACACAGAATCTTGCAGATAATTATGTTGACACACAAAATCATGCAGATAATAATGCTGATACACAAAATCATGCAGATAATGACACTGACACACAATTATACAGATAACAATGTTGACACACAGAATCATACAAATAATGATGTTGACACACAGAATCATACAGATAACGATGTTGACACACAGAATCATACAGATAACAATGTTAACACACAGAATCATACAGATAACAATGTTAACACACAGAATCATACAGATAATGATGCTGATACACAAAATCACACAGACACCCAATCACATCATCTTTTACGGCAGCAGCCTCGCCATACACTAATTTAAAGGTGAAGCCTTTTGGAACTTGAAACATTTCATCCAAACACTGCTGAATTTGAAGTTTCAACAATTTAAGTTTTGCCCCAGTTATGTGGATTTTGTCCTGCCAAAAATGTCCATGTTCACTGACAATGATGGATATATGGATACATTTTCATATTTTTGAGAGCCAAATATAATCAACACTACATGACAGAGGTATGCTAACTACTGAGAGTCCCTCTAGTAGTTTGGTTTGGTTTCAATTTAAAGAAAACCTATTGGCTGTTCTATCTGTCCCTAATTTAGCAGTAACAGATTACCAGGAAGGCAGCTAGTCAGTACCACCCACCACCAAATCTTAAGCATAACTTTTAACAATGAATTGTGAGATTGACCCCTTAGCTGGAAGGATCATATTATGAATCAAGCACCATATCTATCAAGTCTTTATCAATTTTATTTTTTATTACAAGTATTTTTATCAGTTTAATTTTCAATGATTCCAGATGTAGGAGACAAGTCAAATTCTTGTCTGTTATTTACATATGTACTCCATTGGGTTAGTAACAGAGTTTACAATAGTACTGGTGATTCCAGGTTTCCAGTATTAGTACTCAAGCATCTCTAATCATACAACTTGACCAGTAAGAAATTCAACTGTTCTTCCCAGTGTGTTCTTGCGGGAAACATTTTTAATGTCAAACTAAATTGTCAATTATCTGTAAGTCCACACTGTATGACAACTATGGCAATGAATCAATTAAAAATCTAGGTTTTCTATTGGTTATGAATTTAATGGGAGTCAGCCTCAGAAAAATGTTAGCAAACTGTAATTCAGAAAATGTCAGAAGTAGACATGGGAAGTGGTTTCTCAATTTCCATTGATTACTCTTTTACCAAATAATATTAAAGAACACAAATATGCTGCTTCAGAATATCAAAGGTGGAATTAGATAATATGTTACTTTTTGTGGTTTTCTAAGGGGTGGACAAATAAATCCAGAAGAGGAGATGGCTCTGAAACAAATATCCAAATTCTCACACTTGGGGACTTTGAAGTTGTTTTTAAATATTTCCTTCTAATATTAATAACTTGAAACTTATAAAACATTAAAATTTGATTTATTATCTATTGTTTAACGTCAAGTTTGTTCATATATCATGATAATTAAGTAGTTTAATTAAATTTTGAATGTAACTCACCAAAACATCATAACATTTGCAGTTCGACCTGCTTGCATGATTTGGTTTAGTTATGCATGCATCTACCCAACATAAAATCAGTCACATAGGCACATTCACATTCTCTTCCAGAATGTGAGAGTACCCAGTTTTACACATT
Organism: Carcinoscorpius rotundicauda; assembly: GCA_011833715.1. NCBI lineage: Eukaryota > Metazoa > Arthropoda > Merostomata > Xiphosura > Limulidae > Carcinoscorpius > Carcinoscorpius rotundicauda. The sequence goes on along the minus strand of CM022392.1, from coordinate 65,669,944 downwards.
TCAAGTTATTGTCAATTTTGACAATGAGATTTGCTTAATAACTAGAATATGAACTCAAAATTACCATATCAAATATTTATGTCTATGAAAAACAAAGCTGAAATACCCACATAGACATTTATGCAAAACTCTGAATATGGAACATGTGATGATAGATATTTTTAGATATTATGTGGCAATAGATATGGTAACAGTATCAATATTGGACACCAATAACTGCCTATAATAGTATCAACTGCAAACCCTGGTCGGCAAAATGCTTAGGGACAATACAATGCTTGTGGTTTAATTTCCCCCAGACAGCTTAATATAGCTTTGTACCAAAAACAATAAGGTAGGTCGAGTGTAGTACGGGCTTGTTTCATAACTAGTCTTTCAAATGCTTTTCTACAGAAACAGTTAAAGCTGATATATAATAACCACTTACACATAAAGCTTCTATTAAGATAAAAGAAAAAAATATATTTTCAAAAACTTATTAAATTAATAAAATAAAGTAGCAACTTGAAATTAAATATTTCCATCAATAATAAAGTTTATACAGTTAAAAAAATTTAAAGTTATACAGTTACAAAGTTATAGAAGACACGGGAAAAAAAACAAAGAAATGAAAATGTTTGCTAAGGAACATTATTATGAACAACTTTCACTTTTATAAGTGATAATCTGTGGAATAAAATAAGAATGTACACAGTATGAACAACTAATATATGTTTATTATTTGTTTCTGCACTCTTTTTATTTAAACAGTAATTGAAAATATTTTGGCTTTAAAACATAAAAAATTCATATAAAAAGGCAAATAACTAACTAACCTGCATAAGTAAAAATACAAGCAAATGCAGAGTATCTTTGTCATGGTCTTCCAAGTCCATGACATGATGTAGAACCTGGTGAAAATGGTATTCCTCTTGAACCAGTTCTTTAAGGTGTCCATCTAAAAAAACAAAATACTAAAAGAAGTAACCAGTTCTTTAAGGTGGCCATCTAAAAAAACAAAATATTAAAAGAAGTAACCAGTTCTTTAAGGTGGCATTCTAAAAAAACAAAATATTAAAAGAAGTAACCAGTTCTTTAAGGTGGCATTCTAAAAAACCAAAATATTAAAAGAAGTAACCAGTTCTTTAAGGTGGCATTCTAAAAAAGAAAAATACTAAAAGTAGCATCTTAGATAACAAACAGACACTTCTAAATGTCTATGGTATAGAAACATATGGTAAGAACAGTTATATACCTGAATACCATCAATAAAACTGTATTAACTACTGACAGACACAGTGTAACACCAGTAAAAACTAAAACATTTTCATGCATCATAAGCTTTTTCTTAAAATATGATTGAAAATAGATCTTATAACGGTTTTAAACATATTAAAAATGAAACCAACATGTATTATTCTTGTAATAAAGTAGAAATTACTCAGTCTAGAAATTTCACCAGCAACCATTATAGAGTAGACAAACAGGGTCCAAGTCAGAGTAGAGATGTAATCTACCACCTTCACGAAATACACAAACAGGGTCCAAGTCAGACTAGAGATGTAATCTACCACTTCCATGAAGTGCAAAAACACAGATCCAAGTCAAATTAGAGGTATAATGTACCATCTTCATTCAGTACACAAACACAGATCCAAGTGAAACGAGACATGTAATCTACCACCTTCATACAGTACACAAACACAAGTCCAAGTCTATATGGGAAAAAATAAAACATATGTTCCAATTTGTTCCAATATTTGGTCAGAGAATCCCATGAGATGTTTGATCTTGGACTTGTGCTAATTGACAGGCACTCTTACACCCAGTAATAGCTTTACTTTGTAAATCACTCATGTGATGCATGTGTATACATGCATTTCATCTTCAGCATCAACCTGAGTGCATGTGGAAGACAGTAATTCCTACTTACACAATATCAGTCTACATTACCTGTGCTATAAGTTAGTTTTATCTTGAGTATAAGATCTTATATGAAAATTAAAGCTTATTCTACTGTTTTGATATAATAGTGACTTAAATTTCTTAATAAGGTCTTTAATTTTTTAAATTGAATTTTACACATACTACAAGTATGCTGTCTTCCTATGTGAAAACATGCACATATCACTAACTGAGCTTATTATCAAACTGAAAGGGATGAAGTGACCACAATCCATCATCTCTGATGAAACAGTGGGATTTGACAATTACTTTTACAATGCACCCACAACTTGTACACAAAAACCAAGTTTCTGTAGGAACAAGGTGCAAAACATGACACATTATATTCATAGTCTTGGTATACTTACCTCTAAATTACACCCAGCCAAATAAATAAATAAAAGAGTATTTCATTAGCAATGCTAAAAGGTTATATTTAGAGAAACTTTTTTTTCCTTTAGAAAGACAAAAAGATACTTTCCTATAATTATGAACAAAGAATTATTTTCTACATACAACCATGATCAATACCTGGGAAAAAGCTGTTTGGAAGATGTTGAAGGGAGGGTCCTCCACCAGGAGCACCAGCCAGTTTGGAACTTTTTCTTTTGAGAACAGGAGCAGATGACTGACGACTATAAATCTTTTCCTTGTCGGCTGTAATGTCAAGTTTCTAATATCTTAAAACACATATTTCTTTTAGCAGTGCATAAGTTACAGTTTAAATACTGCAAATAAATCACTAGCCCCAAAGACCAGTCCCAAGAATCTTACATTTGTTAATTAATTTTTTGTTTCTTAATAAACACAAATGTACATCACAACAAAATTACAAATCAAATTATACATTCATATTAAATTTAAAAAATATCCCAAACAATTAATCAAACATAGACATTTTTTATGGTGCTCACAGAGTGAAAAACAAAGATACCACATTTCTTTAGATTCTACTTGCTTAAAAGCTAAATATCTCACTGAAGATAAGTTTTAACTAATCAACATGGAAAAATTAGAGTGAGTGTGTCACTACTTCACTTTTACAGACTTACATCCAAAATTTAATTATACTACTTTGTTATCAGTGTATCTTCCTACAATTGGCATCAAAATATACTTTACAATACTAATTTGTATATTATTTAAATACTATTTTTTTAATTTCAAAAAGAAATATTAAAATTCTCAACCTCCATCAGTGACTCATATGATGTACTAGTACTATAAACCTCCATGTGTGAGTCATATGAGGTATTAGTACTGCAAACCTCCATCTATGATTCATATGATGTACTAATACTGTATAGCTCCACCTATGAGTTATATGATGTACTAGAACTGCATGCCTTCACCTGTGAGTCATATGACATACTAGTACTGTAACTTCCCATTTACAGATATTTTTTCTCTTACCTTATAATAGTGTAAGATTATTAAAATAATTAGAAATACACTAAGAAGCCACAATATAAAACTTGAACCTCTGTTATTCTTGCATTACTGTATTTGTTCAACCCACATGATAAGCCCTCCAATATCCTGTCTTTTACAAAAATCTATAATATTCTGTGACACTGCTATTGGACATATCTATAACTAAAAGAAAAAATATGTAGAAATTTAAGAAACCAGAGGGAATCTAAAACCACTCTGACTTCCAAGTACGAAACATGTCGGCTTTGATATATTAATTTGGAGACTCGACATTCTGTGTTAAAAAGACATCTATATAATATAAATAATCTCCTCCCAAAAATAAAGCTGACCAAAACCATACAAAAAGAAATAACATCAATCCCCCTCACCACCCACTGTGACCCACAACACCAAAGCAGTATGATCAAGGGAGGAATACAGACAATCTTAAAAACGTCTGAAGATGTATTTTTATTGGTTCAACTCTAAATCCAAAACCCAGTCACAGGGTACCAACATATATCCATGGGTAGGATGAGAGCTTCCAATCAAAGGGGTGAACTGCTTTGTGAGTGTACACTGCATGTAAGAGGATAACACATCATATACACCCCAGCACACTACTTCCTTACTTTGCACTGAATGTTCATAGCCATCTCTGTGTGCAACTAATTCAGGAGAATACCTCCTCAGTCAACTACTCCAGGTGCTGAGAACCGGATAGTGATAAAGAATCCCATACTTGATGAGATCTCAGTGGAGAGTCTGGAGGAATGTCATCATTAAAACAGTGCAATGGGTGATGATCAAACCCTCTTTTAAGAAGCAGACCATACTGATTTATTTGGTACAAGTCATGGCAAGAATGGGCAGCTATCCCCTTATGCTCCTTTTGATGAAAAAGTGACACAATGATCTACTTGAGAGTTATGTTGGAATTATTCAATTTCAATAAGGGAAAGAAGAAAACTTGTAACATGTGAAAATTATATAGTTATGTAGAGGGCAGCACTAGACAAGAACAAAAGGTATTTCTTATTTTACTTCATAGTTTAAATTTTAATTCATTGTACTTTTATGATTTCACTTCAGTTAGTGTTAGCCAAGAGAAAATAAGAAATAAATAATGGTATATTTCATTTTAAAGATCCTGAAGATTTTGTAAATGAAATACAAAAACTGAAAGATTAAAAGTATTTCTCTTTTCATCATGGAAACTGCATTGTAATCAAACTCGGTAAAAGTTTCACAAATTCATATGTAGATTTGTAGTATGAAAATGCATTATTAAAAAGCTTAATTTTTGTGTACAACATACTTGTAATGTTTACAAAAAGACTGGAAATGATCAACAAGATACACACAGTAAACACAAATATATTACATATAATTTCATGGTTACATAGTGGTTACAAGGTCTGTCAAACTGGCCAAGGTCATTTACTTAAATGAACATGGTGACAAAGACTCGAAGTTTGTGTTGTGTCCTCCAAACTTACAGTTCCATTCTCACAGCTGCCATTTCTTTAAAAGGTACTTCATTTCGTCCAGATATAATTCTCAATAACTTGGGAAAATACACATAACTGAGAACTTGTTAAAAGAGAAATGTACTGAGGATCTGGTCATACACAAATAAATTAAAAACAAAATAGTGGTCAGATGTGTGAATTTTAAAAAGAAATTAAAGTATGGAAAACACCTTCAAAATAATGTTTAACTTAAATTACATTTTTTTCAGATATTTAATAATGACCAGTAAGACACAGACTGTTGCTTATACTTTCCAAAGAATATTGTTTTCTGATATGTTATCAGGCCAGTAAACCCACCAAGCAAGCTCATAACCTGAAAACTATTTAACAAATAGAAATTAAGACTAAACCAAGAACTAAATGACTTTATACTTGTCATAGCTTATCGTTATTGTGATGACACTGAAAATATTTTTAATAAGGATAGAACTTTAAAAAGGCACCAAATACATACTGCAGAAAATATGTTTTCTGTAGTGTAAAACTATGTCATTGTTTTATTAGCTATACAAAAAAATACATCAAATACAGGCTACAGAGAATGTAAAATGTTTCACTACACTGCAAGAACTGTTTCTGTTCCATTACTATTTAAAATGATATCAAATATAGACTGCACAAAAAATATTTTATGCTGTAAAAGTCCAGTCTTTATTCTATTAGCTATGGAAAGAGCGCAATCCATTTTAATTTTCTTGGTTTTATCACTGTACTTTATACCAACTTTAACAGTTGGGATCATGTGGAAAAAAACAAACAAAAAACAAACAAACTGGAAGTCCATCAGGCACTTACCATAAAACTAATATAAACAACAATTGATTTAGTGTGATATACTGGTGTGATTCTAGACATTTTAGTTCTGTTAGGCTAAGCTAAGAATTATGTACTATTTAGATTTTAGATGCTTTTATTAAAAATATAATGCAATAAATAAATAATATTTATAAAACCAAGGAGTTCCCATACTCACTACATATTCTGGCTTGTTTACTCTTGAGTAAATATATTTGGCATTTTACTTAAGGCTTCTTGATTGACAATTTGTGTATCCAGAAATATGTAAAGCTTTAAAATGTACACTTTACAACACAATAATATATCTAGCACTAAAACAGAATTTCCTTTTTCTAAGCAACCTGTCAATAGCTTAAAAAGCAGTTTCTCATCAGAATAAACACTTTCATCATCAAAAGTCTGTCAGTTCTCAGTAACTAATGGTTTAAAGCAGAAAAACTTAATGCAGAATTTTAACACTTATATAGAAGAGAATCTGCTATTCTATTAGTTATAAACATTGGTTACACATTTTGGATGCAATACTGTAAAAAGTCATGAGTACTTCATCGCAACAGTTCAAATCTGGATCAGAGATAACTGTTAACTGAAACTTTGATGTAAGTTATGTACTATTATGAAGAATGACTTTACTGTTGAATGAAAGTTTAATGTAAGTTATGTATTATTGTAAAGAATGACTTTATTGAAAGTTTGATGTAGGAATGAAAGTAATACATTATTTTAAAGAATGGCTTCATTGTTGAGTGAAAGTTTGATGTATGTTATGTATTATTGTAAAGAATGGCTTTATTGTTGAGTAAAAGTTTAATGTATGTTATGTATTATTGTAAAGAATGACTTTATTGTTGAGTGAAAGTTTATTGTACGTTATGTATTATAGTAAAGAATGACTTTATTGTTGAGTGAAAGTTTAATGTAAGTTATGTATTATTGTAAAGAATGACTTTACTGTAAGATAAAAACGTTTGATGTAAGGTATGTATTATTGTAAATAATGATTTTACAGTGAGATGAAAAGTTTGATGCAAGATATGTATTGTTTTAGATTTTTCTATCATTAATTATATTCCAAGGGAACAAGTATTTTTGTTGTTGTTTGTTTGAGAATACATACTTCAGTCACAAGATAAAAACACACTTTAGTGAAGTGAATTTAAGGATTATGAAAGAATGATCAATCAACTAAAAAGCTTGTCAATTTGACAGTATACAAATACTACATACTTTACAAACAAATTCATGTATAAAAAAATGTTTTACTTCCTTAAGACATCATTTGGAACATCCTAAATCTAAGAGTTACTTTCTTTAGTCGTGTTCAAGAACTCTATCTGCTGTTTCATACCTTACTTTATGTTTGGATGTACCTTGTAGCTGACACACAAAGTATGTTTCTGTATTGTGATGGGAAAGAGAACTTGTGGCTGACAACTGGAGCATTATACACTTCATTTTGAGCTACAAAAAAAACGTAAATGCAGGTAGTTTGTACCTTATCTCAGTAAGTGAAGACATGCTAAGCAAATCCTGTCTTCACTTTCCACCTGTCACCATATTCACTTTATATTTATCTCCCTTTGTTTTTTCAGTTAAACCTGTTTTTAGCTCAATATTCCTCAAAAAATGGTTTAATTAAATCCGTATTATAAGATACAGTAACCAATGCTACAAGAGGACCAGATGTCTTCTTCTTCCAACCTTGATAAATTATTTTAACATATATAAAAACTTCAACATCATATCTCATTTCTTTAATTACACCTGTAACAAACTGTACTTACAACCTTTATCCTGTTTGTAAATCATTCCACCAGGTGCAGACATGGCCCTTTTATAAGGACACTTAATCCCTACACTGGCCGACAGAGATCGAGAGTTGGTCGAAAGAGAGAGGGCCTCATGAGCACGACTCAATTTCTTTTGAAATATCTCACTGTTCATATTGGTGTTTTTCAAGTCTGGAATTCAACAGTTATGTATTATAAGTAAAGAGAAATAATAATAACAGAGAAAGTCCAAAGAAAATCAAAACACATCAATCAAAGAACAGTTAGCAAAAGAATACAAGAATACAAGCAGACTTCATGTAGTCATATTTGTAGCATTAAACTTAACAGTAATATCACATCAATAACCAATTTTCATTAATTAGTTTATCAAATCTTTCCTGAAGAACAAAATGGAGAATTTATTTTTGTTATTATTTTAATGGTATCTTACAAGTTAATAAAAATTATCATCAGTAATAGTGATACAAGTGAATGTTACTACCAGTCACAAGATTAGCTGTACTGGTGAACTTTTTCTTTATACCTACAATAAGGCCTTCTGCTCTCCCTTTTTGGAACTACTACATTCTAACACATCTCTCATGTAACTCATCTTGCATCATTTTTAACCAGTATTAACATCATATGCTCATGCAACAAGTTACTACTTTTACACTCCTCGACCAAACTATCCCTTCAAAGTTTGGTAAACATGTCAGCTCCAGAGAAGTTTGGAGAATGAGTGGAAAGTGTGATTGGAGGCAGGTACCAATTGAAAATACATTTTTGGCATAGTAAAATTACAACTTCAAATATGGGATTTCCCTTCATTTCCAAGATTCAATAGAATTCCACACTGAATAGGATGAGAGACCAGTGTGAGGGAACAAAAAAAGTATCCCTGAAAGAATCCTAAGTACACCTGTGAGAATGAGAAAGAAGAAGAGAACTGCACCACTACTAAACCAGGTATATTCTTCACTGTTGTGTGGATGTGCATAAGAAATATAAGTGGAAGTTGAAAGAAGCACATCTAAGTGAAATAGAGTGGTGTGGCAGAAAAATGATCCTAACAAGAACAAGCAAAGGGAACTTAATCTTAAGAGAAAAGTAGTTACACAAGGATGTATACCTGGATGTAGTAGACCATGCTCAGTAAGTCAACAACGTATGAAAACTCCGCCCAGGATACCCTACTGTAAAATGAGGATCATACCATTTTCACCTAAAACCAAAAACCTGGGATTAATACTCCCATTGATTCCTGGTTATGACACAAGAATTATCTCTGATCTGGAGGCCGTGTCTGATTTATATCAGGAAAACACCATTGCTCTACTCTTGACTGAATAGTTATAGCCATCTTTCTGTAGAACCCTTTCAGGAGGTTAACCACCCTTCATGGTTAACCAACCCAGTGACTTGGAACTGAAAAAAAAATGGAAGCCATTACCATGGAGAGTCCAGAGGAATGTAAGCACTAAATACGGTGCAATGGATGATTATGAAATATTATTTTGAAAAGCACACCATACTGAGTTATTCACTTGAGGCAGGGCAGGGATGGGCAGCAATCCCCTTCTGCTTTACCCTTGCAGTCCATGGATAGTACAAGGTGGGATAAGCAAATTTATGAAATAAAATACTGCTATGTTATTCATGCCTGAGCAATTTTGTGAAACACCCCATCTCTATGGTGAGCATATGCAGCCATGGAAGATAAAGCACAAGCAACATGGCTGTGCAGAGCAGATTTAGAGTTCAAGAATACCTGGTCAGGCACCAAAGTACAGAATTAATTTATAAAGAATTAGAGAAAGACCCCTAAAAGAAGGAAAGTATGAATAAAAACTTAGCAGTAAGAAACACACTGAAGCCTGAAGAATGATAACAGATGGTAGACAAAACTCTGATTAAGAGGAAACCATAATATGATTAAAATAGTGAAAGACAAACATACTGTGAGTGGTCCACATGCCAGTCTGCATAACCTCCCCCACTAGATGAAAACTAGAAGCTAGGGAAAGAGTGAAGTGTCCACATCATGTGAAGAAGCATGTAACAAAGTAAAGAAAGAAAAAGGTAGGGAACAAAAAGCTAATTGAACCGAAACATGGATCCAATTGGTATGGGTTAAAGATGAGAGATCAGAAAAGCAGAAGAACTGCTCTGGGATAAAAAATCTGGAACACTTATCCTGAAAAACAGCAGTGTGAGCTATATAATAATGAAGGTTCCTGACAGGATACAGAAGCCTATCCACATCTGGTTGAGAGTAAAGATAAAATATAAAAGAAAAGGAAATAGGAGAAAATAATGAATAACTCTCCTACAATACTGAGGCTTTCAGAACAAAGAATTGTTCAGAATTAAGGAGAAAACAGGTAGGGTAATAAATGAATGGTACATGAAATTTAAATAGCAAACAAATCCAACCAAAACCTCGAAAAAACATCAAAACTTATTACAGAAGAAAGGTTCACGATATTTAGATGCAGAAATGTAGTAACAAGAATGAAATGATAAATACTGACATATGAACTAGTGAAATAAATAAAAATAAAGTTGAAAATTAAACACTTCATGTGGAAAAAAATTATCTGTTGCTCAAAACACAAGGCACACAAGAGTATGTCTTAACTCAATTACTAACAAATGAGAAACGATAGTTTGGGTGGGAATTGCAGAAGGGCATCACATGAGCATATCATGCTATTAGTAGTTAAGATGTGACACATGATGATTTCCAAGGAAGACATGTTGCAATATAACAGTTCCAAAAAACAACCACTCTTTGACTTCATCTTCCAGAAAAGTCTGATGCTACCAGAAATCTCAGAATGTTATACAGATTATAAATATTCATATAAAGCTGGGAAAATGAATGATTTATGTTTTACAGTGGTCAAAATAACATACATAAAGTGTAAAACAATATTTAAATAAAAAGATTACAGAAATGTATATACATTGAAAATGTTTCACAACATGTACATATTTGTACATATCTCATGTATCATCTTCAACATACATATTTTTGATGATGTAATTTATAGATTATAAAACACTTGATTGAAATTACAAAAGATTTGTGAAAAATTTCATACTAACTGAAACTGATTCAACTTTATTTTATAGTACAAGTATTACAAAAATACTTTTAAAAAATACTAAATTTTTACATATAATGGACGACAAATAAAACAAGAAATGTTTTGGATTTTCTCATATCTAAAGTAACAAAGTTTTTGACAGCTTAATGGATGTTAATATCATATTTACTTTGAAAAATTATAATGTGTTAAATACATTATACTTAAACAATTTTATATATAAAAATCAAGATGGAACAACGTGTATCTAAATTATATTTTAAAACTGTTTACTATTTTGTAGAAACCGTGACACCACCATAAGTAGGATATGCCACAGTCACACATTCAATACCATGAAGATGGATTCAAAGTGGAAATTTAGAATTTCCAAAAAGTAGATATTCTTGTACTTAATGTCACTGGAAAACAAATAAATAGCCACATTAACAATCAGAAAATTCATCAAAATTCATGGAAATAGGAAACCAGACTGGATCATGGTCAATACCAAGGATCACCAGTCCTCTTCAATACCTACAACCCGACTGGATCATGGTCAGTGCCAAGGATCACCAGTTCTCTTCAACATCTACAACCAGATTGGATCATGGTTAGTGCCAAGGATCACCAGTCCTCTTCAATTTCTACAACCAGATTGGATCATGGTCAGTATCAAAGATCATCAGTCCTCTTCAATATCTATATCACGGATCTTGCCCACTTGGCAGCCTAACCAGAGGCTAACTATCTTTCACTAATGACATTCTGGTCTACAGCAGTTGTTATAAAAAACTTAAAACTGAAAGGAAGGTGTAACTATCTCTTAACAAAGTAAGCAAACTATACAATAACCTAGGAGTGGTCATCAATCCTATCAAAGTCACAGTCATGTTCTACCCACTTTACAACAGAAATAGTGATGAAGAGAAGTTATCACCGTCCTTTTTGGGCACTGGTAGAAACACTGAAGTATCTTATGGTAGCCTTAGACAAAAACCTCAACTTCATCTACCATATTAACCAGAGCTATCAGAGGCATCAATACACTTAAAGTTACAGCAAGAAACATAACTAAAGAATGCTCTATCAAAGTCTTATCCACAACATCCTGGATTATAAACTACAAACAATGAGCTAAATAAAATGCAAAACACTTGTTTAATATTGGTCACAGAATATACTTCAGTTACTCTCACAAGACTCAACAGTGTCACAGAATACTAAGAGTTGTTACAATGTAACATTCCTTAAAAGGACCTCGGACTGCACAGGCCATTCATCCTAACACTGATCAACAGCTCCTTTGAGCTGGACAGTTCAACTACACAACAACAGACATTAAACAAGTATAAGAATACTTGAAAGGTGTCTCAGAAGAAAGCAAAAGGTGGTCAGGTGCTACAACCACAACGGAGATATTTAATATTTCCTGATATGGAATAAATATCTTATGCTACACTGGGATTTGTGGAAATCAACCGAGGCAAAGGAAAAGTAGAAGAAGCTTGTCAGTACCTAATTAAAGACTACAGTGAACTGTCATCTTCCATCCATGGTGAACTGTCATCTGCCATCATACACCCAAACTGTTCTTTTATTCATTAGATATCACTTAGGAAGGACAAATCCACCCACTCAGAATTAAGAATCTGGGAATGTCTAACTTATTTTATGCACAAAAACTCATAACAAGGAGAACTGTCTTTTATAAACTTACACTAACTAACAATAACTTAGTACATCAATAAATATTTCACTTACCTCTGGCATATGTAACCTCTCCTATTCTCTCTAAACTCAACTGAGCTTCCAAAAACAGTGTATCAAATCGATTAAGAAAAAAATCCCAAGTAATAAATCTGCGATCATACAAGTGATTATACAGTTGATAAATTGTATGAAGAATCATTGGGCGATCAATAATCATTGTGTCGAACTGTGCTTCAAGACACCACACCAGTAACTGAAATGCAAAATAGTTCAGAACTTCACATATAAGTCAATGTTTAGTTAGCTTTATCTGTCCAGAGCTCTGGTTTATATTCACCAATATCATCTTAACACAAAAAATCTTAAATTGTTTGAAGAATTACAGACTTAGACAACAAATGTGTAGGTAGATCCTTCATACTTTATACTTAAGAATATTAAACTGAAACTACTTAAGGGTTTTATATCTGGATACAGTCATCTTTAATTTTGAGTAAATAAACAATATAACCCATTGCCATATATTAAACTTATTTTGTCTGATCAAGCAACGAGATTTGACAATGATTCATATGGCATATCCAAAGTGTAGAGTGTATATTCACAACAAGCAGACACAAACCATGAAAGAACATTACACAAGAAACTTAAAATCTGGTAGAGATGCTTAAGTTCAATGTTTTTCAACACTTACTCAATGAACTGGGTAAGTAGTCAAATATGTTTTTCAACACTTACTCAATGAACTGGGTAAGTAGTCAAACATGTTTTTCAGTGTCAACTCAATGAGCTGGGTAAGTAGTCAAACATGTTTTTCAGCGTCAACTCAATGAGCTGGGTAAATGGTCAAACAAGTTTTTCAGTGTCAACTCAATGAGCTGGGTAAGTGGTCAAACAAGTTTTTCAGTGTCAACTCAATAAGCTGGGTAAGTGATCAAACAAGTTTTTCAGTATCAACCAAATGAGCTGGATAAGTGGTTGAACAAGTTTTTTGGTGTCAACACAATGAGCTAGGTAAGTGGTCAAACAAGTATTTCAGTGTCAACTCAACGAGCTGGGTAAGGGGTCAAATATGTTTTTCCAAACTAGTATCTTATTCAGACAAATGCCAAAAGAAATGCAATTCAGAATATCTAGAATGATATTTTCCTAATTTTTTTTAAAGTGAAGAGAAAACTTGGATACCAGTTAACACCACTGAATTACTAGAAGTATAGCTTGTGCAGTTCTCTGCACACATTAAAAGAGAAATAAAATTAATTTACATAAATCAGTTCTTTAGCATACATCAGTAAATGTATGAATATTATGTTAAATACAATGTTCATACAACAGTAATTTATGTCAAGTTATCTTTAACTAAACTAATTTTCTATATCTCTACTACACAAGTTTCTTTGTGTGTACAGATGTCTAAAACTTCAAGTCATATTCAGCACTTAGTCACTATTGCAAGAATACTATATTCTTATCAAAATAATGTTTATCAAGATTAATCATTATAAGCTTGTTTATCAAAATGTAAAAATGTCTCTCAATTTTATCCTCCAATTTTTTTTTATAGTTAAGTAAACCTGGCTTCATATTTTTGTTTTACAGTCTCAACATTTTTAGAAAATATAAACAATTAAACAGGCAGAAAAGAATGTATAAATTTCCTAACATAAAAAAGTGTAGGCATAAAAACCTTAAAACGCATAAACATAAAAATAATCACTGATCATTTACAAAGAAGTAAAGCCAAACTCACCTTCAACGAAGACGTTTTAACAGATTTTAAATTCAGTAAAGCTCTCTGTGCTACTATTGATTGAATATCATCAACAGATTGCACAAAATAACAAAAAGCATTGGCCAGAGAAGACTGTAGAAGGGGACTGTTTTTTACAGTTGAAGATTCGATGAAATGGGCAATTACTGTAACTCTTTCCACTAGAACAGAAGTGAAATATCTTTGTTCATACAACTTACACTCATATCATCAAGATACACTATAAATACAAATCAATATGTTACCAAAAGTACCAGGACTTTATATTTCCAGCTATTAATGGCCTTATTTCTACTGCACTTGAAAGTAAAATCGAGACTGAACTGATGTGTAGTTCATAAAATTTAATACCTGCTTGAGTTAATTGACAATTTCTGTGCACTTCTGAATACATATTTACTTACTGAATGGCTTAAGCTATGAAATTAAATATGTCATTCCAAATTATAATTTTACTAGCGTGAAATAAAAAATAAAACAAGACCAGAAAAACTTTTGTATTTACTCTTTTATTTTTGACACGTTGTAACTTAAGTAACAACAAAAAACAATTTCATAACAAATTTAACTCAAGTTCTCACTTCAAACTTTAGTATGTAAATACCTCTCTTCCAGTTCTCACTTCAAACTTTAGCATATAAATACCTCTCCTCCAGTTCTCACTTCAAACTTTAGCACCTCTCTTCCAGTTCTCACTTCAAACTTTAGCATATAAATACCTCTCCTCCAGTTCTCACTTCAAACTTTAGCATATAAATACCTCTCCTCCAGTTCTCACTTCAATCTTTAGCATATAAATACCTCTCTTCTAGTTCTCACTTCAAACTTTAGCATATAAATACCTCTCTTCCAGTTCTAACTTTAAACGTCAGTATATATATATACTTCTCCTCTAGTTCTAACTTCAAACTTTAGTATATAAGTACATCTCCTCCAATTCTCACTTGAAACATTCTAAATTAGTCAATGTAATGGAATAAATTCAGCTCTAGGTATTACTTTCTGTAGCAACATAAAATTGTGAAAACTATTTACCATTCCATATAGTACTATTTTGCACAAAGAAATGCTCTAAGATCACCACATAAAGGATAGATACTTCCAAGTTCTGGAGATCAAGTCTTCTGATTGGTTTATAACAGAGAGTAGGTGAATTACAAATGTAGTTTGGCCTCCTCAGACAAATTCGTTTCTGATATGAAAGTGTCTAGACTTGTTTAAAAAGACTCATCTTTGTTTTCTGAGTCATCCGAAACTTACTGATTCCATGTTTATTTGTTTTCTGGGTCATCCAATTCTTGAAGATTATGTGCTTCATTGATCTCTGGGTCCTTCAACACTTGTTTATTGCATATTTCTCTGTTTTCTGGGTCCTCCAATACTTGCTTATTGTATGTTTCTCTGTCTTATGGGTTGTCCAATACTTGATGATTGTGTTTCTTTGCTTAAATTTAAATCATCTTCATCCATGTAAACGTTTTTTTTCATTCACACCATAGTAGTTCACTATTCTTAAGACAAAAGTGTCATTATTCAGTTATCCTCAGTAAGTAATGAGTTTAATTTCACATAATGTGTTGTTTCTTTCGGTCCACTACTACTGCTACATCTGTCCTTACACACACAAGTTCCTTAAATCTCTACTTGTTCCAGTTAGCTGGTAACTGTGTAATACATTGAATTACCAAACAAATGGCCAACAATAATTTATTCACAATTCAACTTTTCACTCAGGGATTACTTTAAACAGACTGACAAATCAGTGTTGTTTTATACATAAGATGGTACTAAAACATTATAGTCTAGAAGTATTATTGTTACCATAATATTAGTCTTATTACTTTTAGTGTTAACATGAACTCATTCTTTACATATAAGTAAACAAATGTTATTAAGAATCAGGAAGGAGAAGTATGTATAAGTGGAATCGGTCTGAAAGACTAAATATGTCAGGAAGGACCAGTCTGTACAAGTAGACTCAGTTCTGAAGGGCTTAGAATGTCAGGAAGGACCAGTCTGTACAAGTCAGGGTTTCCCAACCAGTAGGTGCGACACCCCAAAAGTTTGCGAAGTCTTGGTAGGGGAGTCGCGTAGCCTTGTTAGAAGTAGCTTGGGATAACATTAATTTTATTTCATCAATTACATTTTCACGCTTTTGCATTTTTTTTTTTTTGGTGCAAAGCAAAATGAGTGCTACGTTAGTTCAATGTCATTAGGTGATATTATGGGTGTATGTATGCCTTCCTATGAGTGAATGTGCCTGTGTCTGCAACTGTATGTATGTGTGCACTAGTGAATAGCGAGTATGTGAGTGCACGCGCATGTACGTATGCTTGTGTGTCTGTTTAGCTGTGATTAAGTGTGTGTGTGTGCTCGCTGTCGACACGTGAGTCACATGTCTGTTGCTGATTGATGGATGACGAATCGCATGACTGGCCACACTCCCTTCCCTCCCAATACTTACCCCATCATTACTCTACCTGCACCTCCACAATTAGTCAGTGTAAGATCTACAGTTGCCAAAGCATTCATTATTCAACATTTTTATTTTATTTTAACAAGGAGATAAATGAGCAGTTGAGGTGATTTGTGCCCATGGCTAAACAGCGCAGATACTCAGAATGCCACCTCAACATTGGCTTCACCACTGTGCTCGTCAACGACAGCATCGAGAAACCATGCAGAGTCAATGAAACCATCAAAACTAAAGCGTCATCTCGAGATGAAACATCCAGAACACGCAAAGAAGGGTTTTGATTTCTTCAAATGGCATGAATGGTGTCTTAAAAGCTAAAGAATCGAAAGAAATGGGTTGTTTCAGTAGAAGAGTGCAGCCGTAGTGGATGCTTCATATGAGATTGCATTCGAAATTGCTAAACAAAAAAGCGTCACACGATTGGAAAAACACTTCTTAAACCCTGCATGACGAAAACAGTAAATCTTATTCTTGGAAAAGCCAGTGCAAAGAAGATGCAGCAAGTATCCCTGTTAAATAATACTATACAGAGGCGCATTTCTAAAATGTCTATGGATGTGAAGGAACAGGTTTTGACTGAAATTAAGGGTACCCCTTTGTTCTCCTTTCAGCTTGACGAGTCAACAGATGTAAGTTCATGTTCTCAGTTGCTTGTCTTCATGAGATACATTAATTCAGGTGACATAAAAGACGAATTCTTATTCTGCAGTGCACTTGAAACCACAACCAAAGCTGATGATGTCATGGAAAAAGTTTCAACTTTTTTTCAAGACGAAAATCTTCAATGGGAAAACGTGTGTGGGGTTTGTACGGATGGAGCACCGGCTATGCTGGGATCGAAATCAGGATTCCAGTCGAGAGTGAAGAAACTAGCACCTCAAGCAAAGGGCATCCACTGCATGATTCACTGATATGCTCTTGCTAGTAAGGCTCTCCCTGCCTCTCTGCAAGAAGTGCTTGAATCTATAATCAAAATTGTAAATTATGTAAAGACTCAAGAACTCAACACTCGTTTATTCAAAGAACTATGCAAAGACATGAATAGTGACCACAAAGTTCTTCTCTTCTACGCAGCAGTACGTTGGTTATCAAAAGGAAACATTATTAATTGTGTCTTTGAAATGAAATATGAAATAAAGCTATTCCTGGAGACTCAAGAAAGGAAAGATCTTGTAGCTCACTTCGTAGATGAAGCATGGAATAAAAGGGTTGTGCACCTAGCCGACATTTTTGACCAGCTGAACAAGCTCAATTTGAAGCTTCAAGAAAAGGAAATACATGTTCTCCTTTTTCAAGATAGTCTTCAGGCCTTTGTTTCCAAACTCCAGAACTGGCGTCGGAAAACCAATCTTGGAAACATCGCTATGTTTGAAAAACTTTGTGGAGTGACAGATGAGTCTCAGATCCAACAGGATCTGTTCCTCAAGGATGAGATTACCAAACATCTTCAGTCTCTAGAAAAAGAAGTCAAGCATTACTTCCCTGAGCTATCACAGGAACAGGAGGCCCTGGTAAGGAACCCATTTTGTACTTAACTTGATGTATCCAGCATCCCAGATGATATCCAAGATGAATTTCTGGATCTAAGGAACGACTCTTCAACTCGTGATCTCTTCAAGGTGAAATCCGTGACTCAGTTCTGGTGCGTTATGTATCAGTCGTACTCCAAAGTCAGCATGATAGCTTTACATGTTCTTGTTCCATTTGCTTCTGCCTACTTATGTGAGGCAGAATTTTCCACTCTTGTCAATATAAAAACAAAGAATAGGAACAGATTGGATGTTGGAGATGACATGAGACTGGCTCTAACAAACGCTCAAACACAAATTTCAAAGTTTGCTTCTGAAATGCAACATCAGGCATCTCACTAGCTGGGTTGGATAGCTGTTCAAACCTATGTTAATATTATTTTAAGAAAAATATGTTCTTTTTGTGAATTCAGGTTGGACCAATGTGATTTAATTTGCTAATAAATAATTACAGAATTTTTAAATTTTTGTTTAGATGTTTCTTTCCCTCTCCTTCACAGAAAATAAAAGAAAAATTAAGTTGCTGATAGTAAGCCCTAAGTAGGTGGTCACATGGGTTTCAAATTTTTAGGTAAGAGGGTCAGGAGTGCCAAAAGGTTGGGAACCCCTGGTATAAGTTGACTAAGTATATGAAGAAGGAATCAGTATGGAGTACAAAACGTTATACTAGCACCAGGTAAAATAGTGAGAAATGTAAAAAAAAACTTAATAACCAACAAAACTCACAGATTCCCAAGAAAAATATAAACATGTAACACTTCTGAAAAATCACAAATTGCTGCATATCTAACTAGTGTTAACATAATCAAATAGCCTGACAACCTTAAAAAGCAAGTATGTTATGAAACTTATGTAGAGTATAAGGCTAATAAAGGTGCTAGCACAACATATTATTAAATAAATTACCAAAAAATTTAAATAAAAAGATTTTTCATTAAATTAACAAAACTGGGGTGCATTCTCAAACTGCTTTCTTACCTGCAGCAAATCTTGTTCTCCAGCTTTTACTATGAAAGCCATCTTCAACAACTTTCCAAAACATGTCAGCACCACAAGGCAGTGTAACACAATGTAACAGCAGTGGGACAGCAATCTGGGATATGTGGGAAAACTCTGTCTGTAGAAGCTTCCATATGCTATCAAATTAAACATGCCAAAGTTGAAGAAATTCTGTATTTATAACTACTTTATATCTTTATAGAAAGGATTACTCTGCAGTGAATTTAAGTTATAAATAATCTCATCCACTTCATGAAAACAAGAACCCACTTGAAGTAAAAACTGTATTCTAAAGACATCTGGTATAAGTATTAAAACTTTTATTAAAATGCAAGACAGCATTTTCATCTTCTTAGGTTGAAATCATTAATCTGAGAAAGTCAAAACATTGTTCTGTACTTTATTTTAATTGAAATCTTAATACCCATACCAGCCATTTTATGAATAAAATCTCAATCACTATTCATACAGTGACTGTATCTTTCAGTTGTGGATACAACTACCAATGTATGTTACAGTAAATTATAAGGATCCTCTATTATATCTTACAACAATAAGTACAGCTACTAATGTACATGTCATAACACAGTTATAAAGGCTCTCTCTAACTTCTACCAATGTATATGTTATCACACAACTTATAATAATCATTTGTGTTTCCAACAATGGGTACAGCTACTAATGTACATGTCATAACACAGTTATAAAGGCTCTCTCTAACTTCTACCAATGTATATGTTATCAAACAACTTATAATAATCATTTGTGTTTCCAACAATGGGTACAGCTTCTTAAGTACATGTCATAACACAGTTATAAAGGCTCTCTCTAACTTCTACCAATGTACATGTTATCACACAACTTATAATAATCATTTGTGTTTCCAACAATGGGTACAGCTTCTTAAGTACATGTTATAACACAAATTAAAATAATCATTTGTGTTTCCAACAATGAGTACAGCTTCTTAAGTACATGTTATAACACAAATTAAAAAGGCTATCTGTAATTTCCAACTGTAGGTACATAAGATAGATCAATGTGTAGTATCATGCACATATTGAAATCACTCTATGGAAATACAACTGATACAACTCCTGTACACTTCCAAACAACAGCTTGTTATTGATCAGGTGGGCAAACAAAGAGTGATTTCAATAACCACTTGAGAGTGATCAACTGGGATTTATATGTACAAACAAAATATGATTTTAATAACTTCTTCAAAGTGATCAACTGGGTCCACTAGATTTATATATACATCTTGAGATACAACTCTAAAGTTTTAAACTGGGAAGGCTTACAATGATCCACTGGAAGATTTATATACATTTCTAGATATACAGCTTTACCACATTGTGATCTACAACAATTCATACAGTTCTTGATAAACAAGTTCACTCTAGAAACATTGAAAGGCTATTTGTTTTCAAAATATAGAACAAAGCAAAATTTTTTATTAAATTTTATAAAAATAAAACCAAAAATAGCATATAACTAAATTCCCACATACAGCATGTTGAACTGAAAGCTTAGAAACTAACACATCCTTTCTATTTTGAATTTACATTATAATCATCACTTGTATAATACATTTCTTATTCTTTTGATGCAGCCAATAAAATTTAGAATAGAAAACATTGGAATAATAAAAAACACTGGCTCCTATAAATAATGGGTTGTGGGTACCATATTAAAAATCCTTCGTGGTTCTGATCAGCTTTGTTCATTAAAATAGAGTAGTAAAAAAGGATTAGTCTGTAAGTAAACTCAGTCAGTGAAGAAGAACCAAACTGTATTAATTGACTCAGTCTAAAGAAGACTTAATATGTCAAAAAGGACTTGTTTGTGCAAGTAGACATATCCTAATGAGTCAGAGGAAGAAAAAAATTAAGTAATATTAAACATTTACACCATCTGTTAAGTCTCTCACCTTTCAACAAGAAGATTCTCTTGACACCATATTAAGAAACCTTTATGGTCTTGAGCTGCTTTATTCAGGACCTCAGCATGGAGACACATCAGTTTCAGGCAAAAAAGCAAATGGTAAAGAACATCTGGATCATCAAAATTAGCCAATTCCTGAAAACATAATACAGCATAAGTATGTATACAGCATTTTCTAAGGTTCCAAACTTGCAAGTGTGTCAAAATAAACTGGCATCTTCTAAACAAGTAAAATGTGTCTAAGGTTTTGCAACTGGTACCGGTCCCACACCATCAATACTGGCAGTACTAGTGGTGGTTTATGGTACAACATATGTTGAGAATAATATATGTTATCAGGTCCCATCTTCAAAGTTTTGACCAAATGCCCCCTCTGGTATTTCAGCTTTGCTTTGCACATAATTATAAATGTTTGATGTGGTAGTTTTAAGTTCATACTTCAGTCAATTAGCAAATCGTGTCCTGAAAACTACTAAGAGCATGAGAATCTGAATGTGCCTGCATGATTGATTGCACATTAAGTAGGTGCTTGCATGATTAACCCTGAGCACTTGAGCTTGTCAAAGTGCGTATGTCATGACATTTCAGTGAGTTAAGTAAAAAATTTAATTAAACTACTTAATTATCATGGTATGTGAACAAACCTGACATCAAGCCATAGAATATAAATCAAATTTTAATGTAAGAAAATATAATCTCAACTTCCCCTTGTGTGAGAATTTGGATATCTGTTCTTCAGCCATTTCTCCTAGATTTTATTGTCCTAGAAAACTATGAGTAATGCAAAATATTTTCTATAAGTTTGTCATCAATATTCTAAGAATATTTTTATATTCTTTTATCTTATGAGGTCAAAGAGCAATAAAAAAAACTCAGAAACCACTTTACACGCCTACTTATGACATGCTTTAATTTCGTTTGCAAACAGGTTTCTCTGCATTGACTCCTATTAAATTCATAACGAATAGAAAACTTAAATTTCAACTGATTCATTGCCACAGTCATCATACCATGTAGGCTTACATCTAACTCACAGTTTAGTTTGATGTGAAAAACCATTTTCCCAAAAGAACATACTGGGAAAAAGTGATAAATTTTAACTGTTAAAGTCTGATGATTGGAGACACTCGAGTACTGGTACTGTTGCTAAACTTGGTTTATCTCCAGGGATTGAACTAAAGTAATTTAAAATGTGTTAATCATATTACTGAGAAAATACTTTTTATAATTATAATTACATTTCTGATTAAAAAGTTATTCCTTACAGACACACACAAAAATTATCATTACCAGAAATAAAGCAGCAAATAACTTCATGTGTTCAACAAAATAACACATCAGTAGCACCCTCTTTTCCATGTAACATGCAATCACTACAAAACTGGGCCGAAACATACCAACCAACACTAGCAGTTGGAAAGACAGAACGGAAATGTAAGAAGATGCAAGTGCCTACCAGAAGTACATTTTCAGTTTGGAGAAATTTTAAATTCTAATACAATATCTTACCTC
The DNA here is from genome assembly GCA_011833715.1 of Carcinoscorpius rotundicauda. Lineage (NCBI taxonomy): Eukaryota > Metazoa > Arthropoda > Merostomata > Xiphosura > Limulidae > Carcinoscorpius > Carcinoscorpius rotundicauda. Next base: position 65,647,461 of record CM022392.1, on the reverse strand, counting down.
CACTCACAAAAAAAACTAGAATTCCACACTATGTTGGGAGAAGGTCTGGTAAGATTATTCCCCTTTAAACAGCACTAAAAGGAAAATCATGGAAAGTACAAATAAAAGTCAGCACACTCATGGGAGACAACATTACTTCTGAGTTAAGTTATACTATTCACTCACATGAAAAAGTGTTACAAAATGGGAAGAAACAAAACAGGGACCTCCTCAGTTGAAACATGTACTCATCCAACCAAACAATTGCCACATTTGCCAGGAAACAAAGTCCAGGGAATGGTAAAAGAAAGACAGCAAAGTGGAGGTACATCCAGTCCATCACTAGACAGCATTGAGAACTTACATAGCTAGTCCACTTCCAACCATCACCATATCTTTCAGGAACCAACATCTGTGGCATGACAGGAAGAACAACAAGGCTAACTACATTGACAGTACACCAATGGACAACTCTCAACTGAATAGAATGGACCACACTCAGCAAGAAGCCACCACAGTCCACCATCTCGGTAGTTACTAACTAGAAAGTAGCAAAGTCTCCCATACACCACTGGAAGACTGAAGAAACAATGCATTGGAAAGTCCTATAGAAGTCTGTACCCAATATAGTGCAATGGGTGACTGATACCCAAAAATGAAAAACAGATCAATCCTGTAACATGGATTGTTTAGGATGGATAGTAATTTCTGTCAGCTTTAATAATGTTAGCCCATGAGTGTATGGTCCAGGATGAATATCTTTATGAAGCAAAACATCATGAGGCATTCTACAAGTGATCTTGCAGAACATTCCATCTCAACAGTGGGCATATATGGCACACAGATTTTACAGTGCAGATTTAAAAATAAGTGAACCTGGTCAAACAATATTCAATCCTTAGTAGGATCCACTATGTGATAAAAGCTCCTCCAAAGAAAATGAAAGAAAAAAGGAATAGTTACCTACCCAGAAAGACAATGTGGAGTACCAAATAGTGATGTGAGAAAGACAACACCCCACAGAAGAAAAAACAGCTAGGTAATGAAGATTATGAACACATACTGGCACTAATAATATCCTTCAATAGATGAAGGAAATGAGCAATCAGGGACATGGTATGGCGACAAATGTGATTGGAAGATATAAAGAAAAACGACAATTTTGAAGTGAAAGGGAAGAGTAAGCCAGGTGATCAAACTGGTAATTCCAATCCACAAGAGTAAAATGGGAGAAAAATCATAGAAAAAGGAAAGAGTCCAATGAATAAAGAATCAGGAGTGAGAACCATGGAAAGATTCAGTGTTTGCCATGTATCAGCAGATGGCTCTGACCAGAAAGAGGAGTCAATCAGAATCTGAATGGTGAAATATGGCAGGAAGGTTGAATTACCCTTCCAAATACCCAAAGTTCTAGGCAAAAAAGCACAATCAAGGAAGAGGACTATATGGGATCTGTGAACAAGGTATGGTGGGCATAAATACATCCAAACAACAACATCCATATCTCAACAAGAGAAAGCAATGGGTCATCAGGGGGAATGTTAAATAAAAATAATCACTTGTACTCACCTTTGAACCATTTATTAGTGGTAAATAAATAACAGTGACTAGTACTCATCTCAAAACCACTTAATAGTAGTAAATAAATAGTAATGACTAGTACTCACCTCAGAACCATTTATCAGTGGTAAATAAAATGCAATGACTAGTGCTCACCTCCAAACTATTTATTAACAGTAAATAAAAGGTAATTACTAATGCTTACCTCAGAACCATTTATTAGTGGTAAATAAAAAGTAATCAATAGTTCTCTCTTGAAACTATTGATTAGTGGTAAATAAAATGTAATCACTAGTACTCACCTTGGAACTCATGTCATTTAAACAAAATATTGCTTATCCAAGAATACAGAAATCTAGTGATATTGGCATGTAAATAAAGATTCTAAGAAAATACAATCATGAATTAACATTACTTCCAATTGAAAAAAAATATGCTGAATAGAAACTTACTTTCAACATGAAATATAATAACTGCAGTTGAGCTGGTAGCTCATCAAAAGTGAATTTAAATTTTCCTTGTGAAGTGTGCCAAAACATGTGATCATCATCTTGTTGTGGAAGTACTGTCTGATCATTCTCATCTACAAGGGTGGCTGACGTTACATTACATTTAGCCACAGCTGGAAAAGATGATAAAACTAAAAGTTACTTTAACTGTCTTTTTAAAAATAATTTCAAATGAAAATTTCACTGAAAATACAACTACCACTCACTTGAAAATTGTACTTCAATATAAAGATTATTTATTAAAACCTTTCATTATGGGTTAAAAACAAGCCTGCTGAACTTTTCAATAAACATAAATCAGTCTGCCTGTTCATAAAACTTTTACCCTCAGCACATCTCACATTTCATGAAAATATGATTTTAAAAATTACATTTGAAAATAATAAAACAGTCATACTATGTGTACAGTAGTATATTATCCAAATAATGTGAGAGGATGGGTATTACAATCCAGTTAGTGAGCGTCTGTCTACGTTTCCAAGTCCATATCTCAAAAGTTAATAAATCAGTGTACACAAAAACTTTACACATGATTGAGAGTCAGCATGAGATCAAATATGGTTCAGATTCTTGATCACTTTGAAGTATTTTTATATTGGGAAGATATGGGATTTTTATGCTTTTAGGTTAATAACTCCATAAAGTGTGATTGGATTTGTACCACATTTCTCAGATACTTTAAGATCAAGACTGTTCATCACAAAACAGAAAAAGGTCCATATCATTAATCATTCTGGATCTGAGATAGATTTTCTAAGTTTAAGAAGGTGAAAGTTGATGTTATCTAATATAATCCATATAACCTCAAAAGAAAGCAGTATGGCAACAGTATGCAATCTCTCTGATTGGTCATGTTTATAACAGAGATGATAACAATTATTTAAAACATTAATTATTTGTTTGATACCTCTTCATGCCAATAGATAAAACGTACCTACATCATCTTCTGTGAGAGTAACTGCTCGAGCATAGGCTGTAACCACCTGCTCTGTTGGCATTATAGCCACTGTGTCCAGTTCTGCTTCACACTCCTGTACTACTGCAGTCATGATTGGTGGAAGTGAGTCCCCACCTGGACTACCCAATGATTTTTCCTCCAAGTGGGTAACTTCACAAGGCTTTAAAATCTCTAATGACACAGTTTCTTCGTTTATCTTCTGTTCTCTTTCAAACAGAGGAGAACTAATCTTTCTTGGGTCACTTTTCCTACTAGCATGCTTTGGAGAAATGCCTGTGAATCCTTCTGATACGAGCGGTTCTGACGGAATCTAACGTCAAAACACATTACAGAAACAGGCTATAAATCTTAATGTACCTTCAATATCAAATCCTCTCAGATTCAAGTTTTAAAAATTTACAACATAAACTTGAAATGTTCTGTTAACTGCTGATAAAACTGGATTACACTTCATAAAAAATACACTTTATTTTCATACTACTACACAAATAGAAGAGCATTAGTAACGTTTTCTCAAGTAGGTTAATCAGAAAGTAAAACATCATACAAAAGGATGTCTACATTCCTTTATCTTAAGTAGTTTTAAACTCATAACAGTATATTTATAACTAAGTTTCATTACCCTTTGAACTGTATCTAACGACTACTTATGCTATTATAAGTTGTTACTCATTTGTGAAGCATGGAGATCATGTTACACTATTGAACTGTGTTACCTACGAGCTGCTCACACACGTCTTGTGAAACATAGAATAGATAAGTCTGCATATAAAGGTAAATTACCGTGCACCTTATGAACATAAATTAAGGGATTTCTGGTCTTCTCTAAAACCAATAAGATGCAACTTCAGTGATGTCAAGAAAATCCACTTGTAGAGAAAAATATACATATAAAAATGGCTCGATTGGGCTGAGAAAATATTTTATGTAGAGGAGCAAACGTTTCGACCTTCTTCGGTCATCGTCAGGTTCACAAAAAAAGAGGTAACTGACCACGTTTGAAAGGGGTTGTGTAACTGAGTGTCAGAATGTAGAGGGCGTGCTTAGATGTTTGAATATATAGTTTTATATTAGTTATTTTATTATTTATTATATTATTTTTAATATAGGTATAAAGATGTTTGTATTGGTTTATCCTAAAAACATAAAAGAAATCACCTTCACACGTTTTTGAACACTGCAAGTCAAATAAACACAACATAACCATAGAAAACACTCAAATACTAAATAAAGAAACAAACATAAACATATGCAAAATTAAAGAAGCCTTACTTATACAACAACTTAAGCCAAAAATAAACCAATACAAAAAAAACACCTTTAAACCTATAATAAAAATAATATTATAATAATAATAGAATAAATAATATAAAATTATATATTCAAACATCTAAGCATGCCCTCTACATTCCAACACTCAGTTACAAAACCCTCTTCAAACATGTGGTCAGCTATTGGTCAGTTACCTCTTTCTTTCTTTGTGAATCTGAAGATGACTGAAGAAGGTCGAAACATTGTTCGCTCCTCTACGTAAAATATTTTCTCAACCCAAATGAGCCATTCTTACATATATAAGATGCAGTTTTGACTAAACAGTGGAACAAAATACATTTACACAACATGAAACATCTAAATAAAAACAAGCTATTAAAACATGTTGTAGCATGTGCTACTATGTGAAAAGCTGCATGCAGTGCACTGTCATATGTCAAGGTAGAACAATCCCAGTGATTATTAAGGATCTTTTCAAATAACTCACATAAAACTATAATGGAAACTTCTCAGGAATAAATCAGCATTTTGATAAAGAGATGCTATCACTTATTGTTCCTCATTTACCACAAAATTAAACAATGGACCATCTGTGCCCCAGAGTTTAACACTAAGTCTGGGAACTTAGTGCCAACCCACCAGGAGGAACCCATAATTGATCTTTTACACTACAGTTTCAACACATTTTTTATTTCTTGGTAGAAATATGTTTAAAATTCAATGTTCCAAGTGGATTTTTTATTAGTATCTCTGTGTGTTTTTGATAAAATGACAGTTGCTCTGTAAACACACAACATACAATTTCATATTTCTCTTCTTTTGAGAATTCTTGAGTTTTTCTTTAAAGTATATGCAGAATCAATTATATTACACTTTAGTTTTATAAAAGTTTAGAGAAGTTGTTCACCAGTAATTTGACTTCAGAAGATATGTACTGTAGTTTATGACTGATTTATGTACAAAAAAAAGGAAACTTGAAGTGAAACTTAATACTTTACAACATCAGCATAAAAACAATATTATAAACAACTTACAGTTCAGTGTAAAAAAAATTTTAACCTGGTTAACTTAAAGCTTGCCCTAGATTAAAAATCAGCAGGTGTTCCACCCATAAATATAATCAGTAGCTCTACTTAATGTATAAAAATTATTATAAACCTCACATTTACATGCAGAGAACACTCTGTAACACTGCAAGAAACTACTGGTTTATCCTCTTTGTTCCATACAAGCACTTAACCACCTGCTGGACAAGCCTATGTACTCCTTGGCACAAATGGGGACATTTAAATTTATAAGTAAATTAATTTTCAGCTCAGTTTCAAAAAGTTATCCTTCATAGTATGAAACAAAACTAGTTAGAGAATAAATGAGTCTTTTATTTTGATTTTCTGTGAATTTTTCTTTACAAAGTTGAGCTGTCAATCTACATAAAGAAACAATGGTTATATATTTAAGTTCATGGTGAGATAAAATCATATTTAACCCAATCAGAATCATCACATTCATTAAACACAAATATAGGTTGTTCATAAAAATTATTTTACTATATTATATTACTTTTAATTTTTATTAAAATATTTTCATACTAAAATAATTACAAGAAAGGTTTAAAAGAAATGTGTTTCAACACTGTAATATTGTTTTAATATAACATAAGAACATGTAACATTTTAGGGGGAGGTTAAAACCATTAGGCTACTTTAAGTCCATATGGGGCTATTAAGGCTCCTGGACAAATATGTTACTAAACACTTACATCTGACATAGTAACCTCCATAATTGGGCAGAAGTATTCTATCAAAGCCAAGGCAAGCTGATACCATATGGAACAAAGCTCACAGAAAGAACATTGGGAGTCATCTGTCTTTTCTTGACATGCATGTATACCCTGCCAAGGTGCTTTAAGCATGTTTCTCATTACTGTCATGGATTGTTGAGCCTCCTTCCCTTCTAACCCTCTGTGGGGTGACACCTCTTGTAACTCCAACTTCAGAAAAAAAACAAACTTGCAATTCAGTGCATTAAATCATAATATAAACAACAAAAAAATTTTTCTATAATGTTCAAAAGTAAACTTAATCTTAAATATAGAGTATATTAAATCCAGAGATGCCAACTATTTCAAATGACTGAGCGTAATGATTCTAGACAGAGCCCTTTATCATTTGCAGCTACTAGGCCTGACCAATGTCTCTAAGCTGTTTATTATTATATTATTATTATAACTATTATTATCTATTACTGCTATAGATTGCTCATTTATAACTGTGTTTTGTGTATTTAATAAATAAATTTTAAAAAATTATTTTCAAATTATGTCTTATTTAGTTCAGAGTAGCAAACATACTGGTAAAACAACATTGAACATGCACAAACAGTAAGCAGAAAAAGTCTTTGTGTAAGGACTGGTTTATATCATGTTATGACACTTATTGTAATAGTCTTGCAGCTGTTGCAGCCTTTGCTTTCATGAGAATATCTCTGGATGGTTGGGAGTTGTAACAACATAGTCCATTTGACTGCATACACATCTTGTGTGTTATAATACTGCTCAAAACTGAAGTGCTCAAGTTTGGTCTGAACTTGCTTTTGTTATTAGTCACTAAACTAAATATCCTTTCACTGTCAGCATTAGAATGGAAGATTGTAAGAATTCCAAGCAACCCTACACAGAATGTCATACTTCTGGTTGCCATTTCCATTCTTAACTGTAGACAGCTGAACCCAAAACTTGTCAACATTCAATTGAAGGACAGTGTCTGAGAAAATATCAATTTGATAGTTCAAATAGTGCCCTTCCAAATTGTCAATAGCGTTGTGCTCATGTGTATTGACAAGGACAGGATACACGTCTGTCAAGAAGCGTAAAGAGAAATCTTTGCTGACATTCAGTTTTGGATCAGCAACCTCTGCGTGAATCAGAAGTTAATCATTTACAGTGAAATGTTTCATCATGTAATTTGTAGCTGCAATACAGTATTTCTTGACACTGGTGTAGAAGCTGATCAGGTCCAGGTCCTTTTCTTATTTAACAATGTATTCCTTCGCAGCATTTCCAGTAGAAACTGCATCATCAGATTTGTGTACAAATTCATTGTTGTAGTCAAGTTCAGCAATGCTGCCTTCAAGATATTCTGGCTTGATGCGTTTTACAAGTATATTTTTAACTTGTGTAATCAGAGTTCTATGCATAATGTGTATGCAAGGTTATTCTCTTTGCAATATCAAATTGGCTTGCTCAAGTAGAGGAATTGCAGACTGAAGAAAAAGACAAAATAACAAGTTCATTTTGTTGTACAAGAAAACTGTTAACTTGTCTAACTTGCTCTACGCATAACTTTTCTTGGTTACTTCCTGACCAGCTTTTCTTTTCTTCTCTTTTTTCATTGATTGTCTCTTCTTCAGTTCAAGGTCAGACTGCCTAAACATATATTGAGTTGTATCAAATGTTTCTTTGTCTGCTTTTGGAGACTGTTGTCTTGTGTCCCTGTATGGCTGAGAGGATATCCTGACTTTTAAAGTCTTGCTGCCTGACTGAGCTGCACGTTTAGTATTTTCACAATGAAAATACTTCTTCAATGGCTTCCACATATCCAATATTCTGTTGAGGCACACCCCAATTGACAGCCATCTTGTATTAACAAGTTGAAGAAATTTTCTTGTTTCTTTATCATACAGTTCTTAAAAACTCTTTGAATTGTTGTTTTCTGCTAGCACTTTTGTCCAGAAAATAGTAGATATCTATCAATATATCAGAAACTTGGCAGGGCAGTTCTCTGGAAGCTTTCTGGGCAGCAATATTCATAAGGTGACAGGCACAGCCCATGAAGTAAATGCTAGGCTGTCGTCTTGAGATGTGTCCCATCACACCTTTACCTATACCAGACACAAATGAGGCATTGTCTGAAGAAAAACTAAGACAGTTTTCCCATGGAATTTTCCTCATTGTCAGTTTGTGGTCACAGAAAAATCGATGTGACACACTGTACAAAACGCATGACTGTCACTGACTTTTGATGCAATGACCAGATATTTAGCACTATACTCTTTCCTAAATTTTTGATTCACAGTTTTAGTCCTTTTAGATTTGCAAGAAACAAAACAATCTGGTGAACGAGGCCTCCTTTATTCTATCTTGTGAACAACCACATTGGTGTTTCTATGCCACTTAGAAAACGAGAAATACGTATTTATGTGAGCGCTGATTGGCTGACAAATACTGATGACGTAACTATGGATTCCCCCACGTACCCAGTACATTGAAGCACCGCACTCAAACTATTGGTAGGTGTCGGAGATACAAATATTTTTTATTATTTCAAGCACAAACATGATTATCGCAAGTAACCATTTGGACTATGCCTTTTATTTATTATCAAAATTTATTTGTATCTCACTAGAAATTTTCTTTTCACCCCTCTCAAGCCCTGGGGGAGCAACTTAACACTTTATTGTATAGGCTTATATAATATATAATAATTTGGGAGTTGCAACAAGTTGTAATACTTGTCTGTATGAGTGTATAGTCATAATGTACACACGTAATGATTACGCTCAAAATGTAATAGTTGGTATCTCTGTAAATCTACAGCAGAACTTGAGAATAGCAAGTGTTAATACAGTACATGAAGTTAACAACTAATGTTACTACAGTACTTTAAACTAACAGCTAGTGTTACTACAGTACTTTAAACTAACAGCTTGTGTTACTGCAGTACTTTAAACTAACAGCTAGTGTTACTGCAGTACATCAAGCTAGCAATTAATGTTGCAACAGTATTTGAAGCAAACATCTAGTGTTACAATAGTATTTAAAGCTAACAACTAGTGTTGCAACAGTACTTTATGCTGACAACTAGTTACAATAGTACTTTAAGCTAACAACTAGTGTTATAACAGTACTTTAAACTAACAACTAGTGTTACGACAGTACTTTATGCTGTTACAACAGTATTTTAAATTAACAACTAGTGTTACAACAGTAATTTAAGCTAACAACTAGTGTTACAAAATTACTTTAAGCGAACAACTAGTGTTATAACAGTACTTTATGCTTACAACTAATGTTACAACAGTACTTTAAGCTAACAACTAGTGTTACAACAGTACTTTAAGCTAACAACTAGTGTTACAACAGTACTTTTAGATAACAACTAGTGTTTCATCAGTACTTTTAGCTAACAACTAGTGTTACAACCATACTTTAAGCAAACTAGTGTTACAACAGTACTTTTAGCTGACAACTAGTGTTACAACAGTACTTTTAGATAACAACTAGTGTTTCAACAGTACTTTTAGCTAACAACTAGTGTTACAACCATACTTTAAGCAAACAACTAGTGTTACAACAGTACTTTAAGCAAACAACTAGTTTTACAACAGCACTTAAAGATAACATATTCTTTGTGACAATTAAAAACATAAAACTACAATACCCTTGCTGTTTGGAAAATTACCTGTTTAATGAATACATCTAACATGAGAATAAAGCAATTAACATTAATATCCATATCAGAACTGCCCTCTGCAGGCTGTTGTGGGCAATTAATCTCTGTCTTGTGACTACATACTCCATCAGAGTCAGGCCACAAAATATTCCCCTGAGTGACAAACTTTTCCGAATTAGCTTTCCCTGACTCTGCCCCTTTAAAAGACTCGATGCCTGATGAAAATAAGCAGAGCAAGAAGTTCAAAGGAAAAGGTACTTCAAGCATAGTCAAAACCTACAAGAATAAAAAACATACAAGTTCTTGGAGCCCTTTTTTTTTTAACAAAATATTACTTCAAGTAACCTTAAAAGCAGAGAAATAGTACAAATTTCTTCAGCTTTTGCATTATGTGTGTTTTCTCAAATACTAGTCTTTATCACAAAAACCTTAAAATATTTGACTTTCAAGTTATTATCTTCCAAATAATATACAAACAAGGTAAATAAAAACTGCAAATTTAAAAAAATTCACAAACTGAGATTGTTAAAAAAGTAAGGGACATGGCTAGAGACCCAGTAGATATTATTTACTCAAACTACAAATCTTTATTTTGGCTCTATGCTGTTACCTAGAATTACATTTGATTGAGTGAAAATAGGGATTTATAGATTGAGTAAATAATATCTACAGTATCTATAGCATTATTTTCTAACTTCTTTTACAATCCTTCTTGGTAAGTTTTTAAATTCCAAACTTTTTATTAATCTTGTTTGCTAGTTTTTTGTGCTCAACTTTGGACAAAAGATTAATTTATATGAAAGTTAACTTTATGCACTGTAATGATAATAAACATAACTAGTAGCTAGCTGACATAGTTCATGACGATTTACTGTAGCTAATAACTAGTTGATCAAATTAATTCAAGATGTAAAATGTTAAGCTGCAGGTGAAGATTATCATGGAGATTTATTTGGGAATACAGTAAAAATTTATAGTTTCTATGCAATTAAGTTCTCCATTTATAATGCACAGCAATTGACAAATATTTGCCTAGACTACAACACAATCTCCACTAATCAAGTAGAGATTTTACCATTACACAAGCATTATTTTAAATAAAACAGTTATGTCCTAAACATCAATTTATATAAACATTCAAGTCTCTTAAAATCATTATTTTATGAATTTATCTAATAAAATATAATACTATGTCAAATGTTTGTTTTTTTTTACTCCTTCACTTCATACATATTATAAAGGGTTAACTCCCTTAAAACACCAACTGTATAGTGTACAAAGCATTGAGTATCTACATGTTACAGTAATCTTATGTTCATCCATTACTGGATAATTCTTCTTTCAGCCTATATGTAAAATTTTTAAAGGACAAAAATATATGTACAAAAGCTAATTTCAATGTGCACTTATAACATCATTTACATTAGTATTATGATGCTTTTAATCTTATGTAGAATACAGAAGAAACAAATCGACTTTTGAACACCCCCATAACCTTCAAAGTATGTTTGCTTAATATTACACAAAAGATTTAGGTGCAATATACCAAACTGTTTGTGCTGTAGTGTGGCAAGAGAAACAGCATTTGTGAATAGATTTTTTTATTCTCTGTAAGATTAACATACGTTTTTTTTTGTGTATTTTTCTATGTGTACAACCTTAATAGTCAATATTAAAGGTTTCAAAGTGTTGCTTGAACTAAACCTTTACTATTTAAGATGCTTTTTACCAGAATGTCCTATTACGATTTTGTGAAACTACCATGGTTCATGATATTTAGAGAATAGCAAAAAAGCAAAAAATCACAATTGTAAAGAAGCAATACAAAAACAGGTTGGCAGACAGAAGTTTACATTTTCCTTACTCAAAAGTGTATTTCAACCAAATATGCACCTTTCCATACAGAATTCCTTCATGCATCTGCCTATGAGATTTGCATGAAATTAGTCTAGAGCTAATTCCCACTAAAAGATCCCATGTTTAAACTGGTTAATGATCAGTTGAACATAGCAGTTGTTATAATATTTTTTAGTAAACTTGAAAATTTGACAACTTTTGTTAGATTACTCCAAGTCACCTTTTGACATGTTTTTTTGTTTCATAAGACATCAACTTTTTAAATCCACATTAATAGCTTTTGAGAAATACTTGGATATATGAGCTAGTTTATTTATCTTGTCATAAGTGCTATTATCTTAACCCTGAGACCAAAGTATCTCCATACTTAAACAAAATATGCCAAAAGCTATTCTTCCCATATTAGCAAGGAATTACCATAAGGGTAACTTCTGTTAAACTACCAGAAAAAAATAAGTATTTCTAACAAGCTCTACTTACACACAGGAGCAGACTTAAGGAGGCACTATTCACACATGGATGTAGCCACAGCTGTATAATACTAACCTGTAACCACTACTGTGTAATACTAATCTGTAACCACAGATATCTAATAATGACCTGTAACCACTGTTGCATGAGAATAACATGCAACCAATGCTATGTAATACTACCCCGTAACCACTGCTGTGTAATACTACCCCGTAACCACTGCTGTATAATACTACCCCGTAACCACTGCTGTATAATACTACCCCGTAACCACTGCTGTGTAATACTACCCCGTAACCACTGCTGTGTAATACTACCCCATAACCACTGCTGTGTAATACTACCCCATAACCACTGCTATGTAATACTAACCTGTAACCAGTGTAATGCCTGTTCCTGAACAAGAGGTGAATCACTTTCAAATCTTATACTCAAAAATTTGTACATCTGGGTTGTGTTAAGACCAAGAGGGCTGAGGTCTGGATCTAAGACTTTGCTAAAGTAAAGAAAAAGACAATGCTCATTAGTAATATTATTCAAAATATTAATAAACATATATAAGATAAGACTGAAGACAAGTACACAGGGTAGCCTTGAATTATATAAGATACTTGATGTTCAGTCAATTACAGTAACAATATCCATCATATTATCTGTACCTAGAAGGATAGCATATCTTCATTTAAAAAAATGACATAGCCTGTGGCAATACATAACAAAATACACAATCCTTCTAGGTGTAATATGGATTTATCATTCAGTGATAGAAGAAAACGTAAAAGGTGCAAACCATAATGCTACATAACATTATATATATTTATAATATTGTGTTATGAAAGGAAATGTTTTTGCCATGATTAGTTCTGCTGTAAAAACTGCTCACATAACTGACAATAACATTGGTGTCACAGTTAGTAGTTTGTTTGTTTTTTAATTTTGTGAAAAGCTACATGACAGCTATCTGTGTCAGTCGTCCCTAATTTAGCAGCGTAAGAGAAGAGGGAATGCAGTAAGTCATCACCATCCAATGTCTACTCTTGAGCTACTCTTTAACCAACAAATAGTGGGATTGACCATTACAGTATAATGCCTTCAAAGCTGAAAGGGCAAGCATTTTTGGTGCAAAAAGGATTCAAACCCACGACCCTTGATTACGAGTCAAGAGCCATAACCACCTGGCCATAGAATTATTGTTTTAACTTCTCAGTACTCTTCATGATCAAACTTTTCATTAAACACATTTGTTCACTCTGATGGCTGCTTATACAAATTATAATTAAAAGCAACCTTACAGCTTATATATAAACCCTCAATATATTATCATCCCACTACATTACTAAAACTTGAGATACACTAACAATTAGTAACTCAGGTGATTCAGTCAAGAAAACAAACAAAAGGTTGCCTAACAAACCTTACAGTTAAACACATTACACAATAACAAACAATAATCCACAAGTGATTACACCAACCAAAACAGTATATTCTACATATGAGCATCTAGTGACCATCCAACAAAAACAAAAATAAACTAAACCAAGTAGTTTATAAAACATCATTGTTTACAGCACATAAACCAAGTGGTAATCTAAACAAAGTAATTTATACAATTCCTCTGTTTAGTGTATAAACCAAGTGATAAACTAAACCAAGCAGTTTACACAACACCACTGTTTAGTGTATAAACGAACTAATAAACTAAATGAAGTAGTTTAAATAACACCAGTGTTTAGAGTGTATAAACTAAACCAAGCAGTTTACAGAACACCACTGTTTACAGTGTATAAACCAGTTTATAGAACATCACTATTTACATTGTATAAACCAAATAATAAACAAAACCACCAATTTATACAACACCACTGTTTACAGTGTATAAACCAAGTGATAAACAAAACCACCAATTTATAAACACCACTGTTTACAGTGTGTAAACCAAGTGATAAACAAAACCACCAATTTATACAACACCACTGTTTACAGTGTGTAAACCAAGTGATAAACTGAACAAAGTAGTTTATATAACACCACTTTTTAGTGTATAAACTAAACCAAGCAGTTTATAGAATGCCACCGTTTACAATATATAAACTAAGTAATAAACAAAACCACCAGTTTATACAACACTAATGTTTACAGTGTCTGAATCAAGTGATAAACTAAACCAAGCAGTTTACATAACATCAACTACATCTGTTTCAGTTTGCAAACCAAAAAAGTTATATAACATCAACTACAGTTGTTCCAATACATAAACCAAACAGTTTATATAGCATCAACTACATTCATTAAGTGTATAAACCAAAAAGTTTATATAACTTCAATTATAGCTGTTCCAGTGTATAAACCAAGCAGTTTATATAACATCAACTACAGCTGTTCCAGTGTATAAACCAAACAGTCTATATAACATCAACTACAGCTGTTCCACTTTATAAACCAAACAGTTTATATAACATCAACTATAGCAGCTTCAGTGGATAAACCAAACAGTTTATATAACATCAACAATAGCTGTTTTAGTGTACAAACCAAACAGTTTATATAACATCAACAATAGCTGTTTTAGTGTACAAACCAAACAGTTTACACAAGATCAACTGTAGCTGTTCCAATGTACAAACCAAACAGTTTACACAAGATCAACTGTAGCTGTTCCAGTGTATAAACCAAACAGTTTACACAACATCAACTGTAGCTGTTCCAGAGTAGAAACCAAACAGTTTATATTACATCAACTACAGCTGTTCCAGTGTAGAAACCAAACAGTTTACACAAGATCAACTGTAGCTGTTCCAGTGTATAAACCAAACAGTTTATATAACATCAACTACAGCTGTTCCAGAGTAGAAACCAAATAGTTTATATTACATCAACTACAGCTGTTCCAGTGTAGAAACCAAACAGTTTATGTAACATCAACTACAACTGTTCCAGTGTATAAACCAAACAGTTTATATAACTTCAATTATAGCTGTTCCAGTGTATAAACCAAGCAGTTTATATAACATCAACTACAGCTGTTCCAGTGTATAAACCAAACAGTCTATATAACATCAACTACAGCTGTTCCAGTGTAAAAACCAAACAGTTTACACAACATCAACTACAGCTGTTCCAGTGTATAAACCAAACAGTTTATATAACTTCAACTATAGCTGTTCCAGTGTACAAACCAAACAGTTTATATAACATCAACTAAAACTGTTCCAGTGTATAAACCAATCAGTTTACACAACATCAACTATAGCTGTTCCAGTGTATAAACCAGTTTATAGAACATCAACTACAGCTGTTCCAGTGTATAAACCAAACAGTTTACACAACATCAACTACAGCTGTTCCAGTGTATAAACCAAACAGTTTACACAACATCAACTACAGCTGTTCCAGTGTATAAACCAAACAGTTTATATAACATCAACTACAGCTGTTCCAGTGTAGAAACCAAACAGTTTATATTACATCAACTACAGCTGTTCCAGTGTAGAAACCAAACAGTTTATGTAACATCAACTACAACTGTTCCAGTGTATAAACCAAACAGTTTATATAACTTCAATTATAGCTGTTCCAGTGTATAAACCAAGCAGTTTATATAACATCAACTACAGCTGTTCCAGTGTATAAACCAAACAGTTTACACAACATCAACTACAGCTGTTCCAGTGTAGAAACCAAACAGTTTATATAACTTCAACTATAGCTGTTTCAGTGTACAAACCAAACAGTTTATATAACATCAACTAAAGCTGTTCCAGTGTATAAACCAAACAGTTCATATAACATCAACTAAAGCTGTTCCAGTATATAAACCAAACAGTTTACACAACATCAACTACAGCTGTTCCAGTGTATAAACCAAACAGTTTACACAACATCAACTACAGCTGTTCCAGTGTAGAAACCAAACAGTTTATATTACATCAACTACAGCTGTTCCAGTGTAGAAACCAAACAGTTTATGTAACATCAACTACAACTGTTCCAGTGTATAAACCAAACAGTTTATAGAACATCAACTACAGCTGTTCCAGTGTATAAACCAAACAGTTTACACAACATCAACTACAGCTGTTCCAGTGTATAAACCAAACAGTTTATATAACTTCAACTATAGCTGTTCCAGTGTACAAACCAAACAGTTCATATAACATCAACTAAAGCTGTTCCAGTGTATAAACCAAACAGTTTACACAACATCAACTATAGCTGTTCCAGTGTATAAACCAAACAGTTTATATAACATCAACTACAGCTGTTCCAGTGTATAAACCAAACAGTTTATATTACATCAACTTCAGCTGTTCCACTGTATAAACCAGTTTATAGAACATCAACTACAGCTGTTCCAGTGTATAAACCAAACAGTTTACACAACATCAACTACAGCTGTTCCAGTGTATAAACCAAACAGTTTACACAACATCAACTACAGCTGTTCCAGTGTATAAACCAAACAGTTTATATAACATCAACTACAGCTGTTCCAGTGTAGAAACCAAACAGTTTATATCACATCAACTACAGCTGTTCCAGTGTAGAAACCAAACAGTTTATGTAACATCAACTACAACTGTTCCAGTGTATAAACCAAACAGTTTATATAACTTCAA
Source organism: Carcinoscorpius rotundicauda (assembly GCA_011833715.1). NCBI lineage: Eukaryota > Metazoa > Arthropoda > Merostomata > Xiphosura > Limulidae > Carcinoscorpius > Carcinoscorpius rotundicauda. The sequence continues at coordinate 65,630,789 of CM022392.1, read as the reverse complement.
TTATAGCTGTTCCAGTGTATAAACCAAGCAGTTTATATAACATCAACTACAGCTGTTCCAGTGTATAAACCAAACAGTCTATATAACATCAACTACAGCTGTTCCAGTGTATAAACCAAACAGTTTACACAACATCAACTACAGCTGTTCCAGTGTATAAACCAAACAGTTTACACAACAGCAACTATAGCTGTTCCAGTGTATAAACCAAACAGTTTATACTACATCAACTACAGCTGTTCCAGTGTATAAACCAAACAGTTTATATAACATCAACTACACCTGCACCAGTGTTTAAACAAAACAGTTTATATAACATCAACTACAGCTGTTCCAGTGTATAAACCAAACAGTTTACACAACATCAACTACAACTGTTGCAGTGTATAAACCAGTTTATAGAACATCAACTACAGCTGTTCCAGTGTATAAACCAAACAGTTTATATAACATCAACTACAGCTGTTCCAGTGTAGAAACCAAACAGTTTATATCACATCAACTACAGCTGTTCCAGTGTAGAAACCAAACAGTTTATGTAACATCAACTACAGCTGTTCCAGTGTAGAAACCAAGCAGTTTATATAACTTCAATTATAGCTGTTCCAGTGTATAAACCAAGCAGTTTATATAACATCAACTACAGCTGTTCCAGTGTATAAACCAAACAGTCTATATAACATCAACTACAGCTGTTCCAGTGTATAAACCAAACAGTTTACACAAAATCAACTACAGCTGTTCCAGTGTATAAACCAAACAGTTTACACAACATCAACTATAGCTGTTCCAGTGTATAAACCAAACAGTTTATACTACATCAAATACAGCTGTTCCAGTGTATAAACCAAACAGTTTATATAACATCAACTACAGCTGTTCCACTGTATAAACCAAACAGTTTACACAACATCAACTACAGCTGTTCCAGTGTATAAACCAAACAGTTTATATAACATCAACTACAGCTGTTCCAGTGTAGAAACCAAACAGTTTATACTACATCAACTACAGCTGTTCCAGTGTAGAAACCAAACAGTTTATGTAACATCAACTACAACTGTTCCAGTGTATAAACCAAAAAGTTTATATAACTTCAATTATAACTGTTCCAGTGTATAAACCAAGCAGTTTATATAACATCAACTACAGCTGTTCCAGTGTATAAACCAAACAGTTTACACAACATCAACTACAGCTGTTCCAGTGTATAAACCAAACAGTTTATATAACTTCAACTATAGCTGTTCCAGTGTACAAACCAAACAGTTTATATAACATCAACTAAAGCTGTTCCAGGGAATAAACCAAACAGTTTACACAACATCAACTATGGCTGTTCCAGTGTATAAACCAAACAGTTTATAGAACATCAACTACAGCTGTTCCAGTGTATAAACCAAACAGTTTACATAACATCAACTGCAGTTGTTCCAGTGTATGAACCAAATAGTTTATATAACATCAACTACAGCTGTTCCACTGTATAAACCAAACAGTTTATATAACATCAACTACACCTGCACCAGTGTTTAAACAGAACAGTTTATATAACATCAACTACAGCTGTTACAGTGTATAAACCAAACAGTTTACATAACATCAACTGCAGCTGTTCCAGTGTATGAACCAAATAGTTTATATAACATCAACTACAGCTGTTCCACTGTATAAACCAAACAGTTTATAGAACATCAACTACAGCTGTTCCACTGTATAAACCAAACAGTTTATAGAACATCAACTACAGCTGTTCCACTGTATAAACCAAACAATTTATATAACATCAACTACACCTGCACCAGTGTTTAAACAAAACAGTTTATATAACATCAACTACAGCTGTTACAGTGTAGAAACCAAACAGTTTATGTAACATCAACTACAACTGTTCCAGTGTATAAACCAAAAAGTTTATATAACTTCAATTATAGCTGTTCCAGTGTATAAACCAAGCAGTTTATATAACATCAACTACAGCTGTTCCAGTGTATAAACCAAACAGTCTATATAACATCAACTACAGCTGTTCCAGTGTACAAACCAAACAGTTTACACAATATCAACTACAGCTGTTCCAGTGTATAAACCAAACAGTTTATAGAACATCAACTACAGCTGTTCCAGTGTATAAACCAAACAGTTTACACAACATCAACTACAGCTGTTCCAGTGTATAAACCAAACAGTTTACACAAAATCAACTACAGCTGTTCCAGTGTATAAACCAAACAGTTTACACAACATCAACTACAGCTGTTCCAGTGTATAAACCAAACAGTTTACACAACATCAACTACAGCTGCTCCACTTTTGTTCTACTGATCACAGAAAGATGATCAGCAGCAACAGCAACTAATCCAATCATTTGGAAACTGTACTAAAGATGTCTCATTATGTCTCAAACACTACACCATTTGATCATTATGTTAACTGATACATGTTGACTGGTACAAACACTACAACACTTTATCAACATGTTAGCTGGTACAAACATAACACAACTTGATCAACATGTTGACTGGTACAAACACTGCAACATTTGATCAACATGTTAGTTGATACAAACATTACACCAGTTGATCAACATGTTGACTGGTACAAACACTGCAACACTTGATCAACATAATGACTGGTACAAACATTACACCACTTGATCAACATACTGACTGGTACAAACATTACACCACTTGATTAACATGCTAGCTGGTACAAACGTTACAATACTCAACATGCATACTAACTTGTACAAACACTATACCAACTGACAGAGAAGCTAACCAATACATATTTCCAACCCCTCACCCCAATTATTAATTATTGTATAATTCACCCATACTTTTTTATTTCACACTACCTGAGGAGTATTTTCATTTCAGACAGTTCTTCCTCTGACATTTCACTGCGAAACGCTTCCATCCAGTACGGCATTATGTAATTCCAAACCTTTCAAGTGAACACGCAAAGTTTACAAAGGCAAGCCAAACCATGATGAACATAAAACTACATAAAAATAGTGTAATAGTGAAACTTTATTTTTGTTTAATGTGCCAAGAAGAATTAAATCATGAAGTTATTACTTTCTTATTTTAATGTGGAATATTATTAATTAATTAATTACACTTTTTACAAATAAAAGAACACAATATCACATGTAACAACTAATAACAAATTACAATAAGTGGAACAGACTATTGGAAAACTTGAAATTACATTAGTAGTTTCTGTAATTTCAAATCCTTCAAAAGTACTTGTATAACTTTGAAGGAAATATCAGATTGTGTAATAAAAAGTTTCATTCAAAACATTAAATTAAGATTAAAAAACTTATCTTACTAGTTCTTATGAACAAAAGAAAAGTACTTCAATTAGTCTTTTGAGAAATAAGAAATAAGTGAGTCTGTAACAGACAATGACAACTTCATCGCTTTTAAAACAGAATATTATAATTCATAAAACATTAAGTTCTGTCAAAAGCATCTATGAGATATAAAACTCTACCTCTAGAGCAATTATATAAAAAGGTACCTTAACTTTTGTCACAAGTATCTTTCAGATACAAAAACAAAACCTCTAGAATAATGACATAAAAAATATCTTAACTTTTACAAGAAATATCTTTTAGATACAAAAAATATACCTCTAGAGTAATGATATAAACAGGTACCTTAACTTTTGTCAAAAGTATCTTTAAGATATAAAAACTTTACCTCCAGAGTAATGATATCATAAGGTACCAAACAAAGCAGCCTCTTAAATCCTTCTTTAATACAGTTCATCTGAGATGGCCATTTCTCCCTAAAGTTAAAGAATTAAACATTTTTTAAACTGTTAATAACTCTACTTCTTCACAAAATTTAAAACTAATTTTTACTTAAAAAACAATATAATTTCTTTCCAACCAAAACTACTTTTAAATATCAACAAGGTATAAGAAGGTTTGTTTGTTTGTTTGCTTTAAATTTTTGTAAAGCTACACAAGAACTATCTGTGCTACCTGTCTCTAATTTAGCAGTGTAGGACTAGAGGGAAGGCAGCTAGTCATCACCACCAATTGCCAACTCTTGGGCTACTCTTTTACCAATGAATAGTGGGATTGACTGTCACATTATAACACCCTTACAGCTGAAAGGGCGACCATGTTTGGTGTGATGTGGATTCGAATTTGGGACCCTCAGATTACAAGTCAAGTGGCTTAACCACCTGGCAATGCCAGGCCCAGAATAATGAGTAACTTTGTTAACTATGGACAACAGTATTTATGAAATCATAAAAAATTACCAGTACAGTAATCACTGAGAGAACAAAAAACAACACTTTACTAAATTAGCTTTATTCATTAGTTCTGGTCTATGGAGATAGCTTGCTATGATTAGATGTTAAAATTTTAGACATCTTTAACACTAAAGATAAAGGTGTTATCCTTCTTTACATGGAGTTCCATGTAAAACTAGTTCATTCTTATGACAGTTTTTCAATTATTCAGAGTGCAGTTTCATTCTTGCTGTCACCAAGATCAGCTAACAAAATTATATTTTAACCCACTTATAGCAACCTACATTATAAAAGTTTTAAAATACTGCACATTTTATGCATTAATAATTTGTGTTCTAAACTGCATATTTTAAATGAATAAAAATTAAATAAATTACTACCATCAATCCCACCAAAAAGTGGGATTAACTTATGTAAAGACTTAAAAAGCAAAAAAATTCAAAACCCTCATGTACATACTAATGTTCTTGTTTTTCTATGCTTATTTTTTATTTATTGCTGTAATTATAATATTAAACTGGAAACTTATTCAGTATGAAAAATTAAATAAGAATAACCATGGTGGTAATTTCTCTAGATATGCTAGTAGCTCAATCCTTTCATGATGACGAGAAACCCACTTGATGTAAATATGTATCTCAAGACAGCTGGTATGAGTATTAAAACTTTTATTAAAATAAAATAAAGAACAATGTTTTGACCTTTTTAGGTCATCTTCAAGTCGAAACTTTGTTCTCTACTTTATTTTAATACCTATACCAGCCATCTTGAGATACAGCTCAATCCTTTGTTATACAAAGCTTCTCCACTAAGATCAGTTGTTTTCAAAAAACATTTATTTCATATTATATTACATGGTGGTTACAAGATAGGTCAAATGGACCAAGCCCTTATACAGTCTAAGAAGAGAGGAAATAAGATATAGTTTTATTTGTAAAAAACTAAACATTAATTGAGGAGGTTTTAAGAGGTGATGGACACAAAATATTAAAAAAGTAAAATAAACAGAGTATTTTCAATCTTAACAAGAAAATCATTTTCCAAAAGTTTGCCAAATTTTGTGAAGATGCATTTATTACAATACAAGTTAACAGTATGGTTTTATAAGCAAGTCCATGCCTGGAAGCTTAAATTAACCTTTTCTTGATGACAACACCAAGCCACCAAGGAAGTATAATTTTTCAACATACCAAATTTTAACAACACTTGAATAATTGTCAATAATGAAAGCTTCAAATTATAATGTTATAACAATGACGTAAAATTCAGAGTAATCTGTTTCTTTGTCGCTAAATGATGGTAAAAGCCATCAGGAGAAGTTTCTTTTAAAAATCCTCTTCTAAATCTCTTGGTTACTAAACCATGAATATTGCTATATTGTGAACCAACCTTTAAGGAACTGAATTTCTATTATTTGCAAACACTAAATTAAACATGTATGTGATACAAATTTTAGATAAGGGAAAACACTGAAATGTCAGTAATTTCGGAGTAAGCAATAAACAGATCAGAATCAGAAAAATAATTACCAATACAAGTTGAAACTTTGTATGTCTTTTCATAATTTTTTCAAGGAAATACAAAATACCTATATCACCATTAAAATGCAACATCACAAGGTACCTTAGCAGTTCACATTAGTAAAGAACTTCAGTTCCAACATGTCGTTCACTTATTTTTGTCTGTGTTGTTCATAGTGATACAAAGCATATTAACTTTTTTCGGCTCCTACAACAAAAAAATTAAAACTAAGTTTTGAGCAAATTTCTATGTTAATTTGTTTGCTATACATTACTGAATATCTGGATTTAAAATAATCAATAACTGTATGATTGTTTCTGTAATTCTACACCATCTTCTGACCTACATTATAAAATGAAGTACTTAATCTATTGTTATTAGTCTTGTCAACATCAGCAAAATACACACTTGTACATTTATGGACTTTCTTCTGACTGATTCAATTTGTGTTACTTACCAATAGCCTCCAACACAAGCATACTCTGCAGGATGTGGAAGCAAACAGGACACAAAAACTTCAAAGTGCGACTTGATTATTTCCATTAGCCACCCTTGTATGTACTAGAAAAAACATAAATATAACATTCCTTCAGCACAAGTCAAACTATAAAAACTACCAACTATGGAGCCACCCCTAATTTTCAGTTGTCAGAATAAAGGGAAAGCAGCAATAATCAGTGTGAATAATTTACTATTAGCCTATACTTGGCTGTTACTCTCACAGCACACCTTCATATTCATTGTCTGGACATAATGACAACTAGGCCACTCCTAGTTCCTCTCAATCAAGTGATCTCAGCAGTAAATTTGCTACTGATGTGTAAAGAAAATATTACCTGGTTCTTACAACTGTAAAACAAAAAATGTTTAATTGGTTATTTAGCAACACAAGACATTTCCTTTGACCTTTTAACACACTAAAAAAATGGTGGCATGAAATTATCCATTACCTACTCTGGTTAACGACTTTGAACTTTCCAGGAAATATATTTCTTTATTTCAGAATCCATTTGGTTGTTTATTTATATTTATAAAGTTTATTCAACATTTGTGCAAACTTTAGATTCAAGAAGATACAGAGTAAAATACCAGCTTCTCCTTACATCCTGAGTGGCATTTTAAAATAATCTTTTCTAACAAGGCCTAGCCTAAAAGAAAGTTAAAAATATAAAAGATAAATGCAATGATGAAATAACTACACAAGTAGCAACCAAACAATGATAGGTATACACTGAGTAACAGAATTAACAACATCACAAATAACTTCACACATTTTATATTCACTTTTGGTTTACATACCTCTGTTTTCAACCTCTCTAAGGCATTTCCAGAATGATCTGTAAAAGGAAATAAACAATTTAAACATCTTTTTAAATTAACTGTACAATATGAATTCCATTTATATAAAACATGCTACTTATTTTTGTCTTTCTGAGATGTTCTTGTCAAGGATTACTCATGACAAACTGAATCATTGAAGCTCTGTGGTAAATACTGAGCCTAGTGACAGATTCTGTTTCATATTTATTTTTATATTACAAACCACTATTAAACAGTCTCTAGCAGTAATGATACACAAAAGTAAAATATTAAAACTACCTGTTAAAAAATATCAATATTATTTACTATTAAATCAAGGTTAAGACTCACCATCAGGTAAACATGCAGTATAATGGAACCACTGAAACAACACACTCAAAAGACGTCCTAGAGTCTCCTACAATAAATAAAATTACAATGTTTCAATACTTTTGTGGCACTAAACCTTAAAGGAAACTTCACCACCTGCAAAAATAGAGATTTTGAAGTGTGTGCTAAATGTGTCAAAATAAAAAAATGGGTTTTAAATTTGAAAAATGTGTTCATAAATAACTTTAGTAATACTGTTCCTTCTCAAAAGTCCATCAACCAAGTCTGGAGAGTAATGATAACTTGATACCATGTGGCTTAATAAACTTTCTGACATATTCAATAAACTGGCTGTAACTGTTTGTATTGAGGATTTTAAAGTTACTTAAAAGTTTACACAAAACTGTTTATAACTTGATACATCTGTTTAAAAGTGGAACAGCTAGATACAATATCAGACTAAATCTTACTGACTAAAGGACAAATCATAAAATATAAAGACCTGAAACATGCTCAGAATGATAAAAATAACTTCAATTTTCATGTTTCTTCAGAAATCCTTATTTGCAAAGGTGTTCATTTACAAATCCTGTGGAGTCTTTCTTCTGTTAGGCTCATACATACACACAGTCACAAAACTAAATTAACTGATAAACCAAACAAGTTAAGATATACATAACTCAATTACAGTCTCTAATTAAGGATAGTAATATATTATACTATATACCAAACAAGTTAAGATATACATAACTAAATTACAGTCTCTAATTAAGGATAGTAATATATTATACTATATACCAAACAAATTAAGATATGCATAACTAAATCACAGTCTCTAATTAAGGGTAGTAATATATAAAACTATATACCAAACAAGTTAAGATATACATAACTAAATCACAGTCTCTAATTAAGGGTAGTAATATATAAAACTATATATCAAACAAGTTAAGATATACATAACTAAATCACAGTCTCTAATTAAGGATAGTAATATATAAAACTATATACCAAACAAGTTAAGATATAAATAACTAAATCACAGTCTCTAATTAAGGGCAGTAATATATAAAACTATATACCAAACTATATTACCTGTCAGAATCAAATGTAGCTGTTTCAAACTTGATACATTATTTTACCTATTCATGCAGTTTAAGAGTAATATTATATTAAATTATAGTTTTCTCTTACTTGATGGGTAGTTTTATCTATTCAACAGATTAAGTTAATATTATATTATAGTTGTAATTGACTTGCCTTGTGGTTTCATCTATTCAACAGTTTAATGGTAATACTATAAATTATATTTAGAATAAGTTTAAGCACTTAAACCCAGTAAACATAACACTCTGAAACATTATATACATAAACACAGAAATCACAAAGAGTGTTTATGAATCACAATTATGATTCAAAAATTTATATGAAAATGAAACTTTGCTACACTTTACCAAAACTCTGAAATGTTTTTACAAGGATTATACTTTCAACTGCAAATCTCTTACTTTTACAGTCATACACCAAATATTTCTTTGTAAGTAAATGTGTTATCAGTTTAGGCTTGCAGTACATCTTGTACATACCACAGGTGTGTCATCAGTTGGTGTACAAAGCCCTTTCAGTAACCAAATGCCATATCGACTCAAAAGTTGTCTTTCTTCTAATGCAAGAAACTCCATACTATCATCTTTTTCCAACACCCCAGCTCGAGTATAACGATCTGTGGTCACCTGTGTTTCATTCTCACAAAATGGACGGGCTTCTTGTAGCAAACTGGAAATTTAACAATGTAATAATACAATGAAAAACACAGATTACATCCTTAGCAGTGCATCAATCAAGAACAGTACATTAGATGTTTTTAACACTCACTAACCCTCTCATCACCCTATTCTAAGTCAATGATTTAACTTATTTGTTTGTTTGCTGGGCCCTGTTCTGTTCACAGTAAATATACAGCTAGAGATTTTTATGCTGTAAGTCCATAAATTTACTGTTGACCTAAATGAAGGACGAAATTAAACTAATAATTAGTAACAGGTGTAAAACAATCAGTTACTGTGAAACAAAGTCTCAGATTAAAACCTAATTTATTTACTTCAAAATAAACTCAAGTTCAACCAACATTTTGACATGCTGAGGGACTGGAAAAATTGAAAAATGCAGAATTTAATCAATTTCTTACATATCTTTTTGTATTACACTCTATAGCCAGGTAAAGTCATCTGATAAATTACAAAGTTTAACCCTCTTAGATGTTCTGCCAATAAATGTAGATAACATTTAAAATATAATTACAAAATAGCATATTTCAATAAGGATCACATAACCAATAGGAGTTTTAAATTTAATAGTAACTAGAAAGATGGGTTGTCTTTAAAGATGACTGTAGTAAACTAGGAGAGATTAAAGAATGGTTAAATTACTTTTACTCTACTGATTCTAAATCTGCTAAAATAGAAAAATATAGTTCCTCAGAATAATAACTTTACTTATGATTACTAATAAATTACAAGGTTTAGAGTAAGGGCTTGGGTTGTGTCACATTAACTCTAGACACATCAAATGGAAGTGTACATTTTATAAACTTTGTATTTGGTGTCAGACTGAGCTCGATCTCTATTCTTATAGCATGAATGAAGAAAACTACACTACATACCTTACTATTGCTTCCACCATGTATGACTGGGTTTCAGGATCCATTGTCCAGGGATTTGGAACTTCACCATGGACCACATGATCACTTCCCTGCTTGCCCTTATGCCTTAAGTTATAACACTGGATACAGTAACGAATTGGATGGTTTCCATTGTAACTTGAACATTCAATGGAAAAGCAAGTTACTGTAGCCTTCTTGTTTATGCCCTGACAATTCTGCATATCAAAATAAATATTTAAGGCATAATACATTAATTATTAGTAAACTTAATCAGCAGGCATGCTGTGTTCATTTCAAAACATGCAACAAAAAAAGCTACGTGTAGCACCTCTGAAGCATCATTTTTTAACAATCACACAGCCTATTCTGTAATCTAGTATTGAAAAGTAAATGACAAACTATAATGATTTACTCTACATTTTTGTTTTACATGCCAAAAAAAGAAGATCTCAACAAAGCTGAAAGCAGAAGAGAAAAATAATTGAAGATCAGATAGATGTAATGAGTAGAAACTGGGTTTTATTCAACAAAAGTAAACTAGATTATAAACAAATTACCAACATAAAAATAAGTCTAAGTATATGATTCTAGTTTGTATGGTGAGTTTAATCTTGGATCTGTACTTAAAACAAAGTAACACTAACTACAACAGCAAGAGAAGTTCATATTAGATATAAATCATTATAAACATATTTTTGACATGTTACACCAAACTCACAGAAAACAATCAAATCACCCATTTCACTAAGATATTTTTCATTAGAAAAAAAAACATAAACTAATGAATCTACTTATAACCCACAATTAATTGAAATGTTTATGTGTCTCAGAAAGGCTGGTATGGGTATTAACACTTTTACTAATAAAGCAGAGAACAATGTTTTGATCTTTATTAGTAAAACTGTTAATACCCATACTAGCCATTCTAATTTACATTTCCACTTCAAGTGGGTTTCAAGAATCTAAAGGTTTGTTCTCTGGTATCTATGCATTCAAGAAAGTTTCTGCAACCAGAAATTTCAATGTCTCCAGATATAAATGCTCACTGCAGTTTAGTGGTACTACTGCAGTTTTCATGCATCCTTTCCCACCACCAAGTTCTAGCTGTTACCTGCTTTTTCTGTGATTCACATTTACAATGGTGTAGTCATAATTTTTTTTCATAAACTTGCACTTTTGCTTTTATTTATTATTCTAAAACATTTCAAATATTGTAAGGAAAATTCTTTCATGACCAGAATTTTTGCCTATCTGGCACTGTTCTGCTCTGGCAAACACCTTATATTAAAGTTTTCATTCTACCTGGAAATTTTCATGCAAAAAAATACTAATAAGAATACAGTTGTGTTGAAGGACTAGCAACAGATGCAGCTGTGTTGAAGGACCAGCAACAGATGCAGCTGTGTTGAAGGACCAATAACAGTTACAGCTGTGTTGAAGGACCAGCAACAGTTACAGCTGTGTTGAAGGACCAGCAACAGTTGCAGCTGTATTAAAGGACCAGCAACAGTTGCAGCTGTATTGAAGGACCAGCAACAGTTGCAGCTGTGTTGAAGGACCAGTAACAGTTACAGCTGTGTTGAAGGACCAGCAACAGTTAGCTGTGTTGAAGGACCAGCAACAGTTACAGCTGTGTTGAAGGACCAGCAACAGTTACAGCTGTGTTGAAGGACCAGCAACAGTTGCAGCTGTGTTGAAGGACCAGTAACAGTTACAGCTGTGTTGAAGGACCAGCAACAGTTGCAGCTGTGTTGAAGGACCAGCAACAGTTGCAGCTGTATTGAAGGACCAGCAACAGTTGCAGCTGTATTGAAGGACCAGTAACACTTTCAGCTGTGTTGAAAGACCAGCAACAGTTACAGCTGTGTTGAAGGACCAGCAACAGTTACAGCTGTGTTGAAGGACCAATAACAGTTGCAGCTGTATTGAAGGACCAGTAACAGTTTCAGCTGTGTTGAAGAACTAGCAAGACTTGCAGCTGTGTTGAAGAACTAGCAAGACTTGCAGCTGTGTTGAAAGACTAGCAAGACTTAAAAAGCCAGATGAGTGCTCTACTAATGGAGATAAAAAGTTAAACTACTTTACATTACTACCAACTTCGCTCTTACACAGTTTTATTGTCAACCACTGACTTCATACACTAATATTATGAGACTATTTATTTTTAGTTACAAATGTTGTTCACTAATGTTATGAGTCTACTCAAAAATCACCACATTATCTTACTAACTTTGTTTTCACAAAGCAGAGCAACCTGTTGAAGAGGAAGAAGGACATTAACCAGGTTTTCTGTGCTGTTCTCCCGATGAATCTGATCAGCACAACCTTGACACACATATAATGGTGGAGGGTGTTCTCCCGTTCCAATAGACAACGAGTGGTCCATGCACAACTACAACACAAAGACGACAGCTCAAACTTTGATACATCTCATACTCTCAACTCAAATTAACTCTTTTCTTTCAACCATGTCACACTCAAAATCATTGTTTGTCAGGTAATTTAGGTTCAAACTCAAAACTGTTCTCCATTTGTACAAGTTTGTCTCTTCAGGTGTGAAAACACTGGAGCAATTTAATGTCATTTCAGGTACATTTTCTTACAAAAATTAATTAACTTTAAGCTGCAAATATTATTGATGTTTTGGATAGCAACACATGTCATGTTGGGCATCAGTTATCAACTGGATCATAACCTGTGTAGATCAGGCTTTGTCTAGTGGTTTTCAACTGGAGTTCTAGCAGGAACTTCAAACTACATTATGTGGTCATCATGTGGTGACTGGTGCACCCAAAGGGGTAACTTTAGTTATCATTATTATAAAAAATAAATTAATACAGATGTTTATTGTTGTTTCTATTTAATTCCTCTTAATTTATCCATTTCTACGTGAAATAAGAGGTGTGTAAAAAATAGCAGTTTAAGCCTATCTTTTGTTTCCTACTTATCACTGCCCAATAGGTTTTTCATTCAATACCAGAATTTTTCAGATGGGCTGGATGATGAGAGACAAAAAGTATTATGAAGTGCTATTTATATAGTAAGTGTAATAGTTTCAAATATCATAATGTAATTTCCAACTGCTACTTCTAGACATACACATACACCAGTATTTCTCTGCTGAATTTGTCAAATGACTGACATATATGAGCATTGGTCATTTCAATTCCACATTATTTCTACAGGATGAAAAAATTCTTGGTGTTTTTAGGTACAGTTCATAACAATGGTGACATATACACCTCTCGGACACCTCAAGCTCATAAACACCATAGAAACATGTTTGAGAAACACTGATATAGACTTTAAAAAGGATGTCAAATTTAACTTTATTCCCACTGGAAACACATAAATGAACTTAGCTCAATTTTAAAAGAAACTTATCAAAAAATTTAGAATGTCAAAAATATTATGATAGTTACAGGACACTAAGTTCTTTTTATATGTTAATATTCTGTGTTCTTAGGTGTATTATCCATTTAAATAAACATTATTTAGTATAGTATTATCATTAGTACAAAAATTAGACTTAAGTTTCAGTGACAGTTGAGAACAGTTGATATCCTTTAGTTATTATTATAAAAGTGACTACAATGTAAAAAGTTATAAACTTTTTAGGTTATAAGATTGGATCACATAAGTTAAGGAAAAATAGCAATAACAAACTTTCTTTAGAAGGAGCTTATGACTAGCTCGTAAATTATGCTATCAGATGTGTATATGTTCAATGAGTTATTTGCAATTTAGTAGTTTAACAGTTCAAATTCAAATAGAAACAAATGTACACTGTCATGTGTTTTAAAATATATAGGATAAACAACTGCAATTTTCTGTTTAAATATTCAATTCTTCTGTGAAAAAAAGATAAATTAGATTTATTTCCTAATTTCTATGGTGGTTATGAGGTCGGTCATATTGACAAACCCCATAAAGAGTTAGGGAAAAGAAAATAATACATATAATACAAACTTTTTACAAAACAAAAGTTTGATATTTATATAATGTTTACAACATCATACGAATTAAATTTAACAATTTCAGAGTGAATAAAACTATTATTAAACTTAACATGAAAATCACTTTGCACTCGGACTAGTCAACACCTTAAATGAGCTTGGCTCCAAAATTTCAGAAGAAATACTTGATTAAAAATCTGATTTTTGTGTACAAGAAACTTTTAAAATTTACTGATACCCACATAGTTACTTTGGTGGTTAAAATCAGATGCAATAATCCTAGACAGTTTGATTGTTAAGATAAAAGTGCAATATTAAAACCAGTACTATGAGGTACACTTCATTGCCGAAATGAACTCAATAAAGGAAGCAAACAAATGAGTTTATTTAAACAAACAATAAGTAGGATGGCCAGAGAATTTTTTTTTTGAAACTAATCATATGAGATTATTATTAACACTGTGAGTATTCACAGCATTTATAACCAGACTTCTCTTTTCAACATAGTACACAATAAAAATGATGCATTTCAAACTCTATCACAATAGTATGGCAAAATACGGGTGTAATTTTAACTGTCCAATAATGTACAGTTATACTCTATATATGTCTTTGGGAAAAATGTGTCCATACCTGGAATTAATTGCATGAAAATACAGGATTTCCTATGAACCAAAATGTTTATTTGCATCTTATTGAATTTATTTATAAATATATGTACTTAAATAATAAATGCCTTACCTTGACAGCATCATTGTTTACTGTGCTCACACAATTCTCTCTTTGGCAAACCAGTGGTTTCCATCCTGAAAACAAGTAGAACAGTCAGTACACAGAATACATATCAAGTTTTGAATGAATTTAAAGAAAGTCCCACATTTAACATTATTATGACTTAAAATCCACTCATTCTTAGGGAAAACTAAATTTCAACACTGGCACACTGGAAATTATGTTTTATTCAAGAAAGTTTTACTCCAGTACAAGCTGCTTTAAAACTCTCACTGATGTTGTGTTAAACATGCTTTTACTTAAGAAAAGAAAAGACTGAGGTACCAAAGCTTTTATAAGCTGGGAAAAAATAGTTCCTAAAATGTATTTTTATACTTAGAACTTATTTTTTGTATATCACTATTATTAAAATACTTTTAATTATTACTTTAATTATTTAAATTATTTAAATTACTGTAATTATTAAAATACTTTTAATAATATATCAAACTGTATTGTCTTTAATAGCTGAAAAACAGTCACCTTCCTGCAAGATAAACTGATGTATACAATAGCCCTACTCTACATAAATACATGTTTAAACAAAACCTACTTTATCAGCTTAACAAAGTGAAAAAAGAAACCCACAATCAAAGATTTTCAAAAGGTAAACTCTTCTCAATTAGAGATAAACTTGTTTACCTTTAAGCTTAGTACTTTTTTAACTAATAATTTTTCTATCAATCTTTCTGTCAGTCTGTTGTCATTTATTATATTTGGTGCAACAGTACACAAAGTCTATCAGTACTAACTAGCTCTAATTTTGAAATCATTGATGAAAGGGAATGTAGTCAACTCCAGAAAGCTTTACACTACTCTTGTCTGGCAGAATAGAAGGATTTGACTATTATTCATATAAATTGTGAAGACATAGCACCAGAACTTGGTGCATTAACCACTAAGGTATGTTCAGCCCCTATTATCAAAGTCTCAGCACCAGAACCTCGTAAATTAACCACTAAGGTATGTTCAGCCCCTATTATCAAAGTCTCAGCACCAAAATCTGGTACACTAAATATTATGGCATGTTCAACTTTTGTGATTAAATAAATAACATGTTATAACTTATAGACATTCATAATCTGTATGGAAAACAAAAACAAAATAACACAAAACCAATACAGTTTACAAACTGAAATTCAATCTTAATTACTCACCAGCATGTCTGATACTGGTACTTCTCCTCTCCTGGATCATTGGATTCAAAGAAGGCCAGTAGTGAAACAGTAACTCAACTGCAGGTCTCCTGGCATCAGCAGTTCCATGACCAATCACACACAGCAGGTCCTGCACAGTGAAAATGATGTACTGAAATAAGTTTCTTTATACCTCTACTTGGATTTTAGTAAAAACATCTGTATTTTTAAATTTAATTTAAGGAGATACAAATTATATTTCTCCAAATTGAATTAGTACTTACAAGTGGACCTATTTTATTTCATTACCTTAATTACTTGATACCCTATGATAATACCAAAGCATTTTAATTCTTAAGTTTCAAAAATATACAGAATTACAAAAAACATAAAAATAATGAACAGATTTGTATCAAATGGTTAAAAGATGGTGTGATACCCACCTAAACCTAGTTTGTACCATATAAAAAAGACTGGTTGTGATGAAACACATGGGTTTAATTTGTATCAGAAAGATAACATATGGTGTAATAATGAATTACCTAAGCCTAATTTGTATATCACATATCTGATATATAGTTTGATAATAACAAAGGCCTAGCTTGTACCATGTAGCATAAATATGCTATGATAATCAAACACCTATGCAAAGGCTAACAAACAGCATAATAATCAACAATCTACACCTTGTTTGTACTGCATGGCTGAAAAATAGTGTGTTAAGCCTAGAATTAATTGTAGCTACATGGCTATCTAACAGACAGAGCTTTAATCACCAAAGTTTTATTTCCACAATATGGATAATAGATGCTGCAAAAATCAAGCCTAATTTCACCACATACTAAATGAATGCTCTGATTCTAAGCTAAACCTAATCTGTGTAACAAATACTGTTTTTCTCACCTTGATTATATTCCTTTTCAGACTCATTAAGCATTCCAACAGATGTGCATGATGAGCTAAAAGTGTAAACACTTTCAGTGTGAAAAAATCTTAAAACATACATTACTCAATTACACATAACAAATTATGTACTAGTAAGTCAGTCACCTTAATTACCTTAAAAAAAAAATCTTAAAACATACATTACTCAATTACACATAACAAATTATGTACTAGTAAGTCAGTCACCTTAATTACCTTAAAAACCTATAAATACATAAACACACATTTTTTCACACACTTCTACATTATTTTCTTACAGAATTGAATACAATGTTTTAACAAAAAATACTTCATATTTTTACAATTTACTTGTGATAAAAGAGATACTCTCCAAATAAACATTAGCTCATATCTGTCAGTAATTAAACTTCATAAAGTAAAGAGCTTAAATGAGTAACATGTGTCTCTACAAACTCTAAGATGAAATTAAAGGCACAAGATTTAGCAATACATGTATTTGTTTATTAAAAATTCGATAAATGGAGTGTTTAAATTCGTTGCATGTTTGGTACAATCTTTAACAAAACACTCTTGCACTTTTCCAAAAACATTTGATTCACACACTTTAGATTTTCTTCTCACCTACGAACTGTAGTACTTTATAAATTATATTCATTTATGCACATTTAGAATTAGTTTATTGTTTCTCAACAAAATTTGATATACAGATTGTAGTTGAAAATTAATGTATTCTGCAGAGAAAACAGCAGTATCAACTGAGACATAACTAAAGGTGAAATAATGAACCTAACCAAGCTATACCTTAACCATCACTACCAAAAAAAGTGGAACATCCTCGGAGTCCTAAATGTCTTCTAGTAGTATGACTGACAATCAAAGTTCATAATTTTCATGTTTGATCCTTTCATAAATAAACTAGTTTCATGTTACTGTCTATAAAAAACATGTCAAATATAATGTTGTTCTTTTAAATATATACATGTTGTACATGAATATAAATTTTGTGCTGTTGTTTTACTGTTTTCATTTGTTTAACTTGAAATGCTGAACATGCAAATATAGTCTGTATAAAAATATTTTTTGTCATACACTTGGGCCTGTATTTTGGGTCTTTGCTCTATCTTGGCTTGAGGTTCCCAGAATATCTTAACACAGTCTTAGATATAACACTATACGGTTTCTTCAAGCTCAAGGTGATGTACATGAGAGAGAACTAAACTAACTATCATTTAGCTATAAAGTTTAACAAACATATATAAAACCAAAAGTTGAAACTAAGAGAAACAAAGTTTTTATTTCTTCTGAATATCAGCAGTCTGGTAGCTGATAAACAGTACCCACTGTCCGGTAAATAAACAGCAACGACATCCAGCTCTGGAGCTAATATAATTGAAGAGCAAGGTTTGACTGTCACATTAATAATATCACCAAGGCCCCAAAGTCTTGAGTATGATTTTAAGTCAAGTGATGACAGTCTAGCAAACTGTTTAGTAGATCACACCCAAACCAATTAAATATATATTTGTTGACTAAGGTAAGTCACGTCAGCTTCAATATTTTAGATGCTCATTTGCAACATAAAACATACAGAATAAAAACCAACACTACTAAACTGACCTGGATTCTCTGCATACTGAAATACCATCATGATTACTGCTGGAGTGGACATATTTGCATAATTTTGGCTGTCATAGTCACTGGAAGCAACTGGAGAAGAGAAACACTTTTTGTCACAAAAATTTATTTCTATTAAGTTGCAAAAACAGCTTGAACACTGAGGTACAACAAGCCAAAAAAACGACAAACACAAATCAGTCTGGTTATTAGTAAGAAAAAAACTAGGATTCTTATAAAACAACTGAAAATTTTACTCTGGGTCACCTATGGTTGAGCAAAATGTGCTAACTAGAAAGAATTATTAGCTGCTAATCTAGGAAGTGAATGTAGAAAGGAAACAGAAATAGATATCGTTGAAACTTATCAGCCGAAAGAAACTTGACAAAGAGTAAGTTTTTTAACATGTTGACAGACAACTCCTGTCATGCCTATTATACCTCTTACTTCAGAAAAGTTACATGGAATAAAATCCACAACTGTTTTTCATAGCAGAAAAATATAATGATCTGCTTTAAAAATCTCAATAATTTATTTCAAAAAGCTAGTTTGTCTCTTTCTTTCTTTCTCAGCTGAACTGTAAAATGTTTCTGTTTAATAACAACACTGAGGAGCAAACTTATAGTTTCATAATAATAGTGTGAACAACATCAGACTTAAAACTGAAAAATTAAAAGTTAAAAATAAAAGATTCCAAGAGGAAAAACACAAAATACTACTTACCAATTGTAAATGGAAGCAAGTGATAACACAACAATTCCACAATACCATCCTGTAAGGAGGGTGGAAATAATGCCAAGGAAGAAGCAACTATGTAGGGCAAGGTATCTATATATTCATGTTCCAGAAATGGAACAAGACAGGCAAGAGTCTGTAGAATATTGGAACCTAAGGCTACAGTAGAAAAACAAAATACAGCTAAATTCCCACTCTTTAAAAGACAGAGAATTTAACTATCTACTTTACAGACTGTATTGATATGTTATCACACATACAGTTTTATTTATTCTTAATATGTATGAACATAAAAAGAAATTTAACATATTAAAATGCAAGGATTTATTTATCCACAAGACTCAACATCTCAGACTTCCAATAATCTTTATGCTAAATTTGTAGTCTACATAAATGTAATGAATTTGTAAAACACTGAAATTTGACTTAAAACACAAAACAATAAGCAACACCTAAAGTACAAAACCACTAAAGGAACTTAGAAGATAAAATTCATGTAAATATCAAAATTATGAGTCCACGAAAAGAACTGACAAGACAAAGAACTCAAAAGTAAAACCAACTCTGAAGAAACACAAGAATGAAAAGGCACCCATTTAACAACAATAAAATAAGATTCAAATGTATTCCACAATGTGAAGTGACCAGTAGTTAAGAAAAACAGAAACTTACAACTAAGGAACATAAACAGTAAAAGGAAGCAAAAATAACAAATTAACATACCTACAAAACTGGACAAATTTATAATTACCAAAACAGTACTACCACACAAAACCTATACATACACTGAACATTATATGAAAACACAGTAATAATTAAACTACAAAAGCAAATTTAAACTGAAGTAATTCAGATGGTGAAATAATTATAGAAATCTAAATTTAACAATAATGAGCATGGGAAACGTGAAAGACCTAAATTATTGTGTGAGGAAGGTAAGTCAATCCCCACAAGCTCACCTCAACCTGGTTGGTAAACACGAGTATACCCACAGGAAGTGAGGAATGTATGCTGGAAATATGAAAACAGATATCCTGGAAAAAAGAACAATATCTAACCCAGGAGTTTAAAAGGAAGCACAGTAATGGGTGGAAGGTGCAGTGGAAAGATATTTCTGCCCAGTAGTTATATCCATCCACACAAAAGATTAGAGTGTAAAAAAAAGGATTCATCAGCTGAACATAAAACATGAGCTCCTCACAAGCTAAAGCCTGTACTTCTTCAGGAGACATTGTCATAAGACATGAGCTCCTCACAAACTAAAGCCTGTACTTCTCCAGCAGACATTATCATAAGACATGAGCTCCTCACAAACTAAAGCCTGTACTTCTCCAGGAGACATCGTCAACCCTGAGACCTGTGAACTCATGAAAACCACTGTGGATTATCATAGGAATTTCATCATTTGCCATATTAAATTTTTAATTCACATACACAAAACAGAATTCAAAAAAACAGAAATATTTCTAAAACAAACAAGCAGAAACAATGGAACCAAACACAAAAAGTCAAAACTTAAAGTTGAAACTCAGGTAAATTTGTGATCAAGCACTATCAAGGTTTAGTAGTCACATAACAAGCAAATTACAAAACACATCTACACCCTAGAATACCAATCGAAAAATTGAGCATTACTCTAAAATATTAGAGGGAGCTAGCTGCACTAGTATAGAGGGTGCAGTATGATAGGTGGAGGGCAGTCACATGATCACGAAGTTGTAAAATGGTGCAAAACTATAGGGTTTTAAGAGACTGGTGCACTGTTAACAAAAAATTTTAGCAATACTCAGAAGGCAGTCCAAAATCAAGGAAACTTTCTGTGAGTAAAGATAAAACTGTTTAGGAAGTTAGTTTTTTTCATCATTGTTCACTCCTGATTCTTTGTGCAAAACTACTCTAAAAGCTGTATAAACAAAGCCATCTTTTTCAACTCATAAACTAGAGAAAGACAATAAATATCAGCTATTAATAACTCCTTGGCTAGTTTTATCTGACCAGATAGTGGGGCACGAAAAAAATGTTACAGTACTCATGACTCCAAGATATCAAACACATTTTTATGGCTAAATCTCAGCATTCAAAATCTAGGTCCACAAGTCACTAGGGTATGTCAAGCCAATCTTTTTAAATATTTTACTTCAAGAAATAAAAATTTCAACTCATACTGTTTGTCATTTTAATGTAGACTAATCTCCTTCCACCTAACTTATTAATAACTAAGACTAAACATCAAAATAATTAAGTAGAGCTTAATTGCTACCTCCTAACCTTTAGTTAGTATTTCAACTCATACTGTTTGTCATTTTAATGTAGACTAATCTCCTTCCACCTAACTTATTAATAACTAAGACTAAACATCAAAATAATTAAGTAGAGCTTAATTGCTACCTCCTAACCTTTAGTTAGTATGATCTTCAATCAGAAAGATAAATTATCACCAAAGAAATGAAAGAAAAAATACAGATCTGAGTAAATATTGTCAGGGTTAAACATGTGATTTTAATCCCACTTTTTAACTTGAATTATTCACATTTTGTTAATAAATGCATGATTTCACTATACGAAACAAAAGGTACATACATATACTGAAACATGTTTTAAAGCATTTTCCTTAGAAACCTTGAAGATATAATCTAAGACAGCTAGGTCTTCTCTTTTGAATAACTTAACTTACCACTCACTCACTGTTTCAGTGGACTTATCACACTAAAACTTTAGATTCAATATACTTCGTGAATATAATGCAGAGAGCAAAATGTGTAGCTTTGTACTTGAAAATAAACAAACAAAAACTAAAATCACTGGTGACACATGATTAGAGCTATAATTAAATTTCAATATCTCAAAATTTTACAAACATATAAAAACCAACAAACCATGTGCTCCATACTGCACTAATGGAACACAGTCCACAAGTTGAACTATTACATGGTAAAGACCTTTATAATCAAGACTAGGGAAAAGAGTTGTTCGGCTATGATCCTTATCAGGTGCCTGTAAGACCTCGAGTGGTATACTGGGAACATCCCTCAAAACACTATAGAAAACAATTTAATCCATCAGTTTTATTCAATTAGTAAAATTTTATTCTACAAATTAAAAACTATCAACCCATCATTTTTCTCTCTTGATATCAATGATTGATTTAAAAAAACACAATTTAAGCAAGGTTATTGTATTATCTTAAAGATTTAATGTCAACCCTTTTATCTCCCTATTAAAGCTAATAAATATGTGAGGTATCTAATTAATTCATGTATACTTGAACTATATGCAAGAACAGTTAACATTCTTTAAAATCATTTGCTACCATTTTAAGTAAATAAGCTGCAAGTCCAATGGTAGAATAACTAACAGGATAAAATACTAACTTCACACCAAGCACCAATCTTTTATCAGGAAAGAGATAACTTAATCTCACACTAACAACACAATAGTTTAGTCTTCCACCAGTAAAAAAATAACTCAATTTCATACTAACAACAAGTTGTTGTTATTGTTGGAAGACTAATATCAAGTGTGGTTCCTGTGTTAACAACTTAGCTGTTTACCTAATACTTACACACACTCCACATTATCAAGCAAATAAATGTCTGGTGTGGTTTCTCTGTTCATCACTTCAGTGTGTACCTAATACTTACATACAACCCACATTATTAACTAATTAAATGATGTATGGTGCAAATTCCTATGTTAATCACTTAGCTGTGTACCTAGCACTTACACATACCCCAAATTAGTAATGAACTGAGTGTCTGGTGTGATTTTAATAAGCAACATTACCAAATGTTATTCCAAGTATAGTTTCATGTTTAATTTTAAAAAATCATCACTGAATATGTTGGTATAGTTAAGCTGCTAATTCTCTATTTACAAAAGGAACATACTATCTTTGTGACAGTTAGAACACATTTATAAAAGGAGCATACCATCTTTGTGACAGTTAGAACACATTTATAAAAGGAACATACTATCTTTGTGACAGTTAGAACACATTTATAAAAGGAACATACCATCTTTGTGACAGTTAGAACACATTTATAAAAGGAACATACTATCTTTGTGACAACTGGACTTTCACACACACATCAACCTGAGAAAGTGCACCAAAAACAAATCACAAAACCATGCAGATCCAAGCCAAATAAATGTGTTGTGTGTATATATCAAATCCATCTGATGTTAGGTGTATATATATTAGTAAAAATGAATACATTTTAATGAAATTAAATGAGCAAAATAACAATGAAAGACTGCATAAAAATAGCAAATCCAAACCTCTAACTAACTATATTAGTTTGTTTCAGCTTAAAAAACAAGCTGAAAAAATAAATTAAACAAACAATTCTGCACTAATTAAAAATATCCCAGAGCACAAGTTATAATATGGAATTATAAGATGTACCCTAGATTTTGGAGGTGACTACTGAAGTAGGACCCACACTGCTATGGGAATACACTGTCTTTCAGTCTTAACCTCCATTCACCAGTCTCACGTAGAAATAAGAGTAGCAATAGATATAGGAGAAGATAGGAGAGTGACAGGTTACACAAAAATTGCAACCCATAACAGTACACAACATAAACTTCATCAGAAAAATCAGTGACTAACTCTTTATTGATAAAAAGTGATTATGCTATCTATGTGAGGTGCTTATATACAATACCAAGATAGAGTGGCACTAACAAGGATGGAGAAGTTAGAATATTAGATATAGCCAAGGACAGTTAAGTGGGGTATGAAAGACTAGATCATGCAAGACCAATGCTTGGTTAGTCAATGTCAAAAAATAGCTATTTCATCAGTGGATGGTAATTATGTTTTCCCAAACATTACTAAAATAATTATTATTCCAAAAGTTGAAATAATCGTTACTTCAACAATTATGGAAAATATAAGACAATAATTACCTTAAAAATAAGCATGAAGTGTTAAAACAATGGTTACCATAAAAGTCTCTGTAAAAAAATTAAAATAATTGATATCTTAGAATTGCATGCAAAAATTTGAAATAAAGATTACCTTAACAGTGATTGTGAAAATTGTAAATAAAGATTAGCTGAACAGTGATTGTGAAAATTTAAAATATTTACCTTAACAGTGTCTGTGAAAAGTATTTCAAAGTATTAGCAACATCAATGCCATTTGGAAGTGGAACAGTTCCTTTCTGTATTCTTGTGTGGTAGTCCTGAAGGTTTCTGATTTTAGCTGCAACTAAAAAAGAAAAATCCTAACAATGAACATCAAAAAAACTTTCACACACACACATATATATATATTGTGACTTTCATAAAAATTATTCTATATTAGAGCAGATAAAGAACTTCCAGAAAAACTTGACCTCCAAGCCAGAGCAATGGTTTAGTCACCTCTACATGAAGAATGAGGTCTACTTCATTGCAAACTCTCTGGGTTTTGAAGGAAAAGTAATTGAAGTTACTTTTAAAAACACCTGTTAGTGAATATTACTTCATATGAAAATTTCACTGTTTCAATTTTAGGTATTAGGTCTAACAATTAATTGCGTAGATTGGTTAAACAAACAAATAAAATGAGTTTAATGAGAATTTGAAAAATTTCAATATCTGAGCATTTTGAAAGATGAATAACATATATTATACTTCACTCAAAACATACAATTGCAATATTAAAAATAATAAGACACAAGAAATAATAGTCATCAAAGATCATTAAATGCTTCTAACTTACATGCTGCAGCTCGGGTCCCCATCTACTTATTTCTTGGAAATCTCTGTGAAGTTTTTCAACATAAATATAGCTCCTGTGTTATCACAGTTTCCTATATTACAAAACATGTATGAAACTCTAACAGATTACACAATAACAAAAAATATTTAATTCTTTGAGTTGTTCTTGTTAGCATTAAGTGCTCTGTTATTTGTTAGTATAAGTGATACCTTTGAAAGAAAAATGGAATAAAAATAAACAATCATCTCCAAATAAACAGCTTTCCCAAATCCATCTGATGTTAGGTGTATATATATATTAGTAAAAATGAATACATTTTAATGAAATTAAATGAGCAAAATAACAATAAAAGATTGCATAAAAATAGCAAATCCAAACCTCTAACTAACTATATTAGTTTGTTCCAGCTTAAAAAACAAGCTGAAAAAATAAATTAAACAAACAATTCTGCACTAATTGAAAATATCCCAGAGCACAAGCTATAATGTGGAATTATAAGATGTACCCTAGATTTTGGAGGTGACTACTGAAGTAGGACCCACATTGCTATGGGAATACACTGTCTTTCAGTCTTAACCTCCATTCACCAGTCAATTCATCAATCCCAATACACTCCATTCTTTCATTGAACAACAACACAAAGTTAACATTTTTCTTCTCAGAAAAACTGTTTTGGATAGATACCTTTCTACAGAAGAAAGAGCTATTACAATATACATCTGCAAGAATGATATCTGTGTGTGTGTGCCACAAGCCTTGAATGGAACTCCTTCCTACATACTAACATGAACTAGTCCATCGTGTAATGTTATCATTATTAGACTAGTCTTTCATTAAAAGGAGGGTGACATATCATGTATGCACAGTAAACCCACTGTAAAGTCAAAACAAACACAATAAAAGTGATATGAAAGGGTAGACAGTTTTGTAGATAGGTATTTGTCTAAATACATTTTAAGAAAAATGTTAACTTTAAAAACAAAACTCACCTTTCTGCAGAACAAAGAACTAGAATCTCATGTGGATAAAATGATAGAGTGACAAGTGTAGATAAAACAACGAGCTTCTGTTTGAAATTATACTATCCATGAAGAATAACACCCATTCAGTTAACACACTGCTCCTCAAACCATGATATGTACAAGTAAAACAGAACAGGGAGGTCAGCAGCAAGTACTACAAGATAGTTGCCTTTCCTTTTAGTCAGTAATTTAAAATTAGCCCATTATGTGGTTTTGTGCTTAAAAACAAACAAACGTATCAGTCTTTCAATAAATTGGATAGTTAGAATAATCCAAAATTGTGATAATCTGAAACCTGAATTTCAATTAGTTATTTACTTGCAAAACAATTAAATTGTGATTTCAATTAATCAGTTTGTTTACATGACTTTAATCAATATAACTGCTGTTCATATATAATTGAACATAACTGATTAATCAACTGAATTACACAGTGTTAATAATCTCAACAGAAAGAGCATAAAGAACAAAAAAATTAAAAACAAGAGAACATCACCTTGTACACAAACATTGAGGACAGAGTATAGTTTATCTTCTGTAGTTCATTTCAATATATTTTTGAAAATATAAAGTACATCACACCCAGGGAACAAGTAACTTCCTTGAAGAACATTAACAGATAATAAAGACAAGATTCCTCTATGATAAATTCATATTCACTATAAAAACACACTTAGAACAAGCTCAGGCATCTGTCTATTGACCAACCAGCAATAAGAGAAACACTGATCTTTCCATAATGATCTTGTATCACTCCAAAGCTAAAAGTAAAACTACAATTAATACCAGTGATTCACTCCGTACTTTATATTTGTTTTCCAGTTTTAATTATCGTTTCTATAAGTAAACAGTAGTTTGTGCACTGAGGAAGATGTAAGACTACAACTATATTGCATTGTAGAATATGGGTTTTAAAACCTACCAAAGCATTTCACTTGAAGTTATGATGTCATACGCTTAACAAAATGTCATGTCTATGTTAGGGCAATGTATCATCTGTCAAAAATGTACATATACAAACCGGTGTATCTAAAGTCGTAACGAATACCTCACATTTCACTTTCAAAATTTAACCTCATTTATTACATTATTAATAGAAAACTGAAAAAAGTATGTTCTGTACAATATAACGAACACTTACTTTTCTAGTTTAATTCTAATAAATTATTAACAAAACATGTTTACGTCTTTAACTTCCTATTTCTGCTAAATAATCCAAACTAATTTGGCGCCCTCTGCTGTCATTTTTGTATTTTTGCCAATTGGTTTACATGCGTTTTCAGGTAAGGAAGTAACATTGGGAATCGAGTCCCTGATTTCAGGGTTGTAAATCCGAAGACTTACCGCTGTCCCACCGGGGACAATTATTTTGTGATGTGGCAAAATCAAATAACTCAACGTCTTCTACTCTCTATCAATTAAATTATTTGGCTTACACTTGATTTTTACGTAAAAGGTAAAACAAAAAATTAACACGTCTCAGTGAAAACTATGGTGTTTTATGTCGTGTCACATTTATTGTTAACATTCTTCGTCATGCGCAAATACAGAGAGGGTTTCACGAAATAAAGCAAGTGTGTTTTTATGTTTTGTATAAAAATAATCAAGATTGTAGTTTACTGATAGTGTTTGGAAAGGTTTGAAATTTTCTAAGGCCATTTTTAATTGGATATTATGCGTATGTTTTCAGTGTTTGTCTGTGTTTAAATATATTGATGTAACGTGTTCTATCTTTGATCACCTACTTTACAATTATAATAGAAAATAAAGACAAGTCCAAGTGACGAAAATCAACAGTTTATATATTCTATAACGTTTCTATGTGTGTGTTTTTCTTAAAGCAAAAACATTGAGCTAGTTATGTCATTTCTGCAATATAATTCACCGAGGGAAATAAAACCTCTAAGTTTATCGCTGACTGCGCTATCCCGCCGAAAATAAATAACGTTTCTACAACGCCTGCTCACTTTGACCTAAGTTGTGGATTTAAATTCACAAACAACTTTAGAACAGAAATTCCAACATCAATGATGGTTTAGCGTAACTTCCAAGTAACTTATTTACAAAATTTCCTTGTTGATGATCGATTAACTGGCTAGACATGATTATTTTCACAACTGACATTGATATAAAACACTCACCGATTATCATTAATTTCACGTTAACTCACTGCTTTAATAATTCATGTGTTTATAATCGTTCATGTTCTTTACATGTTACACAAACCTTGTCGATTGTTACATCATTATGAACTTTCTCTCTGGCAAAAATGTAAATTAAAAAAATGAAAATATACCTTGCAATGTTCCACCTTGTTTAATTATAAAATCCATCGAATAATACTAATACATCAATAAGACAGTGCATTAAACTGTCTATTCACTAATTCTTTTGGTGTGTTTTTTTTCTCTTCCTAGAGTTGTTATACAGATGAGTTCGGACCCGGCATGGCCAGGTGGTTAAAGCACTCGACTCGTAATCCAAGGATCGCGGGTTCGAATCTGCTTCACACTAAACCTGCTCGCCCTTTCAGCCGTGGAAGCTTACAATGTTACGGTCAATGGCACAATTTATTGGTAAAAAAAATAGCCCAAGAGTTGATAGTGGGTAATGATGACTAGATGCCTGTCTTATACTGCTAAATTAGAGGTGGCTAGCGCAGATAACCCTCATGTAGTTTTGCATAACATTCAAAACAAATCAAACCAAGTGAGTTCTATAAATTTACTTTTTGCTAGCAAATCCTTCTCTGTAGTTACCCAGTTGAATTCTATCATCAAAGTACTACCAAAAGTTTCATATAGGATTACCTTTGACTTAAAGTACCTGTTCTTCTAGATTTTGTGAATCACATGATCAAATCTTTTCAGTGTAGTAAGTGTTTTTTTTTAACACCTACATGACTTTGAAGTCCTAACTCTTTTACAATTATAATTCCTTATCCAAATCGTGTCATCTTATGAAATAAGCATTATCAACATTGACATTATACTGACCTTTTGTTTTTTGCAAACTAAAATAACCCTTTCATGGTTAAAGTCATATATAACATTTTTATTATTGTCTTAAGATAACTCCTTGAACCATCTATCCACCAAGACAAATTGCAGTGTTTATTTCTATTACACTCCAGTCAATAGACGTAGAATTATTCCTATAACTACTGGTGTATTTCTCTTCTTTGTGGCACAATACCCACTTTTTATGCTATCTTTGGAAGTTCAACTTCTCATATATTAATTGCCATGTAAAGAAAATATATTTACTTTTATAGACTGTGAAGGTAACCTAACCTTTTTATCCATGTCTCTGCATGAATTCAGTTTCTAATATTCATTATTTTCATTTGATGTCAGCTATCAACACACCATGAGATGCAGAAAAGCTTCCTACACAAATGGTAATTTACAGTTTTCCTCTTGCTGGAGCTTTGTGTTCATTTACTCTTTGCATCGGTCCTGAACTTGTCCCCAGTTATCCAGATAATTTTTTCTTTCATATTTGCTTAACCTTTTCTTGTCCCTTTGAGACATTGTCCTTTGGCTTAATAACAGTGTTGATTTTCTACAGTATTTGCTGTAATAGCTAGGTTCAACATTTATTTCAGTTCCCTCTTTCTGTTTTCCTTTAGGAGATATTATTTTTTATTAAAGGCTTTTATCTGCACTTCTAGGCAATATGTCATTTTAAGTTATACTTGAAATAATGATCACTGTATAGTTTACTTCCTCCATTCTGTATGATTCATTTTCTAAATAATCCTTTTAGACTATTGCCAGAAAAACTCTGTGACAGCAAGAAAAGTACCTTCTTTGTTCACTATTGAAACAATTTCAAACCGAGCTTAATATTTTAGATTCCATTTTTGTTTCTGGATAAATATTAGTTGAATTTAACGGGTCAGTTGATAGACTGCTTGATATGCTTCCCATGGTACCCTTCAATTATAGTGAAATATTGTTAAACTTACCAGTTAAATTATAGAGCTTAATTTGATAGCTTTCTTGCCAGAGTAGTCCAGGAAGTTAATGCAGTTACAGCAGCAGTGGTAACACATGTGAATCAAATATGTTTTTTCTTTCCATAACTGTTTGTTTTTGGAAATTTCGCACAAAGCTACTCGAGGGCTATCTGTGCTAGCCGTCCCTAATTTAGCAGTGTGAGACTAGAGGGAAGGCAGCTAGTCATCACCACCCATCGCCAAATCTTGGGTTACTCTTTTACCAACAAAAAGTGGGATTGACTGTCACATTATACACCCCCACGGCTGGGAGGGCGAGCATGTTTAGCGCAACGTGGGTGCAAACCCGCGACCATCGGATTACGAGCGCATGCCTTAACTCGCTCGGCCATGCCAGGCCCTTTCCATAACTAATAAACATGTTTAACATCGGAACTTTTAGGCAGATAAAGAAAAGTTGAGCTGACTTGATTTCTGACACATAGAGATTCCTTTTCCAATTTTTTTTTGGTCAAAATGTTCTTTAATACCTCTAAAACATACCTTTTTGCAATTTTTTTTATTTTACTACAGCTTTCCATTACTTTGTTGATTTCTTTCTGCATTCCTTCAGATTTGTAATCCCTCTATTCATGGATCTTATGCTCAATTATATTTATTTTTGTCCAAATTTTTCTTTAAATATTAAGTCTCTTTTTGTTAACCCCTTTCTTGAATTTCTATCATTTTTTTATATATGTATTCTTAATCTTCTACTATTTTTTTTTAATTTTCTACTTCATTTTTCTAGTTTTGTTCCCACAATTTAGTTACTTCCAACAGATGCTCGATCTTGCTCTTCTCTTTGGTTGTCATCTCAACATTTGAATCTTAATCAGGGACTAAGTAACAATTAATTTTTATCATAATCTTGCTTCTGACATAAATGTTATAACGTGTTCTGTTTTTAGGTGATTTTATGTTATTAGTTGGTAAAAATAGTGCCAAGTCCAGTCCACCTAATGATAATAAAATAGTTTATTTATTCAACAAAGCTTTTAACAGGCTGTGTCCACTTTGACACAAACAACATTGCAACAGAAATTCCGAGACTGATGATACTCATGCCTAACTTAAAATTAATTTTCTTACAAATTTGTTTTGCTAATAATCAATTGAATAAACAAGGTAACTCTATTAACACTGATATGAAACACAGATCATGAACTCGTTCATTTACTGATTGTTGTATTTATAGCAGTACTCATTTTCTACACATCACACAAAGCTTTTCAGTTATTGTGTCACCATGAATTTTCTGTATAATATTGCAGCATTATCACTACAATTACCTCCATGTATTGAACATCTGAATTAAAATAATGAAAACATAACTTACTGGGTTTTGTACACAGTTATTAGATGACAAATAAAAAAATAGTACTTGAAGTAAGATAATATAGTAAACCTGTTTTTATATCATCTTTAGTATAACTAGAAAGTGTCAGTGTTCTTGGAAAAAAATCAAATGTTATTACAAGTGTAATATTTGCTCACATTTTCTTCAATACTTATGACTTAACATTAGTACAAAAATCACAGTAAATTCTTTAGAAAGAAGGGAAGGTCACATCATAAAAGCAAAATTTCCACCAAATTAATTTATTTTCCAATATGAAGCATGAGTTTCTCTTAATTTGTATTATATTAATTTCCTGCAGGTATATAGACATATTTAGTAACTGTAAAATCATTATGACAAAAAGTATCCTACAATAACGTACAAAAGATTTCTGACAAAAAAACGGTACTTTTTTGAGTATCTTACAGCAAGACTTTGGGAGGTAGTGTTGATGGAAACTGGTATACACCGAATAATCAACTGTCTTCTAGCAACTGTGGAACCTTTTTATGACTGAGAAAAAGAGCTCTTTTAAGGCACACATGCAAGGAGAAAGGACCTGAGCCCAACCATACATTCTCTGTGCATGTAATTGGTATCCCATACTTTAGACGCACGCACACAAAGACATGGTTTGGACAAAAAAATGTGTTATTTTCAGGTGATGATGATGTTTTTATGTATACAGGTGTATACAGTTATAACATAATTATGAGTTGTTCACCTTAGTTATCACCTGAAGCTTTTTCATGCTAAAATGAGAAAAGTCTGTCAAAAAAAGGTGTTTTTCCAGAAAATGATACAGTGAACACAAACTGGATAGTATTGTTACAGATATTATGTACATTATATCCAAATCATTTTGGTGCTTTGCTATGTCATTACAATAGATGGTACTATATGCAGTCCATATCCAATGAGTATGCATCTTGGCAATAGAACTAAAACATAGTTCCTATTACAAAGATTTTTGTACAAATTTCTCAACTTGAAAGAATGCCACTCCTCACCACTCATCCTTCACAGATCATCTGGTGTACAAAGAGAACAGTTTTCCAGGACCTGTTTCAACAGTCCAATTTCACTCAAATACATGGACACTAAATCAGGTAATTTTGAATAGTATGTCTTTATATGAATTCCCATTTAATTCTCCAGTTGTACCTGGAAATTCTAAATTTCAAATTTAAACAAGTCTTTCTTGGGTGTACAAATATTTTATATTAGAAAGAGCTAACGTAAAACCTTCCTAAAAGTAAAACCACAATACATACAATATTAAAATGTTTTAAATACATGGCTTTATACTCATTGTGTTTGAAACACGACTTACCGGTATTAATTTAGTGTAGTCCACTCTTGAATTTTAAACCTTCAGGGGATTCACTCTTAAAAATTACTTATGTAAATTCTGTTTTGTTTCAAGCACAAACATGCACAGTTGGCCATCTACATACAAGTCAAACACTGAATTTTAGCACTATAATCATTCAAGCTTATTACTGTAAAAACAGAGTTGGTTGCTTATGGTGAAACTAAAAAGCAAGATAAACAAAAGTTTCCACAGAAGTACAGGTATAAATATGAACATAAATCACAGGTGATACACAAGTACAACAATGAACATAAATTATAGGTAATGTGCTGCCTTAGATGTAAACCTGACTTCACATCCAGCACATTTAAGGTTTTATTGTCTTAAATTATTAAACATCTGGACCAACTATATACACCACCCTGCCAAAAGTATACAGACATCCTTCTGGGTGTAGAACTGGTCTTCTAAGGAAGAAGATATGCCTCCTTTATAAATGTTGGCCAACATACTGC
Organism: Carcinoscorpius rotundicauda; assembly: GCA_011833715.1. Lineage (NCBI taxonomy): Eukaryota > Metazoa > Arthropoda > Merostomata > Xiphosura > Limulidae > Carcinoscorpius > Carcinoscorpius rotundicauda. The sequence continues at coordinate 65,597,680 of CM022392.1, read as the reverse complement.
TACTATCAGATGTCAAGTAGTGTTTAAAACTGCTATAATGCCCCAGGCACTCAACTTCACTAGACAAGTGAGTCACTTTGGATTGCTGTATGTATGGAAGGTTAGTATGCATAATTAGGGCAATGAGTGACCATCATATGGCCACCATGCATAATTGTTATGAAGAGAAATAGTTGAAGATAAAAACACAATTAAGTAACATCCAGGTAGAGGTTCAGTGACATCAATATAAAATTTACATGTACTCATATGAATGGTCAATAAATGATGAAAGGTCAGTTTTACCGATGTCCATGCTATGATCTGTGACCAAATACCATCAAAACGAACTGTGCAATTAGCATTAAACAAAATCTGATAGTTCAACAGGTCTAAAAAGAGATCATTACACATTCCATCCTATGATGTATACCACTGCCTGGCCATACAAGAAGCATAAACATTTGGGATTTTGGCAAAAGGGTAAGCAAAAATGTTGAGTAACGAAAGTATGGTGAAATTAATGGTCACATACGAGTATGGAAACAACCACATGATTCATATACTGAAAACTGCCTTGAACTAACAATAAAGAATGGCTGTAGAAACCAACATACAATAAATGGATGACATGGCATACACCTACACCACTAAAAGAAAAAATACTTATTAAAAATTTGTTTCAAAGAGGTTTCCTCTACATTAGAGACACAAAATCTAAAGCCATAGTAAACCAAAATAAATAAATGATAGATTGATGTTTCCAATATTTTTGAACGATAAACAATGGCTTTTTTCTGTTACTTGGGCTACTGTAATTGAACACTAGAATTTGACCATCACTCCTGTTATGTACCCACAGCTCAAAAGCAAAAATTGATACTTTTATGGTAATAAATTATAAACAATTACCTCTTTATAATAACAATCAGGTCCCAAAAAACCCATAAAAAGAATGTGTTAATAAATGTACATATTCATGTGCAATCCTTATCAGTTAATTTAAAACAAAGCTAGCCTGTGACTTTTGATAAACTTATCTCTGAAAACCCAACCTTTTCACAGTACATCGTAACTAAAAACAATTGTTCAACGTCATCTCATTTTATGCTGTCAACTTAGTAACACAGTTCCTGTACCACATGGTCATTCCGGTAAACATCTACTTTTACACGAGTAGAATTTAAACCGTGTCATTTCATAATATACAACTGGTAAGGATTACACCAAATATTCACAAAACCTGAATGAGTAATCAAAATTAAGTTGGTTATCACACAAATAATTAACTAAACAAAATTAGTTTCTGATTATATTAACTATCCAAGTAACCAAAAACTGTGTATTTGTTGTTAAGCACAAAGCTGCATAATTGGCTACCTGAGCTCTGCCCAATTACAGTCTTGTAAGTAGTTAATTTCTTTACTTGAAGCTCATTCAATTTTGATAATTTAAGGGTTCTGGATTTTATTTCCATGACCACTAAATTTGCTCATTCTGTCTTTGTTAAGGCTATTGCAGTTAGTAATTTGTGCTTGCCCCATCTTTGTTATGGTTAACTAAGTCTATCTGTCACTGTCAGTTAGTTAACAGTCTATCCAATAATACTTATCTCTTCTCATTCTATAGTTCTGTCTTAATGAAAGTTTCTCTTTTCCACCCATCTAAGCACTGGTATGAATCACACCCCACTTGCTCCAGTTTTTATACCCCACTATATTGCTCAAAATACGTTAAATCTTGAGATTCTCTCCACCTACATCCACACACCACTATACCAGATCCTTATATAAACTCTGCATTCTTACTTCTTAGTCATATGGGAAGGAGAGTGAGAGTAGTTAAAAACTATAGGAAGTACATGTTAACCTATAAAATACACTCACCCCCCTCTCACACTATAGCTAGAATCCAACACTGACAAGATTGAGATGACAGTGAAGGCAAGATCCACACAGAAAGCATCTGCATAGAAAATAAGTTTACAAAAATGAGATGTAGTAACAGCACATTAGTAGGGCTGACACTACTTCTGGAACATGCCTGCTCTTTGCCCAAATAACATAAAATTTAAGTCCTGGGCAGTAAAGGTTGACTGATCACGGAAGCAGAATGTTAGCATTGTTAGAAGAACAAGAATTTTTCCAGACTCCAGTCAGGTGTATGAGGTCCCACAAATCATCATTGGAATTATAGGACTCTAGACCAAAATATAAATCCAAAGCATAGGAAGCAAGACCATAAGGACTATTGTTGACTTACTGTTTATAGTAATGTAGTATTATTGAAACCCAACCTGAAAGTTACAGATGTAAGCAATGGAAATGAGGACAAACCCTCACCCAAGCCTGAGGAAGTGCAATATGTGACAAACTGAACCCAGAATTATGGGACCTGTCATGCTGAACTCAACCCACAGAAACTATTACCAAACTTGGAATAAGCTGGTCCTACTCCCATCATACCTCTAGGAAAAACATACAGTCATTAGTAGCTTCACTTTCTTCTCTCTGAGTGGAATTTTGAGTTCAAACATCACTCGTGAAGAATAAACCTCTGTCCACCACTCCAGTGACACAAACACTTCACTAGAAGAAATGGGAGAGGAGTACCATGTTTGGGGATCCAAAGGAATGATGCTCTGGAGAGACGGCAATAGGTAGACTACATTTCCTCTTTTGAAAAGCAGTGCAAATTTGGAAGAAAGCATACTTGAACATGCTAAACACCTACCACCAAATATATTCCAAATGGAAATGGCAAAAGGGTGCCCAGTAAAGAAGAGAAGTTATGCAAAATATTGCAGAAATTACTCTGAAATTTCATTTTCTTTATTTTGTGAATTAAAAAAAAGAGACAACTCCAGACCCAAAGAGTCAGATCTGAAAAAAGAGGAAATTGTCTAAAGTGTAAGAAAATCCTTTTAATACTGAAGATAAATCCACAGCGATCACATAAAATCATTGTCATAATGTTCCACCATCAATTAAAATGAACAGTAACAAAAATAAAGAGCTTATATATAGATCTGGGATGGGTACACAATAAAACATGTGAAGAGAATCACAAGATTTAAATCATTAAGGGAAACGTGAGTTATAAAGAGTAGAGCAAGGAAGGTAAGATTCACACTACTGTTTAGACAGTCAGAAAAAAAAACTTCCACTGTGATAAAGCTTCAGTGTGCGAGTTTCAGAATTTGTGCTTATCCTGTCTTTGTTATGACTAACCTACTGAGGCTAGCTACCATTGTCAGTAAATTGTGCTTGGTCTGTCTCTGTTATGCCTAACTTTCTAGGACCATCAGTAATTTGTAGCTGTTAAATAGCTGCAATGACAACTATCTAGAATTTTTTTTCACAAAACAGAGGTTTTGCTAGTTTCTGAAAAGATCTGGGGCTTGAACCCATAAATTTTTGGCGTGTCAGTATGATATCAATCATGCTTTAATATCCTCATTTTTTAAGACACCAGCTGGGAATTCATGGTACTGTCAACTAGAACAGAACAAGAAAAATATTTCTGCCACTAAAACTGCTTTCCTTCTTGAACTGGTAGCTACAAGGAAGGATACTTGATTGCAGCACTTGCTATTTAATTTTTTCCTTCTTGAACTGCTGACTAAAGAGAAGGTGACTGGTTATCAGCACTCACTGCCAAACCTCCTCTTCTAGATTTTACATGCTACAGTATGAGAAACACTTTACTAATCAATTAACTGATTAATAATTACCACTAATTTTCCAAATCTTCAGTAATAACACTTCACATCTATTTACTGTTAAGCAACATTAATATAATTTATAGTATAAAATACAGGCTGAATTACAGGCTCATAGTTATAAGGCCAACTGAATACAAACTAAGTTACAAGTTCATAATAACATGGTCAATCATTTCAACATGATATAGACTGAGTTGCATGCTCACAGCAATATTATCTATCATTTCAAGTTGATGCAGGATGAAGTACAGGCTCACACCAAAATGATCCATCATTTGAGCTCACTACAGGCTCACAGAAACATGATCCATCATTTGGAAGTTGATAGAGGCAAAGTTAAAGAATACCAGCTGAATTTAATTCATTACCCAGAGGTTCAGCTTTCCTTGAAACCGTTGAAACATCACTAAAATGACAGACATGGGTTGTTACTTCCATTAGGATTTCATTCATTCACTTAAATAATACACTTAGAATACCAAAACCTCTGAAGATTTATAAAACAAGTGTCGTATTTCAGCAACATATTCAACCCTTTGAACAACTTTTTTTTTACATTACTGGATACGCAATAATTACAATTAATGAACATGTGTTTTATTTCCTTCATTGCCACATGTGACTCTGATAAACTTCTTGTAAGTAACGTTGAAGAACAGATCCCTTCTTACATTCATATGGAAATGTCTAACATTTTCAGTTACTACATTAAAATCTTGCCAGATTAATTTTTATATACACACTTAATAGTTTGTTGTAATACTAATTATATCTTACTTTTTTACTTCTCATTCCAACATTAAATCTTTCAGAGATAACTGCTTAACATACTCCATAGATTTTTCTCCAAATCCAATAAGTACATTTGTTGAATTTTGTGCAAAGCTACTTGAAGACTGTCTGTGTTAGCCCTACCTAATTTTGAAATGTTAGACTAGAGAAAAAAGACCACCCACTACTAACTCTTAAGCAATTTTTTACAAATGAACACTGTGATGTGATTATAATGCTTCCATGGTAGAAAGGGCAAGTATATTCAGTGTAAGAAGTTAAAAAGTATTTTGTAACTAAATAATGTGCAAACCTGCTGAGTCCTTTTTTGATTAATTATAATTTCACTGTTTTTCAGAACATTTACTTAATGTTACATGTTTGAAAGCTAAAATAAAGATAGCATAGTTTCTCACATATAGGTGCTTGTGGCAATGCTCTAGAGGGGGCATACACACACACACACACACACACACACACACACACATATATATATATACTTAAATGTCCATGCAATGAAAGCTTTAAGAGTTTTCAACTTAAGCACTTTGTCCTGCATGATGTACTAAATATTAACAGATAGCAAAAGCTATATTAAAACCACTATTATGAATACAACATAGTCAATTTTAAAATTCTCTTTAATGAAAAGTTTCAAAACTTAAATTAATATTGTTTCATCCTGATACAGTGACTTTGATACTACTGATCAGATATGCGTCAACAAAAGTCACTCATGTGTTGAGAGGCATACTCCCAAATAAAAAGTGCCCCGCTGACGTGAACGTTGAGGGATCGAGTTACTCCATACTGTGGAATCTGAACACACACATCCAATACTTGGATAAGTTCAACAGGTATGCCTTCTTTTTCATTTCTGGAAGTAGCAAAACAAATAAATTTATCTACACTAACATAATTTCTTGAAATTATCTCATTAATATTGAAATAATTAATAATTCATTTGGCCTACAGTTTTGTCATTTGACACTCTTGTTGTGATTAAAGTTCCAGATTTACTTGACCCAGGTTTTCATTGTTTTATACTGTCTTGTTCTGATGATATTTCAATTATCTGGCTTACAGTTTCATCCAACAGCTCAGTTATAAGATCAAATAAGTTAAACAACTTTTTTGAATGATAAACTTTTCTGTTATAAATTTCATATCTGAAATAAAACTAGCATACATTTTCAACATTCTTACTAACAGCACGAATACAACAGTAAATAATAAATTATAAACTTGTTATATGAAACAAGAAAAATGTAACAAATTAAACTGATTAGTTGTAACAGTACGATCACAAGTCATTACTGTGTAAATCAAATATGTATACAAACTGGTAACTCATACATTTCTTTAAACAAAGCAATTCTGCTTTGATAAGTGTTTTCTTACAGCAATACCACATCGGGCTATCTATAAAGATACTTTGCTAGAAGAATCAAACCCCTGATTTTAGCATTGTAAATCCACAGACTCACCATTGTACTAGTGGAGGGCACTTCAATAAGTTGATTTGCACATTGTCATAAATGAATTTCCACATATACTAAAGGATTCTAAGTGCAGCATTATGTACGTGTAAAAAAGGCTCATTTGGGTTGAGATTTTTTTTTACATAGAAAAGCAAAGAAGGTCGAATTGTTGTTTGCTCCTCTATGTAAAAAAAAAAAAAAAAAATCAAACCAAACAAACTGTTTTTACACACACATTTTTTTCAATTGGTGGGTTTCATCGGCATCACTGATAAGTGCAGCATTAAAGCAATAAAATAACAAAAAACCAGAATTGAAAAATATTTTACTTTTAACTGCAAGAACAAATAGTGTGTAATTTTTCATTACAACTGTAGTCGTTCTAGAAAGAAAAAATGGTAATTTCAAAATTTTCTTTTGATTTGATTAAAATAATAAATAAGCGATGCACTGTTAAATTTGCTAAGACTGATTGGTAAATATAGTTTAATGATCACAACTGAGTATGAAATGTTAACTTACATTACTTGTTAGTGGCTTAAGGCACAGTGAGTTTGTGTTTATAATGTGTGTTTTCTTATAGTAAAGTCACATTGGGCTATCTGCTGGTTTATAATGTGGAATAATTTTTCTTTACAAAAATTATTAAATTATGAAAATAAACAATAAGACATTTCTTTAAAAGAAAAGTTTTGTTTCACTGTGAAATTAGCTCATAGTATGACTTTAATCCCTATACTTTGTTTTTAATCTTATTTTGGGAAACTTTCTATCAAGAAAAATGTTTTTACCAACAAAAAATACTCACCCAAGAAGTAAAAGAGTTTTCTTTGGAAACTTGTAATCCTTTAATAGCTTGCTATCTGCCGTTTGCTCCACACCAACAAGTGTGTAACCTCGTTTCTTCATTGCCTGTAGATATTCCCGAAGGTAAAAAGGCTTAACCTGGCAAATATGTAACAAAGAAAGAAAAACTTTATTTTAATTATCTGTTGAAATAAGAAATATTAAATAAATATATTTAATAATCAATATAGGTTTTAAGTAAACATTTCCTTTGTACAGGTTGGATCATGGACAACTGTGCTGGTTGGATCGATTGATTGGAAATTAAGCACAAAGCTGCACACAGGGCAACATACTTTGCCCCTCACAAGTATTACAACCAAGTTTGTAGTGATATAAATCTGCAGACATACTACTGTGCCACTGGAGAGTGTGCTGTTTGAATTGAAGACAATTGTGCCACTTATTTAAATAAAACATATTTAAATTAAATTTATAATTATTTTTAAACTGATTATTTTCAAACTGTAACCTTAAATAGCTTACATTTATGTTTTATGAAGTGTAATCTTAAAAACCACTTCCTACAATTAAAGCACTGTTTTCTAAAGACAAAGATTTTGATGATATGAGCCAATGTTTACAAAAATCCTACATTACAGGTGACTGTAATGTACCACAGAATAATTGAAATTCAGATTCCATAGTTTGTAATCATTCTGAAATACAGAATTTGAGAAAGATTTTCAACTTCGTTTTGATTTTATGTAAACAACTATAAAACAGACTTAACATGAGGCTAAATGAATTATTTTATTGACCCACCACTACTAGATTAAATATACATTGTTGACCAAAATCTTAAAACCAATGAACAAAAAGAAAAAATATGCAATTTGCATTGTTAAACTCAACCACTTATTTGAGTACAACTTTGTAATATGAAAATAAGAAATAGGAAAATAAAAATAAAAAACTTCTTTAGCATTTAATAAGGAAAATGTGAACACTATGAAATGAGCCTAAATATTAGCTGGTCAAAAGTTTAAGATCACCCAGGAAAGAAGCATTAGCATTGTCAACATCTCCTGCTGACATCTCCTGTATTACATTGAATAAAAACATGACAAAGGCTAAAAAAGTTGACAGAGTTTGAACATGGCAGAAGTGTCAAGCTGCAAAAACAAGGTCTCTCTCAACGTGCCATCGCTGGTGAGATTGGGCATAGTAAAACTGCTGTTGCAAATTTCTTAAAAGGCCCTGAGGGATACAGAATGAAAATTTCAAGTGGTCAGCCCAAGAAAATTTTGCCGGCATTGAGCATGAGGATTCAATGGTTTGTCTAGCAAGACAACGGCCGATCGTTGAACCAGATTAAGGCCTTTACGGATGCAGAATGCAGCTCAAGAACAATAAAATGACATTTATGAGAGAAAGGCTTTAAGAACCAAAAACATCTTCAAAGGCCACGTCTCCTTCCACACCACGAAACAGCTTGGTTAAACTTTGTTGAGAAGCACCAAACACGGGACATAAAAAAGTGGAAGAATGTTTTGTCCTCTGATGAGAAAAAATTTAACCTGGATGGTCCAGATAGCTTCCAATATTACAGGTATGATAAGGATATCCCAACAGAGATTTTCTACACGACACAGTGGAGGAGTTTCTATCATGATCTGGGGCGCTTTCTTTTTCAATGGAACATTGGAGCTTCAGGTTACACAGGGGTGTCAAACTGCAGCTGGGTAAATTGGCATGTTGGAGATAATCCTTATTGACTGAAGGCCCTTGCTTGAGTGGAAATGACTGGATCTTCCAGTAGGTCCATGCTGCAATCCACAATGCCTACAGGACAAAGGACTTTTTTATGGCAAATAACGTGATTCTTTTGGACCATCCAGCATGTTTGCCCAAATTGAACCCAATTGGGAATGCTTGGGGATGGATGGCAAGGGAAGTCTATGGAAATGGACATGAATTCCAAAGAGAGTATAATCTTCATGAAGCCATCTTCACAGCTTGGAATAACATTCCAGCCAGCTTTCTGCAAACGCTGATATCGACCATGCCAAAGCAAACGTCTGAAGTTATTTGTAATGACGGCCAAGCAACTCACTACCTAGACCTCTTGTTGGGCATTTCCTACCCTATTTAGAACCTCTTTTTGGTACGGTCTTAAACTTTGGACCAGCTAGTATTTAGGCAAATTTCACAGTGTTCACATTTTCCCAATTAAATGCTTAAGTATTTTCTTATTTTTATTCTCTATTTTCTTATTTTCATCTTTCGAAGCTCTACTGAAATAAGTAGTTGAGTCTAAGAATGCAAAATGCATTAAAAAGAGTGAATGGAATACAAATCTTATCTTTTTCCTTTGGGGTGGGGTAAAAATCACAGTTAAACAAATAGTCTTCAGTTACATAAATACCCTAACAACTATTCATTTTATCTTATTACAATAATCATTATGCATTCAAGTGTCTGTATTCTCTCCAACTACATTAAACCGTTGGGGTCTTAAACTCCATTCGACCTGTATGTACATAATTGAAAAATACGCTCTATGACATATTTTACTGCATTTAAAAAATAATTATCGCATAGAAGAGTTTAAACTTTCTTCCATCTACATAGCTTCTGCAAAAGAAATATTTTTATATGTAACGTGTGTGTGAATTTGTAGCTTTCATATTCTAAGAAGTTTTATTCTAATATTTTAATTACTGAACCCTCTTACCTTCCTACATTCTTTCAAACTTCCTGACAGTATTTTTGCTTTATAAAACTGTAAATTTTTTCTTTTACTTCATTCAGTAAATTTTGCACAGTTTCAGTGTGTCTATGAATCATCTATATTGAAACTAACAGCTCTACAATAAATGAATCATCCACATTAAAACTAACAGCTGTATGGGTGGTTGTTTGTTTGTTTTTTGAATTTCACACAAAGCTAATTGAGGGCTATCTGTGCTAGCTGTCCATACTTTAGTAATGTAAGACTAGAGGGAAAGCAGCTAGTCATCACCACCTACTGCCAACTCTTGAGCTGAAAGGGCAAGCATGTTTGGCGCGACGGGGATGCAAACCCATGACCCTCAGATTACGAGTCGCACACCTTAACACGCTTGGCCATGCCAGGTCCAGCTGTGTGATAAATGAATCATTCACACTGAAACTAACAGCTGTACAATAAATGAATCATTCACATTGAAACTCACAGATATGCAATAGATGAATCATTTAAGTGCTTCAATTAGAATTTTTTTCACCTCAGTAATGGGTATCCACTCATTTGCTGAAACACTTAAGCTCTGAAAATTCTTGTCCTCTGTATATTTCAGACTTCCCATCACATACTCAGTGACTCCAAATATCTCACATGTGCGACAAAGGCCTATTGTAAACATCAAAAACTGAAATATCTCTTATAACTCAATTGTTACTTTAAAATCAATAGATATCATACCATTATGTTTCATAAAAGTGAAAATATTACTGGTCTTTATAACACTTATGAAATAACATATGGTGTTCTTAAGAATTATCACAGATTTATAAATTGTACTATCAAAATAACTTTTTGGTTTGAAACTACACATTTATAATTAATTGGCAAAACAACAACTTATTTACGTATTACATCACTTGGAGTAATTTCATAGTTTCACCTATTACAACACTCAGTACAACAAATTACCAGAAGTATTACATAAAATCACTTAAACAGAACATTACGAATAACTAGCACGAGTCCATGAAGTATTTATCCAAAAAGTTAAATAACCACAAACCATTTGGTGATTAACTGTGTCAGCAAATGTAAAACTACTAAATACAGAAATTAATAACACATTTTCTAAAATAAATATTTGTTTTGATACACATTAGTTATACCCACTATTAAAAAACTTATAAAAACAACATTTTAGTAAAGCATTTCATACAAAGGATTGTTTTTTGTTTTTTTGTGATGGAGAAAAATGAGTATCATTCTTGGATTCAGTGTAAAGGAATTACCACAGAAAATACTTATTTTTCTCCATCACAATAATATTTCACAAAATGTCATATGCATTTTTATTGAAATCAGATCACATTTTATTATGTTTAAAATGTTAACAATATATTTATAGACCAATCACAATATAAGATATTTTCAATCATTCTACAACTCAAGAGAAACCCACTGCTAGTATGTAAACAGTTAAAAGGCAGCATGGTGTCACACTTCTGGATGATATTTGTGTTTGTACTCTTTGACATTATTTTTTCTTTTCAATATTATTTATTTGTTGCTATGGCAACAAGTGTAAATGACTCATTCATATTCTGTTATATTTAAGGCAAACTTATTGTAAAAAACATAGATAAAACATTACAGAATTTGTCAGAAAAGCAAACAATGTGAATTTTGGAATAAAACTCGGGGACCAAGACAAGTCATGATCTCTGCAGAATATTTGCATCATTAGTAAAAGTGTTAATACCCATACCAACCTTTCTGAGATACAAAAACATTAAATGTAAAAGTTTGGTTGGCACAAAGAAAGTTCCTCCATTTCACGTAAAACTGGGTTTGATTCAACAGTTTGTAAAGGTATTAGACAAAGATGGTGACTGTTTCATGAATCTGTGTGGGCAATTCCCAAATCTTTCAGAAGCCAAACTTGAGGGAATTTTTTGGGCCTCAGATTAGGATACTGGCTTTGGATGAACAGTTGAAAAATAAGCACAGATTTAAAGATGTTACTGACAAATGTTTAGGTAATGACATGAAATAATGAAAATATTGTAAATAACATGCTTGATAAAAATCTTAGATATGGGTTGTAATACAAGCTTGATAGTTCATATTTTACACTCACATACTGACTATTTTCCTCAAAATCTCAGTGCTGTCAGTGAATAACAAAGAAAAAGTTTCATCAACACCTTGGGAAAATGGTGAAGGTGTATCAGGGAAGGTGAAAATATCAACAAGGTAGTTGATTATTCAGCTGAGATGCTCCAGGTGCAATACATAACAGAAAGACTACAACACGTAGTTTTGACATTCAAAGACATACATTTCACACAATCACGATGAATGATGATACACATTCTTTTGACTCCAGTATTCTTCCCTATTCTTCAGTTTGTTTGTATTTTTGTTAACAAACATAGTAATAAGTAATATTCATTATGTTAAATGAAACAATAATTTGATTTAAGTAAAAAGTTTTTTCCTCAATTTTCAGGAAATCCTTATATGATAGAAAAAAATAGATATTATGCGTGAAATATGCATAGCTGATTTATAGAAAACCTGTCATTAAAAACAAAACAGCATTCATGAAGTCTAAGTCTGTAGGCTTGTAATGCTATCAACAGACACTTAATCATTGTTATTCTTTTTGTAAAAGGCATTAACCTGTTTATAGATCATCAAAGGTATGAGGCATAACTGATATCAGAATAATTAACAATTTCAACAATATTGTGCAAATACGTAGTTCTAAAAACCATAAAAACACATGAAATAAGACAGTACTATATACAAAAACACATGAAATAAGAGAGTACTATATACAAAAACACTGAAATAACAACATTGTTTACATTCTCTGGACAGTGGAATAATGACTACAGTACATAACTAAAACACTGGAACATGACTACAGTCCATAACTGAGACGATGGAACATGACTAAAGCATATAACTGAGACGATGGAACATGACTATAGCATATAACTGAAACAGTGGAACATAAATACTAAACATGATTGTGACAATGCAATATGACTAAAACTGGACTACAACTGTTACATTAGCTGGTGACAGCATAACATGGCTGTTACATGACAATGAAAGTGGAATACAACTGTCGTATATGACTATTACTGGGAAATGATTGACTGCTACATATGACTGACAGTTGATTATGACTAACTACTACATCTGTGTAAGACAGTGACATTAACACACCTTTACCTGTGACAGTAAAGTTTATTTTATTACAAGATATTTTAAATTGTTACATGAAAATTTTACATAACAATTAAACTAGTTTTCAAAATAATTTTTTTTCATATGTTGACATACATATTGGGTACACATACAGATCAATCACTTCAACATACTAAAGAAAGAAAATCAACCACATAGGTATTCCTAAAGAAAGGCTTTTCATGATTAACTCCACTATGTATTTAACAAAATATATCTTCATGCCTATTGGTTTATCAGCTGGATCACAGAGATGTTAACTGAAGTAAGTTATACACATGTTGAAAATACCTGTCCTTACAATAGTCTGTTAAATTACAAAAACATTTAAAGTACACACTTCATAACATTCATAAGTTCTATCAACATTTCTTACAGTACAATCATTAGCAGAAAACAAACTATATATAGACACACACACACACAAACATACAGTTTCAAACACCATGTGAATGTGCCACTTACAAAGCAAATTAGGTTCCTTCTCAACAAACTCAAATGTTTTTTCAATGATATTTTATACATATCTATACTTTCAGTATAATTTTTCCCAGAATTTAATTATAAACTTACCTCCAAGATTTGGTAAACGGTCAATTAACGATGCACAGACAACCAGGCCATTTTTTACATAACGTTTTTTCAGGGAGCGAAACTCTTCAATGTCTCCACTCATTAAGTTCCATGGCATAATTTTCTTCTGGAAATTGTTCAAGTCCTCACTCAAGACTGCTAGATTTCCTTTAAAACAAATTTAACTGATGTATCTCTTCTATAAAGACTGTTTGATTTACTTTAAAACAAACATAACTTGTATAACTTCTCTATCAAGACTGTTTGATTTACTTTAAAATAAACTTAACTAAGGTATTTCATCACTTAAGACTACTAAATTTACTTTAACACAAACTTAACTTATGTACCTCCTCTATAAAGACTGTTTGATTTACTTTAAAACAAACTTATCTTATGTACCTCCTCCATCAAGACTGTTTGATTTACTTTAAAACAAACTTTACTGATGCAACTCCTCTATCAAGACTGTTTGACTTACTTTAAAACAAACTTAACTTGTGTACCTCCTCCATCAAGACTATTTGATTTACTTTAAAACAAACTTAACTAAGGTATCTCATCACTTAAGACTGTTAAATTTCCTTTACTGCCAACTTTACTAATGTAGCTTTAAATGTGTTTTATGTATCATAAATATGGCAGAGTTTGGGCTGTAATGCACTGCCCCTGCATGTTTCTGGAGTGGAACAATGTATTGGCTTATACAAGTGAGGTGTTCTTTTGGTCAAAATCACTAACTGTGTTGTATCTTTTTATTGGTCACTCTGGTCCTGTGACAGAGTTCCTTCCTGCATAGATGTTTCTTTGTGCAAGTGGAAACATCATCCAATTCAAGAAATAGGAAGCAATAGTCTATTACAGCCCAAACTAATACATCATGTATAGTTATATATTTTTGACTGTGAGAATGCGTTACCATTAGCAGTTATTGAGGCCAAAATTTTACATAGTTTAAGAGGGGAAATAAATTATTTACTAATAAGTAAAGGGTAAATTTTTACTTTTATCAAGAGTGAGTATACAAGAACAGCCTTAAAGGACCACATGTTCCTTTTTTTTGGTATGTTATGTTAAAGATTATATATAGATGGGAACATTTTCATTAGAAGGAAACTGGATTACTTATGGGTAAGTAATATACCTTATAATTTAATGAGCTCTGAAAAAGTTTTAAGGAACAAACACAAACTTTGAATAATCCAGTTAATTTAATGAAGCACAATATTTCCAACTGAAACCTGGAATCTCTTTACTTGGGGGAGGATCTCAAATACAAGAATTCCTTGAATTAGAAAATAAAATATACAATTAACGAAAGTTCATATTAAAAATAAAATATTAAGTACATCAATCTTTAAAAATAAAGTCATTAAAGCTTACTAAATATATTAAAACCTAGAGCCCAAGTTTACTAAACCTATAAAAGTCCAGAGTATAACCCTACTGAAAAAACTAAAATCCAGAGCACAAGCTTACTGAACATAAAATTCCAGAGTACAACTCCACTAAATATATTAAAATCCAGAGCACAAACCAAATATACAAAACTCCAGAAGATAAGCTTATTAAGAATATTGTCCAATGATATGAACTACTCTTACATCTGATTGTATACCAATATTTTTATCAACTTATCAAGTATATCTATCAGAGTTCATCTCCATACCTTCACTATTTAACACATACTATGCAATAAAATATTTCAGAACCTCTTTATACATGTAAAAGAAAATATACAATAAATTAAAAAAGTACTTAAACAATTGTAATAATCAATTCTCTCATAAACAAAATAAAACAGTTGAACATTCTAACAAAACATTATATTAAATTTGAACATTCTAATAAAATAGCACCTTTACACTAAAGTTGAACATTCTAATAAAACAGTACCTTTACAGCAATGAAATAATTATACTTTTCAACTTGCCTCCAGCTCTTAAAACCCAGCTGCTAGGCTGGGCATTATGCAGTCTTTGGTCACCATTGTGTATTGGAATGTTGGGGATTCCTTCAAATTTGGGAGAAAATGAACCAAATGTATCAGAAAAGTCTTCAGGTTTTATCCACTCTTCATCTGCAACATTGGAAAGTCGAGGTATTTCCCAAAAGATTGTCTGATAAATGAGTAAAATGTGTGCATTATGTCAATATACAATTACTCAGTCTATGAAGATGGCTTTTCAGTGTTCTAATTACAATTTTATCTCAAAAAACTTTGAGAAAACTGCAGAAAATGATCTTAGTAACAACATCCATATTGCAAAAAACTAATGAACAAAACTTTACAGGAACTGAAAACTAATCTGAACAAAGCAAGGGCATTTTCTGGTGAAGAGAAAAACAAACAAAAATTAACATTTATTAAATTATAATACAAGAAAAACTCACCAATAACATGCACACAGAAGACTGCATAGCCTTTGTTTTTCCCACCACAGTGAAAGTTAAATTTTGTTTCAAAAAATTAAGAAACAAAAGTAAATTCAGACATTCTTTACTGATTCATTACAGGTTGTCATGTTGTTAAAAACAATTCATATTATAGATCTTTACCAATATGAAGTGTATCATATTTGTATCTATGATAAGAATTAAGTTGTTTTCTTCAGGTAGTTATGTTGGTAAAAGGTAAAATTTTAATACACAACATGTGGATAATAAAACCACAAAGAAGTTAAATAAATAACGTTTGTTGGCCAACACAAAAATCCCTCAATGATAGCATTTTCAACTAACACTTTAAAAGATGAAACCTGGCCAAACTAACAGCATGGCAATAGGATACCACAAGTGAAATACTTAAAATGGCAATATAGTGGCAGTTCAAACTGGACTCGTTTATTGTTCTGCAACATACAGAAAACATATTAAAGAAGTAATAATGGTAGTATAGAGGCAGTTCATACTGGGCTGCTTTCTTGTTTTACAATATACAGAGAGCATATTAAAGAAGTAATAATGGTAGTACAGTGGCAGTTCATAATGGGCTGGTTTATTGTTCTACAATATACAGAGAGCATATCAAAGAAGTAATAATGGTAGTACAGTGGCAGTTCATAATGGGCTGGTTTATTGTTCGACAATATACAGAGAGCATATTAATGAAGTAAAAATGGTAGTACAGTGGCAGTTCATAATGGGCTGGTTTATTGTTCTACAATATACAGAGAGCATATCAAAGAAGTAATAATGGTAGTACAGTGGCAGTTCATAATGGGCTGGTTTATTGTTCGACAATATACAGAGAGCATATTAAAGAAGTAATAATGGTAGTACAGTGGCAGTTCATAATGGGGTGATTTATTGTTCTACAATATACAGAGAGCATATCAAAGAAGTAATAATGGTAGTACAGTGGCAGTTCATAATGGGCTGGTTTATTGTTCGACAATATACAGAGAGCATATTGAAGAAGTAATAATGGTAGTGCAGTGGCAGTTCATAATGGGCTGGTTTATTGTTCTACAATATACAGAGAGCATATTGAAGAAACAACATTTTATTCATAATTCTCCATCACTATAAAATACAACTTCAGCATTAAGATAACAAAAATTAAGTTGTCAACCTGAAGAAAGTAACATCATGATTTTAAATGTAAAATGTTTAAAAAATAATGTCCAAATTGTACAGCATCATAAATTCAAAACACTTATAAAGCTACTAATATTACACATTTTTCATATATAATAAAAAGGGCCAACAAAGGTAAAGTATTACACAGTATTTAATACACAGGGTCAACAAAGGTAAAGTATTATACAATATTTAATATTATAATTGAAGGTCATCTATCAGTACTTTTGTATCATGGCTGTTACTTTAAAAATTAAAAAATATATCAAATATTTTAAGATTGACAAGAAAGTATATTTACTTATGATGAATTAAAAAATTAAAAAAATTAAAATCTAATCCAACCATGGTTAAAAAATAAAATTGCCTCAAATAAAAATTCAGTAAAAGTAACCATAGATCTTTCTCTACCAAGCAGATTTATGTAAAAAACTTAAGATGTTTAAGTTTAATTATGTTTATCCCTGAAAAAAAAAGTAATAACAAACTCACAAAACTGGTGAAGGTCTCATGGTGATGTTTAGCACACAAATAAATATATGTTGGTAGCATAAAGTTTTACAAACTATTTGCTGTCTAGTTTATAAATACAGTTGGCATTAAAAGTAAAGTAATACATATGACATTTAACCTTTCAGATCATAGGACTAGTTTAACCTAAATTTGTAGTTTGACCATATAAAGGCTTTCATGTGGTACAAAAAGCAAGTTATAAGGAACTTCCCAGTATTCCAGTTAAACATTAAAATAACACTTTAGTCTGGCAGAAGGCTAAAAAAAAGTGTTAAACCTGACATCACTAAAAAATACACAAAGTAATTAAGACACAGAAGTGAATTACACTGTCAACGATAATTCACTACTTTCTGCCATGGTCTTCACAAAGAGGTTTAAAATTATTTCTTTACTCAGAAAGATTTATAACAGGATAAAAATTCAATTTTATTATGACAAACACTTAATCTATTTTAGAGAACTTTAATTATCTAACATCTTAATCTCAATTATCTAGTACTATAACCTTAATTATCTAGCATTCCTGTACTTTAACCTTGACTATCTAGTACATCAATTTTAATTAGCTAACACCTTAACCTCAATTATTTAGTACTATAACCTTAATTATCTTGCACTTTAACCTTGGTTATAAGTAACTTAATTTTAATTATCTAGCACCTTAATATTTGATTATGATTTACTCTTACAGTCAATATTTCTTATTTTTATAAAAAAGCCTTGTTACTCTAATCATGAAACCTTAAACAAACATGTGCTACAAAATTAAAATTTGTTACCTCCAAAGTGAAATGGTGAACAGGATCAAACACTGAAAAGTAGAAATCCTCTAATAATTTCTGAACATTTTTTGAAGCATTTCTGAAAATAACAAACACAATTTAATGTAATAACAACAAACCAAAAAACAGATCAAATTATAAAAGTCACAATTTAAATAGCCATATGGTGCCACTTTCCAAGTGCTGTATTTTTGTGAGTGATCAGTGAAGTGTTTAAACCACACAAATACAAGTTATATCAATAAATGCATTTATCCACCTGATAACAATGGGTTGAGGCTATCCCTTTATCTTGCCACCTACCAAAGGGTAGCTAGTCTATAGGTGTGCTGGTACTTACATCTAAAGACTTTATGTTAAATTAAAACGTTAATTTGTGTTCAATTATTTCAGCCTCAAAAACATTCACATTTAGTCTCCTTGTATTTTCCAAACAATGTTTGTTTTTTGTAATTCTTACCATAAACAATACATTTCCAAGCAGATGTAAACTGTAAAACCTTGAACAGTCAAACCTAATGTACATGTTCTGTTTTATACATTTAGCTGTCATTGAACTAATTTCTTCAATATATCTAGCCTAGACTTCAAAGAAGCTTAATTTAAAAAAAAGTTCAAGCCAGAACTTATCATCCATGCATATTTTGACATCATAAAACCTTGTCTCTTATTTCTAAAGTAGTCATATACTACATACAAAAGATTAGTTTAACAAAGAAAACAAAAAATATTAAAACAGATTTCTCTTCTTCAGTACAAGCACTGATTGGCTGGCAAAGCAATACAATATTGATTAATAGTAGCAGCTAAAGGATGAAAACAGTGAGAGAATCTCTAATTTATCAACATGACCTCTTAACTCACAACTGCTTTGTAACTGTGGTAAACATTACCTCTAAACTCCCCACTGCTTTGTAACTGTGGTAAATGTAACCTCTAAACTCACCACTGCTTTTTAAATGTGGTACACATAACCTACCACCAGAAAGATGGGTGCTGCTCACAGACTGTCAGTGTCCCTATAATATCATGCGTCCAGTGTCCCTGCAATGTCATGTGTCCACACAAAAACCTGACAGATAGAATTATGGAAAAGAATTGTAGCATTTTTGTGAAAAACAGAGATCTAATAACTTATCAGATATTAAGTCTTTGACAGAAACTCTTAATTTTCAAACACATTTTCATAAGTAATTAACACAAAAGAATTTAATCTTTCAGAGAACTGTCGCTAACTGGACACATATAAACATATAATATTCTTGTCGGTCTAAATCCATCATGTCTAATTGCACACACATAAACATAACATTTTTGCTAATCTAAACCCATCATACCTTGTACACATATAAAGATTGTGTCAGTGTAAATCCATCATAAGTAATTGTATAGATACAAACATGGAAAGTTCTTGTTAGTCTAAATCCACCTTCCAAAACCCTAGTTTCATGACATTAAACATGTCTGCTGAGAAAACATATGGTTGAACAAAATTATACAACAAGTGAAAATTTACTCTGAATGCATCTTAAATATCAGACAATAATATCCGTTCATTTAACTAGCCCTCTGGAGTTCTTCATATACACACATACATTGACTGAATCCTGAGTCACTACTGTCAGGTCAGTTAACTAGCCTTAAAGAGTTCTTCACACACGCACACGCACTGAGTCACAAGTGTCTGGCCAGTTAACTAGCCTTGAAGAGTTCCTCACACACACTGACTGAATCACTACTGTCTGGTCAGTTAAGTAGCCTTGAAGAGTTCTTCATGCACATACACTGATTGAGTCACTACTGTCTGGTCAGTTAAGTAGCCTTGAAGAGTTCTTCATGCACATACACTGATTGAGTCACAACTGTCTGGTCAGTTAATTAGCCTTGACTTTTTTATGCACACACACACAGACACACTGAGTCACAAGTGTCTGGTTAGTTAACTCGCCTTGAAGAGTTCTTCACACACACTGACTGAATCACTACTGTCTGGTCAGTTAAGCAGCAAGAAGAGTTCTTCATGAATGTACACTGATTGAATCACGACTGTCTGGTTAGTTAATTAGCCTTGAAGAGTTTTTTATGCACATACACATTAATTGACCAACTACTGTCTGGTCAGTTAGCCAGCCTTGAAGAGTTCTTCAAGCACACACAAACACACTCATTTTGATATTCACTTGGTGGAAAGAGAAACATTTATAAAGGAACTCATGAAAATATTTTATATGTAATTTAAAGTAACAATAATTAAGTACACATGCTAAAAATAGTTTGAAGTTACTTTTAACAGATATAAACTCTGCAGCAAAGTAGGCTTAATAGTAACAAATGCATAGACAGTTGATCTTACATATTGTACACAGACAATTATGAAGGAAATAAATTTTATTTCTTTGTATTTAAAGTTCGAATTATCTAAAGAATATGATGTATTTATTTTACTGAACACAGTGAACCTATATTTATACAAGTTCACTGTTGTGAGTAGAACACACCTTAAAACAGCATACGTATTATACACAGTCCATTACTAATGAAGCCTGTTCTTGCTCATTCTAGTTGCCCTTGTCTTAATCAGGAGAGGATTTCCATAAAACCAATATAATCTGGTGGCAAGAGGTGAATCAAACAGGCTTCATATTTTTTTTAATATATATATATAGATAGATAGAGATATGATTGTATAAGAAAGTGATGATAATGTTTTCTCTGTCTTTAACCATAATATTATTACTGTACAATAAGCTTTTGATAAAACAACGACTCTAAATGTAATAAACTAACCCTCATGAATAATGGTTTGGAGTGGACCTATAAATTATCCCTCATGGGTAATGGTTTTGAGTGGACTTATGAATTATACCTCATGGGTTACATTTTTGAGAGTTTAGGCTTTCACAACTGCTATCAAGCATGCTGAACATTAAACTTATCTGAGTAAATTAAATAATAAATATTTCAGGACAAATTAGTAAACTTTAAGATGTTAGGAAATTAATATCAGAATTCTTAACACTCCTATGAAAAAAAAAAAAATGTACATCCACTAAAGTGATTTTGGGGCCTATCAGGCCCCATATATTTTTCCAATAAAAACACAGTGATTTGGCAACATTCATTACAAACAACTTTAGAATGGCTCTGACAAACATTTTTTTTACAATTTGAGCAAACAATTTTCGACTGTCTATCTTTTGATCTGCCGCACAAATGGCATCGTCCTCTTTGCAGGTGGTTCACATGAGGTTGCTTTGTCATTATCTTTACTGTAAATTTCTTTGATTTCAAGCACTAATTGCCGTATAAATTCTCTTCTGGCTCTTGATTTATGTTGACGAAGAAATTCTGGATGTTTTGTCGAGTATAGAACGAAAGCATTGTACGCAGCAAGATCTAGAATGTTATAGAATATGCAGACTGACCAGTGCTTTGATCGCCTCTTTGTTGTATAATATCTCACCAGTTGATCGAGAGTGTCGACACCTACCTTTGTTGCATTGTAAAGATTGACAATTTTGGGCTTTCCATTCTCTTCTTCTTCACCAGACTGATGCTGAGAACTCAATAGTAGAACATATTTTCCTGGTTTGTCTGAGTGCCTGAGAAGAGTGATGTGGTCATGGTAGAAAAACTTTGGTGATAACTCTATAGAATTTGCATTTATCTCAGGAGGCAGGAATGTTCTTGATTTCCGTATGGTTCCAACAAGTCCTTTTCTTTTTGTTCGTAGGTACTTGGCAAGTGTCATTGTTGTGAAGAAATTATCTGTCGTTATTATCCTTCCTTTTCGAAGAAATGGCTGACTCAGTTCTCTGACTATTCTTTCTCTTTGATTTGTTTCTGTTGTATTTCCAACCTTTCCAGTATAAATTTCAGCGTTGAAAATGTAACTTGTCTTTGCATCTGTTAGGCACCAAATCTTTATTCCGTATTTGCCTGGCTTTGTCGGAATGTATGTTCTGAAGCCAACTCTTCCTTTGAAGTTACATAGTTATTCATCCACAGTCAGGTATTTGCTTGGGTTATAACTGTTTTTGCAATTTTCAATGAAAAAATTCCAGACTCCAGAGATAGCGGCATCTTTGATTTCTCTATTTCTTTGAGAGTGGATGTCAAATCTGATTTTTGAGCACATTTTTTTGAATTTGTCTTGTGTAATCAGTTTTCGCAAAAATGGCAAACTGAATTCGGTTGAAAACATTTCATCTATCGATGCATTTTTGGATTTGCTTATTCCAAGGAAAATATTAGCTGTGATCCATTTCCAGAGGTCTTCTTCAAAAATTGGTTCTTTCATGACGGTGTTTGTTGAGTGAATGATCTGTTCCATCATATTATCAGAAATGAAAATTTTAAATGTTTCGAATGGTGTAGAGACTCTTGGAGCAGCTTGTCTTGTAATGCCTGGGTTCCCATTGAATATATTGAGAGCTGCGGTTCTCCTGTTGATCCTTGAAGGTGTTGTTGAATAACTAAAATTCTTATCTTTGGACAAAAGTTCATTCACTGGCATCGTAGTAAGATCTTCTTGATTACTTTCTTCACTTTCAGAAAAGTACGGCGCAATGTTTTCATCATTTTCAGCTTCAGAAGGTCATCATCACAACTTTCAGAGTAGTCTTTGACATTATCGTGTCCACTTTCATCGTCGGATGGTTTTGTCACTAAATGTACAGCTTCATCAAGAGATATCATTTTTGACACGGTTTGAAGATTTCAGCTCCTGTATATATAGGATTTGTGGATTCTTCTAGAATATTCTAGATTATTCTAAATACTTCTGTAAAGTTTCTAGAATGTTCTAGAACAGGCATGGGCAAAATAGGCAATAATCAGGACCATCTAAAATTATTGTTGGAGTAGAGTTATTATCCTAAATATCCATCTTTTGAAAAGAAGTTGTAAAATGAATATATGTTTACTATC
This sequence comes from Carcinoscorpius rotundicauda, assembly GCA_011833715.1. NCBI lineage: Eukaryota > Metazoa > Arthropoda > Merostomata > Xiphosura > Limulidae > Carcinoscorpius > Carcinoscorpius rotundicauda. The sequence goes on along the minus strand of CM022392.1, from coordinate 65,574,571 downwards.
ATTTGCTTTTTTCGGTTGCCCAGTCCTGTTCTAGAATTATTCAGGAAATAAATAAAGTCATTTTTATGTTTTTTGATCTGGGGCCTAATAGGCCCCAAAATACCCTTAGTGGATGTTTTAAATTTTTTTTTAAATATTATTTCGCAAGTGTCTGAAAAGTCAAAATATTATTGCTCCTTAAAATATAAAGGAATAGGGTCAGTTATTGGCAATTTCATTTAAATACAAAATTATTACCCTGATATTTACTAACCTTTCAAGTTGCTCTGAGGCCTAGTAGGCCCCAATTTTCATAGGAGTGTTAATAAATTGTTTCTGTGAAATATTTTAATTAAAATGCATTTTAACAGAATACTCAACTCTCTTGGAAATCTATAGGTGGACTTCACAAGAAGTTTCAAAGTATGTAAAACCCAATCTTTAATTGTCTACAAAAACTTACACGAACGTTTATGATATCAGAAGTATGAGGACATTGTTTTTAAGTACCAATATAAGTTTTAAACAAAACTCAAAACACAATTATGAGTACACAATTTACAGAGCTAAAATTACATTAAGATAATCATGTTTTAATGCAGTTATCCTTTCAAAGGCACTAGATATCAAAAGAACAGTACTTAATAGGAAAACTTAATACACAAGTTAACCTCACCTATGCACAGTATGGTTGTGGGTCATTATTCATTGCAAGGGCAGAAGAACCAATCACGACATTCAGTGTGAGAGCACCCATTAGAACTTCTGGAAAAGTACCTTAAAGATGACTTTGTTAAAATAGTTTTGAAGCTAATTTAATAGATATGCAGCCAAACAAACAAAAAATTTAAAACACACTCTAGTTTTCCATAGTTTTATTTTAGTAACTTATGAAGGCTTTTAACTTAAGCAGAGATAAATGGTATCAGTGAAATGATACCAGCTATATTACATTCAACCCATTCTATCTTTACCTTCAAAAAGTTATAATACCCTGGAACCCAAGGATAAACAATTTCTTTAGAAACACATTTTGACCCAACAAGTTATTTCTATGCCACATAGATGGGCCAAGTGGCTAATGTAAATGTAGTTCAAAAGAAAAGACTACTGGCAATTAAACTTGGTTCACTCAAGGTATTAACTAAATTAACACGAGCCTTCAGGCACTGCAAAGTGGGTCAGATCCCCCTCAAGTCCTTCATATAAATTATAATAAATATACATGTGGAGCTGGGACAAACACACAAGAACAAGTTCTCAATACTGCATTTACTGCTGATGAGTAGTCATAGTTGGACATGAGTAGAAACTATACACGTGACAAGTACTAAAGCACAGTGTCATATTCAGCATAACTTCAAACTAATGCTTAAATTACAGAAAAATGGAATATAAACACAAAAGTTATAGTTTTAAATACACATACATGTACGTTATCATCTTATGTAGGAGACAAGGTTTCCCTAATATCCGATGAATAGTGTAACAGTAAAGCTAAGTCTCAGACCTGATGAGTGGCATAACAAAAAAGCCAAACCCCACCTACTGATTAGTGGTGTAACAATAAAACCAAGTCTCATCTACTGATGAGTGAGTAACAATAAAGGGAAGTCTTACCCATCGATGGCTGGTATAACAATAAAGCTAGGTTTCACCTAATAATGAATAACAATGTTCTTCAGTGTTTGTGATCTGTCTCAACAATGTTCTTCAGTGTTTGTGATTAGTCTCAACAATGTTCTTCAGTGTTTGAAATTAGTCTCAGCAATGTTCTTCAGTGTTTGTGATCTGTCTCAGCAATGTTCTTCAGTATTTATAATCTGTCTCGACAATGTTCTTCAGTATTTATAATCTGTCTCGACAATGTTCTTCAGTATTTATAATCTGTCTCGACAATGTTCTTCAGTATTTATAATCTGTCTCAACAATGTTCTTCAGTGTTTGATGGTGCTCTTCCTATTTTTATACAATCATATGTAACCTTTAACTGTCACAATCACTAACAACAGTTTTTTTATGCAGTTGGTTGTAAAATGCAAGGTTTGCGACTTGTTTTGTAATTAACTTGCTACTTGGAAAGCTATTCCGATGAAAACTTTGGTCATTGTTTTGAAGTATTAGATAGAGTCACCACCCGTACAAGCTTAAGTCTTGCTGTACATATCAGGGGTCAGCTGTGTTGCCACACTGAATGGAACTGATTTTCAAACAAATAATTATACCTTTATACAGTGGTTTTGTACACAAAGAACATAAGATAAAGCTTGGTGAACATAAAATGTCCAGAGTTGCTACATTTAGCCCTATCTTGTCATGTAATATGACCTAATATTTATAAAACATGGATTTAATATTCATGAATAAGCATCAAAACATTTAGAGTAAAAAACTGTACATTAAATAAAATCTCACCTATTTTCTGTACTGAATTCAAAGCAGAATTGGAGTGGCTCACATAATTTGTAAACAGCTTTCAAGTTGTAACATTTGGACAGTTTCCACAGTTTAAACAAAGCAACCTGAGCATATATCCTGGTATTGATATTTTGAACCATACACCATGATGTTACACGGGGTATCCATTGAACAAGATGAGTTTCCAGCAGTTCAGGTTTTAGTGAGGAACTCAATAAAATCAAGATTGAGAGGAAGGACACTACGCTGCCTACTCTCCTCCTTCCAGCCTAATAAATAAAAAAAAATGTAGTTAATCCAGGTGGAAAAGATATAGAACAATACTGGAAATCACATTTCCCATATTAAAACCTCAGACAAGCACCTTTCATTTTGTGTTTTGTTTTTGTTACACTGATGACATCATTATGATTGTCCTTGTATACGAAAAAAATCATCTGAAATAAGATTAACAAATTACAATTTGAATTTCTACAATCACACTTTCACTTCCAAGAACACAATTTAATATACATACATCTACATATATATTAGAATTTTTAGAGAAAAATGCAGTGAATATGTTAATCTCATATGTACACATCCATACACCCACATACACATGTATACATACATTGACGGGTACATCAACACACACATTAAAATGAACAGATCCATCCTTCCACACAAACATGTACATACAGTAACAAGTAGATGTACATTTGTAAATATATTAATATGTACACGTCAATTCATTCACACACATCCATATACATTAACAGGTACACATACATTCATACATATATTAATATTTACACATATATTCACATGTATACTTACATACATACATACATTCACACATACCCTCATATCCAGATCAATAAACAGTTTAAAGTAAATATATTTTACTAAGATATTTTTTACTTTAAAGGATTACAAGAAATCAACCTCTGCTTATCAAACAGATATTATATCATCATACCAGTTACCTAATTTCATGTTTATAGTCAAAACCAACACTATGTGATATTGCTTCAAATACATATTTGTACCCAGTTAATCACTGTATAACTCCTAATATTTATGTTTGGGTATGCACAGGTTTTAATACTTATACAAATGTTATTCCAAAATTTATACCCACAACCCAAAGCATTGTAACTTTTTCAAGTATTGTAATTTCTTGTTTATTGTTAAACATAAAGTTGGCTCTCTGTGCTCTGCCTAAAATTAGTACTAAATTCTGATTTTTGAGCATTTGTTTGTCATTTTGTTTAATTATAATACTTCTTAGTAGCAGATACACGTACATTTCAGATATAAATTCTTAGTCTTGATACACGAAAAATTCTGTGATGTCATCAAAATTTTGATGGCACAAAAACACAGGTTTCTGAGAATAAGTACATGGTAGTAACTACAAATATTTGATTAAATATGTAATTAAACACATATTTACAAATACATTACTTCATTTAGATTCTCCTCCAAGTCATCTTGACATTCTGGATAATCCAGAAGAACCCGAACTGCTAAAAACTCCAGGAGGTACCGAACAGATGGCTGTTGATTTTCTTCTTCCAACAGTCTGTAAGCTGAGTTCAGAAGCTTATGACAGGTTACCTGCATGAATGAAAATGTAACTGTTACTCAACTTTTAACAAATGGTGAATTAAATGTTTTAATAAAAATACTGAAAACATATTCAGACCTTGTTTAAAGAGGGGTAGAGAATCAATATGGACTGCCAGATTCTAGTCTTCGTGAGATGATGAAGAGAATTGTTGAAATAACGTGATTTTGAAGCATTTAGTTCCTCATTTAGCTTCAAGAGAGAGTCAACAATCCTATTAGCTAGGTCTTGGTGTGATTCACTGATAAGTGTTAAAAAACAAACAGCACAGGTCCTGACAACTTTGTCTTCTTTAAGCTTGCTGCTACAATGAATTTTGAATCACATAAATACTGAGAAAAAAAATTTTTTTTTCAAACATTGATTATGTAAAAACAACTGTTTGCATATACACACATTAGTTAGATTAGATTTTATACAGAGTGGAAAAATAAATACATATTTGAAAAAATAAAAGCACATCCAGAAAGCAAATATTCAACATGGGACACAAAGCATAATATAGGTAATAATATGATGTTCCCTGGTTTTTTACGAGAAACTAAGACCCAAGCTGCAATAGGGATAATTTACCATCAAATCTGCCATCTTCACATACTTAAAAAAGGAGCACATGTGGGTATTATTAACCCAAAATGTCCCACTTCTTTACCACCTTTCATTGCCTACAGCCAGAAATGGCAAGATGGTTCTTTAAAATAAAAACCAGTAAGAAGATCATAATTACTTCAATACATCAATGGGAAAGAAAACAAAACTGTACTTGATGTTAGTATGCAGGCCCCATTATAATGATACAGTATTACTACAGTTTTGCTCTTACCATTCTCCACCCTTCCATGCTACTATCTAGATCTTCAATGGGTCTAAAGAGATCCACAGAGTAATAGGTCTTATATTGGAAGGTTATATAACTAGATTAATCCATTTATAGAAAATACAAAAATCTCCAAATAAGAAATTCTAATTATTTCCTCAACAATAACATTTAGATTATTTTTATTGTATCTCTTTTCATTTTATTAATATCATTATTTTCAATATTATGTAAATAACATTTATATTTATCATAAAATTATTTAAAGTACTTAAGGTTTTTTCATCTAAGCCATTGAAGATTATTTTTTGTCGTAATATATTCATATTTGACATAAAAACTAGATACTGTTACAAATCTTACAATTTGTGAATGCTTAATATTCTGTACACCATATATTGGATCATAACTATGTAGTGAGAGAAGTCCATATATATTTGATATGTGAAATCATTTATTTTATCACATATATAATAATATATGTAGAACACTTGATAATAAATTGTTTGCCTGTCAATTATTACTGTAATTATCAATTATTTTCATATCTAAATCTAAATAAAGTGCTACAGCACTTGATAGGGTTTGTTCTGAATTTTGCAAAAAAGCTATTCAAGGGCGATCTGTGCTAGCCATCCCTGATTTAGCAGCATAAGACGAGAGAAAGGGCAGCTAGTCATCGCCATCCATCACCAACTGTTGGGCTACTCTTTTACCAATGAATAATGTGATTGTCTATGACATATAAGGCCCTAAAGACTGAAAGGTCAAGCAAATTTGGAATGATGGGGATTCAAACCCGCAACCCTCAGCAAGTGCCCTAACCACCTGCCCATGTGGACCACTTGATAGGAAGGTGTCCTGAATTTGTGAAATGTTTCCAATATCATTACTTATTACTAAATTATTAACACTAAACAAATAATCAATGCACATTAAAACTTACTTTTCATATCTAGTGTGGCTTGTTATAAACTTAGTCACTTATAGATAGCTGAAGTTCAAAAAAATAGGGTTCTATTCAATTAATTTTTTTTCCCCATTTAACAAAACAAATCAAACTGGAGTTCCCTGTACAAATATAACACAATTTAATGAATCAAAAGTACATTAAAAAACATTGCAAACAACAAACAGAATCAGCTGTCACATGCAAAAAACATAAAAAATAGACATTAAGAAGACTTTGCAAGATTTTCAATATAGTTGTACACAATTCAACACTTCTTTAAGACTGTGCCACCAGAATTGTTCTAGTTATTATTTTAAAAAATTCTGTTGAATTCTGATAAGTTAAAAGTTTATTCTATTGATATTTAATATTTCTTGGATGAATTTTACTATTAATTTAACACAAACTCATATTAGTTGAATCATTAATCAAATTATTCCAGCTGTTCTAAATATGTATGAATTTAAACTCTTCTGCATTAATCATCAAAAAACAACTAAAATTGCATTTACAGAATTCTGTTCCCTCATGAAATTAAAAAATAAGATATTTAAACAATTAAACTATCTTTAAAAAAAGAATATTTATTTATATTAACCACATTTATTAGAAGTCTGAATTTATATTATAATGCTATAGTACAAAAAAAAGCATTGATCACAAAATATTAACAAAAGAACTTTACACTAAAATCAAACAAACCTTTCCACCAATTGATTGACAGACAGAGCTTCACCTTCACTGAATATGTAGTTTATGTTTTCATTTATAATTCTGAAATAAACAAACAAAAATCACCAAAAATGTATTTCTCCACACTCTTATTTCTCTTCTTTTTTTATGCACATAAACAATTTTGAGGCCAACTTTAAACTAACATGCCATTGCTAAAATACAAGTTGCTAATTCGTTTTTTACATTCAAATAAGTTATTCATCTAGACTTAACTGCAAACATTTTTTCTTGTAAAAAAAAATTTATCTATGAAAACATTACTTGAAATGTAGAAAAACTTGATATACTTATTTCAGTTTTACAGTCTTTATTTTTACATCTGTTGGTCATCAACAACAAAAACTACACTTGTATCCAACAATTTACCAGACTCCATTTTTACATCTGTTGGTCATCAACAACAAAAACTACACTTGTATCCAACAATTTACCAGACTCCATTTTTACATCTGTTGGGCAACAACAACAAAAAATAAGTTGGTAGCCAACATGTTACCACAATTTTTCTAGTCTATTCTCGTTTTCTTGCATATATCAGGTGGAAAATTATGTTTAGAATTTGATCTTTATTTTGTATTATTAAGAACAGAAATAATCTTCTGAACTTTCTTATTTGTATATTTTACCATCAAGAGTTAAGTGAGGAAAAATAAATTGTACTGTACGATCGAAATCTGTTTTTTAAGTTTTTACGATACAAAATTTGCTTTTTTATAGATGGAATACCAAAGGTTTTTTTTAATGTTTCTACATTATTCAGACCCACTGTTGAATCTTTTTCTTTTTATACATATCAAGCCATTGTCCTAGTATAGTATTGTAACTGTTGTTTATACATCATTTACCTTGGAAATCTCTTCTACAGGTTGTGATGATTTAATGAATTAATATTTCAATTACTTATTTAAAGTATATATTCAGTGTGTGATGGCTATTTTGCATAAATTATAAAGGTTCACTAGTGTTAGTAAAGAGTAACGTTCCACACAACTGGTGTAGGTGCAGAGGTGACAATATTTGTTTTAAAAAAAAACATTAGCCACTTGTTTCTGCAGGATTTTCAAAAATTATAGACACAAACCTTACCTATTGAGAGTTGATCTTTTACAAATAAACCAAAAATATTGCAATTTATTCCAGATACCATCCAGAAAAAAAATTCATTAGAACTTATAAAAGCTGTCCATTTGTTTTTGAATTTTGCACAAAGTTACTTGCCGTCCCTAATTTAGCAGTGCAAGACTAGAGGGAGGGCAGCTAGTCATCACCCCCCACCACTAACTCTTGGGCTACTCTTTTACTAACGATTAATGGGATTGTATTGACCCCACAGCTGAAATGGCGAGTATGTTTGGTGCTACGGGGCTGCAAACCTGCGACCCTCAGATTATGAGTCGCACGCCTTAACACGCTTAGCCATGCCAGGCCTTAAAGTGTGTCAATTCAGAAAAAATGTATACAAGAATTATTTACTTTTGATCTTTTCTGTGTACTGGTCCAAATGTTAATGCCTTGGATAAAATATTTACATTGGCCGTGGATGGGTGGTTCATCCACAATTGACAGCAGTGCTTGACAAGGATACTGAATATTCCTGTAGAATTTTCACCCAAAGAGAAAATTTCATCTGAAAACTGTAAAAGAAAAATTTAATTAATGTAAACTGGACATTTTAATTATTGTTATGAAAAATTAAAAAAAATTATATTTGATCTTCACTGCACTACCTGCTTCACAAAAATTGAAATTTTAACCAAAATAGTTTTATTTGATTAAATTCACATGAATTATTTATTATACAAGATGTATCATTATAAACTTTACCAACGTTTAACAAAATTTACTGAAACTTTCAACAAGATGTACAAAACTAATAGTACACCTCAGTGATTTAGTAGCTGCCTATTGTTGTAACATGAGTTGATAAACATGGAAGAAAGGAGTCAACACAAACCACGTCGATAGGTTTATAAAACAGTTTTAATTTGACAAAATTAATCTTGAAAGTCAAGCAGGAGTTAAACTGTTGTTCATAAATTTTCTGAAACATCAGAAACATGTAAATTTGCAAGAATACAAAAAAAATTCAATAATTTATAAATCATACAATGTTATAACTCACTCAAACTTAAAGAACTCATTCACATGTAGTCATTACGTAGTCATATCATCTTGTAAGTAATACGTTTTATTCTCTTAAACAGAGGAAGTATATGATAAAAATAGATGGTTTTGTGTTGCAAGTAAAAACATATTTGTGGCATTGAGTAAACTAAAAAATAAATAGATATCTATGCAAAAGTAGTGAAGAAAAGAAAACACATTTCATTAGAACTGATGGAGATCTATTTTAATCTTTTAGAAAACTGAATAGTTATACTGTTTCATTTGAGTTACATGTATGTGTATTGCTGTCATAAGAACTTGACAGCACTTCAGCACAGTGTGTAAACACCTTTTCCAAGCTAGCAAACCATGGTTATAATTACTTGTTTAATATTCTCCATTATGCTTGTAACATTTCCAACAACACATTCGTTATTTAGTCCCTTAGGGTTTTCAAGAAGAAAAAATTGTACATCAGTATTCAAACCACACTACATACACCATATCCACGACTGAAAACATGCAATACATAGTTCAGAGAAACCAGCTGGAACAAACAAACATATAAATTTAAGTACATACAAATCTTAATACTTGTATAAATTAAAGAAAAGCTATAAATATTGTACAGTTAGATTGTTACTTTCTTATAGAAAATACTTGTTGTTAAGAAATAGAAATATAAAAACTAAATGAAGAACATGACAATATTTACAGTATGTAAGAAATAATACAATCAAATAAACCTTTCATGGTAATAATCCCTTGTTTTGATTGAAATGGTCAATAGTGTTTGTGTTACAAAGTTTAAATACGTCAAATTTCAGATCATGTTTCAATAAACACTTACGTCATTTAACTGTTTCTATTTATGATTCTCTATTCTTGTGAAGATCAGGAACAAAGTCTGGTCATTAAGTAAAAAACTCTTTTCACTATAAATATGAAGCAGTAGAAAATAACTATTCTATACTTTTATTATTGTTTATGAAATGTAACTCATGATTTCATATAAGGAACTTAATTAATCTAAAAATTTCCTGATAAAAGTATTCCACCTTTCCTTTATATTCACACACTTGAATATTCAATTTAGTTCTATATCCAATTGATAAAAGCAAGTGTTTTGTTACAAAGGTTTAGAGAACAAAACCTTGAGATCAACAAACAGTGTACCTCACCTCTTCCAATCTTGAAAATAGCATTGGGCACTGCAGTACATCTGGTTGATAGGTCATATTTACAAATGCTTTTACTGATGGTAAAAACAAATCACTCTTCCTCAGTTCCAAACATGCTTTCCAACTACTTTTCATGCACTGAATAATCATGTCTTTCTCTGAATGTACAAACTGTTTTTTTCAAAAACAAATATTATGAAGTTTCTGTGCTCAAAAAATAAATCTATATACATCAAAGATTGTCAAAAAATATTTTTAATACCTTTAACAAACTGAATTACTTCATCTTAAATAATAAACATTTCTGAGGTACAAGAATTAAAATTACAAGTAAACAATGTTTTCAACAGACAACAACGAAAACTAACTGGTTCTGAAGTTCCAACAAGAAAGTCATATCTAAATAGAACATCAAAAATTCTAATCATCAAGATGAGACATTTTGCGTAAACTAATTAAAGCGTAACAATCTTTAACACCATCTAAGTAACTATAATTAAATATTATTGGGTGACCGTGACAAAATGCAACTTCCATCTGGTGCAAATGTCTCAGTTGTCCTTGAAGAATTGAAAGCTAATTCTCGTGTGTTAAAACCATTAGGTTAAAAAATATGGCAAGGTGAAATGAAAATGCAGAACTAATAAAACAACTTCATCCCAATAAAAAAAAAAATTTAAAGTGAGTATAGACAAGGTTATGAAACAAATTGTGATGTAATTATTTATGATTACCTAATAATATACAATGAAACAGAAGTTACAAAACAAATAATTGACAAACCTCAAAAGGAATTGTTACATGCATCCACTTGCTTGTATTTGTCAGTAACAAACAGAATATTTACCAAACCACTGCATAGGTATTTTGAAAGAAAGAAATGTAAGTAAACTAGAATTTCAAACAAAATAAAACACACAAAATAAACCATTTAAGAAAGAAGACACAGGTGCCCAAAAAAGAGGTACACTCACGTATACAAGATGTCAGAAGAGAGTTGTTTCATATAAGGTGAACTTCAAAATGTAAAAGAGGCAGCATTACAGGAAAACTCATGGTAATATGGCTGAATGGCTCATTCAAACGGAAACAAACAGCCACAGAAGCACTTGAAAAGTGCACGTTTGAAACCACGAAAATTTTGTAACAGATGTAGCACAAACTTTTAAGTGGAAGTTAGCTGAAGAATTAAAATAACAAACAAAAAGTACTTATAGTGTTGTAGTTAAACCACATGACAGAATGTTCAAGAAATCAAGATTCAGTAATACTGGCAATTCTATAGAATATAAAATATAAAAATACTGAGAATGGGCATGTTAATAGAATTAACAATGTCCTACAACATAAGAGAATTTAATGTCCAAAATTACTAGCTGACAAATCTTGAAAAGCATCTAACCACAGCAACAATATTTTCATATAGGACATGAGGAAGTTTGAGAATAATCCTTTCCTGAAACAACATCATTAATTAGATAAAAAGGACAGATGATGGCTAATGAAAGATGTAAAGCTGTTTTACCACGAGTATGATAGTTAAAATAATTGCTTCTCATAAAATAAAAAAAAATTACAGTCATTGCATTTGTTTTTGCCCCTTTTATCCACAGGCAGGGTTTTGATTCAAACTAACATGAGTTTATACAACAGGCAGATTTGGATAACTAAACAGAATCTTCAAGACTTAAAGTTTGTTTGAATACAGCCTTAATGTTTGAGACTGGAATTGAATGCAAATATACTAAATCCACAGATAATGTTGTGATGTGTTCTAAAGACACAAGAAAAACATGTGTCATTATATTTACTGAACTCCAGCCTGTTATACAGCTCAAGCCTATGGAAGTTTGAAGTTTTCTAAAGTACATACACTGAAAATAATTAACAAGTTTTATGAAAATTTTTTGCTAATGAGAATGATGTTGAAAACAAAAAATTCAATGTGGGAAGTTAGTTCACTTTAAAAAAATAACAATATAACAGCATTACTACGTTCTCCAAGTCTGAATGAGAGAAACTTGAGAAGCTTAAAGTAGAAACAAAGTGTCAGTTGCACTGCCCATCCTTAGAAAGTTATCAAATTCATTTGATTAGAGAGGGATTTGAAGTACTATGTTACAAAAATGCAAAAAACAGTAGTAACAGAGGAGTAGCCGATAAATTAAAAGCACTGCTCTTTTTGCCATGTTTAATTATAACCAATGTTATTTCAAGTTTGAGTTCAATGGTTGATTGAATTTTGGAAGAAAAAATAAAAAACAGTTTTTGAACTTAAATATATATATTAGGTTGCATCAAAAAACAAAAAGTTGTGACACTCAGTCACTCGCTTATAATTTGATTCCATTCAATGAAAAAATTATGCTAGCATAAAAGTCAATCCAATACATTAATATTTAGTGGTTGCGCAATGCACACAAAATAACAACGTCTGGAACCAAACGAAAAGTTGGCATTAGTGAAAGGCTAGCTTCGGCTTTAGACAGAACCCAGATCAGTGACCAAAACGCTGCGCAAATTTTGCTTCCTTTTGCAGCTCATACTGGACATAATATCAAGGATCTTGCCATTAGCCCAAGTTCCATAAGGAGGAAATGAATTACTAACCGTACTCTTCTAGCAGCTGAATTGAAGGAAAGTTTTTCTCCAAACATTTCTTTGACATTACATTGGGATGGTAAGCCGATGCCTGACTTGGTTGGCAGAGAGAAGATCGAACGTTTGGCAATTTTAGTTTCAGGTGAAGGTGTAGAGAAGATTCTTTCAGTGCCCAAGATTAATAGTGGGGATGAAAATTCAGTAGCTTCTGAGATCGAATCAGTTTTAGTAGAATAGAATGTAAAAGACAGAATTAAATTGCTTTGCTTTGACACCACGGCGACCAATACAGGTGACCAAAAAACTTTCAGATTTTTTACAAAGAAAATTTTCTACCATCTGGATATCTATCAGTAGCGCATTTTTATCATTACCATCGAAAGAGTGGAACGCCTCCGAAGAGTACAAACAAGGAAAGGAGAGAGTAAAGAAACTTTTTGTGACAAATGACACAGCTGAAAGAGGAGTAGCTTTAATTCAACAGTTTACGGCAAAGGGCCACACCAAGAACAAAGATCAATTTCAGTATATGATTCAGGTGGCAGAAGAACATCGGCAAACATAATGCGAAGAGGGCAGGCAAGATAAAACTTCAATGAAATAAATTTTTCTTTCAAGTTTTTATTTTTTTGCTAGTTATATAATCAATAAATATTAAATAATTTCTTTAAATAATTTAATTACCATTAACAATGTAATGTAGGGTAAATTTAAGGAAAATAGTGAACTTTGAGAGGGATGTGCAACCCCTAAATACTTTATGATTGAAATGAAATTGTCTATGTTCTTTTCTCATGCAGTGGCACAACTGAGCAAAAAAAATGGGACATTTTAATTTTTATCCTTTATCCCCTGACGCACCCTAATATATATATATATCTGTGTGTGTGTGTGTGTGTGTGATCATCTATTTACTTTCAAAACAGTTTTAAAAATATGAACTAAAAATAAAAGAATGTAAAATATAAAAAGAATTAAAATACACAGTAGAGTAAGAAAGTTTTAATAAAGCTCAACTGTCTAAATTGATAGTAATAGTTTCAGTAGCATCAAAATCAGACTGCACTATAAGCAAAAGAGATTTTTATAAGAAGCCAATAACCAGCAAAATACTATTCAGTGTTTATTTGCAGTTTAGGTAATTGCAATGTGTTATGGAATCATATGTTATTGAGAAAGGAATAATCATTGAAAATAGCAAAGGTGAAAGATGACTTGAATGGATAATGAAAACTTCATTACAAAGTTAACATAATAACAATAAACATACAATGTTTTGACGAGGTGTTTGCACCAGAAGGTACAAAACACTGTACATGTTTTACTTGTATTAGTTTTCTTTAAGCTTTCTTCAAACTTTGTCACCTCAAAATAGGTATTTCATCAGAAATATTGTTGTATCCAAAAGTAAGATACTTATAGCAAGTTAAACTTACAAAAAATTACTAATATTTAATTTGTAATAATTACATCATAAAATGGAACTTGTTTCTCCTCAAAAAAGGTAAATGTAAAAATTCCATTTAGCTACACTTCTAACCACAAACTATGATGGGTAACACATGATGAATGACTACCTGTTTAACGAGGTATTTTAAACATTGAATGACTGAACGAATAGCTGTACCATATCCAGTCTCCAGAAAATCCACTGCTAAACAAAAGACACTATGATTTACACTAGTATGAGCTTCAAGGTGGAAACGTACACACTCCCACATATCTGAGACACAAATATACCTCAGATTACTAGCCAGTTCTTGTGAATATCTAAAATAAGAAACAACAAATTGTTTGAGACATCAGAAAACCTAAACACACTCAGGTTTAGTCCTAAACTAACTTTATACAGTAGGCTTACCATATAAGCAACCATGGTCAACTTAAGACATTTGATTGATTTTTTAAGAGGAATTGAATAATATGAGCAATAAAGGACAAGCCATTTTATTAATATTCAAATTAAAATAAAATCGTTTTTCCACAATAAATTAATTAATCTAATTATTGTAAGAGTATTCATTGTACTTGAAACAATGTTATTCATTTGTCAGAAACATTATTTCTTGTTAAGATTCACAAAGTTATAAAAATCAGTGATGTCGAGAAACCCACTTGTTGAGAATTTTATGTGCATAAACGGCTCGTTTGGGTTCAGAAAATATTTTAAATAGAAGAGCGAACAACATTTCGACCTTCTTCGGTCATCGTCAGGTTCACAAAGAAAGAGGTAACTGACCAGAAGCTGACCACATGTTTGGAAGGGGTTGTGTAACTGAGTGTCGCAATGTAGAGGGCGAGGTTAGATGTTTGAATATATAATTTTATCTATAATATTAATATCGGTATAATGCCATCCTTTATATTGGTTTATTTTGGGTTTAAGTTGTTGTATAAGTAAGGCTTCTTTAATTTTGCGTTTATGTTTGTTTCTTTATTTAGTATTTTAGTGTTTTCTATGGTTATGTTGTGTCAACGAAACCGTATACTGCTGTAAACCATATATTCCTGACATCAGCAAACAAATAACCAACATTTGGCAAAAACTAGTAACAAAATATAACATTCCAGTTAATACTAAATTTATTCAAAAACCAGGCACAAAACTAAGGTCTATACTATGTAAGAACTACACTGACAAACACCACACCAACATTATTTATAAAATACAATGTGATAACTGCCACGACTTCTATATTAGAGAAACAAGTAGAAAAATGGAAACCAGATTCAAAGAACATAAAAAGTCACCTTCACACGTTTTCGAACACTGCAAGTCAAACAAACACAACATAACCATAGAAAACACTTAAATACTAAATAAAGAAACAAACATAAACAAACGCAAAATTAAAGAAGCCTTACTTATACAACAACTTAAACCCAAAATAAACCAATATAAAGGATGGCATTATACCGATATTAATATTATAGATAACGACATTGCGACACTCAGTTACACAACCCCTTCCAAACATGTGATCAGCTTCCGGTCAGTTACCTGACGATGACCAAAGAAGGTCGAAACGTTGTTCGCTCTTCTATTTAAAATATTTTCTGAACCCAAACGAGCCATTTTTGCATATAAAAAAAAGTTATAAAACATTAATTTTCACATCTCTATACATCAAGACTAAATTTTGTCCACAAATTCCAACATACAAAACATCCTAACATACTTTTGAAAATTCCTTAAATTATGTTTTAATGGACAACGAGCAGCAAATACAGCACAGAATTACACACAAACACAGCATAGTAAACTTTAGTGCACTGAAGTAACAAATGAAAAAAAAACAATGTTTCTTCATTGTATAAACACACATTTCATATCACAGAGTTTCCACATACATTTAGCTAACAGTTGGTTGTTCTCCATAATATTATCAACCTAACCTACAGCAGAATACTGTCAACCATTAAAATACATATTATAAAACATCAATTTATGAATTATATTAAAGTAAAATAAAATAATTTATTAAAGTAAATATTATGATATTCCAATTAATCATTTACTATATCTGTTTTAACAAATATTTCAATAAACTATTAGCACCAACAACTTATAAATTTAAAGTTTTTACACACAACACTGTTCCTTAGTTGTACATACAGATCATTCTGTCAGATACCTAAGACAATTTTGCTTTGCATCTCATAAAACTACAGCTGAAATACATTAATGTATCACATTATGATTACAACTTATTAAAGGCAACAGCAGTGTTCACACTTGAGTACATCACATTAAACTTATCCCTAAATTCTAACCTCAACAGAAGTTTTTGAACCTTGTGTGGGTTTTAATGTTTATTCCAATTAATACACAAACAATTTACCTGAAGCCCAAAGGCCACATTTCAGAGATAAACTGTTATATACTATTGTTCTGCTTTAGAAATAATACTAGTTTTATGACTTATGATGTTTCCTCAATTTTATAACTAAAATAGAGAGAGAAAAACTAATAACCTGCTTGGAAGATTTCTAACAACACAGAATTCCATTGCACCACTGTTTATACACATACACATTATATTGGAAATCTTATTTCTGAAATTGGCCATAAGCTCTTCACAGCTAGCTGTGTCTTTGATGATTTTCCAAACCAGATGTAGTGACCTCCAAGCACACATCAACCTGAGAGACTCGCACGTTTGCTGTTTTTCAAAAGATAAAAAAAAAAACATCACATTTCAGAATCAGCTCAAATTAGACAGACGTGGACTCATTTATAAAAGATTCATATGCATATTTGGTTTTTCATTCAAGGACTTTTTAGTGACAAAAGCATGATTTTGTAACTCCCACCACTGCCAAAAAACATGACATAAGTTTGTCATACAATATTTTATATAAGAAAAAAATAACTAGTTTTAAAACTGTTATAAAATCTAAACAATTAATCGTAAATAAACATACAAGCTCTCATTTCCAGAAGCATCAACCTAATCAATGCAAAATAACTAAAGATAAAATCATATGAAAAAAAAAATGTTGGTAACCAGGCTGCAGATAAAATGTAATTTGGAACTGAACACTAATTGTTTCCTTCTTAGTTATGTCATAATTGGATGCAGCACTCAGACTATTCTGACTGACACTAACCACAATAAATTCATATACAAATATTTTGTAAAAATACTCTTCTAAAAACTTTAATTTTTTTTTTTAAAATGTCTTTTATGTTTACTAAGGGCTTGTCAAATTCTACAAAAGCATTACTAATTTTGACTTTTTGTTTAAAACAACTGTAATTATTTACTAAGTGTTTGTCAGATTTTACATAGATACATCCATAAATGCTAAATTATAGTAAATGTTGCCGTGTATAGCTTCATAGAAAATGGAAGTTGGTATAATGGATCACAGCCTTAGATGTAGGTTTATTTAAACAATGCTGGAAAATAGCCTTTCCTTTTTGTATAGTACCCAGTAAAATACTGTCAATGCACAAACACACGTGCATGCTATTGTTTTTCTACAAATCCAAACTTTTTGGTAATTTGACTTTCAGAAAACCTAGCTTGGAATAATTTTGGAATTAATTCATTTGGATAATAAGAGCCATAACTGATTATTGTTGGACTTGTTCGTAAAATCAGCCATCAACACCTGGAGCTTGGTAACAAAAATAAAAGTATTTGTGTTACAAATCTACTGCTTATATATACACAAGTGACTTAATGATTTATTCTTCAATACTAACAGTGGACTTTGTTGTAGTTATGAATACTGGTTGTGACAATCTATTTATCATTCAAAAAATCTTATGTTTACCTGACCAGCAATTTACATCAATCACTGTCACAATAAAACAGTAAACTGATCAAAGTTCACTTAAAATAATTAATGGCAAAAAGTGATCAACCATCTTATTTTTTCACAATCTTCAAGCCATTTTTTAAATCAAGTTAAAAATATTAACTAAGTAAACATAAAAAATGACAAAGTTATGGAAATCATTATTACAATTTTTCTCAAGTTTTATGTATAATGCACAGCATGTGCTGGAGGTATTATGTTTGTATAAACATAAGCTTTATAATAAAATGCTTAATCTAAATAAAAATTGAAATAAATACAATTTGAACAACAGATATAACTGTTACTAACTCACTGAAAAAGTATAAAAAAGACTTCCATTCACTGATTAAACTTGTAAAAAAAAGTATATTAATTTTTAGACCCCTTTTTTGGCTAATATATATTATTAAAAATTTCAATGCTTTTAAGGTTCCAAAATGTATCAGAATGCAAACTTTTAACAATTTGACTTCCTTTAAAAACTCCTATTATCAAAATAAACTTTTACTTTTAAAGCATTCTTCAATAGTATTAGTCCTCAAAATAATGCTATAAAAATTTCAGTTATTTCTTTAAGTCCCAGTAGTACTTACTAAAAACTGCCCCTCCTTAGATTAACTTAATTTGATACCAGTTTATTCTTGTTTTAAAAAAAGTTTAAATTGTTTATTTCTCTCACTTCAAATTTCTACTTTAAAAAGACTAATAACAGCTTTATTTCCCTTAATTTATCACATCTAACTTGCTAAACACAGACCAAGTAATTTAGCTTCGACAAATTTTCAAGTAAACTACTTCTATAAGAATTCATGTTTCTAGGATTTTTGTGTAGTGGTGCACATTAGTACATGAGCCACTCATGCATAACGGGAGTTTGCACATGTGAAAATAATATCCACAAGTACTGCATGTACAGCTATTCAACCAGAAGGAAGGCCTCATGAACTATGATGATACTGTCCACAGATACAACATATACTGCTGCTATTCAACCCAAAAGCAGGCCTAGTAAATAGTGATAATAATACCCACAGATACTGCAAATAATATCATTCAACCTGAAAGTCTAATAAATAGTGATGATAATATCCACAAGTTATTCAACCTGAAAGTAGGCTTACTAAATAGTAATAGTATCCACAGATGCTGCAAATAATGCTATTCAACCTGAAAGTAAGACTGGTGAAAAATATAAAGAAAATTTGTAATCATTATTACATATGACAATATGACTTAACCCAATGATTACAACCTAATTATATTTACAAAGTTCCTTATAAAAATGAAACTAGTTAATGAAATAGTTTTAAATTTGTCTTGAACAATCATAAGATTATGTAAATTTAGAAAAGACATTTTTTTCTACAATTTATAATAAAACATCCATTGTTTAATGTAGTTATTTTCACCAACTCTGAGTAGTTCACATGCAATGTGATTTTCATTGAGTATAAAACTTACTATTTATTATCTCACATTGTCACATTTCTTTTGCATAATATCTAGAACCTCCTAAAAAATAAGATATTTTTAAGTATTGTTTGTTGGTTTTTTTTCATTTTCTCTATTATATCATTAATTCTAGATATTACCATTAGTGTACAGTGTTACGAAATGTGAAAAATTTAACAAATGAAATATGTGCACACATTATACATTTTTATAGAATATGTTTTAATCTTTTTTTTTATCATGTGCATACTTTCACATCTTTCTTTTTACTTATAATTTATTTGTAATTTTCCTTCCCAATCCCATGTATTTTATTTTCAATGCATGCATGTCAAAGTGTTCCAACCAATGTGAAAATGCAGTGTTCTATAGTTATTATAGAGAAAAAGTTGTCCATACATTTTTTCACTAATACTTGCACATTCAAACATTTGCACAAGTCAAACAACATCAAGTTAAATGTATGCAATCATAAAATTTTCAAACATGCATTTACAAAAGTAAATAATTCATAACTATGAACATAAAACCTAAATGCAATCTTACTGTTTAGCAAAGTAATACATATATGTGAGAAACACTTACCAAGAAATATATACACATCAAGAGAACAATGGACTAAATTTCTTTTCTATCTCATGCTACAACTTCCTACCAATAAGAGGTTTTCTTCAGGCTATACTTGAATAGTGTATTATCTGCTCTTTCTATTGGTTATAATTCTGTCATTTAACTTCAACCTGTCACTTGACAGCATAGCTTTGACTCTGCAAGTGGATGTGGCTGAACTTAAGCATAGAAATATTAAAACATTAAACCCCCATCAAGAAATGACTGGAAATTTTCCAGACAATAATGAAAGACACGTAGAACTTTAGTTTGCCTAACTTCTACACTTTCAATGATTTCAACTGAAAGAAGGCTTTTTCACATCAATGAATAGGCAAAAAATTAATAATAAATAATAATAAAATCTAGAATTTAACACATAACCTTCTTCAATTGCAATCAAAGTTCTCATTGATTGTCAATAACTTAATATCATGAAACAGTGGGCACTACACTCTTAAAAAACAAACTTTTCAAATTCCAGTCATCTGTTTGGATGGGTATTTTTTTTTCAATAAAGGTGTGATCAACAAATTGTGCACAGTATGGCACAATAGAGACAGCTGATTTGACTGAGAAATCAGAGCTCTATTTATTGTAAAATGATGACAAAACTTGAGAGTGATGTGTGGATTTCCTTTTTGAACACATCTTTTGTTTACAACAAGACCAAAGAGAAACAAACTAGAAATGTTATGAATGACAAAGTTTATTAAAGGAGTGTGAAAACACTGTTTATTTGATCTCGTATATGTGATTGTCAGTGAAGCATTGAGTGGGGTTAGAGTGTCTTTAATAAGTATTATCAGTGGTCACCTGGTTTGTAACATCTACGATACACGGTTGATATCAATCAATGTATGGTTGTTGCCTCATTTTGACTGGCAAGTCTCAATTAGGTAGTGGTAATTGATAGCCTTGGTGGCTGCAATATTGAGTTCAAAGAGACCACTTGAAACAGGTGATCACAAGCCAAGTTGACCCCAGTATGAATGCCCATAAAAGAATGTTTCACAAATATAAAACAGAAAGGAATGGACAGTAATTAAGGATTGATCTTTATATTGCTTTGACCAGTATGAAGGTCTAGACTATAGTCTGTTAAGCCCATTTTTAATTTTTTTTTTCCACATACTAAAGTCATTAAACAATGTAAAATGCATCATATTTCATAAAAATTACAATTTTGTGCAAACTAAAAATAAAGTCATTCTTAACACACAGAGCACTACAAATTTGGTAAGAAAAAGAAGTGTCTTATTTAACCTAAAACAAGCACATATGGTTTACCTTATCTTCTAAAAATGTTGATCTGCAGTGGTCTAACAACCCCATTAAATGTGGCAGAATCATTGGACTTAGTTCTACCCTCTTACTTAGTGTTTTTAAAGCCAGAGCACATATTCCAAGGTCTTCTACATCATTTACCTAGAAGAACAAAAAACGTTTTGATCAGTAATCAACAACAATTGTGAAGGTTTCTCTCAATCCTCAAACCTAAACTCACATATTAGGTTAACTTTTGTTAAAATTACATGGTGTACTGCACATCTAAAGTTTCAGACTATCCTAAAATATGAATTTTAAAAAATAAGATATTTTCATGGTAATGCTTTTAAGCTACTGCTAGAAATGTCACTCTGAAATTCATACAAAACTTTTATTCAGGTTTAAGTTAAAAAATGTGTCATGTATGTTAAAAGAAGAAAAACAATGTGTTGCATTTACTGATATAAGAAAATGAATGTATATAATACTTGTTAATACAGGAACAAAGATTTCAAGTATAAGTGAAAAGTTAAATCACCCAGAACTGACCTAGTTCTAAGTATTCAATGTTTTTAATGTGAATGATGCCATACTAGAAAAATAAGGTAAATGGTCAAATCAAAGACCCCAAGGACAAGGTAAGCGATCCCACATTTAACATCACACAGCTTAATCCTGAAGAACAGTTACCTCTCTGAAAGTGTGTGGGACTTTTGAAATCTACTTATTTTTCTGGTGATTATTTCTTCCTAACTACTAACATATTAATTCAAAATTGTTATTTTCACTAAACATACTTCAGTTAAAGATTCTTTGTTAAGAGACAAAACTATACAATGGCTATCTGTGCTATGCCCACTGCAGGTATTAAAGACCAAATTTTAGTATTGTAATCCCTCAGACTCACTACTGAGTCACCAGGAGTGGGGAAGAACAGTGAAGAACAACACATGAACTACAAATAACTATTTAACTCAAATTAGTTCTGCTACTCATACAAAGGCAATAATAACCTGCAGTTTTAAGTAAGTTTTAAACTATAAAAATGATTCTGAGTTCCAATCTGTTTTGCAATGATGTCTTTCACAGCTTTATATTCTGGTTATGTTCTATATTTTAGTATCTTCATTAGAAAAACAAAGACAAGACAAATATTGTCCACATACAGTTAATATCTGTTTGTGTGCATAAATCTATAAACAGAAACAAAATGAACGCTTGCCTCATTAATACATTTCTATATGCATTTTGTTAACACTGTAAACAACATTGCTCTGAACCTTTTTTTACTCTATGAATCTTATTTGTTTGTTGTAAACCTGGCCACCATGGATAAAAGCAGATTAACATTATAAGTGTATGTTATTTCAAATCTTTTGTCATGATTTTATGTATGTGCATTTTCTTTGTTTTAAATAACAAATAGTTTTAAAATATTCTATACAACTTTATAATGTCTTATTTATATAACAAATAGTTTTAAAATATTCTATACAACTTTATAATGTCTTATTTATATAACAAATAGTTTTAAAATATTCTATACAACTTTATAATGTCTTATTTATATAACAAATAGTTTTAAAATATTCTATACAACTTTATAATGTCTTATTTATATAACAAATAGTTTTAAAATATTCTATACAACTTTATAATGTCTTATTTATAATATACAAAGAGACACACACATGCATAAAGATGCTTACACTTGATGGACTTTTACACATTTGTTTTACAAGGTATTCAGCAGTTGCACTCATGACAGGAGTTATTTCTTCTACAATTTGCATTGTAACTTCATCTGTTAAATAAAAAAAAAACATTCTTCAACATTATTTGTTCTTCTATAATAATGAAAACGAAAAATTAAAGGTGTAATATTATTGATAATAAATGTACCAGATTATAGATGTTTTTTTTCTTCTTTTCACATTCTCTAATGATTTAGGGCTTCAGCAACCACAGGTGTTTTAAGATCACCTGCATGAGGTGCATGTCACGAGCAGCCAACTTTGTTGTGTCAGTGTATTTCAGTATTTAAAGTCAGGCTGTTGCTTGACAGACACATTATGAAAGATTGACACTGTTATTTAAATATTAGTGTTCAAAGTGAACTGTTAAGAGAGAACCAATAAAGGATTTATTATGCATTCTCTCTCTCTCTCTTACTAGATTCAAATACCAATTACAAAGGTTTATTCTCTTTAAAAATAGTCAAAACGACTGTTGTAACAAATTTTGTGTAATGGCTCTTTCTTGTTGATGAGCTCAGTCCAAGTTTAAGGACACACAGACACAACAGTGTTCGACAAACTTTCTATCTGGTGGATCCTACTCATATATATTGATAAAAATCTGTTCAATGGACAGTATCATAATGGAAAACAATTTGCTATTTTTATGTCATATCAAACATTTTGTATTGTAGTTTTAAATGACAAAAGTTGATAAAGCAATGACACCAACAGGTCTAATATCAGTGATAAAATCACACTCAACTGTAGGTGCATTTTCCTCTGAATTACATATTTGAAGAACAGGAGCATATATTAATTTTAAATCTGTTTTTACTGTCAGTCAATTATTGTATCCTGCCAATAAAACTGTTTAGTAGTACACACTACACTTTTTCTGTCAACATGTCTACCACAAAGTATTAAACAAAAACTTTTGAACAGATATTTAAAATACTACTTTCAAAACCTCTAATTTAAAATTTATAATGGATTAAGTAAAAGTAACACAGAAAAAAGAAGAGCATTATTGTGCTATTTGTTATTGTTGTCTTATGCCTAATAGAACAATAACTTGTTAGTCTGTACAATCTAGTGAGCTTTTTGACATTAATGTTAGGCCTATAACAAAAATTAGTTTCTAATACAACCAAAACAATTATTCTTAACACTGAATACTTCTTCAAGGATCGTTTTGACTGATACCAAAATAACTGGCTGCTGCATCAGTCGAAATAATCCTAATCTGGTAATGATGGGCAGATTAGTTTTAGAGTTCAAGAATTAGACCATATTTTAAACATCTACTGCAGTCCAACTTCTTGTTTATTAATAAAGACATGAAAACTCAATAAAATTAGTTGAGTTGAAACATAAAAACTGTATTAATTTCAAAAGACAATATAACATCTTCTACTTTAAAGAAATTCAATAAGAAAAATATGTGTAAACCCAAATAACATAAAATCATGTACTTTGATATCCATTTCTGAAGACTTAAACTGTCATATAGTACTTCCATACAAAGTTCTAATTACAAGTTCATTTTTTTATGTTATAAGCAAAGAATGGTAACAACTTGTACATAAAATCTATTTTAACTAATATGTATCACCACAAGTTTTAGAAAATTTCAATATAACATTGAACAAGAAGTTTGTATTGAAGAGGTAACATTGACTATAATTTCAAATTTACATGTAGGTACATAAAATGTGACAAGCTTTTAGCAAAATCTACACAACAAATTAGATGTGTTACAAAAGTATTTGTACTCTTAAAATATGTCTGTGAGTTGATGATATTATCTGACTAGAACAAGTCAATATTACAAGATTCACGAAAAGAATAAAATTACATTTGTGTATTTTACAGTTTGTATATTACACTTAAGTAACCTAAAAAACCTTCATATCTACATTTTTTAATATCCTGGTACACTGTATATTTTATTGCCTCTACCACGAACTGCCACTAGAGTGTAATGGCATTTTGTAAAAAATCAAAGGATGTGATAAAGTTAAATAAAAACCATTAAAACCCTTTTAAGACCTTTCAAATGTTTGTAAATTCAAAGAAGTTTAAATGGTAAACAAAATCTATGTACAGAAAAACAAAAACAATTTGAATAATATAATCACTAATAGAAACAAATAACACAAACTTAAGCATGAAGAATGATTCATAACCTACACCCAACATTATTTTATTTTCATTAGTGTTTCCATCCTCAGAAATACTTCAATTCTTACCATGGTCTTCTTTTATGAGAGCTTCAGCATGCAAAATAAGTTCCACCAGAAGTAAGACTGCTTTATAATATAAAGTTTTATTTAGGTAGACTCGAGAATGTGCTTCGGACAAGATTTCCACAACAGGTTTCAATATCTGGTGCCATGTTACATAAGAACCTTTCTCATTTCTTATCAGTCCAGCATCAGCAAACAGGAGAATAACTTTTGAGAATTCTTCACATTCCACTTTATAAGTAGATGACAGAGACTCTAAAGTGAAAAAAAATCCAACAAATCTATATTAAATAACATTAATGTCAAGTGAAATAAATAGAAGTTTAACCATGTCACGTGATTCACACAGAAAGGATTAAAATTTCTCTGCTGTGAACACGAGATAAGATTTTATGATACAAAACAGAAATAATTCTAAAAAATATATATATGAATTAATGTTTTTTTATCCACTCAAGCGAAAGAAAATACAACTGTTATCTAGTCTATTAAGATTGGTAATATCAAAGTTAAACCAAGCTCATGGCCACCTCATATCTACATAAATTTATAAATTAAGGGATCTAACAGATCTAATAGGGCATGCTGTGATTTGTTACAAGTAGACTGAAAGAAACAAGACATGCAGAATTATCCATGGACTTTTCGTGTTCAAATACTTTACATTATTTGTGAACTTTTAGCCCTCTTATCAGAGATTTTATTGGTCGACAATATACTGCACTTTTTTAATATAATTACTCAGTTACTTTAATTGCTCTCTTATCAGTGTATAATTCTTCATACCAACTTCCCTATGTTACTAGTCTTAAAACAACAATAGACTAGACACAGTATTGAAGTTGGAAAAAAACTGAAAACTTTGTTAAAAATTTATAACTCTCCTATACTGAAAATGTATTTCTGATAGGAACTTCCCTCAGCTAACGATTAATTTTTCTCATTTTGTCCTGCCCTCTACAAGTGCACTTTTTTCACAATGCATGCCACAAGCCTTCTGCACATTCCCTAAATAGAATCAGACAAAATATATGATTAACCCTTTCACAATGGGTCACAAATTGAAGGTCATTTCATGACATCTGAATTCAAAATTTTTTGGAACTACTACTTTAAGCGGTTATAGTGCAAAACCTTAATATATGCAAATGTGTAGACGAACTCCTGTACATTATATCAAGCCCACCGTGAAAGGGTTAACTGATTAAGATAATTTTATGTAATTTACTAATTTCTGATAAAACCTGTTAGTGTGACAAAACAGTCAACAAATCAAAACCAATGTTTTAACTTATAAATGCCTTTGATTATTCCAGTTTTCATCACTCTAACCAACATCTGTCATCATCATTTCTCATTTATTCCTGTTTGTCCAGCTTAACAAATTAGTGTCAGGATTCACACAAAAATCAATTAACTAAAATAAGCATTTCTGATTGGTACTAATTTTGATTAATTGAATATAATAAATAAATAAAACACAAAGTTTAATACTTAGCCAATTAAAGAACCTTATTAAAGCCACCAACAGCTTCTACTTAATACCCAACCTACAAGTTTCAACACCATCTGCATCATTTTCAAAAATAATTTACAACGTAACTGTTTTAAATACTTGTACTTTTCACAACTTGTCTATATGTTGGCTTATGTACAGTTTTCATATTAATATTCATATTAGCATCCCCCTCTATGCTGTATACCACGTTGGTAAAAATTTGCCAGAGCTTGAAATTTTGTCACAGTTGTGGTTCAAAAACAATAATAAAGACACAAGTTAAAAAAAGGCAAAAAATTTTTTACTTTAACAAATAATTTTTTCAGTACTATTTTAATTAATATTTAAGGAATTTGGAGTAAAGTACTTTAAATCAGCCTTCACTAAATTTGACTGATACATAACAGATTTGCCACTTCTAAATATGTATTTAACATCTTTTTCCTTCCCATTACACAGCAATGTTCCTAGTAACTCAGCAGTAAGCTTGAAGACTTATCACATTAAATACCAGGTTTTGAAACTCATACAGGGCACAGCATAGGTAGTCCATTACGTAACTTTGTTTAACAACAGTCTATTACACATTTCAGTTTATTACACCAATACTAAATGCTACTTATATTGAGTCAAAGAAATATAATTTACAATTTTATGTAAATATCAGACTTACATAAATTATTCAAATTGTTGTTTAACAAAAACATCATTTTCCAGTTTTTAAAAAAATATCAGTTAATTTTCTGTATCTAAGTTTTACTTCTTTGTTGCAAATTACTTTTCTTACAGTAAAGCTCACATTCGATAGCAGCAACTCAAAACTTTTTATGAAAGTTATCTCATTATCAACTCAAGTTTTTCTGTGAACAAAGTTTACCTCTAATAGCAAAGAGCATCATTAAAGTATCTACCTGTATTCTGGTTCAACAGGTGATGATGCACAAACTCCCTGACAAATCTGACAGCATCTTGACATCCAAGTTGGGATAAAGATTTGCTCTGTTCATGTGTAAGTTGTGATAAACACTGATTCTCTTGATGTAAGAGATCTGATAAAGACAGATTCTCTTGATGTCCAGATTGTAAGAAAGGATACTTTTCATCCTCAGTATTAAAATAAGTTTTTCTTATCCATATAACAACTTCATTCCACTGAGCAGAACCTCTTTTTAAGCACTCATCGATTCTCAAGATAGCAAGAAATTTGGAAAGTTGTTGATAGGTCACAGAATTCTAAACAAATAGAACAATAATTCTAAAAAAAAAAAAAAAACTACAGGAACATTAATTATAGTAGTATAAGTAGAAAAAAAACTCAAGAAGGAAAACCATATATCTGTTTACTTTAAAACTGTCTTCCCTTACAGATTAAAATATTTATTAGGTCTAAATTTAATATTTCATTTAAGGAGAATCATATGAATAAAATTACTATTATAATATAATAAAGAACAAGATAGAGATCTCAAAAAAGAGCAATTGTAACAACCACCCACTACCACTTGATAGCAACAAAATCATATAGTCATAACTACTACCTAAAAGGTTACAACAGGCCTATTTTTATAGTCACATTATAAGTTGAAAATAACACTAGTAGAAAGCTTGAGGGTAAAATTAGAAGCAACTGAGCATGTAGGAAACACAGTTATTCAATTCTAAAACTGAAACATGTCCTTCATTCATGAAAATCATACATAATTTTTCCATGTGAAAAGAAAATTTAATCAATCAACAAAAGTTACAGGGATCATATGTGAAAATAATCATCTGGTTCTAAGGAACTTGGGATTCATAATTTACATGTATAAGATTGTTTGTTTTTGAATTTTGTACAAAGTTAGATGAGGGTTGTCTGTACTAGCCATCCCTAATTTAGCAGTGTAAGGCTAGAGGAAAGGCAACTAGTTAACACCACACACTGTCAACTCTTAAGCTACTCTTTTACAAACAAATAGAAGGATTGGATGTAACATTACAATTTATCATGGCTGAAAAAGAGTCCATGTTTGCTGTAAAGGGGATTTGAACATGACCCTCAGATTATGAATCAAGCGACCTAACCACCTGGCTATACTGGGCCTTATATGTTTAAAACGGTTTCCAAACATTTAATCCTACATGCATGCGTTATGGTCGAAGTGTATAAGGCATGACTTTCTACACAATACCATCATGGTATTATGTTCTTTATGTCTAAGTTATGAACTATTCTTATTACCCCAGACTGCTGGTTTAGCCAGAATTCAAAGAATAGGACAGAGGGATAATACTAAACAGAACTAAAGAAGTCCTAAAAGTTATAAAAATGCAATATACAACACACACAACTATTTTATCATTTATATGAATATCACCATTCGTTATCATTCGTACGAAGACCACCATTTATTATCATTTATATGAAGATCACCATTTATTATCATTCATATAAAGACCACCATTGTTATCACTTATATGAAGATTACCATTTGCACTCAAACATGTCAGAGTTGAAGCCAGACTGATGTCAATTCATGGACAAATCTAGAGTACAAATATGATACTAACATATCTAATTCTTTTGTGTAAAACACTTTTTCCTAAAAGCTTACAAGTACTAAATAAAGAATTACCATTTCTGATTAAAGGGATAGACTGACAAAAGTATTATTTGATAAAATTGTTTTCAATCAGAGTTTGTTCTGGTGGGGAATCATAGCAAGAATGTTCAAATGTTTCCATCCAGTTTTCTTGTTGTTCCAGTTAGAAGAACACAGACTCTCACTATTGGAGAACAGAATGGTTGTCAAAATCTTATATTATCCAGTCAGACATTGGTAGGCTTGCACCCCATACAACATTTAAACTTGTCATGTATGTATTTAGATATACAGGCATTATTATACAAAAGTACTTGTGGTTTCAAAATTTATGTCCATAAAGGTTTTATCAAAAAACGTTTTGAATTAGAAAAGAAAAAGAAAGAAACATACTTACAGAATCAATTAACTTCAGAGCAGCTTTTAAGAAACAACACTGTATAGCTCCTCTTATTAAATGTTCAAAATTTATGTACATAAAGGTTTTATCAAAAAACGTTTTGTATTAGAAAAGGAAAAGAAAAAATATACTTACAGAATCAATTAACTTCAGAGCAGTTTTTAAGAAATAACATTGTATAGCTCCTCTTATTAAATGTTCGTGTGTCCTTAAAGCACTCAATAAGAGTTCCCTGAAAAATAAGTATTATTTTTCTTTACACTGATAACTGATTTACTATAACAGTAAGTCTTGAAAAATACCTACACTTTCTATATAAACAAATAGTAGCAGCACAGTGTTAAAACAGTTGTATGAACCATACACAAATAATTTAATATCAACACAAAATAAAAAAACAAAACAAAGTAGCTCACTGATAAGAGAGTACAGTGTAAAGGAAAGTGATAACAGCCCTACAAAAACATGTGTAACTTATGGTCCTACAACAACACTACTAATGTGTCACTAATGGTTGTACAACATTATTGATATGTGACCAATGGTCCTACAAAAACGTTACTAATGTGTCACTGTTAGCCCCAGAAAAACATTACTAATGTATCACTATTAGCCCTACAAAAACATTACTAATGTGTCATTAATGGTTGTACAAAAACATTACTAATATGTCACTAATGGCCCTACAACATTACTAATATGTCACTAATGATCCCACAAGAATGTGTTGACATATGACAAATTACAAATCAACCAAAGTATCTGAACAAAAAAACCTAACTTACAAGTCTGAGGCAAATACAAAAATCTAACGTTTTGTAGGTTCTAGTGGAATGTTCAATGAACTAGGGTGTATCACAAGATACAGCAATATTGATTGAACATCTGAGCCTAAATCTTGGCAGAGCTAAGAAAAATATTTCATTCCAAAATATTATCTGAGAAACCATTTTCTGTTCTTTATAAACCCATACACAAATTTAACATCTAAAAGGCTATACAATGATTCTGATACATGCTGTTCCACTATAACTTTATATTGGCTGTGGGTGTCATATGACTTACTGATGTGACATCACTCAAAATCATTTTAATATGACATACTGACCCTGTATAATCATGAATTCCAAACAGTTTTAGCAAAACAATAGAAATATTACCTTTTGACTTAACTGGCTTATGCTTTTTCTCATTTGGATTTTACGAAGTTAAGTATTACCTTTTTAGAACCCCTTTCAAATAAAAATAAATAATATTATTAACTTCTGATCATACCACTTTGTTTCATGTTTTCCACTATATCTTTTGATCACAACTTCTTATGCAAGATCTCCTAGACTCAAAAAAGTGCAATTTTTGTTTCATCACTTCATAACACATTATCCTTCTTTTTTTGTCCTTTGCAAAGTTCAAACAACTGATCATCTTTAAACCAAAAATATTCATTTTTTCCTGCAGATCAATTTCTAACAACCACATTAAAGCACTGATATTGCTGATAGGAACTCCAAACTTATTGTACATTTCTGTTTTTATTTCTATAGATATTTTCAAGTGATATGACGTTTAGAATTTTTTGAATGAGACTATCCAACCATCTAAATATCCTCTTCTCTTCCAGTTGTACTAAACACTGATGGTCTTTGAAATATTAAATTTTCTGATAAATTTACATGAAGCAAGAACTTGTAAAGTCTTTAGAATATGTTGCGACTTAACTGGTGAAACTAAATTGATGCACAAATGTTTGTAATGTTCAATGGAAAAATTATTTTATCCAAAAATATGATGCAGCAGAATAATAAATGTTTGTAATTTAAAATGAATATATCTTTATAAAAATAGTGCCAACAGTTCTCAGTCATTCAATCTTTAGTTAATGTTTCCCAATGGTTTTTCATGTGAAATGAATAAATTATTAATTACAACAAGGGAGAATTCTCAGTCACCACTGCACTTGAAATTCATTTAAGCAGTATTAAAGTAACCTATGAAACAATTTTCCTTTTTATTAGCAATATTTTTTGTGTCCCAGCAATAACAAGAATGAGATGTTGATATACTAAACTGAATTTTATTATTTATCAGGATGTCTACCAGCCTACCCTTAAGCTAAAATTCTTTTAGACTGAATTAGAAAAAATCAATCTGTAGAACCTTGGGCTGTCAAATACATCAACTGAAACAGTTTGACCTCCAAAGACCAAAACTGTAATTAAATTAAGTTTTTCAACAGATGAAATAACTATGAGCTAAATATTTGTATTTGAAAAAAAACGACAAACTCAGAGCCATTCTATGGACCATTATGACACAGCTAAAGATATATGGATGTATTAGAGAAACATATTGTTAACCCTTTCGGCACTGAATAACAACTTTTAATGTTTGGCATGGCTCTGAATATATATGTTTGATACTTCAACTAATTAAAGTATCAGTACTAAAAGCATGATATCTTGCCAATAACTCAGCAAAAGTCCCTGAAATATTCAGTGATTGTACCCAATACTATATATGTTAAATTCAACACATAAAAATAACAGGAATAAAAGAAGGTTGTCTGCCACACTGAACCTTCAAGTCAACTGCAGTCGCCAACCACACCAAAAGGGTTATTATTCTATTAACAGTAGACCTTCTCTTTTCAGGCTTTTGTTTTTTTATAGGGAAACTAGTTTTTTTTTCAATCAAGATTTATTAAAAAAATATAAGTGTTTTTTGTCAAATGTTTTTCAAATTTAAGCTTTCTGAAAGTTCTAGAAATTAAAAAAAAGGTTTATTTTTAAACATTTGTAATAATACACAATAAACAGAGGTTTATATTATTGTGCATTAGCACATACCTTCTTAATTAAGATGATTATAATATATTTTGTATAATCTTGTTATCATTAAGTGAACTCATATAATACTTCAAAATAAATCTGTTTACATGATTATACCATATTATATCAAGACTAGACTTTCCATACACATACCTTAAATTATCCAATCCAGCTCCATCCAAAGCATTCATTCTTGGTACATTAGAGATAGCCTGCATAACATTGAAAAGAGCTATTCCACTCCATGATTGTTTGGAAAGCCATGTAATTATACCACTAAAAAATGCTACCAAATACAAGTAAAAAATGATAAATATTATCCTTTACAAAATGGTTTATTTCACGTGTAGAAGGAGAAAAAAAAAGTGCTATCTTGACATTACTCTATACAAAAGCTAAAACTTATTAAAAAAAATCATTTCAAAGGAAACAGATAAGAATTCACCCTAAGTTAATTACATGTCAGTTACCTACTTAATACCATTTTATTTTATCTGACAACAGTTTTTTAATATGACATCAAGATCTTACTCAAACATTAGACATATTCTACTCAATAAATGAATAACTATCACTTAATAAATAATTCAAAGAATCTCTTTTTAATGATGTATTTAGTCCTTCACTATTCAATACTTCTTTTCCAAGACATTTTAACATTAACTTTGAAAGTAGTTCATTTCTTTTACCTGGTAAGTCAAGGACTACTATCACAAGTTATAGAAATTACTGTTTAATATAACATACTCTCTTTTAATAAAAGATAGGTAATAGTCAATACATTCCCTCATTTTTTGTTATATGCTAATCTTTAATATTTATTTTAATATGATTGATTATGTTAATTACCAAGATATAACAATAAATGTTAAAAATCTTGTGCATTTATTTACTGAAACATACTTATCCTTTGAGAATGTGAAAGACAGTGATAACAGTTCATGAAGAAGATGTCACATAAGCTATTAATGGAAAGGTTTTTCCCAAAGATATCATTTTCTGATCTATCAATATAAATAAATTGTAAGAGTATATGATAAGTTGTTCAACATATTTTATAAAGGTCTGAAAAACAAATTTATTCAAGTTAGACAGTCAAAATGTTCAAATCATGTATAGTCCTTTTATAACACACTTGTCATGCACCATGGTTCTTTTGTAACTATTATACTGTTTTATACAAACTTTACAACACACATGTAATGCTCTATCATCACTTAATACTATCAATCATGTTCTATAAGCATTACAACACATGTAATGGACTATGGTTACTTTATACCATCAATAAGATTCTGTAAACACTATAATACATAAGAAATGCTCTACACTTTAAATGCATATATAATGTTCCTTGGTTATTTTAGTCACTTTATACCATATCTGTAATGTTCTATTGTCACTTCATACCACATCTATAATGCTATGGTCACAATATTATAAAACAATGACAATCTTCTTTTAAATATTTTTATATATACAAACACACACAGATATATGGTAAACAAATATTGCAAACAGCAACAACATACAATACTAAAATACTTTTTTTTTTACTCTTTTGTAAAATGGAGAATATGTAAACTAATTACAGTTTTTAAGAACATTGTTTCAGGTGATGTTGGAACAACTGTTTCCATCACTAAATACTAATTACAATTATAAGAACACTGTTTCAGGTGCTGTTGGAACAATTGTTCATATCACTAAAGACTAATTACAAACTTAAGTACATTGTTTCTTGTGCTATTGGTACAGCAATTTCTATCACGAAACACTGATTACAATTTTTGCAAACATGGTTTCAGGTGCTGTTGGAACAACTGTTTCTATCACTAAAGACTAATTACCATTTTTAGGAAGACTGTTTCAGGTGCTGTTGGAACAACTGTTTCTATCACTAAATTTTAATTACAATTTTAAAAGCATTGTTTCAGGTGTTGTTGGAACAAATGTTTCTATCACTAAAGTCTTATAACAATTTTTAAGAACATTGTTTCTGGTATTGTTACAACTGTTTATATCACGAAAGACTAATTACAGTTATTAACAACATTGTTTCAGGTGATCTTTTAACAACTGTTTCTAAAACTAAAGAATAATTACAATTTTTAAGAACATTGCTTCTGGTGCTGTTGGAACAACAATTTCTATCACTAAACACTATTTACAATTTCTAAGAACATTGTTTCAGGTGTTGTTGGAACAAGTTTCCATTACTGATTATACTCCTTCTGACATCCATAGACATGCATTCAACATCAGAAATCCTATTGGAAAACATTTTAAAACATAACAAGGTCAATCTTAAATAATAAATATTGAAAAACATTCTACACAGCCTGCATAATACATGAAGATATCCAGAAGAAACCTTTTTTTTAAGAAACTGATGCAAAGTTGTTTGTGACATCTGTCCAGAAAATCTTGTAATATTGAACAACTTCCATTAAGTTTGACCAATAACTATGGTAGCATACTTTATTATTAACATTTGTATTTGAAATTCAAAATTAAAAGTATTTGCTTCATCAAAACTTTGAACTTTGTTTTTAGCAATAATGAATTAATATTTTTATATCTTCATTATATAAGTAATGAGCTGTATCTCACTCAAATGCATCAACTTTATACCTTAACAACAGCATCTGACTCCATCTTAAGGTGTCACCTTGACACCTTAACCACAGCTTCTAACTCGAATATGTCATCTTTACAGCTTAATAACAGCTTCTAACTCAAATGTCAACTTTACACTTTAAGAACAGCTACCTACTCAAACGTGAACTTTTCACTTTCACCCAAGTATGTTGGATACTTAGAAAAGTTTAATCTCCAATCACATAAAATTCATTGTTTTATTACCTTCCATACAAAGAGTTGTCGTTCAGTATGTAGAGAAGATGCTGGTACACAAACTGTAAAGATTTCAAAAGAAAAGTTTTAGCAAAAACAATATTTTTCAATAAATAGCAAGTATAACTTATGAAAACTTTGTTGAAGTATTCTCTGTAGTACTAGTGTAAGTAACAATATCTAAATACACCTTCTATTACAAACTTGATGTTGAGTGTATGAGATATTTAGATTTTAAACAAGTTGTACCTCAGAACAGCTGGTAGGGGTATTAAAACTTATTGATAGGTAAAGAACAATGTTTCGACCTTACTAGGTCATCTTCAGGTCACCTTAACCTTGTTCTCCCCTTATCAATAAAAGTGTTAATATCCATACCACCTGTTCCAAGATACAATTTCATTTCAAGTGGGTTTCTCGTCATCAAGGGTAAACTAAGTTGTTTTCATTAACTTTACTTCTTAATTTTGTTTCATCTAACCTTTTATTGCTACTCACATTAAGTAAACAAATAATCAATTAAGGAAAGTTAACTTACATGTTCCATGTGCTGCTCAAAAAGTGGAAAGTCTTTAATATCCATGTCAAGAGTATAGTAGATGGCCCACTTCACTATAAACTTACTTTCATGCAGAAACATTCTCTTGAGTGTTAGAAGTACCCATGATGTATGTAATAGAGGTAAATCCCCATTTTCTCTTAAGGAGTCTAGAAGAAAGATAAAAATTACAAATTAAAAGAGCCAAAAATATTTAAATTTAAAATCACTTACTTGATAACATTAAAAAACAGTTATTAATTTTTAGAAAAAATGAAAAGAAGGGTATATACTCTCTGGAGTCTTCTTTTAGATCCAAGATAGGTTACATAACATTTTACCATCATAAAAAGGAAACATAACACTATATACCAAAACTAAATTTAAACTTAACATTCATGTAGCTTCAGAACTGACAGTAAGTGCTGCCAGCCAGGTGCCTTTTTTGTAGTCAGCAGTTGAAAATTAGCAACAGTGACAGATGGAACTAGTAGTTTTGCCTAAAGAAAGAGAAAGTTTAGTGGCGATAGGAACCTAATCTAAGACCCTAGAATCACAAGGCATCCCCTGAATCACCTATTATATATCTCTTCTTATACAAGGAAAACATATGATTACTTAGATGGAATAATCAGAATATCTAATTTTAATTACATGAACATTTTTGTGGCAATCAATTTCACCACAATTTTGATCAATCAAAAGTTGGAGTAACCAGAACCACTAATTTTGAATAGCTCCTCATTATTTTTGTGGCACTCAAGCTAACAAACTCAGTTATTCAATTGTTAAAATAATATTTTTGTGGTAGTCAAGTTAACAAACTCAGTCAATTGTTAGAATAAAGAAAAGTATTAATAACTAGAGACACTAATTCTGATAAACTGATTATTTTACAAGGTGCTTATAAATGTAATTAGTTCTCAAACACAATCAATTAAATAATCCATCTCAGTCAGCCAGTCTAGTAAAGATCACCAAACAGAAACAAAGATTACATTTTTTCTCTTAAAACTGTTTTCATTATTTTGTTACTTGTTAAGTAAAGCACACAGAAGAAACAACTATATAAAAAATAGTGTTAAGATACTCACCTTTATACTTAAATTACATCAACAGAAGTTGCAAAACTTAACACCATATTTGACTCACAATTAATATGTTTGCTAAAGCCTGTAATACTAAGATTTTTAGTATGAAACATATCGGTCCCAATCAAAATAAAGTCACTCCTGCAAGTGTTGGTCAACTACTGACATATTTCTTACATATGGCATACTTTTATCGTACGTCATTAGACTAAATGAAAACAAAATAGATTATTAAAACTATGTATACAAGTGAGGAACGTAGTTTCAGAAACTATGGTTATAGTAAATTTACAAAAAGTTTCTGTCCCAGCAGTGATAAGCTGGACTGAACTTCACACTAAAAAGAACTTACCAGTAAATACAGAAGCTCCAACAAGACAGTCTAGTTTATAAAGAACAGGTTTAATGACATGAACCTAAAATAAATGAAAAAGGAAAGAAAATTTAATTCATTGGTAGATGTTTTAAAAGGTTTTAATAAATAGGTTTATTAATATACTTCTAAATTTTCAATGACACACACATTTATACATGTTCAATTAGCTGTCACACATGCACATATATATGTAATGTTTTACTAGCTATCATACACACATGTAGTTTGATAAGCTATCACACACACACACATTTTATTAGAGAACATACACACATATACATGTGGTTTTATTACCTATCACACACATACACACACTGCTAGCCAAAATCTTAAGGCCAATGAACAAAGAAAAAATATGCATTTTACATTGTTAAACTCAACCACTGATTTGAGTACAGCTTCAAAAGATGAAAATAAGAAAAGGAAAAATAAAAATAAAAAACTTTTTTAACATTTAACAGTAAAACTGTGAACACTATGAAAATAGCCTAAATACTAGCTGGTCAAAAGATCATACTGAAACGAAGTGTTAATTGGTAAACGCATAACAAAATTTAGTCATGTGTTCAAGCATTAGCATTGTCAACATCTCCTGTGTTACACTGGGTAAAAACATGGCAAAGACTAAAAAGCTGACAGTTTAAATGGCAGAATGGTCAAGCTGCAAAAGCAAGGTCTCTCAATGTTCCAACATGGTAAGATTGGGCATAGTAAAACTGCTGTTGCAAATTTCTTAAAAGACCCTGAGGGATATGGAACGAAAATTTCAAGTGGTCGGCCCAAGAAAATTTCACTGGCATGAGCAGAAGGATTCGAGGGGTTGTCCAGCAAGACACCAGCCAATCGTCAAACCAAATTAAGGCCCTTACGGACACAGAATGCAGCAAAAGAGCAATAAGACTGCATTTACAAGAAAAAGGCTTTAAAAACCATAAATGTCTTCAAAGAACACGCCTCCTTCCACATCACGAAACAGCTTGGTTAAACTTTGCTGAGATGCACCAAATACAGGACGTAGAAAAGTGGATGAAGGTTTTGTTCTCTGATGAGAAAAAATTAACCTTAGTGGTCCAAATGGCTTCCAACGTTATTAGCATGACAAGAATATCCCCCCAGAGACATTTCCTAAATGAAACAGTGGAGAAGATTCCATTATGATCTGGGGTGTTTTCTCCTTCCACGGAACACTGGATCTTCAGGTTATACAGGAGCATCAAACAGCAGTTGGCTACATTGGCCAACTGGATCTTTCAGCAGGACAACACTGCAATCCACAATGCCTGCAGGACAAAGGACTATTTCATGGGGAATAACATGATTCTTTTGGACCATCCAGCATGTCTGCCCGAAATAAACCCCACTGAAAATGTTTGGGGGTGGATGGCAAGGAATGTCTATAGAAACAGACATCAATTCCAAACAGTGCATGATCTTCATGCAGCCATCTTCACCACTTGGAATAACATTCCAGCCAGCCTTCTGGAAATGCTTACATTCACCATGCCAAAGTGAATTTTTGAAGTTATTCACAATGACGGCCGTGCAACTCACTTCCGAGACCTCTTGTTGGGCATTTCCTACCCTGTTTAGGACTTCGTTTTTGGTATGGTCTTAAACTTTAAACCAGCTAGTATTTATGTTAATTTCATAGTGTTCACATCTTCCATATTGAATGATAAAAAAGTTTTTATTTTTATTTTCTTATTTTCATCTTTCAAAGTTCTACTCAAATAAGTGGTTGAGTCTAACAATGAAAAAATGCATATTTTTTCTTTATGTTCATTGGCCTTAAGATTTTGACCAGCAGTGTGTGTGTGTGTGTGTGTACACATGTGTGAAATGTTTCATTAGCTATCATGCATAAATATAGTTTTATTTGTTATCATATATATACACACCCATATACACATGTAATGTTTTATCAACTATCACACACACATGTAATGTGTTATTAGCAATCATACACACATACACATGTAATGTGTTATTAGCAATCATACACACATACATATGTAATGTGTTATTAGCAATCATACACACATACATATGTAATGTGTTATTAGCAATCATACACACATACAAATGTAATGTGTTATTAGCTGTCACACACACGTTTCACCAGTTATCACACACACATATATATATCTGTAATGTTTTATTACACAATAAAATATAATCATGAGGTTGCCAGGCACCATAAAGTGTTAAAGGTTAATCTTTAAAGGGTCAAAACAGTTGACTGGAGTTCTTTTCTTAGGTTCCTGCATTGGTCCACTCTAAGCACTTTACTACCACATTGTGGTAGAAATCAAAGACTGGTTGACAACAGAAAATACTAGATGACTAAAGCAAAGACAACCTACACTGGGAAAGACTACAAGAACAGACATGGGTCATATCCTACCAGTATTCTCTTATACAGTGCTACCTCGGTTCTCAAACAAGTCCCTTCTCGAACAATTCATTTTTCAAACATATTGTTTGAGAAAAAAATGTCTTCGTTGTCGAACATAAACTCAGTTCCCTGAACCAAGCTGTCGTGGCCTGAACTCCCGAAATAACCCAACTTATGACTCGAACAACCCTTCGACCATTTTTGGCCCATGCCAAGCTTGCCCAAAACATTTTACCTGCACTCGTCGCTCAGTCCACACCTCCACTAATATCTGTTGTGCACATTCTCATTTTTCTTTGTTTTTGTTATTTTTCTAAATATTCTAATTAAATAAGCCACCATGGGATCAAAAAAGAATAACGAAAGCAGCAAACTAAAAAGAAAAGTTCCTAGAGCCACAATAGAGATGAAAAAAAGATCTCATAGCGAAGTATGAGAGTGGTGTTCACATGTCTGACCTTGCTATACAGTTTGGTATGGCGAAGTCTACAGTCTGCACCATACTGAAAAATAAAGAGGTCAAAGGAGCTGATGTTGTAAAAGGAGTGACAGTGCTTATGAAACAAAAATCAAAAACAATGGAAGAGGTAGAAAAATTGCTGTTGATTTGGATAAATGAAAAACAGTTAGCTGGTGATAGCATTTCTGAGACCAACATTTGTGAGAAAACAAAGCAGTTGCATGCTGACCTCCTAAAAAACACCCCTGAAACAAGTGCTGGTACAAGTGATGCCTTTAAGGCTAAAAGGGGTTGGTTTAAAAAATTTAGGAAGAGAAGTGGCATACAAAGTGTGGCGAGACATGGGGAAGGTGCCAGTTCTAACAAAGATGCTGCTGATAAATTTATTAGAGAATTTAAGGACTATGTAGAATTAAGGGTTTTATTCCCGAACAAGTGTCCAACTGTGATGAGACATGCCTCTTTTGGAAGAAAATGCCAAAGAGGACCTACATCATCAAGGAGAAGAAGACACTGCTAGGACACAAGCCAATGAAGGACAGGCTAACTCTACTGTTATGTAGTGATACAAGTGGGGACTTAAAACTTAAGCCTTTGCTTATGTACAATTCTGAGAACCTGAGGGTTTTTAAGAAAAATAATGTCCTGAAAAGTAAACTAAATGTCATGTGGAGGGCTAAGAGTAAAGCATGGGTAACCAGGCAATTTTTTATGGAGTGGGTCCATGAAGTTTTTGCCCCAAGTGTAAAGAATTACCTCACGGAAAAACGGTTGCCACTCAAGGCCCTTCTTGTGAGGGACAATGCACCTGTTTACCCACAAGACTTGGGACACAGGTTGGTGGAGAAGTACAGTTTAATTGCGGTGAAGCTCTTGCCCCCAAACACGACTCCTCTCATTCAGCCCATGGACCAGTAGGTCATATCGAACTTTAAGAAACTCTACACCAAAGCACTGTTTCAAAGGTGCTTTGAGGTGACCTCTGACACAGAGTTAACCCTCAGAGAGTTCTGGAAAAATCACTTTAATATCCTCCATTGCTTGAAGATCATAAACAAAGCCCAGAGGGAAGTGTCTTTGAGGACCATGAACTCAGCCTGGAAGAAATTGTGGCCAGACTCAGAAACAGAGAGAGACTTTGAAGGCTTTGAGGCTGAGCCTAGCCTGTTGTTGAGGATATTGTCTCACTATGCAAGTGTATGGGCTTGAATGTGAGTGGTGATGATGTGGAGGAGTTGGTGGAAGACCACAACACTGAGCTCACCACAGAAGAACTCCAAGACCTTCAGAAGGAGCAGCAACAGAAAGCAACTGAGGAAGTGTCTTCAGATGAGGAGGAGGGAAGGGAGGATGTTCGTAGTTCACTAATTAAGGAAATGTGTGGAAAATGGGGAGAGTTACAAAGTATTGTGGAAAAATTTCACCCTGACAAAGCTGTACCAAACTGCTGCATAAACCTTTACAATGACAATGCCACATCTTACTTCAGAAACATTTTAAAATCCAGGCAAAAACAAACCCTATTAGACAAGTTTTTAGTGAGAAATAGGTCGAGTGAGTCTCAAGCAGGTTGTAGCAGTGCAAAGAGACAGAAAAGAAAAAGAGCTCCAGAAGGAGAGTTACCTGACATTTTTATGGAAGGTGACTCCCCTTCCAAACAATGATAACCCTCCTACTCTCCACGTTCCTCACCACCTTTCACTTATGCCATCAGCTCTCCTCAGCACAGATAAAGTGCAGTTAAATTTTCATTAATTGTTTTTTATTGTGTTTATAATTTTTGTGGTTGACTTTATGCATGTAAGTATTATTATACAGGTATAAATAAGTAATATTTTTACTTAAAATCCTTCATGATGCATAGTTTTTGGAGGTGTGTAATGGATTAATTTAATTTACAGTATTTCTTATGAGAAAAAATTAATTCAGTTTTCGAGCAGTCTTCTAGAATAGATTAAGATTGAGAACCGATGTACCACTGTGTTGTATTTTTCTCTATATTGAGTGGACTACAAACTCCTCTTCACATTAATTTTCTCTCAATAGACAGTTTTGAGCAGATGTATGTGTTTTAAATAACATGACAATTAATAGATTAATGAGTCCAGTGGGAAGTTTCTGTCCAGAGTCCTAAGTTATGCAAGTATACACTTCACACTCACACGTTTTTTTGTCTTTGATATAAAATACTGTTTCATTCTGTAGACTAATTAAATTATTGACAAAAGGTTGAAAAAAAAAAAAAGAAATAATCATCTCTTTATACTAATCACCAGTTAGGCCTCACTTGGAATACTGTGAACAGCATAACAATGTTTAGGAGCATACTGGTCCATCTCAGCTGTCCCATCTTCTAAGCCAAACTAAAACTATTAAAAATGTGAAGAGTTTAAAGCCAGCCTTTATCATTCATATATCTATCACGTTTTCTTTTCAACTCACTCAAATTTACCATCTCCACAACATTTGAAGACAATCCATTCCACAAGTCAACCTACCTATTTAAAAAATAAAACTGTCTCAGCTGAAGATGGCTTCTACCTTGTCTAAATCTATATTTGTGTCCCCTAGTTCTATAATTCTAGCTGTCAAGTATGAAAAATGTTGATGCATCAAATATATCAATTCCTATTACAATCGTAAACACTTCAATCAGATTATATCTAATTCTTCTCTTGAAAATAGAAGACAATTTTAGGAATTTAATCTCTCCTCAAATGACAACCCTTCATTCTCAAGTACCATTTAAGTAACCCTCCTCTAAACAGTTTCCAACAATTCAATGTGTTTCCTCAGGTAAGGAGCCTAAGACTGAACACATATAACAAATTTGTCCTAACCAGTGGCCTACACAGCCATAGCCCCTCATCAACAATATCAATTCCTTTAAACATCTCAGCCAGTCTTTATTTCTTGTTTCAAAAGAAAATATGTTCAGTGACCTTGACCTCTCCTTGTATGACAATTTTTCCATCCCAGGTAACATACTAGTAGCCCTCCTCTAAAGCTTTCCCAACAATTCAATGTCCTTCCTAAAGGAGCCCGAGGCCGAAAGCAATATTCCAAAGGTGGCGTAACTGGTCACAAATACAATGAAATTATAGCCTCTTTAGACTTTATTCAATATTTTTCTAGATATAACCTAAAATAGTATTTTCCCGAACCAGTAGCAATGGCTCACTGCTTGGATGGTTAAGAGACTGATCAACTATTACACCAATAACCTTTTCTTCTGAAACAATGTTAAAAATATTCCCATTAGAATAATACTTTAATTAAAATCATGATATCTCACATGCATTACCTTGGATTTATCAGAATATAAAGTTATTTGCCCAACTCACTAAATGATTTAAGATTTTTGGTAAAGCAGAAGCATCCTATTCACAGCCATCACCATTAGACCTTAATATCGTCAACAAATTTAACATTTATTAATTCAGTTTGACTGGTCCTAAGATGGAGCCTTGAGGTACCTCACTTGAGACATTAATTCAGTTTTATTGAACTCATTCATAACAACCCTCTGCTTTCTTCTAAAAAGACACTCTTCAATCCAATTAGTTAACTTATTCCTTATACCTTATAAATTTATAAAGGGTGCTTATATACATTAAATCACTGATAAGTAGTAAAAGAATGACTACATGGATAGAAGGGGCCATCTTCTATGGACAAGTTAAAATTTCTCAAATTCTGTGCTCTTGAGAAAAGTTGCCATAATGGTAGGTATTTTGGTTTAGAACCAGAGATAGTCATTAATTTATATTTCTCTTCATCCAGCTCTTAATTAATTAATTTTATGTTCAATATTAGATTTAATAAAAGTACTTATTAATGAGGTAGGAAGTGATCTTAATGAAGTTTATGACATTTTGGAGAGAGTTGATAAGGATTAAAACCTCCAACTTCATTGTGCTGTATTCTGTAGATAACCAAATAAGAGAAGTTTAACATTTGAAAATGGATTTAGTTATCCCTAAAACAACTTGATGAGAAGGCCACTAATTTTTATACAAGTTTAAGGGAGGGGGGTAATCGATTTCCTGAGATAATTGTGTGTGAATTACTACTTTTCTCAAGAGTGGACATGTCTGTGAAGGACCAAATGGTTACATGTTGTCCACTGTTTATGTTATTCTTGAGGTTTTTAATTGGTTTATTAAATTATATTCATAATTTTAAACCCTGATCCAACTTCAAATTTGAACCAATGGACAGTAATGTATTGA
This sequence comes from Carcinoscorpius rotundicauda, assembly GCA_011833715.1. Classification (NCBI taxonomy): domain Eukaryota; kingdom Metazoa; phylum Arthropoda; class Merostomata; order Xiphosura; family Limulidae; genus Carcinoscorpius; species Carcinoscorpius rotundicauda. The sequence continues at coordinate 65,530,289 of CM022392.1, read as the reverse complement.
AAGTACAACCTTTTGAAGATTTGTTTAATGCTTTCATTAATGCAGCTTTATACTGAATATATCACTTTAAAAAAGTTCATGTATAAACATTTTAAAACTGTGTTAATTCATTCTTTATTTTAGATTAATTTTGGCAAAGGAAAAATTAAAGCACTTTTAAATTTACTTTGAATCTGTGATTATTTAAACCTATTTAACATATCTGTTTTATGATTAGACTATATGTATTAATTAATCATTCTCGAGCTAAAAGTATAAAATAGCTTAAGCTAACATTTGTATGATTTAATTTTTAATATACCTGTTTCTCTTCCAACACTTCCAAAAGAACCATCATATCTTCAAAACTCTGTCTCATCTTCTCACGTATAGATGTGGTCCAGTGGAAAACAGGTGGCAATTTCTTTTCCTTATTGTGATGCACAGCTATATTGACAGACAACTTTTCGCACCATTCTAATGTTCTTTTAAAAAGAAATAGAGCCTTTTTTCTAGTTACACTTTCTTCATGACTCAGACCATGTTGAATTATTTTCCAAAATTTGATATCAGAAATAAGAAGCAAACCCAAAGTATCTGCTGCCTCGGGAGAGAACACAAAGTCACAAATACTACACAATATTAAGTAGGCTGTGGTCTGTTGTTCTATAACATAAATAGAACTTCCATATTTGAAAAACGTCGTCACTAGCTTCCACATCTCATTTATCACATCATATTCCCTTTTTTTAAAGTACCTTAAGAACTTCATGAATGACAACATGATGATAGAAGTGACAGCAGAATCACATTCTTTAACAATCTGTTGATATAAATATGAAAGTTCTATTAACCATTCCATATCTTCTAAGACATCCATGTAAGGTCTCGCAGTTTCTAACAATACATCAACTATTCTAACGAGACCTGTAAAGTTTATAAACTCAACTTCAGTGTTATTGGTATTACTGCTACCAAGATTGCTCTGGGGATATGTCCACATCTTGAATTTTTGTTTTATTTTCTGAAGGGTTTCTTTGGCTACCTTTGTAAGATTATCTCTAAACGTTTCAAACACTCCAAACCTTGCCAAGGTTGTTAATAAACATTCAAGCAGTTCACAAACTGCCACCCACTGCTGATCGTCTGTGCCATTGTCCAATTTCGAAAAACTTTCCAAACTAGAATTACCAGAGTCAAGTCGACTAATGTAATTGATACAGATAACATCAATTAATTTTGCTACTTTTTCATGCTGTTCTTCTACAAATCTGGGTTCATTGTTAATTTGTGATTCCATGTCGTCTACCATTAGGTCTAGGTCATTCACTAGAGTTTGATGCATGCTTAAGCCTATTTTACTAACAGTAACAATATTGATACTCTCTGTGTTACAATTGTTACCACTACTACTACCAGACTTACGTTTAATAGCAGACATCCAGCTTTCTGGTTGAAGTATATCCATACAGTTTTTGAGATACTTTGCCGATTCAATAAACATTTCATATTTTTTATCACTTTCCATATTCAGCTGTATAGTTATTAATGTAAGTGCTGAATCTATTATATCCATTTTCCGTTGTTATCCTTCCATACAGATATCAAAACCACGTTGAAAACCAGTCTACTTCAACGTTCCTATTAAATATCTGTTATAAGATTCAGCCGATTGAGTCGCTGTTGTCCTGCCTGTTACCTCTACACATTAACTACTTATTGTATTCTTATTATCTCCATTATTGAAACTTTTATAGTATAAGTAATATATCAAATCAAGAATCCTCCCCTATCGCTCCAAATGTGCTCGCCCTTTCAGCCGTGTTATAAAGTTACGATCAATCTCACTATTCGTTGGTAAAAAGATAGCCCAAGAGTTGGCGGTGGGTGGTGATGACTAGTTACCTTCCCTCTAGTCTTTTTATACACTGTAAAATTATGGACGGCTATCACAAATAGCCCTCGTGTAATTTTGCGCGAAATTTAAAAAATAAATAAAAACATTGAGTGAATGTCAAAATAACGAAAGATTTTCAATTTTCTGTGTTTTATCTTTGCTTTTTTTTTCTTCTTTTGTATTCTCGTGTTTACTTATTCTATGGAAATAATTAATTTAAGCCAAAATTTATTTCAAAGCGAATTAAAACTTGTAACATAAACAACAAAAGAGAATAAATCAGTGGTTCTCAAATGGAGATACATATTTCCTCCCAAGAGGTACAAGTCGTTATTTCGGCATAGTCGTTATACTTCAGCGCAGTAGAAACGTTGTTGTCGCCACTGTGTATAAAACATCTCCTACTGTGTCAGGGTGTGGAGGGGATACATGATAGTGTTAAAAATTAACAAGAGATTCATTAATACAAGAGGTTGAGAACCTCTGAAATAAATGTAAATAGTGTTTACAAAATTGTTCTAATGGATTACTTATTGGCGACTCTAGGAGATTATAGGCCCTTGGTTGACAGGAGATGAAACCAAGGGTACTGGAAAATTTTGCCCCGGTAGTGAAGTGTCATTGTAAATATGCAATAAATAATTGTGTATAACTATCATGTAAAGTTATTGTTTCTCAATTTTTAATTGAATAGTTACGGTTAACATAACAGATAGAATGCCTCTCCAAATTCAGGTATGTTCCACCGTTTATATTTATTATTGTAAGCCTAGAAGTTTATCACTGACTCGCTGAATGTTGGGTCCTAAGAAAGACCTCCACATGGCTAAATGTATATTCAAGCACTATTAATTTTAAAGCTCCAATAGCACCTAATTCCCGAAATTTAATAATGTTCACATCATCGGTATACATGATTTTAAAATGATATCTTGACCAAAATACATTAGAACTTACATATCAGATCAAGTTAAATTTTCAAATCGTTTCCTAGAAATCTCCAGATGCATCTGTATTTTCATCGTCAGAGACGAATCAAACAAACTTGAGAAATGTGCAATGAAGAAACGCGAAAAAGTAATAATTAAACACTGAAAACTTCCGACAAATTTCTTAACGGAAGAATAAAGTAAGAATCAAGGAGAGAATAAGGTAAGCTTGCAATGGACTGTTAGAAAATACACTGGAAAGGAGAAAAAGTAGATTAGAAACATCCGCAAGGCAATGGGCTATAATTAGGAAGATAGCTACATTTTTGTAAAAGTATTGGTGAGTACTACAAGAAATATATAATAAAATAGTTGAAAATGTGATAGAAAGACTGATAGAAATAATAAAGACATTGAACGAGATTGAACATTTGCAGAATAAACTGGAAAAATAATGGAAAATAAACATAAAAATAACAAGTTGACAAGGAAAGAAGTGTAGAGTATTACATTTAAAATGAAAACAAACCTTATGTGGGAAAGATTGTTTACATGTTTGTTTTGAATTTCGCACAAAGCTACTCGAGGGATATCTGTGCTAGCCGTCCCTAATTTAGCAGTGTAGGACTAGAGGGAAGGCAGCTAGTCATCACAACCTACCGCCAATTCTTGGGCTACTCTTTCACCAACGAATAGTGGGTTAGTTTGTTTGTTTTGGAATTTCGCACAAAGCGACTCGAGAGCTATCTGTGCTAGCCGTCCCTAATTTAGCAGTGTAGGTCTAGAAGGAAGGCAGCTAGTCATCACCACCCACCGCCAACTCTTGGGCTACTCTTTTACCAACAAAAAATGGGATTGACCGTCGCATTATAACGCCCCCACGGCTGGGAGGGCGAGTATGTTTGGGCGACCGAGATTCGAACCCACGACCCTCGGATTACGAGTTGAACGCCTAAACACACTTTGCCATGCCGGGCCTATGTGGGAAAGATTGTTCGATAACGTTTACCAAGAACAGCAAAATATCATAAAATTTGAAAAGAACAAGATGGTAGGGTAAAATGTTTCAGAAAATGCAGTAAACTTATTTAAAAAACCAGTAAGACAAGTATGAAAGTAGAGTCAGGAAATTTAAATTACTGAAAGCAGTAAACAGTAAACTCATCAAAACAAATTGTAGTATTGAGGTTGACACCAAGTTCTAAATGAAAGGAATTTAACGTTTAAAAGTTAGATCAAGCTATAAGTGATCCTAAGTAGCTATTTGATTGTTGTTTGTGAAAAATAATCACCAAACTTTTGTAATGTAGAACCGTGAAAAAAAAGAGAGGCACATTTTAGATGTAGTTTCTCTTTTTGTGTAATCTGTATGACTGAACTCGTCTTGGGATAAAATGTAAGTTTATTGATCTTTTCAAGTCTCTTTGGCATGTAATTCTACAGGACGAAAATGTCATGTCCTTAATAATAAGTTGGAAAGAGACAATGATCGATGAACTCATAAGTTCTCCAATGGACTTTTCTTTGACATGGTATAGCCAAAGTACACGAATTAGGTCATCATTCAGTGCTGGAATAATAATATCAATATGCAAGGTGGGTTAAGGTGTTTGACTCGTAATTTGAGGGTCGCGGGGCGAGTCCCAGTTGCACCAAACATGTTCCCCTTTCAGCCATGTGACGTTATAATGTTATGGTCAATCCCGCTATTTGTTGGTAAAAAAGTAGCCCAAGAGTTGGCGGTGGATGGTGATGACTAGCTGTTTTCCCTCTAGTCTTACACTGTTAAATTATGGACGGCTAGCGCAGATAGCCCGCGTGTAGCTTTGTGCGAAATTCAAAAACAAACAATAACATCAGTAAAGATTAGCTGATCTTCATTAGTAAAAACAGGTGGCTTCCAGGAATTATATAGCTCTGTAGATGGCCAGTTATAAATAAAGTTTTGTAGTCCTATCAGAAAAATGGCGAAACACATATTTTTTTTTCCCTCAGTTTCCAAGACTTTATGGAGTTAATTTGATCGATTCTATTAGTTTGTAGGATGAATTTAGACCCTCATGATAGAAAGAGTTCATCAGTAATTTAATAAATTGATAAGTGTTGAAGTTGAATCGGCAATAAACTAAGTAACACGAACAGGCAGTGAGCAAAAGTGATATATTTTAACAATGAATTGTGGTATGGTGCCTGAAAGAGTGAGGGGGATATTATATTTAGGTCAATTAGGATTAAACCGACTGATGATTCTCTAAGTGTGGTAGTTGTTACTGAGATAGAAGAACAGTCCAGTTATTAAAAGTCCAGAAAATTAAAAGATATAATATATTAAGTATACTTTTGTGCGTATCAAATGATCTCACTCTTTTTAATTCTACTTTTTCACTATAAATGTTCTCAAGAGTTGTCGAACTTGTAAACCAGGGATCACTAACAAAACGTTTTTCTACGCCTCCGAGAGAGGTAAATTAGCTTAAACTTCATAACATGTACCAGACACGCAAAATGTCAAAGCAGAGACAAGGTAAGTAAAATCCCTCAGATAACAGACCAAAACTAGAAGGGGGACACACACGTAAATGATATTCTCAATAATAGGTTTGAGGTTTTAGAAGGGTAAGCAAAATGAAATGCTATAAAGATAGAAAGAAGTATTTTGACTATATCATCAAGAGTTAAATAAACTGGAATTAAAGGTAAAAAAATGAAAGTGAAATTATTGTTATAATTCATGAAAACCGTTTATACGACTTATTAAAAGGAAATATGGATGCAATATTACACGCTGTAGAGGCAGAAACGAGGTAATGGATTCTTTCGGCACCAGAAATGAAGCCTTTAAAATATCAAACCAATTCTCACGATCTGCATTCTACTTGTAGCTGACTCAAGAACAAACACAAAAGGTCACAAGTATCTAAAGAAGTTCTCCATACGATAAGCATTAAGTGCACAGGGCGATACTAAATAAACTACACCTGTCCTAGGAACTACTCGGATTGGATGAACCCTGTAACAAGAAGCAACGCCTAGCGTTTCATTAGCAAAGTGCTTCGCAAAATTTACAAGATCAGAACTGAAGACTAACAGAAGACTAATGTAAACACGAAAATATAAAGTATAATGAGACACACATCATGGCCAAAACTATGTGGACATCTGACCATCACATCCATATGTACTAGTTGAACATCTATTTACAAAACCATGGACATTAATATGGAGTTGGTCCCCCCCCTTTGTTATTATGATAGCCTCCGCTCTTCTGCGAAGGCTTTTCATTAGATTTTGGAACACGGCTGCAGAGATTTGCTTCTATTCAGCCACAAGAGCATAAGTGAGGTTTGGCACTGATGTCAGGCTAGAAGGTCTGACAAGCAGTCGGCATTACAGTTCATTCCAAAGGTTTAAGTCGGGCCTCTGTGCTAGCAATTCAAAATCTTCCACACCAACCTCAGCAAACCATGTCTTTATGGGCCTCGTTGAAACAAAAAAGGCCTTCTCCAAACTGTTGCTACAAAGTTGGAAGCACACAATTCTCTAGAATGTCATTGTATACTGCAGCATTAAGATTTCCCTTCACTGGAACTAATGAGCTTAGCCCAAACCATAAAACCAGTTACAGACCATTATTTATCTTCCACAAAACTTTACAGTTGGCACTATACATTCAGGCCAGTAGCGTTTTCGTCAAACCCAGATTTGTCTGTCAGACTGTTAGATGATGACGCGTAATTCATTTCTGCAGATAAAACATTTCCACTGCTCCAAAGTCCAATGGCGGTGTACTTTACACCACTCCAACCGACGCTTGGCATTGCGCATGGTGATCTTAGGATTGTGTGCGGCTGCTCAGACATGAAAACTCATTGTATGAAGTTCCCGACTAACAATCCTTCTACGCACGTTGCTTCCAGATGCAGTTTGGAACTTGGTAGTGAGTGTTGCGATTGTGAACAGACGAATTTTATGTGCTTCAGAGTTCTGCGGTCCAGTTCTGTGAGCTTGTGTAACCCATCTCTTCGTGGCTGTGGCCCAGCATGGCCAAACATGTTAAGGCGTGCAGGTTCGCATCCCCATCGCATCAAACATGCTCGCCCTTTCAGCCGTGGGGGCGTTATAATGTGACGATCAATCCCACTATTCGTTAGTAAAAGAATAGCCCAAGAGTTGGCAGTGGGTGGTGATGACTAGCTGCCTTCCCTCTTGTCTTAACACTGCTAAATTAGAGATGGCTAGCACAGATAGCCCTCGAGTAGCTTTGCGTGAAATTCAAAAAACAAACTTTGTGGCTGAGCTGTTGTTGCTCCTAGACGTTTCCACTTCACAATAACAGCACTTATAGTTGATCAGGGCAGAAATAGACTTGTCGGAAGGTGGCATCCTATGACAATGCCAAGTGGAAAGTTTGTTTGTTTGTTTGTTTATGAGTGGAAAGTTACTGAGCTCTTCACTACGACTCATTCTACTGCCAGTGTTAGTCTATGAAGATTTAATGACTGTATGGTTGATTTTACGTACATATTAGCAATCGATGTGGCCTAAATAGCCGAACCTGTCAATTGAAAGGAGTTTCCACATACATTTGGCCATGTAGTGTAAGTAGCATTTAAAAACTGCGTCTAAATAAACTTCTATCAACAGATAATTATGAAAGGTAGTAGTGAATGTACAAGTTAACTCCAAAGCAACATAAAACAAATTATAGATCACATCAATTGGAAAGACATTATTGAAGGAAGGTTTAGTTTGAAAAATCAATTGGTGGGATGATTTAAAAAACTGGAATTCGCTGCACATGATAGAAATTTATTATTGGCACAATGAAAAAGAGCACCTTTGAAAAGGTTTATAGAAAGAAAAAACATTACATTTCAAATGAAGGTATCTGGCAGTCCTACCTTTAAGGTACGAAAAGAAAACTAATAATAGTGTACATTCATTGAACCAGATCTCTTGTGAACAAAGGTAGAAATCCATTTAAAAAAGGTACGCTTGTGTTGGCAAACACAAAGTTGTTCGATGGGTTTTCCGTACCTACTTCGTCATTCTAAAAACTTTATTAATTGCTCATTTGTTTTCAATTTCGCGTAAACCTGCACTAGCCATCCTTAATTTAGCAGTGTAAGACTAGAGAGAAGCGCCTAGTCATCACTACCCACCGCCAACTCTTTTAGCAATGAATAATGGGATTAAATACCACTTTAAAACGACCCCACTGCTGAAAGAGCGAACATGTTTGTCGTAAGGGGAATTTGAACTCGCGACCCTCCGATTACGAGTCGAGTACCTTAACCACCTGGCTACTTTATTCATAATTCTGCAACATATTTTGTGTATTCCGGAAAGTTATATCAATTTATCCTAATCCTCCTTACAGTAGTTTTAAGTACCGCAGTCGCTATTAGATGGAGTTCGCGCCCGAGTCGCGCTAAACATGCTCACCCTCCCAGCCGTGGGGGCGTATAATGTGACGGTCAATCCCACTATTCATTGGTAAAAGAGTAGCCCAAGAGTTGGCGGTGGGTGGTGATGACTAGCTGCCTTCCCTCTAGTCTTACACTGCAAAATTAGGGACGGCTAGCACAGATAGCCCTCGAGTAGCTTTGTGCGAAATTCCAAAACAAACAAACAAAAGCTATTAGATGGAAAATATAACTTAGAGCAAAAACTCGAGAGGTTAAGCACCGTAAAGTATAACTACGCTGAAAATGCAAATCGTAAAGTCATGTAACAATCGCATCCGACATGCAGCTACATATTTCAGAATGACATTTTTATACTGTTTGACATTATCCAGGCTGTATAATACCACTACAAACTGATGGCTTTCGAAAGAGTATGTAACAGCTCTTTCTGATTCAAGTATTTATACCTTCACATCAGATAATTATATAATTAGCACGTACAAAATGAGGGTATGCACTGTACTCAATGGCAATGTAGTACGAATCAATGTGGATCAGTTTAGAATTACTGGAACCATTCAGACAAGACTTTCAACAAGTCATTTTAGTTTAGAAACTGAACAAAACGTAGATTGTACCCACTTATTAGTTCATAATCATTGAATTCCATTAAAAATTCATATCGTGGCTCCAAAATACTGATTTTTATATTTAAAAAAAACAGGTAGCTTACAGTTAACATTTTGACTAAATTTTTAACAACAGTTTATACAATGGTACAGATTCAAATTTAGAACTGAAAATTAAGGACAGCTTAACACTACACAAACGATTTACACTTTCTATTCGGTGTTTGTTGTGAATTTCCCGCAAAGGTACACGAGGACTATATGCGCTAGTTGTCCCTATTTTAGCAGTATAAGACTAGAGGGAAGGCAGGTAGTCATCACCACCCACCGCCAACTCTTGAGCTACTCTTTTACCAACGAATAATGGGATTGACAGTCATATTATAACACCCTCACGGCTGAGAGGGCGAGCATGTTTGGGGTGACCGAGATTCGAATCCACGACCCTCGGATTACGAGTTGAACGCTTAAACACACTTGGCCATGCCGGGCCTATGTGGGAAAGATTGTTCGATAACGTTTTCGACTGTTGTGTGTATTGTCACGGAAATATTGGACAGAAAAACAATTTTAGTTAGATACTTCAATGAATTTGTAAAAATAAATATGATTATTATGGTGATATGATTTCCAAATACTTTCGTTCTTAGTTGCTGTAGTTTATGGGAATGAGACAAAATAATGCAAGCTCACGTTTCTCAGTCACACAGATTTTATCATTCACTGGTAGTGTTTGATTGCTATACTTTACCTAAAAATAAGAAAATGGTTGTTGTTGTTTTGAATTAAGCACAAAGATAAACAATGGGCTATCTGTGCTCTGCCCACCACGGGTATCGAAACCCGGATTTTAGCGTGTAAGTTCGCAGACATACCGCTGAGCCACTGGGGGGCCAGAAAAAGGAGAGAGGGAGAGAGAGAATTAAGAGTTGCAAGTTAAGATAATTTTTATTCACATGATGACACAGTTTTACATTTATCACTGTGAAGCACTTTTATCATGGTTTTAAAACTATATTTGAAACGGTTTATGTAGTAAGAGCTATGTAAAAAAATTAAGAAATTTTTAATTGTAACTTTTTTATTTTAATTTTTACGTTCCATAATATCATCAAAATTTACCATTTTAATGAACTTTGTTCATTGGAAAATTTTGTGAATGTACATATATAGCTATAAACACACAATCAAATCAGTTCTTAGTAGAATTATTAAAATGACAAACACAATGGGTATCATTTCTTATAGTTAATTTCCTAATGACCAAAATATGTTAGGTATTTTTTTTGTAACCTGCCAGCGCCAGATATATCACTTCAGAAATGATGTTCAAACATTAACTAAATTAATTTTAAATATATTTGATTAACCTACAAAACTTAAAACTTTGCACTATAAAACTGAATAACCTTATGCGTGGGTGTAAAACAAAGAGCTATTCATTTCATTCTTCTATGAAAAACTCAATAATGAAGTATTCGAGCTGTGGTTAAATACCTTCCTTAATATTCTGTACACCATAAAATTTTTACATATCCGGGTATAAATCACGTACAAACACTGTCCAATCAAATTCAGTGATGTACCATTGTTTATTTTTTTATTACCAAATGACACATGCAAAGGCAATGCTACATACCGGAACTATTTGCACTCTGTCCACCATAGGGAATTGGTGTGATACTGTTAAGTTTGTAAATTTACCCTTGATCCAAAAATGGATAAATGGGAAACAATCATAAGGTTAACTATATGTGAATCCTTTAAGTTTCACCTGAATATTCATTTCTATAAACTTTCTAACAAAATCAATGAATGGGTAATTGTTCAATTTTCCTAACAAAAAGAAAATTTTAATGTGAAAACAAAAATACTACCTGGTGAGTTTCATGTGATTGTTACGTTTTTTGTCATATAATTTATTTCAGAAATTACAACCGTTTTCTTTTGTACAGTAATACGTAAAAAAATTCTTAAAAATGCATTAACTCTAATTTATCTTTTTTGTGTAGACATTAAAGTAACAACAGTGAATTAACATAAGTGATAATTTGAACATACAACAGTTCTGTTAGGTATTTCTTATCTGATGAGCATAAACAATGGACAGAGTATGTGTTTCTTTCTTTAAAAATAAAGATCTCTTCTCAATGGAAGGGCAGTATGTGTGTCAGACATACAGGGTGTTTGGAAAGTCACTATGCACTTATATATTTATTAACAGACAAAACTGCACATTGACTTTCCAAACACCCTGTATTTAGAACTTAACTTTCACATTTGTATAACTGTAAAAACATTACACAGAAAAAATAATAGGATACAAAAAACTTAGGAGTTAAACATTCTTATATTTAATAACCACGTGGAAAAAAAATCATTTTATTTTATTTCATTAAACTACCAAGAGAAATACAAGTTACAAAAATATTTTGAAGCACACAAAGAGACTGTGCAATGAAACCTTCTCAAAATGCAACCAGACAGTAAAAAAAACCCACAAAGGTATGGCTGTGTACAAAAAACACATCACAAATTTATAATGTAGCTTTTGTGTCGATGGAATACACAGCAAAATTATCAATCACTTGCCAAAATTTATGGATTAAATTTGCAAGAAAAACGTTTGTACTACACTTTTTTTGTTAAAACAAAATAACTGCCACAAAGATACACTATCACTGATAATATGAGTTAAATAATAAAATTACTGTATCTGGAACAGAACCATACTTTTATTTAAAGAAAATGTGTGTGTTGGAAAGGGTTAACAATTCATATATAAGAGAGGAAATGTTTTAGATTTACTGTCTTACAAATATTACACTAAACAATGAATGTCAAAATTTAAGCACACATACTGTCGCAATTACAATGAGATATGCACAAACCGTCTAGACCCAGATGAATGATGAAATATAACTAGTAAATATTCTGTCTGTACTGGTATTTTGAAACTCCAAACCTTCTTTTATAAGGAAAAAAATGGTTTCTGTTCAGAAGTACATAATAAAATTTTGTATAAGTGGAACAAAACAGTAGGTTTCTTCCTTCAACACTTGGTATTATTGTTAGAGGATCCATGACTGGTATGTGTGTTTCCTAGCTGGGTGGAGGCGGTGGAGGGGCAGTCAAAAGACTTGGGAGACCACTTTGAGTCAAGTTGTTTAAATCAACAGCCTGGCTGGTTGTGGTGGCTGTACTACATGCTGGAGGTGGTGGTGGTGGAGGAGCTGCTAAGTTAGGAGGAAGAGGTGGCTGGACTGGAGGAGGTGGTGGTACCCCCATGTAACCTGTTGTGAGCCAAGGAAATGACTGACTTCCAGAAATGGGGTTACCATGCGGTGGTGGTACGGGCATTGGAGCAGCTCCCATGGATTGGCTCGGGTTCCCAGGTTGCCAAGGAGGAAGAACTGTAGCCATGGTATTACCTGAGCAAAAGGGATAAAACACAGTACATCAGATATTAGTGTAACAGTAGCTCTAAATCAAACTCTGAAACTTTTTATATCTAGTACAGCTGACAGTTCATTGGAAATTTTAACAGATTAGGTTTTGATGAGATTAGTTTGACTTGTAAATTACATTCTTTTTTAATGGTGAATACTTATTCAACAGAGTACAAGCTTTACAAACATTTAATAACTCCAATTAAATTCCATATAAAAAATAAAAATGGAAACATGTCCATATTTCTATGAAGATTTAACTTCCCATTTCCAGATCTATCCAGTAGAGAAACCAGTTTTTGTACGCTTTTACATTTACATTATTATTTACTTGTACAAATACTCAAATATACTCCAGATACAAAATCATTAATTCTATAAATCAAATTCAGTTTTCTAATTTTATTTTAAATTACAACCATTTTTATACTACACTACTAAAATATTTTCTTAAATATTTCACAGATGGGTGTTTAAATAACATAACAATGTGTTAGCTCATAACAAACAAAATTAAAATTAGAGGTTCAGGTTCATCCTCTTCAAGTACCAATTTCTTGTATGCCCTTAAAAGCAGAGCATTTTACTAAAATACCATTAGTATTGCAGTAACTCTCATAAATTACTATTCAAGGAAAAAAGTTTAGTTTTTATGCAATGTCTTACAACATGTGAACATGACTAGAAGTGAACTGTATACACATTGTGATCTGACAGATCATCCAACTGTACAATGTTATTCATTATAATTTTATCAAGAATCTTGTTTTTAAAAAGTTTTGAAGAACATCTAGTTTATTTTGTAAATTATTTTTGTAGTTTAGAGGTACAACCATTCAGTAAACACAGCACATACATTTAGCCATCACTGTTATGTTTTAGACAAAAGCTACACAATGAAGTATCTGCCTCCTGTCCACTGCAAGGAATCAAACCACAAATTTTAGCATTGTAAGTTCATAAGCTCACCAGTAATATACAAGGGGCCCAACCCAACAAGTTAGTCACACAAGTCAGTTTTATATAATGTATTCCAATGGCCACAGTAGTTATTCATACCAGGTCTATAAACAGAACTTAAAAGTTTATTTTAATATAAATGGTCAACCAACATTTGTTTTCCCAACATACATGAACTAGCTTCCAATTAAAAGACGTCTGTTTGTCTTCTACGCATATTTAATTAGCAGCTCCTACTTTGGATGTTTCTTCACACAGTCAACACTAAAATTGCTAATTCTGAACAAAAATGCAGTAATAATAATGTTCTTATTGTCTACCAAAACAATAAAATTGTTCTTTTTTGACAAACTTCCTGGGGTTTTAACCTCTTTAATGTCAAAGTTAAATGCTCAAATGATGAAAATGCAAAAGGTTTCTGTTTATATTTAATATTCTAGTTATTATTACATATTTTATAACAAAAGTAATTACAATGTAAAAATTAGAAACTTTACAGCTTATCCTAACAAATCTTCAGTCAAATTTCCCAAACTTGAATACCTAATACAACATTGTGTTTACCTCAGTTCTTAAGGAAACTGCTAAAACCCTCCTGGCACAATTTCCTACTTCTGACAAGAACACGAATCACAGCAATAAAATTATTTTTAAAAATTGTGAAAATGTTGTAACTGTTAACACTTTGGCCTCCAGGGGCATTTTTAAATTTCATTTTCCATATGTACTGTGTTACATTCAAAACTTAACTTTACTATCAATACACATTCATGAAATTAACATTATAATGTATAATTTGAATTTTTATATTATCTAAGTTTTAGTTAATTTGTTTCAAAAGAAATCTAAAAAATACTTAAAGTACAGTTTTGATACAAGGTAGTCCATGGGCTATATAAAATCTTGATCTTAGCTGTAGTTCTCTTACTTGCATAAGATGTCAATACACACAAGTATGTTGTCACTAACAGCACATGTCTGACCTATTTGACATACATTTAAAGCATGTATCTGGGAAACAGCTATAAATATTCCATCCCTTAACAGATGCTGTGCCTGCCTTCTTTATCTTGAGATCTACAACATACACTAGTTAGTTGACATACATATAAATAGTTGTTAGAAAGAGATCATACACATTTTGTTTGCATTGAAATAGATGTAACTGTTTATAGTATTGCTGTATCCTTGATCAAGTATAGCACTTATGGTGTTTTTTTCCACTGAAACAGAGAGACAAATTACACTTAAATCTTATTCCTATATTTTGGATATTACGTGTATTTTAGAAATCAAATTTGAACAGTTTGGATTGTGAAAACTTGTAGTTACAAGACGGTGTGTGTAAGTGTCATCTTGTTTTAACAACAGATTTCTGAAGGGAATCTGATAAAATAACTTCTTAAAGCCCTGTTGGCATCTGTTGAAGTTATAAGCATAAATGATAATACACAAAGAATTTGAATGGAAGGTTAAAAATAGACAAAGTGAAAAAATAAAGATATGAAATTACACATACAAGAAAAGTATCACTATTCTAATGGATTTATGTAAGAAGTTGAAAGGTATGTATGCATTTCCATCACTTAAAATTAAGCATTTCATTGCACTGTATGTTAAATATAATAGATAAATAGAATGGAAGAAATGGAAAATATACACTTTTACCTTATTTAACAAACTTTTGATATTCATTTATGATATTCTATAAATAATGTAAAAAAATAAAACTTTAAAGGTAAAAATAGTGTTTTTATGTTTTGTATAAAATCTCCTTTCCAGTGAACTATTCAGTCTCAGTGAAATTACTAAATGAAAATACAAAATTTTATCAGAAACTGCAAAGAAGTAAAAATTAAACATTTCATTTCTTCTGAAACTACATACTTTTACGAATGTTTTGTCAAATTTCAAAGAAAAAATTCACCCACTAGTTTTATTTCTGTAACAAAATTTGATGATAGGGGTATTACCTTTTTTCTGAGTGAATCTGGGAGCCAAAGGCTTAAGTCAAGTAATATGGAGCTTTCTTAACAATAGTACAGTCAGTGCAGAGGAAAAAAAAATCTGTATTAAAAGTATTTCATATTTTCCCATTTCACTGTAAATTGATAATTTTGTTTGCTACATACAGCTAATGACAAGTTACAGAAGAAAAAGAGGTAAGTAATGTATAGTTTTGCTAAAAAGGATGAAACTAGATTTTCATGTTAAAAGCTCTAAAGATTAAAAGAAATATTATTTTTTGCATGAAAACCACTGAAAGTGGTGCCGAACAAGACATGCTTAACAAATGGACAAGAGTACTGCAGTGGACATTGCTTACCACAAACACACTCACACAATCACTTTTTCTCAAACGTGTTGAAAGAAAAAAAACATTTATTGTGGTTTAATTTTAACAATCATAACTTTGAAACCCTGAAAAAGTTTGTCTGCCCCATGAAATTTAAAAATGAACACAAGGGGGCAGTACCACCCAGGTTGAGAAATTTTAAAAACTGCTTTATCAAAATGTATTTTGTGCACAACAGACTTGGAATGTTTTTAAAAAAGCTTGTTAAACATTATGAAGATTAGTAGTAAATTCAAGATTATAGCAGGTATTACCATGTATAACTTAACAGATCTAGATTTTTTGATTTGATTGAAGCTGTGAAAAGACTAATGGAAACTTCACAAAATTTGGTTATTTTAAAAGGTTCATCTTATGTTATCAAATGAAACAATTCCACATTAAGTTGTAATTATCATGAAAGATACATTTACAAAACACCAATTTAAAATTGTGAAATACAGCTGCAACTCTTGTATGGCACTCTGTTAAACACAGTCACCAGAAAACCAGTTAAAAAGTTATTCATACCTTGAGACCCTGTTGTATGTTGAGGATTCATCCATGGTACACTTGTAGAAACAGTTGGCTGTGTTGTAGGAGGTGGTGGAGGTGGAGGCTGCGTTAACAGGTTTGGTGCTGGAGGAACACCATGAATGGCAAGGCCAGGCTTAAGAAACAAAGTATCCTTGTAGTCTTGTCAATAATCACATTTCAAGCTTATAAATACAAAAACAAAAAAGCTCGCAAGAAGCTTAACAGCATGCCTAGATCTACTGGTACCACTACAGTCAGCAAACACCATAAAACAGTTCAAAGCTATTCAATACCTGTAAATATCTTGATAACAAAAATAAAAACCATTTGGAAGTATCAGAAAATGTTATGCTTAAATCATTTTATTAAAACAGTTTAAATTAATCATGTATTGAAAGAAAACAGAACATTTCAAAAGTAAACCAGCCAATGAATTCTCTTCCTAAGCTGTTCAATTTCTCAACAAGTATAATATTCAAACACAACTGCGATGCATCAGTTGAAGACTGTACACAAAACCAGGAGTATTTAACAGTTGAAGACTGTACAAAAACTAAAGTACTGAGGATATATATATATTTTTATGTGGAAAATTTTGAGCAAATGTCAAGTGTACTCAGTAGTAATGTACAACCTGGATAGAAAATAAGGTTGCATTCTGGTAATTTATCAATACTTATTCAGACATTGTCTGGCCACTGAAAGCAAGTTTAAGTAAATTAGTTCCAAGATTCATCAAACATATCACACAAGAGCTGAAACTGAGGATCAAATGATTCCAGTGCCCACTTACATTACTCCACTGCTATACTCATATAGTTAACAGTTACTTTACTCCTAGTCTACCCTTTTGGCATCAGTTGGCTAATGCATCTTTCATATTCTTAAGAGTGCAAATGTCTTATGTTAATGATTTTTAAGAGTATTTTCACTATTAGAGAAATTATTTATTTTAAATGTGACATTTAACACACAGTTATAATCTTGCCTGAAAGTTAGAGAATGGTATACTGTAAGAAACATGTTATTTTAATTATACTTGTCTAAAGACAATACTATTAGACCTATAACACTACAATTTTTATTCAATTCCATATGATTTTGTGATGAGTGTATAGGTTTTTAAACTACACTGTCCACTATTCAAATGTCATATGCATTTGGCTCGATACAGGGCTCACAAATTTGGTCAAATTAATTATCCTTGTCCAAAGAAATTGGTATTAAACATATTAATTATTAACACAGCATTCTTTATTCACTTCCCTGGGTCTTTTATAAAGAAGTGTATAATATTATTTCAACCATACTGATGATGCACTTAATTCAATATAGAGGTCACCAGGCCATTAGAGACAAACAAACACAGTAGTGATTCAAATACAATTTAAGTATTCTTTACTTATAATGAAATTTGGCAACAGGTTTACTGAAAGAAATGTATTATTTGGCCATGAGAAGAATGAAACATACAATGTTCTAATTAAACACCAAAACTTACAGCAAACTCACCAAAAAGAAAATACAAATTGAGAGGCCAAGCACATTTTCTGAATTCAATGAGTGAATGTCTGTTTTATCTCATTCATACATAAAATAGCAATATTCTATTAGCTTCCAGGTAAATTCAACAATGTACAGTAACAAAAAGTAATAAATCCACACCTGTTGTTGCCAAGGTGACATATTCTGCTGAGGGAACATCCCAGGTGGAGGAACCATCAGGGTCTGAACTTGATTTGGTGGTGGAGGAGCTGCAGATAAAGGTTTTGCAGGAGGATTCGACGTCCAAGAATAAGGATGCACCTATATGATACAAAATAAAATTTAGCATCTTTTAGTATATATTTCTGATAACATCTCAGTTTCTGTAAATGTCTACATGTTACACCAAGCATTGTTTAATGTATATTACTGAAAACATCCCAGTTTCTGTACATGTCTACATAACTAAATGTAGCATCATTTAATATATATCACTGAAAACATCCCAGTTTCTCTACATGTCCACATGCTAGAACTTGCATCATATAGTATATATTATTAAAAACATCCAAGTTTCTGTAGATATCTACATGCTATACCAAACATTATTTATTATAAATCACTGAAAGCATCTCAGTTTCTGTACACATCTACATGCTAGCCCTAGCACCATTTAAAGCAAGATACAAAGGTATTTTATTGTTTGTTAAATTTGTAAAGGTACCATGGTTACACTACTAAAATTACTTTTCTGAATAAAATTGCTTAAACTGTCACTATGTTGAACAGCACATCAAACAGTGATTGTTGCAATAAAAATGCATTGCAACATCAACTAACTAACAATTACTAGGAGACACCTTCAATAACTAATAATATTTTGATATATTAGTGTAAGTCAACTGTATAAAAGTAAGTCATGACTGTACTTACCACTGATGATTGTGTCTGTTGAACAGTGGGTGGTGCCATGATTGATCGAGGCGGTTCTTGAGGCCCAGCCAACACTGAAGGTCCTTGATGAGTTATTTGTGTGGTAGTTGTACCTGTCTTAGATGGTGGTGGTGGGCCTTCTCCCAGTTCAGCCATTAAAGACATGTACTATGATGAAAAACAAAACATCTCGTGAAATACACTTTCTTAAAATAAACTTGTACTTCTTTACTCTTGGTTTAACTGATATATAACAGATACCATATCTATATGTAACTGTTCAATATGGAATTGGCTGACCGAAAACCACACACACTTATTGCACTACTTTGACATTTTCGTGTCAGAAAAGCACATACCTTCAAAAAGTCTTGATATAAAATAATAAAAATTAGACACTGTTATTACATTCCTGTACCCAAGTACATTTATGACCTAATATCTTGAAAACCATAATATAACTGGTCTTACTACCACAAAACAAATATACACTTCCTTCAAATTTAACAGCAAAGAATAAAATACATTTATAACATCTATAAGTTATTAAAAAGTGGAGAAACATCTAATTTCTACCAAACACCAACTAGGTTGTTGTTTCAATAATCCTGAGTTTCTGATATAAAGACACATAGCCAAATTAATGTGGTTTTACATATAGAAAACAGCACAGTTCTGATCATTAGAACTAAACAGATATAATGAACACTGCAACAAAATCTAAATAAAATATTGCCACCCATCATTAGTGGACATTATGAAATTTGCAATGTTAAAGATTCAAATAACACAAGTTATTTTCATATATCAATACAGTTACAAACTTTTCACTGCCATACAAGTTCTCTCATTAATTCTGCCTGAATCCATCACTTATCAGAAACAGTAGTTTCTAGAGTAGATCTTGAAAACCCAAGAAACTAACAGTTTCAAATAATTTTTCAGTAGTAGAAATGGTAAAGATTTGAGAGGGAAATAAAAACAGAATACAAGTTGCATGAGCAGGAACTGTTTGTAGAGGTATCCACTTCAAGTGAAAAAGTGCATGACACTTGTCAAAGGTAATGTTGGAGCCTTCTCAACAAATACATGTTGTTCATACTTATCACCTCTCAACACTTTGACTTTAATCTTTTTTATTCCTGATGAAGAACAGTCAAGTACTCAAATGTTTCTGGTTGTAATGTAGCTTTTTGGTGAAACTGTAATAATTTTTTCACCAAGTCTATTTTCTGACAGTACCTTTACAACTTTGTTTGGTCTGAGATACAGAAATAAACTCATATATTCATCATCCTTTGCTTCCAACTGACTAACATGAACTATTAACACTTGAGTAAATATCAACATAAGGAGTAACTAGTGTACAGTCAAGAGAAAATTTGGATGTATGATGGAATCTTTACTCTTGTGATACTATACTATTCGATTAAAGTTCAACTACCATTAAATTTTAAATTTAGTACCCTGAACTACAAAATTTTCAATAACATGGTGCAATATAAGCATCTTCAACTTGAAGATGACCTAGGAAGTTCGAAATGGTGTTCTCTTCTTATCAATAAAAGTGTTAATACCATACCAGCTGTTTTGAGATACATTTTTATTTCAAGTGGATTTCTCATTATCAAGAATATAAGCATTTAATTTGTCAGTAAAGCAAATTTATTTCCACCATTACACTGCAATATCAAAATACTGTTATCTTTGATATATGCACTCAAAAATTATAAAGACATGTGGAATCAAAGTGGAATATTTGGTTATCACAGAAAACATAAAATAATGTTCTTGGGCACAGCCTTAAATTTTAATTTAATTGGTTGCTAATATTAAAAATGGATATGAAGTAATTACTGTGTCTTAATAATGTCATTAAACTTGGATGATCTATAACCTTTACAGAAATCTAACATAAAGTGTATACTGCTATTTCTGCCCATACATACTAGATCAATATTTGGTTTAACAGTATCATCACAACCTTTTACCTCTTCATCAATTTTTGATTTATCCCCAGACACAAATGCAGGTTTTCCAACTTTTCTCTCTCGACAGTCTCTGGCTATGTGCCCAGCTCCTCCACAATTTGTACACACCACATTGTTCGTAACGTTCGGTTTATCAGGACACTGCCAGCCTCTATGGGTAGTAGCTCCACAATTAGAGCATCTGGGGCTGTCATTTTCTCGAAGAGTTCCATTAAGTAATGCCAGCTCCCTCAACTGCATTCTACGTAAATCATTTTGTCCTTCAGGAACTTCCACTCCTTGTCGAACAATCTCTTGTATCTGGAAGAATAGAGTTAAAAACATTGAAATACACTCAAGGAACAATAGAGATAGAAATATTGTACAACCTTGAAGAAAGAGCATTTCAAACTCCCAACAGTTTCAGATAAATACTATATGTATTTCTTTTGCTTTCTTCATAATGAACCACAAATTAAACTTAACAATGAGAGAGCAATTTATATATAATGACAGTAAAAGAGTAAAACCATAAACCACTTAAATTACTAACAAACAGTTAACAGAATGACAGTTATATAATTTTATTTATAAGGATCCATACAAACACTAAGTGAACCATGAACATCAAATGGACTACAACTTGTAGTACAAGAAGTGTCAACTAAAGCTAATTTCATCACCCTTTTTACAAAACACAAAAACATTTAGTTAACATTCAATATGTGAATTTACTAAATAAGTAATTCACAAAACTAACTAATGTTTTAGCAAACAATTCTATTTTTCTTTCAATCAACACTAAGAATAACAACCATGTAACTCATATCTGGTAACCAATTTGAAACCTAGGACTACGATATCCATTAAATATCTATAAAAATTAAAACAGTCACAATAATATAAAAAAGTATTGCTGGACAGGTAAAGTATTCAAGGAAATGAATAATAATAAACAATAAAGTATTTATATCATCTTTACTGCCTGAGTGAAAATTTTTAAAAATAAGCTGGATAAGAAAGTTAGCAGCCTAAAACAACTCAAAATCAATTCATATGATAAAGAAAATAAAAATTCACTAAGAAGAATATTCTGCCATAAAGCTGTACTTAATTAAAACTGTACAGATAGAAGTGTTACACAAGTAATGAACTAAAGTTTGCCTTATTTACTACACTGCCCATATACACAAATGTTAGGATTAAAAATTGGAAGACAAATAGATAAATTACTTATAGCTAGAGATTTTACCAGGGAATTCTGGCCAGTATGGTACAACTGCTCATAACAAAGTAAAGTATGCCTTGTTGATCAAAAGATCTATTGTACTTTGAACATGTTATGGGATGAGTGTAATTAATGTGTCAATGTTTCAAAGATAATGTCATATTGGAATTTGGATGTAGGAATTAAAAATATTTTGTACCTTATCAAAAAAATTTAGATAAAAGGTTGGCTATCAAAAAGATGATACTTTTCATACATGGCAATATGAGAGAAAATCTTTCTTAGTTTATGGCTTTGAGTAAACTCAAGACACAAAGTAGTGTCATGTGACCAAAATAACCTATGGGACACAATGTGTTACTGACAAGAGTGATAGTTTAGCATTTTCCACTTTCTGTAGCTCAATCCTTTTTGTCCACATCTAAGGTATCTTTGATAAGGTATTATTAGTGAATGTCACCATAATGTATCCTTTAGAGCTTTAGATACATACCATGTAATACTAATCTCTCTCCAATAACTCACCATGTCAGAGAAAAACAATATATACTGAATACAGAAATAGCACAATATGGACCACAAATGAAGAGCAAAACAAAACATTAAAGGAAGCCTACTAGATGCAACTAAATGGTAAAACAAGTCCATCCTAATAAAGAAGTCAGCATAATCTGTACACTTTTTGAAAATATGGGGAATATCACAAATGTGTAGATAGTGCATCAGCTTCTACGGCAGGAGGGCCAAGGATTGAATCCTGGCTAATACAAGTATAGAAATAGCTTTTCTTATGATTTTCCTCAGGCACCAATCAAAACACAGAAGGAAAATTAGTTAGTAGTTACAACCTAATCACAAGACAGACAAACATCCTAAACTTAAGTGATTGTAGAGGTGACTGATTAGAACAATATACAACTTTGATCATGTATACCAGGGGTCTCCAAAGTTTTCCAGCGGAGGGCCACATTGCTGAATTTTTAAAGCTACGGGGGCCAAGGTTCTAAATTATTTATTTTACCAAAATAATATAAATAAATAGTGAATTAATAATTAAAAAAGGTTATTTATTCAGTACATAATTACAATGTATATAATATCAGTAACAATTAACATGTTTTTTTTTAACTTTGATCAATAGGGGAAACATGAAATTGTTTCATTTCTGACAAAATTTTGTCCAACTGAGGTTCAAAATGAGTGGTTCCAATAACAAGCAAAGCATTTAAATGTTCATCAGACAACTGTGATCTGTAGCAGGATTTTGTGTATTTCATCTTTGAAAAAGTCTTCTCACACAAATATGTGGTGCCAAAAACTGAAATGAATTCACAGGCAAACCTCCTTAAATGAAGAAATTGGTCAGATGGAAGGCATTTGTAGAATTCAATTAAATTTCCTTCTTTATATTTGTCCTTCAGGATGTCATTGGATTGCAAATCAATAACTTCCATTTGTAACTCAGAAGGTAAGTCTCCAATAACAGAGTTAAATGGATTTTCAAAAATTCTTAGTTTTGAAGAACATGCATCAAGGTCAGAGAAACGTTCTTCAAACTGTTGTTTCAAAGCTAAAATGACATCTTGAGCAAACAAGTTTGGAAATGGAGTGGCAGCTTCCTGTCTATATTTGTCACATCGTGAAAAATGAGTAAAGCAGCTTCTTGTTAACTGACTTTCAAATAGTATTAATTTCTTACGAAAAGCTTTCACCTTTGAGTACAAATCACAGATGAGTGAAGTTTCACCTTGTATCCGTAGGTTGAAATCATTGAGATGCATAGTTAAATCGGCTGAAAATGCTAATTTCCAGAGCCATTCACTGTCTTTGAGCAACACCTGTGAATGGTTTTTCTCATTTTTAAAATATTTCAATTTCAGTTCGAAGCTCAAAAAATCTAGCCAGAATTTTTCCATAGCTAAGCCATCTTACTGAAGTATGGTAAGGTAGGTCTGGAAACTCAGCATTCATTTCCTCCAAGAAATCACGAAATTGGTGATGTTTGAGTCCATGAGATCTTATGTAGTTAACAGTGGAAATCACGGGATCTAATACAGATGATAAATCAAGATGCTTTCCACACAGTGCTTGCTGATGAAGAATAAAATGCAATACCAAAGGTTTCAATCCACCGGAATTCTCAATTGCTTTGTTAATTTGCCCAACTAAGCCCTTTTTGGTTCCACACATATTTTTGCCACCATCTGTTGTTATGCATTTTAGTTTTTTCCATTCCAAATTATACTCAGCCACTGACTTTTCCACTTCTCTAAAAATATCTATGCCTGTTGTTGTTCCATGCATGCTGTGCACAGATACAAGTTCCTCAGTAATCTCAAAATTGGCATTTATTCCTCTGATGAACAATAACAGTTGGGGTGTGTCTGATACATCAATTGACTCATCAAGTGCAACAGAAAAGCATACAAACTTGCTGGCTTTGTCTTTCAGCTGTGATTTAATATTTCTTTCAATATGTTCAACCCTACGAGCAACAGTATTCGCAGAAAGACTAATTGCGGAAAATAAATTTACGTTTTCTGGACACATTTCCTTAGCTACCTCATTTAAGCACTTTTTAATAAGTTCACCATCTGTAAATGGCTTACCTTTCTTCGCCAAAAGGTTAGCAACATGGAAGCTTGCTCTTGTTGCTCTCTCATTTTCTACAGCCTTCTTCTTGAAAACAACCTGCATTGATGATAAATTCTTCTTTAATTTGTCAAATTTCTCTTTACGTAGCTGTCCAATGAATTGGTAGTACTGTGATGAATGCTTTTTTTCATAATGTCTCCGAATGTTGTACTCTTTAAGTACTGCAATTGTGTCGGTGCATATAACACATAGTGCCTTGTTGTTTGACTCTATGACAAAATAGTCTATGTTCCATTGTTCCTTAAAAACTCTACACTCAGAGTCAATTTTTCGTTTTCTTCCTTGAGCTAACATTTTTACCATGGGTCGACAGATTTTGCTCGACGATATATATAAAACGACGGAACAAGTAAGAACAATATTCACAGGCCACTCAATTCGTGCATTCACTTCGGCAGCGACAACGACAAATGACTCATACTTGTGCACAACGAAAACGCCAAGTCTGTGCTGACTGACGGAATGCGCATCGAACTTGACTCCACGCTGATTGGCGACTGCACCAGTACGTCGTGGCACCTCGATTAGGCGGTCATGAGATTAAATGGTTTGCCAAAAAATGAGTCATTGTTCGTGAAGGTCATTTCACTTTTTCGAAGAAATGGCTTCAAGTCAAGTCGCTGAGGAAGCGTTCAAACGCGGTGAAGCATTGGACATGCTAAAATGTGGCAAAAGCGTTAAGAACATTTGCCTTGATTTGTCCAGATATATTTGATATAAATATATCCAGGTTCTTTTCCACTTTCCCCCCTGTTTTTTCAAAATGCCATAAACCATACAAAATGATTTTG
This sequence comes from Carcinoscorpius rotundicauda, assembly GCA_011833715.1. Classification (NCBI taxonomy): domain Eukaryota; kingdom Metazoa; phylum Arthropoda; class Merostomata; order Xiphosura; family Limulidae; genus Carcinoscorpius; species Carcinoscorpius rotundicauda. The sequence goes on along the minus strand of CM022392.1, from coordinate 65,505,104 downwards.
TTTTAAAAGAAAATGTTACAAATGCTAAAACTCATCGATATGGGTTAGAATAGTGGTTTATGGCCAGCAGTTTATGAAAAATATTGCATCACGATATGAGAGATGACTACCTTCGAACCAAGTACCAGTGGCTGTTTCTGTTGATCACAATTTAACCGTCGGCATCTCCAGCGATCTCGTTGACCTAAAGACAATGTCATCGTATGACCGTTGTCACACAATCTAGTCGTATGAAAAACGCCGCGTTGTTATAAAAAGGTGACGGCGCTTGCCTTGTCATGTACGGTCGACGATAACTGCAGCAGATTCATCTTAACTAACGGCTACGTTTCACTGTGTTCTCTCAATAAGTATACACACACGCGAATAACAGCATATCGATCAAATAGCAAATCGATTGGGATTTAGGGAAAATCTAGACATGGTAACAAATAGTTATCATGTGGGCGGCCCTTATTATCTAAGATGAATGATAGGTAGCTCCATAGCGAAGTTAACTCATTTTATGGTGATTCTGATGGGTCAGTTAAAACGGGGGAGGGGGACAGAAAGTGGAAAAGAACCTATATCCACACTAAAGTTTAGTGTATAAATTTTTAATTCGCTGACGCAATTTAAAGACTTTGATTAATGGCAAATCAATTAGCGTCGTCTTGCGTTTATTTGCTGCACTATATTTGTCAAGCGTGTTAAAAGGGTTGTAAAGTATATTTGTTTTTGTATGATTTCGGCAAGGCTTGTTTTTCGACATTGGTTTTATAATTTTGGAGGACAGCTTGGCGGGCCGGATTAAAAACCTTGGCGGGCCGTACTTTGGAGACCCCTGATGTATACTGTCAGAACATTAAGTGAAAAGTGGTTCTGGCATTGAAGATAATTTGTCAAAAATGTATTTCTAAGGAAGTCTAGATTGCAGAACTAGTAAACAAAAACCTATTTTTGTTCATCAGGTTCCTTATGTATGTTATGTGTATACTTCAACTCTGATTGGTCAAAAATAGGTTACACTTGGAACACAGATATTCTTGGATAAGTGAAGAGTCCATAAAAAGCAAATTATTGAATTAATTTCATATAATTCTGTGAGTACTAGGTAACATAACTCAGTAATAGCAATAAATCAAATGAATCTGAGCACTTAGAATTATTTCAGATTTGGAAACCAACTAAAACCATCACTTATACAAAAATGGGTGGAACAAGTCTTTATTGTATTTCCTTATTCTTTCTCAATAAAATTTTCAAGAAATGTTTAATGGTAATATCAAATAAACCTTTATATTTAAATGTCTTGAAATAAGAATAAAGCCTCACCTTATCTACAGCCTTTTTAACGCTTTCAGGGTTGTTCGCAGTTACAAAGGCATGAAGTGGTTCATCTTCTCCAGGCAGTGGCTGTCCATCTTTTCGCCCAACTTTACCTTCTTTTACAGACCCTTTGCCTCTGATGATGATCTTGGCTCCAGTCTATAAAGTAATAACATAATAATAAAAACAGTGGACAACATATAAAGTATTTAATCCCCTATCTTAAAGTCTCCTGGAACTAGCAGGAGACCAACAGAGGAAGCACACTTACACTACAGTACATACTGCAACTCTAAAACTTCTCAACATATCCTCACAAAAACTGGTAGGATTCTTTTAAAGATCAAAAGTATCTTGTACATGAATATTATTTGAATTAAGTCTTTCTACTAAATTTATGTATTGTAGTTTTTTGCACTGAAACTGAATAGTTTGAGTACAAGTACAAATTTTTACAGTTTTTGAGTTTTACCTGCATAGTCACTTAAACCTCCTGAATAAATATGTTTTTAGGGTACCTTTCATTTTTTTTTCATTTTCTCTAATGTATCACTAAATGTGAATATTAGAGCATACAGTACAATGAAATGTTTAAAATTAACAAATAGAAAAATTGTATACACCTTTCAGTTTTTCATAGAATATTTTCCTTTAGTTTGCAATTTCAGGTTTTTCCTCTTTACATACAGTTAATTTGTAATATTTTGCTTTCTATTATTGTCCTTTACCATTTATTATTCATCCTGATAAAAGTCAACGATGCTCTCAAGGTGTATTACAATAACCTCAGCAGAGATGTGCAAGCCTTCATCTAAATTATCTTCCACATGGGCAAGATTGTAAGTCATTAGAACCAAGGCAAAGTTTGACATTTATTTAACAAAACTTTAAACATTTCAATTATATATTTATAAAAATAAATAGTAAATGATTCACTAATATAGAAAACTAAAACCTGAATACAATTTAACTGTCTCAATTGTAATAGCCCAAAAATTCTACCTGGACAAGATAGATGTTAACAATGTTTCTTTTTTTCCCTTCTCACAGTGGATATACTTAAACTGCATGGAACTTAGTACAAATCAAACAATATCTAATTTAAATTATTTATTCATTTTATTTAGTATTTCTGTCCTTTTCTTTGGTTGTGGGATTATAAACTTTTATTGTGAGATGTTGATGAAAAAAAAAATTAAAAATCAACTATTATTCACTTGTAGAACTTAATACTTCCAATCAGAGGTTACACTTCATATATGATCATTCAGTCTGAATCTTGCTGCTTTTAACAGAGACCTTTTTCTCTTTACTGTGGAAGAAGCAGAGGTGAGAACAGCAACTGACAATTTTGGCTGATCCTAGATCTCAGTCCATAAAGACTGGGAATCCAGTACAATTCATGTCCCCAGAAATGAGAAGTTGTTTCTGGTACCTTCTATGCCATCTTGTGGAACTAGAGGTTCATATTATTTACTGGTTAGTAAACACTAGACTTCTGTCACTAACTCACACCTTACTGGTCAAATCATGGAATTGTTAACACACTGCACTGATAAAACCAATTTATTAAAAACTGGTCATTTCATGAAATACCAAGGCAATAATTATACAAGTTAGTTTTCACTAGGGCAGATTATTAACCAATATTTAAATTTTACTTTTTAAAAGACTGAAAATGACTGGTTGGTACTTTGTCCAAGTGAAAGGTGATCTGTTTAAGAATTGCCTGAGTACTTTAAATTACTAGTTTGTACATAACTTGTAATTTTAGATATAAAAAAAATCAGACATCAAGGTGAAATATCTGGTAGAAGACAAGATGAATGAACAAACATTATGTTACATGTCTACCTTTTAAAAAATACACTTAGAATAATTTCTTGTGCCTGAAGTGTCTCACCTCCATATCTTTAACCTTCCTATGTACAGCATAACCTACAAGGCTGAAAATAACCTAAGAATCTGTGAATTCAATACATACATAATATACTCTCATTTGCACTTTTAAGACAATTTTGTTATATACTTATGTCCTTCAGCTTTCATTGGATTATGCCTATATTTAATGCAGATACGAAGTAAAAAGTGCATGTCAAAAGACTGAAAGCCTACCTGTACGCTGATCCTTTTCATTTTAAATTAATGTATTACTGAGGATACACCTGACTTCAATAAACAATGGGTGGCTGGTGCCAATCAACCATTTCAAGGAGCCTCAGATACTGATTTAGGTTCAGCATAAATATCACAGACAAGGAAAGCAGAAATTGAGCTTGACAATGCCAATATTTCATACCCTCATCTCTAACAGTACCAGTGTTTTGTATCCCTCTCTAACAAGTTGAGCGGATGGACAAATTGACAATAAGGATGATGAAAATCTACCAAATGGTATTCTCATTTTTGTAGAAGACTAAGCTAATTACTGTTCCTCATATCACTAAATGATTTTTTATAAAAACAAACCTATAATTATAATTCCTCAGTGCAACTGCCAAGAAGTCACGTATACTTAAATACCATAATGTTTTGTTTTATTATATAAAAATCCACTCACTTCTTTCTCCATTGATTTCAGAGTATTTCCACGAGGACCAATCAAAAGTCCCACAAAATTGATATCAGGATGTTCATCTTGAGGTATCATCACTTTTTCACTCACTCGTACAACTGGTGGTCTGTAAGTACCACAAAACAATTACAATACAGTTTCCATACAAGAAAAGAAACTGATGATTTAAAGAGATTCACCTGTACAAATTCTAATGGAATATTTGTTATTAAAAGTACTGATTATCTGCTGGAAACAGGGATACATCTTTAGGTAAGACTGACAATAACTGGTACACAAACAAATTAAGAACAGCTGTGATGAATATTTAATCATTAAGGATAGATGTACAATTATACTGACTAACTTAAAAAAAATAGTTAAGCTAAGAGAAAAAAAGTAAAAAATTGGTAAACATCAAAATAACAAGAATGGACAAAAAATAATTTAAAAATAGGCACAATATGCTAACACTTATAAAACAACACTAAAATTAGAGACAACTAATTAATTAGAAGTTATTTTGTTTGAACCATTGACACTTAAACTCACTTGTAATCTGCAGGTGGTTTATAATCTGTATTGATAGAAAACATTTCTTGAATTAAGCTATGCCTTTCATCTTCGAGCTTCTTCCTAGCACGATACTCCCGCGTGTTTAAACGCTTGCCCTCACTATTATAGATCGGTTCAGGTGACGGAGATCTGGACATACAAAGTGAAATGATAGTGACACTTTGTTTAGCTTCTTCTATCAATAAGACAAACATACCACAGTAGAGGATTGTTATTTTTCAAACCTTTTAAGAACATTAACAATTATTTTTTTTATTTTAAAAAAAAGCACCTTTAAGGTTAATCCAAACTATTTATAAAACCCACTGATTCCAGCTTTATTCTGAAAGAGATAATAAAGCAAGAACTATTTAAAATCATTTATAAAATGCTAAGAATGGTTCGAATTAAACTACAAAAATCAGTTCTCAATTTTTTTTGAAACATAATATAATTAATTCTACATTGCTGTCTAAATATTTGTCAATTCACATATTACTTTACTTCCTCCAAATCTTTTTTGTACATTCTGTATCATAGGACTCAACATTATATTCTGTTGCTAATATGTATAATATAATGATTACACTAAAACATGTTTATGCTCATTGGTTCAACATTCAATGACACTAATACATCATATTACAACAATTTATGGACTACCTGAACATTGTACAGAATACAGATTTTAGAAATGTGTAACTGAGAGATAGGGACAGCATGTGGCACAAAGGAAACTAACCATGTAAATTAATGCTACAAGTTCCCCAACATTTTAAATTTATAAATATGGTGACACTTGAAAGTCACCAATTAGAAAAATAAATACATTTTTGAAATCAACTTTAACAAAATCAATTAAAGTACACTCCCTAAAACCACTATGATAAAATCAAATACAATAGTATTACAATGCCATGACAAAACTCCACATTCATTCACAGCAGTTATTGGAATGTATTTATATCCTCCTGTGTGTGGATGGGGGTGGTCTTATTAAGTTCATATCAAACTCGATATTGCCAAATTTTGGTCTTTTAGTTATTGTTTTAAAGTGTTGTTTTTGTTTCATAACCTTGTTACAAATAATAGATAACACCTGATGGTTATTCAGAAATACTTCTTAGCCTACCATGTTTGAATTATAATTATTAAACATTTTTAGTGTTTTACATTAAACAACAATTCAACTTATGCCTTATATTCCTACAAGAGATATCAACAATGGATGCTGGCATGGTTACTAGAATTCAATAACGGTTTCATTGAAATGTTCCACTAAAATTAGGAAGTGCTACTGACAGCTATCAAGAGTGGTTTTAATGCAGTACAGTGGATATTTTAAAGCCATTCTTGACAACAACATGCAATTAGAAGCATAAATGCACTTTCTTTTTCTAGAAAATTAGAAATTAAATGTGTTTTGGTTAATCATACTGTTTACAAAAGTTGAAAAAAGCCTGTTCTTATGTGGCTACAGAAGGTGTCTTACAAATATCATGACAAAGAATGATTCCATATACAATTATTACATCACTAGATACGTGACATCCACTTTCACATCTTTTATTAAAACTGGATCACAGAAAATATATGTCATACACAAAACTATAACAGCTGCAGTTCACTATAAAAACTTCAAGGAAAACTAATTAACTCTGGAAAACATAGAAATATTTAAATATAGAATAATAAACTCTGGAAAGAGATTTGTAAAGTTTAATTAGAAGGCCAATTTGGCTAAAAGTTCAGAAATAATACATTCAATGAAACCATAGCAAACATTCTCTTTAATGAAAAAATTCCGTAGACAACCTTGTAAGAGGATCTTTATCCAACTCATAGAATAAACTCAACGATGAGAAATGCCTATCAGAAGATGTCAAGTTAACAAAAAATCTTTATACAAGCAAAAATGATCAACATTATGTAATGAAATATGTAGCAAATTAGCTTACAAAAACATTACGTACATTTGTGGTTACTAAGACAAACTCCCAGAAGGATTATAAAAAAAACATATCACCAAATATAACTGAAGAACAATTTACCATATAAAATGACAGAATATAAATTTGTAACTGGTGTACTATAGTAAAATTTAAGGACAGAAACCTGTAAACAAGAATTAACAGTTCAGGTCACTGTCAGTTTCTTGGATAAAGCACATCCCGTTTCAACTTTAGACAATAATTACCATGTTTAACTTCTTGTTGTTTTATCCAAAATTATTTAAATCACAAGTGCTATAACTAAATGTCTCACTTGTTACATCCTTGAGAACAAACTGTTACTTAACATCTACCAACAGTTAGAATTATGAATTTTTAACATGGAATGTGTGAAGCAGTAAATGGAAAAATTGACATTCATAGAACTACTGAAATTCTTAAAACTTTAAATTTCTTTATTCATTTAAAGAAGTCAATTTTTTTTGTGAAGCTGGAAATTTACCAACAAATAATGACAACAAAATAAATATTTATAACAAAAGTTCCTTCACTCATAATTCAATGACTATGATAAATCTGGAGAAATGAAGATATTTCATTGTTTTAAAGCAGTGTGATGTATCATGTGTAAGATCACTTATATAAATTTTGCTCAATTTTAGATCATTCTTTCCAACTGTGGACCATCTCTAAACAAGTCCATTCTTCAACATGTTTAGAGGCAAAACTACATTAAGGGGAGGGGGTCGTACTTTTTGTAGAAAATAGTACACACACACAAAACTTTAGTCACTTTCTTTTACCCTTCCCCACCATATTTGGTTGCAAATACTTTCTTACTATTTAACATTAGAAGATTATATACATAATAACAGATACCTGGAGATTCCACAGGGTGTTTCATCATTAAAAACTGTTAATATTCATCTGTTTTACTATTTTCACATGTTAAACCTTTGACTTAGTAATGCAAATATCCTGCATACAACCAATGAACCATAAATACGTCCTATACATCAACCAATGAACCTTACATACAATCTACATATCACCAGCAAAATCAAAACTTATTCAGTCAAGTCAACTGTACTATTCAGTGAATTGAGGCTAGCTAGGAAACCACTAATTTTTAACATACTACTCATTAAGTATGTTCCAGTGCTCACACTAAAATCACATTTAAGAAAAGATGTGTTGCATAACACACGTATGTAACATACCAGGATCAAATGAATGTGGATTAAAATGTCTTTGAGAAACCCACGCTAGTGTCTTTATACCAAATCCCATCAACAGTATCTGATGATGGCAGTAAGCTAACAGAAATCCAAGCTACCTTTATCTTCCACATCTCTAATAAGCCAAATTGTATGTACTATAAGACTGAACATCAAGTAAATGGGCAATAATCATGCCAGATATGTTATGCAACCAGTTGACGTACTGTATAAAACAAAAATTCATAAAGATATCCATCATCTGCCTGTCACCTTAACAAAAATGATACTCACCCTGGAGCTGTCACCAAGACAAATATGGCATCCATCCCGTGCCTGTCGCCTGGACAAAAATCAGTGTGACCAACTAGTTATAGTGAAAGACTATATAAAATGTAACAGAACAGACGTGCAATCTGATTACTAGGAAAACAGATGCAATAAAAAAATATGATGAATGGGCTTTAACAGTTCTAACAAGTCAAATAGTGGTGAACACTGTAATCTGGCTGGACTATACTAAAACAATTTTGAATATCCAATTTAAGAGTTCATGTGACAACAACATCTGAATAAAGTCTCATTAAAATGGAATGTACAAGTACTATATTTCACAAAGTATTTTAGTCTAACAACCTGTCTTCTAGGATTTCATTTTTAAGATACACACACAAACATCTACTCAAACCCATGTGGTTGTATTTCATGTTAAATTCCACAATAGGTAATTTATCTACAGTTATGATTTTAAAGATATTTTTGCTGTGAAAAAATTATAGACTCATTTAATTATGCTTGGTAACTATTTGTGTTCCTGTACATAATGTACAGCCCAACACATTTTTAAAAAATGGTAAAGTGAAGATTTAACTTGAAAAATGTTGACATGAGAACAAAGCAGATGAAGTAACTCTACTTTCCACACAGTCACTGATACTGGGTGTAAACTGGATGAAGTTGGCAGTACCATGTAGATAAGGACATCTAATTGAAGAGGAACAACAGTGGAAAGAATGATCCTGTGTAATGATTCCACCCTTCCAAGATGAAGGTAAGACATACTCTTTTAATGTGACCCATTAATCAAGTATTATTTATGTTATGTGAACATAAGTAATAAGGACCATTGGACACAAAATGTAAAAAGAGCACAGCCTTACAAAATCAGTCTCAATAGCAATAGGCATTGAAAGTTGCTAAGAAAACTAATAAAGGCATTTCAATAATACGTGAATAACTAACAGACACATCAAGTGAAATGTAATATTTTTATTTGCGAATTACTGTCAAGATTGAAAGCAATCTTTATGGTTTTAAAAATTTATGGAGAAAGATGAACAATCTATATAAATAATGAAATTCAAAAAGTTAAAAAAATGATTTTTTATTTATTTATTTATTATACTCATGGACAAATTAAGTACTCAAGTACATTTAAGTTCACATAACAAAACTATGAAGATAATATGTTTACAGATAACAGTAACCTGAAAATACTATTTTGATATTAAACACAACAACCACCCTGCCCTGCTGATAGAACATTTCTCTTTATGTGGCTGAACACTAACCAACACCAGGTATGTGCATGGAGATTTTAGTTAAATTAAATTAACATTCAGCACCAAAAAACTTATTCAAAATTCAAAACAAAAAGCAGTTTGTTTTTTAAAATCAACAATAAAGGCAAAACATGAGAGAGAGACAGGAAGCAAACTGCAAAAAATGAATTTTCTTGACTGTGAAAGTAGGAAAGACTAAATTTGTTAAAATGTCAGCTACCAATCGAATAACCTTATTTAGTATCAATATAATTATAGAATGGTGTACCTAGTTTCAATTTAGCATACAAATTTTATTCTAAACATTACTTATTATTAAAGGCAAAATACAACCTATACAATATTAATTACTTCCAAATAAGTGCTTAAACAAGAAACTGGCATATGTTGATGTATAAGTAAAGTTTGTTTTCAGTTTTTACATTAACAAGTTACAGTTCAAATGCCTAAATTCAGTAAAGTACTAGAAATACCAACAGGCCTGAAATCTGTTATAAAAACAAGTTAACTACAGATATTTTTACACACTTCTGATTTTAAGCCACACTAGATAAACTAAAAGGAATGTGGAATTAATTATCTACAGTTATCTTGTTTCCATAACAATCTATATATGTATAGTTTATTCTTCTTAAATGCCCAATTTATTTGCTCAAAAGGACTTTTGGGCTCATAAGGTATCACATAATATCAAGGAAAAGTGGTTACTAAAACATACCCTAACACGTCTACATAAAATACCTGCTATATAATGAACCTTGTTGAAATATTAAACTGAGGACATGGAAAAATAGTGCCTCTTTTAAAAACAAGCATTCTAAGTAGTTTTAAAGAACAGAAAGAAACTGAAAGAAACCATATAAACACATCTACATGTTTTACAACAGCTAAACACCAAACTAGGAAGAAGTATGTTTATAAAAGAACAAGTAATCATGACACACAATTATTTAACCATAATGTATTTAAACAAATCACTTTTTACATTACACTGGAGTAGGACAAGATATTACTGCTGTCCTGGACAATCAACATTAAGGTTTTTACCATGAAAACTTCATACCAACTAAAACTTCTCAGTCAGTGTTCACAGATCTGATATAACCATCACAGGGAATCAGAAATACCTCCAGAAGCTACTTATTAACTGGTAGTAACAGTATTCAAAGTAACATCACAAGTACAGTTACATGTAAACTCCTGATAACTTGCAAATGTCAGCCTTTACTTGGTCCTCTCCATGTGAAAATAAACAGAATACATTATATTAATGGGAACACCTGATTATTCTCATCACTGACATACATTTGTTAATTATATAAATTAAGTCAGTTAGACTAGAAGAACTAAAAGCAATATCCACCTGAACTAAAGGAAACAATAAATCTCTTTCTTTCTAAGATCTCTCACAAAGTTATAAGAAGAAATACTTTATAGTTATTTTAAAAACAGGTTTATAGTATGAATAAACAAACATCTTGAACACAAGAGGCTTAATTATCTAGGACAAGTAGCCATCACCAAGAATTACACTGTAATATATAAAACTCAGCTGAAAACTGCTGTATATAATAATGACGGTATTTGGCCAAAGTTATTACTACCATGTGCTGGTTCCTTACAACAGCTACCACATATTCATTTCAACTAACTGAGTCCTATATTATTGTTTTCTGTAAGGAACTGTCACTCCTTATCTTTCTTTAGAACTTAAAGTAGAAAACATTTCAACATAATTTCTGTGAATTATTCATAAATCACTTAACACTAATGAAATAAAAATAAGCTAATAATGTGAAACATACCTTCACACATCATTTGCAAAACTGCAAAGTCTAAAGGTTGAAATAATGTTATTGTTAATAGTGTGCTGAAAAAGAAATTTGGGGGAATTACGTTGATTCCAGATGCCATACACTTTCATATCTGGAAACACTGATACAAATAATTTAGTTGTCTTCTAAAGAACCAAGAGACCAGTCCAAAAACAGTATTAGAAATGTGAAGCACATTATTCAGACAAAGTGTTTACTTCAGATAGAAGTGGTTCCTAAGCAAATATATTTCTCAGCTTTCAAAAGTCTCATAAAGAGAAATATATCACCTAAAACAAGCTAAAATTAGAAACCTGTAAACAAGAGTGTAAGTATTAATAAAACCACCTTAAAATGTTTGAAAGCCAAGATGTACAACAGAACTGATTGGAATATCCACTCTAAAGACAAAAAACATTTTAAAAATGTTTTAAATGTTGAAAGAATAGACAGGAAATTAATATATTTTCTGTTTTGAGAGAAATATCAACATCTTCCACCCACCCCCAAAAAACAGCAGCACAAGTTTCTGAATATTTTAAAAATAATTATAACTTAATATTTGGCATAACATAACTCAACTACAGCCACAACATTATGTTTATCACACAGTCTATTTAACTTTTGTATCAGAAAACATCTATTCATGTGTTAAATTAAATATTTATGTAATTAGGTCACATTGAAAACCATTTTCTTGGTTGTTATACTTTCCTCTTTACTCAATTTGTATCTGACATCATTCCTTGCACAATGTCTTGAAGCCTATTTCTCAATACTAGTTTAATTCAAAGTAACACTGGAAAGAGCACCGTAAATCATACTAGTAGGTAGGGCATATACTTGTGTAGCGAGGTGTCTTAAATTTAAATTCTGCCCATGGAAGACACAAAAAATGGTTTAATACACTAATGCAGAAGGATGAATTATTAAAAGAGTGAACAATGGAAAACTAGGAAGGAAAAACATGTAATGTAACAAAGTAACCATGTTTTCTAAGAGGAAATAGTAAACATTATAAACATATCACCAAAAACCATTAACAGTATTGTGAATTAATATGTAAGAATTCCAAAGCAAAAGCAATCTTAAATGACACCTTTTCCATCGATGTCAGTGAAAAAGCATTGAAGAGTTATGCATGTGGGACAGTAAATAAAATTAAAACACTTCTAGCCAAAATTAAATTATTAACTTGTAATAATAAACATAAACTTTATTTGTAGGCTTCAACTAATATAGCTTTCCATTATCACCATTGAATTAAAATGAGTACTTTACAATACTTTACAAAGAGCTAATACCAGAACAACCTAATTACCCAGGCTGAGTTTAGGTAGTTTGTCAACTGTAGAAAATAGTCACTAAAAATCAGTAGTATGTACACACAACATAATGAGCAAAATGTTACAGCTTCTACCAAATTCTTACCTCAGCAGGCTGTTCAGTATTGTATACCTAAAACAGCTGAGGTGTAATGCTAGATTCTCTATGAATCATTTAAGCAGTAAAAAGTGTAAAAAGTATGTTTTTAAAAACTAGTTTCTTGAACTTAGTGGATGCTCACTTTACATGTTGGTTAATTATTTGTTGTCAATAGGTCATGGCAAAAGATGTACATTTAGCATTTATTTAAAATTAAAATCAAAATTAATGTTCACCTTTCACCCAAAAGTATTTACTCATCCTGTCTACTTGTTAAACTTACTATTCTGATAAATACACTCAACCCTGATTCAGGTAACCTGGACAAGTAATTAATAATGTTGACTGAAAAAACTGTGTTAAATATATGATGAAAAAAAAACCCTAATATTTGAAAAATCCCTTGATTGCACTAGATACAGCAAACAAAGCTAATTTTATGTATATCTGCTATATGTTGAATAGATAGTTAATAGGTATTTAAATTAAATAATGTTATCAAATCATTCAAACATTCTGTAAATATAGACCTAAAGGAAGATCATTCAAACATTCTGTAAAAATAGACCTAAAGGAATGTGCACAAGATAAAAAAGGTGGAGAATTAGGATTATATCTTCAAAGTAGAAGAAACTATCAAATATGGTGCTGTCTATATGAATATTATTCCAAATGCTATATACGTGATAATCCTTATTCAGATGACAGTGAAACTTATAAAGATTATACAAGCTACTATCCACCCCCCATAACATATACTTATATCTAGTATAATCCTAAGTGTTAAACACCTAAAAAAACCAGGTCAAATGATAAATCACAAATGCCCAAAACATACTACAACTGATTGTTCCAGTAACACACAACTCAGTTATATACATTATAATCTTTCCTGCTATAGCTATGTGCAGAAATCATCTGGTAAGAAGGTAATTTATGCCACAAGTTCACTGCTGTACTATTCCCAACTCATGTGAGGTTGAGGATAACATGATGAAAGATGATGTCTACTGGGTGTAATTGATGTTTTGGTGAAAACTTGCAGCAATAAATATATCAGTTGGAATACACTGACAGACCTAACAAGTTAACTAACAACAGTTAATGCTTGATACTAGTTTGAATACAGTGAGAGGCCCAACAAGTTACCTAATGCTGAATGTTTAACATTAATTGGAATACATTGAGACCCAACAAGTCAACTAATGGTGAATGTATGATATCAGTTGGAATGCACCGAGACCCAAGTTCATTAATAATGAATATTTGATATTAGTTTCAACACACTAAGAGACCCAACAAGTTAACTGATGGTAAATGTTTAACATTAGTTTGGATACATCAACAGACCCAAAAAGTTGACTCATAGTAAATGTTTAACATTAGTTAAAATACAACAAGAGGCCCAACAGGTTAACTAATAGTGAATGTTTATAATATTAGTAGGAATACACTGAGAGACCCATCAAGTTAACCAATGGTGAATGTTTGATACCAGTTGGAATACACCAAGAGATCTAACAAGTTAATTAATGGTGAATGTTTGATACTAGTTGGAATACACCGAGAGATCCAACAAGTTAATTAATGGTGAATGTTTGATACTAGTTGGAATACACCAAGAGACCCAACAACCAAACTAATGGTGAGTATTTGGTATTAGTCAGGATGCAATGAGAGACCCAAGAAGTTAACTGATAGTAAATGTTTGATATAAGTTGGAATACACCAAGAAACCCAAGAAGTTAACTGATGGTGATTGTTTGAATACACCAACACCAAGAAACCTAACAAATTAACTAATGGTGAATGTTTAATATTGGATTGAATACACCGATAGACCCAACAAGTTGACTGATGGTGAATGTTTGATACTAGTTAGAATACATTGAGAGACCCAACAAGTAAACTGATGATGAATATTTAAATTAACCAAATTAATGATAATCTACATTTAATTACCTATGTTTTTCAGGAATCTATTTTTGCTAATTTAAATATTTCTCAGCCTTGTTGTTAGTGTATCTGCTGTAACTCTTATATAAAAGCTTCCCACCATAATTATCTATTTACAATCATTAAGAAAACACTGACACTTTATACCTTTACTCTGTTAAGCCTTATTCACACAGTTTCATAATATTCTTTAAAAAAAACTAACGAAAAATCTACTAACATTTTTTTTCTGTTCAGTACTTTTGCTAGCATCTTTTCATCTCTAGTTATCCATTGGTTAAACTATCTATTTTACTGCCCTAACACTCGTCCACTTTATTTGGTATTTTCTAAAAGTAATAGTTTTTTATAGCACTCAAAGGAAGTAATAAGACTTGTACAGTGACCAACCTAATTTACAAGACGTAACAGTGAAAAAATGTTCTCAGACACAACTCAGACTTGTTTGGTGAATATATACTTTTATATCATGTCCTTTATCAAACAGTTGTAATCAAACATGCTCCAATAACACACTATTGGCATAACCTATCAAGAAATGAAAATGTCAGTATTGTAAGACCAAAAATATGCTTTTTAATAAGATTTTATGCTTATGTTATAACATTCACATTGTACCTACTGACATTAGATCAAAGCTTTAAGACATTTTAATATCTGTCATTTTGCTAATAATACTACATTTCAATTTCAGTATAGTGAATTTAATACTTTCTAAAATTATCTCAATTTGGTATACTATAATGCACAGTACCTAAGATCACAATGTTTCATAAATATCTGGTGTTGTCAGCAACTTCACAAATAACTTGTTTTCTGTAAGCATTATTAGTTATCAGTTCAGTATCACTATTCATTTCACTGAGAACAGTCTAGCTGTTTTATACATTTTGTATTTTGCAGTATAATATGCACATTATATTTGGACAAACATAGTACGTTTTGATAATTAGCTGGTTTTGAGCTGAAACATTAAAAAGAACTATACTTGAAACCTGTTATCACATATCTTGTTTTCTGATGTAGAATATATTAAATAAATCAAATATTGATCAAA
This sequence comes from Carcinoscorpius rotundicauda, assembly GCA_011833715.1. NCBI lineage: Eukaryota > Metazoa > Arthropoda > Merostomata > Xiphosura > Limulidae > Carcinoscorpius > Carcinoscorpius rotundicauda. Next base: position 65,489,704 of record CM022392.1, on the reverse strand, counting down.
CAATACAACTAAAAACAAATAAAATAAACATAAAAATTACTGGATTAATGATGTTAACCACAAATCTGTATTCTGCACTTCTAAATCTTAAATTTAAAATCTTGACACCAGGTGAAGACAACCTATTACAACATGACTGACTAGTGAAATAACCAAACAAACATGCATTTTAAGTCTTCAGAAACCTTTAATATGTCACAGCATTTTCTCACATTCTACATTTACATGTTCATTAATAGTTGACACACATAAATACCAGGAACAAACAATTAGAAAACTGGTGTTTCTGAACTACAGTGTAAATTAAACTGAGCATATCCTTCATTTCATACATGGACCATATGTGTCAGTTTTTCTTACATGGCAAATAAGACTATCATATGTAATAAGAGATAAAGTTGGAGATTAATGCTTATCTTCACTCTGTCAAAACTGAAAATAGATTAAAATGGATTAAAAGAAAGAAAAAACCAGTTAAAGCTTTCGATTCCACAGGATATGCCAACCTGTCCTCTGGATTAGGTGGTATTCCAAGGTCCCCTGTACGAAGACGGCGACTTATTTCTTCAATCTGCAGTTGCACTGAAATAGATGGGGTTAGAAAAAGGGGGCAAACCCCCAAAATTACAACACGCCTCATCGAAAAAATCAGCCACAGAATATCTGCAAATAAATACTACCCTGAAAATAAATTATAGTAATCTAGACCTGGTTATTGACTGAAATAGTTACATCATAAGTGTATCCTTTAAAATATAAAAAACAAACAATGCTTAATTATATAACACAGGGAGTTATAAAACATTTTTATAAATAATTCTAAAATCTGGTTTCAAGACCACAAAATGCCATAAAACTATGTTTAACAGCAGTTACATTAAAAAAGAGGGAGAGATGTATCAAAATCTTCAAAAGTTTCATAACAAATATTCAGGTAATAGATATAATCATTGACTATTCACAAAGAAATCTATTTACAAACCAAAGATAGTTCAATTATTAAACCTTACCTATTCTAATACCATACTTACTCAAATAGAATATTTAAAAAATGTCCTTAAATACATCATATATAACTTTAACAAATAAAAATGTTAGTTTCCAAACAACCTGTATGATGAAATGTTTTAAAGTTACAACTTATAATAACAATGTTACACACACAGCATACAGAATAATTCAAAAGTCAATGATTATATCTGCTACATAATAACACTATAAAAAGTCATATTCTGCACTTTGCCAAGCAATATCTGTCACAAGCAATAAACACATCTTCAATTAATTATACTAATTCTTATCAACAAGAGAATAAAAATCTTCATAATTCACAGCACCCAAGTAAGAATTACATAAAAAATGTATTAACAACATGCTGTTTTAAAAACACCACTTCCACAATGAGGTTTCTTACAAAACAACTTGTGTTTATTTCATATTACTTTTTAAAATAAATTTACCACTACTAAACTGAATAAGTAATAATATTATGAGCGTTAATCACTTTATGACACTAACTGGTCAACCTTAATCTTTAATATCAATGACAAATATTGTAGCAAAATGTATATTCACAAATGGAAACTTTTTTGAAAACTAAGTAATTTCTATATATACATTTATGGTAACAAATCATGACTATATTTAAATATATATTATTTTTACAGCCTAGAATTTAACATTTTCCTGAAACATAACAATACTCAGGTAAAATAAGTGAAAGGTGGTCATTTCTAAGATACAGGTTCCTGAAATCCTAAAATATATTACTCACTATAAAAATACTTTAAAAATCTTCCAAAAAAAACTTCAGCTATAACTTTTTAAAGTTCCCTTGCACGTTTAGAAGACATATCAACCCAAAATAAATGTACAATGAAGTCATCTGTCATACCCTGTAAACACATTAAAAAATGCAAGACAGTACTTCATACAACCTTTACAGTTTGAACACTATATGAAATAGAACTAAATCAGGCCAAAAATGAAAATTTTAATTACATGATAATTAGAAAAGTTAAATCTTTTGTTGTGCACACATATTGAGAAATTTAAACCTTTCATTACCCAAATTTTCTCGAAAGTTCAAACACTTATAAAATTTTGATAATTTGTGATACATTAGTTCCTTGAACTACAAATAAATGAATTTTTTATTTATAATTTTACTCACTTAAAGAAAATTTACTGAATGAAAGTGAGTAAATACAGCCCTATATTATGTTAGCAAGACACATTTTCTATGCAATGTGTATTAAAAATAATCTTAATTTTGAAGATACAGTCAGAGATAAATAAACATGAGCCAACAAAAAACAATTATAGGCCTAATGAAGTATCTGTTTCTTAGACTTGACCCATTACTATATAATAATTACAGCTTGCACTACAAATCACAAATATAATTTAAAGTTTACAATTGTTAACAGCACATAAAACAATAACAAAAAAATATGTATGCACTTATACTGCTGGTTCCCATACAAATATTTGGCAAAATAAAAATGAGAGAAGTTGAAAACATGCAAATATATAAAATTATTTAAACAAGTGTAACTTACAAAGGTAAGCTCTTTCTTGATCAAAAGATAGACTGCTTGGTAATACAGTAGGCATTCCTGGAATAAACACTTTGTCTTTATCATCCCCTCCCCATCTGCTACGTCTTTTCTTTCTAGATCGCTCGGGCATTTCAGGAGGCCAGTTAGTAGACTCTGTAACAAAACGTTTATGTCAGTGCATTCAAACATGTAAGTAAGTAATATGTGTCTCAATAATTGTTTACTTTCAACTTGCAAAGGGGAGTTGTTGTTCTTTAATATCACAGCCTTTTGCTGTTGTGTTTTGCACAGTGGAATGAATTGTGGAAACATTCATGGAAGTGAACAAATCACAAATTAACAGAGTTTTGTGGATACACTAACTGTTGTCATTACAATTTCATATAAAATTGTACATACCTAACCTACACAGACTTAACTAAATATACAATACAAAGAAACTTTAGTTTCTGGAAATGTCTGCCTCAAAACATTACTGTACATGTTTCTGTAAATTTTACCTCCCAGCATGAAACCTCCACAGGTAGTGGATACTTGTTAGTCCCTATAATATGGGTTTTGCCAGGGATTATTTGAATCATCAAATATATCACCAAGTTCATGTAATCAGCTGTTGTTTTTCATCCAGAATAGTCTCACACATAACTCTGATTTTCACAGTTGTTATGACCAGAGTACTACAATTTCAAAAGGTTTGGACTAGCAACATTACAAGCACTGCTTTATTACACATACATCCAATATATCTGAGAAATTACATCAGTTTTAAAACTGTAAATTGATTATTAATTATTAACAAACTCAGAACAAGAGACTCAAATTTGATTATGGCAAAAAGTGCACTTCAGGAACTACTCTGATTTTCTGCATGACAAAAGACTGGATGAGCTGTCATACTGACAGCAAATCATTACAGTTCACTTTCAACTGTAAACATGTTTCAGTTGAGCAAGTGAAAACGTTTTGTTGTCAACATTCTACAACAGAATCTTGGTGAACAAAGTGCATTTTCTTCTTCAAAGAACACCTTAAGAAAAGACATTATAACAGAAATTTGATGTAAACTTTGGACTAAATAGTTGTTTTTTTTAACCTTATTACTCAAGTTTATAATGATACCCCTTCATTGTTTGTCATTATGCTACATCCTTTATTACCTACTTCTTACACTTTACAGACAGTATGCTATACCACCTCTGGTTTTAAGGTCAATCCAAATGTTGCCTGCATAGGCCTAGGTCTGTATGTAAATTAAGCTCTTACACTTTGTACTCAAATAGTTATTAGTGTGTTAAACATATTCAGCAATTTAATTACACTTATTTTATATTAGTGTTGCAACTGACTTTCCATACACATTTATATGTTATTGGTAAAGGCCTAACTTCTGTACATGATCATTTAAATTATTGTAAGTTGCTTGTAAAATTTAGATTCAGTTGTTTGTTAACTGTGCATCAAGTGAACATCTACTAAGATAATTTGATAACTGATTTTGTATCCTTTTTTATTTAAGTTCCAATTTAAACATAAATGTTATTTTACATACAGTATTATCTTTTCTTTGATTTAAATTTTTTTTATGAATTGTCAGGCTTACATGTACCTTATTCTGGATAAATGTGTCTATTTTACTCGTTTCATCTTTAATGTTTTTATTTTGTATCACAGTGTACATTACGCAAAAATTGCATGTTTATACAGTTGTGCTTTTAAGGCTTTAAAAAGTTACTTCACGATGATAAGACTATTTTAGGTACCATTTGTACTGCTAGTGATGGTCCTTTTGCTTCTACCATTTGTTCTCAACACTGGAAAACAGCTCAACATGTAAAACTACAGTTAAAGTGAAAAAAAATGGAGTACAGCTGATTTAAAATTTTGATAGTCAATGGTACAAAATTTATTAAGATTATTACAGAAGCTATTCCTGAGAAAGTAATAGTGGTTTTATGTTCTGAAGTACTTAGTGATGGAATTCAAGTAAGAAAAACTAAAACTGGCTGTGAAAAGTAACTGACAAGCAAGGTATACCTGTTATTTCTGTGCTACCTTTCAGAGCAGGTTACTTTGGTGATGTAGATGCAAGTAATCTAAAGAGAATTGATGATATATCCTAACAAAAGACAATGGAAAGGTTTTAGTTATAAAAGAGAAATACACCTGTATTCACTTCAGCTACAGATGATGAAAACCTTAGTTTATACTAGAGTTTACCAACAGAATGACAAAAAAAAAACTGAAAAAATACAATTAGCATGGCTTTGAGATAATTCAATTCCCTATAAAGTTGAATTGGCATTTAAAAACAAGTGCATCTAAGTCACATGAAGTGAAAGACTTCTTGACAACAATATGTTCTTTATTTAAAGGACCTGGACATTCCAAATGCCACTTTGACAAATATATTTGGTGTGTAGCATTTTAATTTTCCCAAAGTGCAAAGGATAATTCCCTTGCCATTTGGAAATAGAGATTATTATTGGGTACATTTTCTGGAGTCTTTATAAAACAAAACAAATTACTACTTTTCTGTCATAATATTACTTGTACAAAGATGTACTGGAGTTATATTCTATCTATACAGTTTGAAAAAGAAAATATTTTATTCTCTAAGATACTACTTACAGTAAAACAAAAACAGCAAAGAATGCCTTACAGGAACTTAAATATGGGTACACACACAAAAATATTTAGAAAATGTTCAAACTAAAACTGAAAAGAAAACAAAGTTATTGGAATCTTAAAAGCACTTATTTAAAGGAAAAAATAAAAAAACAAAAAAGGAATACACAAGTGTCAGTATCAACTAGACTCTGACGAACAATCTATACTGTGCTGAGAAAGCTGTAGACAGAATTATAGTCATTTCATGTGTACAGATTTATCCTAAGTAAAGATTCTCCTGTATCAAAGTGTTTAGGTCAGATACAGTAAACTCGGATAACACCACCAGGGAAAATGACTGTTTAATGCTTTCAAGCCATATAAAATTATATATCAGTACAACAAACACCCAAAAAGATGGTTTTTTTTTTAAAAAAAAAACAGACTTGCATGTGAGAACATTAATATTCAAAAACTAACAGAGGAGAGTTGAAAAAAGAAGTGAGAACTGTCATTGGAAGATGTATTTATGTGTGAGAAAAGTTGATACAAGACCGTATATACTTTGAAGGATACTTTATCTATTTGAAGATCACAGGTTCAAATATTCTTTGATGGAAAAAAGGTGTAATAAAATCCAGTAGAATGGTGTAAACGTAACTTTCAATCTTTCTGAAAAATGTTTTAAAGAATCTCATGAGGTAATTTTTTATTTCATAGAATGGAGTAACTTATACAAAAATAATTTTGAATATATATTTCATTAAGTCATGTGATAACCACAGCCAATTTAAAGTCATGGTGTAATAACACATATTAGAACGACTTATGGATGTAGTGTGATGTCAAACTATCACTTTTTATAAGAGTATGAAACAGACGTATCTCATGCAAATCTGTATTCAGATGTATTCAGATCAAGGATTTAGAATTTCCAAGGCAGGAATACCTGCTGGGTGTGTTAAGCCTAACAGTATGATCTGTATACTGCATGTCTCTCATCACAGATTATATCTCTCTCTTCTTGTATGAATATAAATATATATGTTCACACTACAGCTCGATGATTTGTTTATTTCAATAACTGATTAAATGTCATGCTTATTAATCAATTATTTTCAGTTAATCAACTGCTCTCACATCAGACTCAAAATAATTGTAAACGGTAATTATTGGAAACTGAGCTAAACAAACTTGAGCTAATCAAAAATAATAATAAATAATCATACTGGCAATATTTCGATTACTTGGATAGTTATGGTCAAAGACAGCAATAACTGGAAACAATTTTAATTAAGCGAGCCTATCACCAAACTCTAGCTCATACATTTCATTATTTCTCTGTGCTCATGTGAAACTGACTGTAAGATTACATTTCAGTTCAGTATTAAATAAGTATTAAAAGTCACAAAAACATTTGTACTGTAGCAAAGACACAAGTATGATTACATAAATTAAGAAAAACAAGTAAACTGATTGACCTTTGTCAGTTATACAAATCATTTTCACTTATATTTGTGGTAATTTGCTACAACTTTGTTGCAATAATTAAAACTACATATTTGTGGTTATTAATAGGACTAAATCCTATCATTCTCAATAAATGAATGCCTTGTCAATTATCACTGAAAAAGTACATTAATATATAAAAAACTATTTTCTCATTCATTTCTTTTAATACTATTTGTTTCATTCATTATATGACTCAAACTGTTAGCTTATTTTTTTGTATTTTACTTTAGTTTGGTTTTAGTTCAAATTTTGTAAGTCTATGAAAAACCAATAAAATGCAATACATTCATGTTCATACAAGTTCAAAGCAAGCAAAGTTATGCACACAGAAGTCACCTAAATTCTTAATATTAAAATTACAAAGCAGAATGATGATAATTTGAACAATGTATTTTCTTCTTAGAATTACTAAAGTGAATAGTCAATACAATTACAATTTTGCTAAATTTTTTTAAAGGCCTAAATTAAGATAATTTCCATATCTTTGAATTTACTTTTGTAATGATGGTATTAAGGGCAATATGAGTAGTATCACTACTATTACTCTCGTTTATATTAATATATGAATGCACTTTGATTTTGATTTTTTTTTCTTTTAGGCCTAACCTATGTTATTGAGTGCCCTGTAAACTATTAGAATTTTGTAATGTAATTATTTCAATATTAATTGAAGTTAAACATTGTTTTGCAAAAACTCACGTAGTTCAAGACCTGATTCATCACTTGATCGTTTTCCAGAAGTCTGTGTTGTCATGTAACTTGGTTTTAATAACGAGCTTCCTGTTGGTGTTTTCATGTTGGAAGACAAAGTCGGATTGAGACGACCTAAAGGTGTGGTATTAGCTCCTGTCGCCATTTTCCTGTCTACTTACCACTGAGGCCTAAATTAGTTATCAGGTTTTACTTATGTTATTGTGGACAGTCTTCTGTTTATTAAATTTTGCTTAAGTTTAGATATGCTAAAGCTTTGATTTTTCACATGAGCTATATATAATAATCCTATGTTTAATAAACAATCAAAAGAAATAAAAGTCCTATTGTTACTTTGAAAATTTTTCAATAACCCTCAACGAGCGCGATCACAAATATTGATTAACCCTGTCATATACTTGTGCTGCTACCTAGTGTGCAATAAAAGAACTTAACTGCGGGTGTTCAACCAGAAAGAATAACATAATATCCACGCGAAAGCTATTTGGAAAATTCGATACACGTCTATTAACACTATAATCAAAATATCTAACTAGGTCAGCCGTATTTTCTAAGGGAGCTCATGGTACAACAATGGTAACGAGAAAAAAGTGTATGAATATGGTCAATATAAAGTACAGTTCGAAAAATGTTATGTTTCTTTTCCTCATGAAGGCTCAGAAATTCGAGGGCTTAATAAGATTATTGTCTTATAAACAATAGTTAATAAATTACAATTTTTTAGATTATATTAAGATCCTTGATGTTGCTAGCTGTAATAAGGATTGTTCTGATTTACGAAAGGATTGTTTAGTGAGTTGGGCAAATAAATGGCAAATAGGTTTTAATTATGGTAAATGTAAGATAATGCATGTTATCATAATTTGAATTGTAAGCATGGTTTGAATGGAACGGCATTAACAGTGTCGTGAAAGAAAGGGATCTTAGTGGAATAATTGATTAGTTTCTAAAGCTATCCAAACAGTGTGCCGTTGTTAGTAGTAGGGCAAATAGGATTTTGGGTTGTATCTAGAGAAATATTGAATACAAGCCTAAAAAGGTTATAATATCATTATACAGGTCACTGGTTAGGCCACATTTGGAATATTTTGTTCATTTTTGAGCTCCTTATCTCAGGAAAGACGTTGGATTGTTGGAAAGGATTCAGAGGAATGTTACTGAAATGATACCTGGAATGAAGTAATTATCATATAAGGAGAGATTAAGATCCTAAAAACAGTTTTTTCTTGAAAAAAATGAGTTAGAGGATATTTTACTCAAGTATTTAAGCTTGAAAAGAAAATTTTCTTTCCATGCTTAACAGTGAGAATAGTAGGACAAGGGAACACAAATATAAATGTTGTCAGGTAGGAGTCATCTTCAGCTAAGACAGTTTTATTTTTTTTAATAGACTCGTTGGTCTTTGGAATGGATTGTTTTCGGATGTTGTGGAGGCAATAAATTTAAGCAAGTTTAAGAGAAAGCTTGATAAGTAGATCAGTGACAAGGGCTGGCTTTAAGATGCTTTTTGAATTTATCAATTGATATTTTTAATTTAGTTTAGAGGATGGAACAGTCAAGATTGATCAAAACCTTCCACGTTGTCCCAAAACTTCGTGTTACTATGAAGGGCAGAGCACAATGTCCCCTTGTGTAACTTTGTGCTTAACTGTCACGTAATGGGGTCGTGGGCTGATCTGTGGGCAGACAAAGTGGGTTAAATCGGTTTAGTCATTGGAACTTTGACTAATAGTACCCGATGTCACGTGCAAAATTTATTTTTAAGTGTAGATTTTGCGACGAATGAAGCTCATAGGCACTAACTCAAGGCTTTATAGTTCAAACAAAAGAGACTTGGGCCAGAGACGTCTAATAAAACACTTTATTTATACTTTCAAACATTTAACACTGCACACAAATATACAGTCCAACTTACTAAGGTTTATTACAGACAATTAGTTAATTCTGTTACCATTGTGACTGATGTTAAGGAATAATGGCATTAATAATACTTACAAAGAACTTGGGTATGAAAGCGTCTTTATATTCTTCGTTGAGGTTTCTGACTGATATACTGAGCTTCTGATTTACTTAGCAGACTAACTAATTAACTCTCTGGGCTTATTTTTCAAGCCGTTTTATATTAGTAGGAGGGTGATTGTTGGCCTACTCGAATAAACAGCTTTTTTTCTGTTTCTATTGCTCTGGGTTTGTTTCATGAAGAAAACTCTTACTGATGCACCTTTAAACTGTCAAACTTTGTTTACAAACTTCTACGTTCTCCAGTTATTTACTAATCCTCTTTTTAACACGGGCATTGTTGGATTAACTGACCACATGACCTCTTCTCTGTACATGTAAAGTATTTCCTTCACCATCCAAGAACAATAATCCGATTATTAGGTCTTCAGGTTCAACATCTAAGTTTATATATCTCTTTACAAGCTCGTTGACGTCTGCTTATTTAGTTTAACATTCATGAGACATTTCTTCGACTTTAGTTTATAGCTTAAATAACCTCCTATAACTCCAAGAGTGTCTATTTATTCAATCTAAACACATTACTGAAGTCCCTCGATGTGCATCTCTGAAGTAATGTCTTAAGTGATGCCCCTGTATTTATTTGATCCTTGATAGCATCAGTTATTGATCAACATATTAACTGTAGTGTAACATGTTTCCCAACGTTTGCTTTGTATGTTGTTCTGTCTGTAAACATTATTGCTTTAAAAATATATTTGCTTATATTATATTTCAGATTACTTGCAGGGCAGTACATTTCTATATTTGTTTCCTTCAAATGTTGTTATTTTCTAAACATTATTACTTTGAAATGTATGTTTACTAGTACGGCATCTTTCTATGTTTATTGCTACAATTAATCATGCGGGGCATCCACATACTTAACGATACCTCATAATAACAAATAATAATGTTATGTTAATTAGTCTAAATGATTAAGCGAGTATAATTACAAGTTATAAATGTGGTTTGGTTTGTTTCGAATTTCGCGCAAAGGTACATGAGGATTATCTGCGCTATCCGTCCATAATTTTGCAGTGTAAAGCTAGTGGGATTGACTGTCACATTATAACGTCCCCACGGCTAAGAGGGCGAGCATATTTGATGTAATGGGAATTCGAACCCGTGACCCTGGGATTACGAGCCGAGTGCCTTAACCATTTTTTTCTACATTCCTAATATAAATATTGCAAATTTCATCGAGATGGAGACATTTTTATACATGCAAAGTCCAATTTAAAGTTGCGTGACTAAAGTATTTCCAAAGTTTTGTGGATCTCGCAAATGGTTATGTTTACTGAAAGGCTTGATATTTGTATAACAACCAATGAGACAGGACACATTGATTTGTACAAGAAACCAATATTTAATTGAGATCTTTAGAGTTTACCGAAACAATAAAGCTCTAGTATAACAATATAAGGCATGTAATGGTACATTTAAGGATAGATGGGAATGTGTGTCTAGTAAGAGAGACAAGGACGTTACAATGTGCTTTTGCCAATGCATATGTTCCAATCTGTCGTTCAGGTTAGTATATGAGAGAGAAAATTGTAAATACAGAGTGTCCCAAGTTAATACATATACACTAAAACTGACTCTCTCTTAATCTCACTAAATTTCAATGATAAATTGTACTATAAATAAAATTCTGTGTTCCACTACCCTCTGAAGAAGTTATGCACGAGTTACTCACTGGCGAAATTAGCAAGTACTTAACTAAATTATAGGCGAAAACAAAATGGCGCTTGCACAAACAACCCTACTCAGGTAATTTTAAAGTTAAAAGAGAACTTGAAGAGTACTTGGAAACCAAAATTACACAGAAATATAAAAACCTATCACTGGAAATTAAATGTGTGAACTATATGAGTTCTCATATAAAAGTTAAGTCCAGAATGAATCTAACTCTTTTAACCTGTTCATATATCATTAAGATTTACATAAACGGGATTTGGTAAAAATCTTAGTAGATTCTACATTAAAAAAAGTTAGAAACCTGCTTGAGCAATGCTATGTTCCAGCCTTGGGAAAAGAAAATTATTTAATGAGCTTAACTTTAAACTGAAAGGAATAGAAAACAAGGAGTATAGCACAATAATACACGTTTTAAGTTTTAACTTATTTATATGCTGAGAATTAAATTCTTCATTAAGCAAACCTATCCTAACCCTGCCTTCCCAAGGCTTGATTAATCTTCTGTATGATCAAAGCTTTTGAAAGGTTTCCTTGGACTTCAGAATATAGTTCATCAATCAGATATGAGAACACATTTCATTGCGTTGATTGGTAATTACAATACAGCATTTTATGAAACCACTGATCAGTGGGTTTTATTTCTTAGTTTACAGCTATGGCTCTTTTTTTAGCAGTGTGACTGCACTGAGAGCCGTTGGACAGTTCCTGTAGAAACAATGAAATGGTTGTTGATGTTGTTCCTTCTGCAAACAGTGTGTACACTAGCTTGACTTTATCATGATCGACTGTTGTTATATGAGGATGGACAGATCGAACCTCACAACAAATGCAGTGAGTTTCTCACGTTCAGACAGCAACACATCTTTGCCCATGATGATTCCAGGCTAGCTTATAGAATTTGATGTTTGAAAACATTATCAGTATCCTCAGTGAAGATAAATATCTAGTTATCCTGGATATAATGGTCATCACAATGGTTATCCTTCATATGGTTGGAGTGTGTTTTTCTTTTAGCAAAGCCACAAAGGGCTATCTACTGAGCCCACCGAGGGGAATCGAACCCCTAATTTAAGCGTTGTAAATTCGTAGACTTACCGCTGTACTAGCGGGGGGTGAATATGGTTGGAAGAACAAATCGGGTTACTTCACATAAGGGAGGAAAACCACTGGCTTACTGGAAATAGAAAAAGAGCAAATTCTTGATCACGAGAAACCCACTTGAAATAAAAATTTATCTTGAAACGACTGGTACGTTTTAAGTACGTTCCTACTGTCTTGTAGGTGTGTTTGTTTTTGTTTTTTGAAATTTCGCACAAAGCTACTCGAGGGCTATGTGTGCTAGCCGTCCCTAATTTTGCAGTGTAAGACTAGAGGGAAGGCAGCTAGTCATCACCACCCACCGCCAACTCTTGGGCTACTCTTTTACTAACGAATAGTGGGATTGACCGTCACATTATACACCCCCACGGCTGGGAGGGCGAGCATGTTTAGCGCGACGCGGGCGCGAACCCGCGACCATCGGATTACGAGTGCACGCCTTAACGTAGGAACACACTTTTATTGATAAGGAAAGAACAACCTAAAAATGGCCTATGAAGATCGAAACGTTGTTCTCTCCTTATCAATAAAAGTGTTTTTACTTTTTAGTAAATTTAAGTCTCTTTTTTGACAATATTTGGAAATTGAAGTAAACGTTTTTTAATTGTTACACGACCAAATATTCCTTCATAGTTGATTCTTCCAGATATTTTTATGTTATTTGATACATGGTCGTTTATCTTACGCTTGAGATCAGTGGCAGTCTGTTTTCAACAGGAATCACTGAAATATTAACAGAGTGTTGAAATTTATATTCATGGAATAATTAGCTTCGTAAAATGAAAAAAAAAGACAAAATATTATCCTCTCCTAACACTTTTGCACAGTGCTGTATATACCTTGCCCAACTGAGGTCTGGAATTTTCTACAGACAAGGAGATGTTATGATGCAACAATACATAATGAAACTCATTATAATTATCGCAACAATTAACTTTAACACTCTTGTTATGAAAACTAAATAATCATGAAACATTATATCACTAAATGAACTAAATAATAACTCATACACCAAACAGTCTTGTGTATCCAACCTGACGTTACTGACTTGAATGGTACTTTTTTTACCTGGCAATAACTGGCACATCTGAAGTAAAAAAAGAATTCCAGCTGCCTCTGCATCGAATAAAACTCTGTCTTTAATTTCAGAAATATGTACCAGCCCATACTCAGTTGAACTAACCATCACATTGTGAGGAACAGACACGAGGCTGTTCTCTCTGATCTGAAATATGTACCAGCCCATACTCAGTTGAACTAACCATCACATTGTAAGGAACAGACACGAGGCTATTCTCTCTGATCTGAAGGTGGTCAGGATAAAACTATTGAACACAACACTATTTACTTTCCTTAAGTTATTTCTAGTAAATCTGATGGATGTGTGAGCCTCTACGTAGGTACCATAAAGGAACGCGTACACCACACAACAGAAGAATTACTGTGTTAACTGGTGTTATCGTATCACTATCCCTATCTCTCTCCTCTCTGCCATAACTTTCACCGTGTTATTATATATTTTTCAACAGGAAGCAAAAGAAAACGAGTTTGGAAAAATCAAAAATGAATTTCACCTTTGAAATAATTAGAACAAGCTATGGCATTTCAGGAATAACCTCTTTCACAGTTGCCTGGTCTTTGCAACAATTAGAAATTCGTTATATACTACCGAAGAATTGGTATAGAGAAGTTATGGAGATTTGTTAATGTAAAAATAAAATTACAGATTAGGTTGTAAATTTGAAGAACAAATTAATGTGTTTTTTTTAAAGAAAAGACAAGAACAACAAAATACTAAAAAATATCCAATCATGATAATGGAAAGAGTTATTTCATTACAATATAAATTGCATTAATGACCCTATGCAGAGGGTTAAAAATTACAAGTTTGTTGTACATAAAAATTTGTTTCTAATAAAGCATTTTTACTTAAGATTTGTCTTTGAATTTATGAAACTTTTACGGAGTCAGTCTAAGAGAAAATTGATTTTCATACAGAGAATATAATTCTTATTTCCATCTTATAATTTCCATATTTTATTTACAGAACTCCCAGGCCCGACATGGCCAGGTGGTTAAGGCATGATATGAGGGTCGCGAGTTAGAATCCCTGTGACACGAAACATACTCGTCCTTTCAGCCGTGGACCCATTATAATGTAATGGTCAACCCCACTATTCATTGGTAAAAGAGTAGCTCAAGAGTTGGCAGTGGGTGGTAATGACTAGCTGCCTTCCCTCTAGTGTTACACTGCAAAATTAGGGACAGCTATCAAAACAAAAAAACTAAAAACCAAACGTTTACCAATGAATACTGAGATTAACTGTCACATTATAACGCCCCTACGGCTGAAAGGGCAATTATGTTTGGTGCGATGGGGATTTGAACCCGCGACCCTCACATTACGAGTCGAGCGTCTTAACCATCTGGCCTCTCAGAACAGTGAGCTGGCCTATATAACCTCTACTGTTGTTCTCATGGAATAAAGTCTTTATAATTGAACAACTTTGTTTTTTTGTTGACTTTTGCGGAAAGCTAGACGAGGGCTATCTGCGCTAGCCATCCTTAATTTAACAACGGAGACTAGAAAGAAGGCAGTTGGTCATTGTTACGTTTTTTATTGCGGACTGAACGCAACAGAAAGACACAGATAGCAGCTTGTTTAATTTATTATAATTATCTACTTATGTGATAGACACAAAATAAATTATCCAATGGCAATAACAGATATTCAATTTCAACCATCAAAACAACATACAATACAAAAAAGGTACTGGCCTGTGCTTAATAATATGATCCAGGATAAGTGTCCAAATCCGAAATCCAAAGTTCCAATCTAGGCGTTGAATTCAGTCCCACGGAGAAATTTTCGAAGTTTGAATGGGTAATTTCAATCAAAAGTTCACAGTCCAATTCCTATTGACTTTCGATATAATCCGTAATCCGACTGAATTGTAAAGATTGACGGAATAAAAATTTCACCGCTTTAGTCGATCTAGCTCTATTCACAAATTCAGTTTAAACTTTCTCAAACGAGACAAACTTCTTGATCCGAGTAAAAGTGGATGATTCACTTCTTGACCCGAGTAAAAGTGGATGACTTCTTGACCCGAGTAAAAATGGATGATCTCCCTCGCATCGCCGTCTGTTTATATACTATATCGCGTAACTTCTCAGAATTCCACAGTACAAACACCAGGCCAATACAAATGATCAATCTATTTAGTTTTAAAAATTTCTAAATGAATTTTAATTAATTCTAAAATGTTATTTTAAATTTCACCGGTTTAAACCTCGAAACAATAATATAAATATAGAATTATAAATAATAAGTATGGGAATTCAAACACGACATTACATGATATTTACATGACATTTACATAACACTCTCGACATGGTTGTCGATTACATAACATTTACATAACAGTCATCACCACCCACCGCCAACTCTTGAGTTACTCTTTAACCAACGAATAGTAGGATTAACCGTCACGTTATAACACCCCCACGACTGAAAGAGCGAGCATGTTTGGTGCGACGGGAGTTCGAACCCGTGACTCTGAGTTTAAGAGTCGAATGCCTTAACCCACTTGGCCATGCTGGGCAACTGTCTTTGGGTATTTAGTTTGAATTTTTATCTGTATAATGTATAAAATTACAAAGTTTCATTACCTCTCGAGTGTTTAGTTTAATTCTACAAATAATAAAATGGTTAAGACCAGTTCGGGGGTTATACGTTCCCAGTTTGTTAGGTGTGATAAGTAAAATGAATGGATTTTATTCGGAAATTCTGGACTACTATGCACTTCTAAGGAAGATAGTAGTAAGGATATTCAATTTATATGTAGATTTTGCATGGTAGAAGTAAAGTTGGAAGATTGTTTGTTTGTTTTGGAATTTCGCACAAAACTACTCGAGGGCTATCTGTGCTAGCTGTCCCTAATTTAGCAGTGTAAGACTAGAGGGAAGGCAGCTAGTCATCACCACCCACCGCCAACTCTTGGGCTACTCTTTTACCAACGAATAGTGGGATTGACCGTCACATTATACACCCCCAAGGCTGGGAGGGCGAGCATGTTTAGCGCGACGCGGGCGCGAACCTCGGATTACGAGTGCACGCCTTAACGCGCTCGGCCACACCAGGCCTAAGTTGGAAGATATTTTAACTAAAGTTGAGGAAATAAAGAGAAGTATAAACTGTGGGAAATGATAGTAGGACTTCAAGAGCAGCTCAAGCTTTTATATGTATTCTATTGAACAATAGATATCAGCTCTTGGCTTCTGTAGACGATTGGCGGATGGAAAAGTAAAAGGAATAAAAAAGGATTTGGATCATGAACTAAATGTTAAAGTAACAAGTGATTCCTTGACATAACATGTCAATACAATAGCTTATGGGATAAATAGGGAGAAGAAAAGTCAGATTATGCTACCCTGGGGCACAGATTGAAATCACAACTGACAGAGCAAGAGATATAATGAAGGGACTAACATCAATGACTTTTGTCGTGCACGTAGGGGTAGCAATGCAAGGAAGAGCAAATCAGAGGAGCTGATTAATAAGTACAAGGGGTTGATAAAAACATTTACTGATAAAGGCCATAAATTAATTGTATCAGGAATGCTGCCAAGAATTCATTGTAGAGATGAAAGTCTGAGTAGGTCACTAGGGCTAAATGCTAGGCTAAAATTAATAAGTAAGGGATTTGTGTGCTCAGTTCAGTGGGAGGAGAGAACTTTCTGGAATAGTTTACACTCAAGTAGAAAAGGGTCTGGTATGTCTGTAAGCGCTATTGACTCAGCTGTAAGGGAAGTTCTAGACTAGGGCTAGATAGTGATGAGGGCAAAGATAAACTAAATGAAATAAATCTGAGATGTGCAGGAAAGTATAGCGTAGAAAGTCGGTATGTAAGAATATGCTTAATTATTATTACTCTAACTCCAAAAGTTTAAGACAAAACGGATGACTTCATGGCACTGGGAATAATTGAAATATATTTAAATGTAGATGATTTTCATGGGAGAAAATTCTTTTAAATACATAGTTCTACGTTATTTAATAGGGGCAAAGTACTAAAGAGAGGGAGAAGGAATGGCTCTGTATGCAAGGTGCAAGTTGAAGTTCAAATATTAAGGAAAAGAGCAAAGAGATTGAATCCATTTGGGTTTCTGTCAGTGATAATGAGCAAAAAACTTTTAGTAGGAATTTGTTACATAGCACCAAACGAAACTGATGATATTAGTGAGAAACTACAGTGAAATTAAGATTTCAGCTGCTAATGAAGTCGTAATTACAGGTAATTTTAATTTCATGCATACATTTGGAAAGGTTTGTCAAACCATGAGAAAGAAAGGTTTCTGGAAACTATTCACGATGGATTTCTTAACTAATTGGTCAAGGAAACTACTATACATAAAACTATTTTAGATTTACTGTTAACTTCTAATATAAAAATGGTTTGACAAGGTGTAAATTTGGAAACACCTAGGTACAAGTGATTATTGCTGCATTAGTTTTGATGCATATAGAAATCAGGAATGATTTTTGAAAGGATGCCACAATTTTGGGGAAGCATTTCACAAAGTACCACATAAAAGACTTCTAAAAATTATCTCTATTGGCATGGGGGATAGATTAACTAATTGGATATAAGTGTGGCATGATGGAAGAAAGCAGAGGGTTGTTATAAATGAGTTTAGCCACATTGGATTAATGTTACGAGTCAGGTACCTCAGGGCTCAGGGTCACTGCTGTTTTTAATTTACAGTAATAACATAGATGAAAGATTAGTCAATAAATTACTTACATTGCTGATGATATCAAGCTCTTGGGTGTTGCTGACTATGAAGAGGATGGTGCTGATTTACTAAATGATTTAGATCATTTAGTGAGCTGGGGAATTAAACATCAGATGGGTTTTAATTATAATAAAGATATGATAATGCACATAGGTAACTATGGTTTGAGTTATAATTTGGATGGGAATATATTTAACAGTGTCACAAAAGAACATGTTCTTAATGTAATGGTTGATCAGTCTCTTGAGCCATCCAAGCATATGTTGTTAATAGTGGTAAGGCAAATATGATTTTAGGTTGTATCTACAGAAATACTGAATAAGAGTCTATACAGGTTATAATTTCACTGTACACATCACTGGTTAGGCCACATTTGGACTATTGTGTTTAGTCGCAGGCTCCTTACATTAATAAAGACATTAAATTGTTGGAGAGGGTTCAGAGGAGGATTTTTAAAATGGTACCTGGGATAGAGGAGTTGTTCTTAAAATTGTTTTTGATTGAAAAAAGAAGAGTTAGAGGGTATCTAACTGAAGTGTTTAAAATTGTAAAAGGAATTGAAAATGTTGATACATTTTTCATATTCAACAGTAAGAATTATAGATTTAGACAAGGTAGAAGCCTTCTTCACATAAGATAATTTTTCTTATCAAATAAGGTGGTTGACTTATAGAATGTGTTGCTTTAATATGTTGTGTAGACAGTAAATTTGAGTGAGTTTAAAAGAAAGCTTGATAGTTTCCCAACTGATAAGCATTTATCACAGTCATAACTCTCAAGTTTATAGTTTATAAGAAACCAACAATATAAGAGTCTCTCTGCACTGTGTTGGTCACCTTCCATAAGCTTGAGAGGAGATTTTTTTAGAAATTTCAGGTAAGGCAACAATATTGGTATTAACATAGATTCATATGATGTTGATTCTTATGCTCAAGAATCTTCAACAAATTTAGCGAATGTGAGAATTTCACAATACACATTTAACAGTACAAGGTACGTGCATTTATAAATATACAACTAAAACAAACACCAATGTTAAAATAAATATTTATTGGCATATCCAATACACCTCCCTCCTTAGAGATTTAAAAGTTGGTATTGGACAATTTTTTAACTAAGGTATTATACACATATATGAGAATATATGTACAACAATAAGAAAACATTAAATATAATGCATCATTAAAAATTATACAACTTCAATAATCATATCAGTATACAGCAAAATCAATACAAATAATCTTATGATCATAAAATTGCATAGCACATAAAGGTGCATCAATAGAAATGTTGGCAACAGGAATATTCTGGTTTGGTTTCCCAATCAGTTAACAAGTATGACAAGGCATTCTGGTTTGGTTTTCAAACCAGTTGAGAGATATGACAAGGTATTCTGGTTTAGTTTTCCAACCAATTGACAGGTATGACAAGGTATTCTGGTTTAGTTTTCCAACCAGTTGACAGGTAAGACAAGGTGTTCTTGTTTGGTTTTCCAACCAGTTGATAGGTATGACAAGGTATTTTGGTTTGGTTTTCCAACCAGTTGACAAGTATGACAAGGTATTCTAGTTTGGTTTTCCAACCAGTTGACAAGTATGACAAGGTATTCTGGTTTGGTTTTTCGAACCAGTTGACAAGTATGACAAGGTATTCTGGTTTGGTTTTTCGAACCAGTTGAGATGTATGACAAGGTATTCTGGTTTAGTTTTCCAACCAGTTGACAGGTATGACAAGGTATTCTGATTTGGTTTTCCAACCAGTTAATTTATATGACAAGGTATTCTGGTTTGGCTTTCTAACCAGTTGAGAGGTATGACAAGGTATTTGGTTTGGTTTTTGAACCAGTTGACAGGTATGACAAGGTATTCTGATTTGGTTTTCCAACCAGTTAATTTATATGACAAGGTATTCTGGTTTGGCTTTCTAACCAGTTGAGAGGTATGACAAGGTATTTGGTTTGGTTTTTGAACCAGTTGACAGGTATGACAAGGTATTCTGGTTCGGTTTTCGAACCAGTTGACAGGTATGACAAGGTATTCTGGTTCGGTTTTCGAACCAGTTGACATGTATAACAAGGTATTCTGGTTCGGTTTTCGAACCAGTTGACAGGTATGACAAGGTATTCTGGTTTGGTTTTCAAACCAGTTGACAGGCATGATAAGGTATTTTGGTTTGGTTTTTTCACTTATACAGCGTTTAAATTCCTTAAATACACACAACTGTCTTAGTTTGTGAAATATGTAAAGAATTACACTATCAATAAAAATAACTTTTTTTGTGGACAAGATTTATATAATTGATTATCTTGCTTGTGATAAGCCTCTGGTACTAACTTGTATGTTTTGGTAATAGCTGCTTTAATCTCATTATAATCTGTACTAGTTTGTTGGACCTCAAGCATTTACTTTCTCTTTCAGTTTTCTTGGCTTTGACATGTGCTTGTCCAAGCTCCATTTGTTTGAGTTTTAGCTGGATTTCTAACTTATTTTATCACTCAATTCTCATTGGTCAATGGAGATATTAAAGTATTCCTCTAATACTTCCTCAGACAACAAGTTATCACTGACTAATATTTCAACAATACACTTTACTTCTTTTTTTTTCTCATTTATTTCTTAACTTCTAATTTTAAAATTTTGTCAATATTGAACAATTCAATTTTGTCATATTTTTCTTATTGTTCAAGGGTCAGAACTAATAAATATAAAATGAATTATTTTTATTTTAAGTTGGATCAAATTTTGTCTCTGATTCAGATCCCAGATGAGTCCTCAATTTATTATGTTATTTATTACGATTTCAAATAACCTGAAAGTTTAATCTCGAAGTTAATTGAATGGCACTATGTATCAAAGTTAGATTATTTGCCAACAATATTGATATGCACAGTTTCCTTTATTAATACATATATATTTTAATATTCTAACAATAATGGTTATTACATACAATAATTTATCCAAACAGTAGTAAGTCTTCTATCTGATCTGGAACTGAATAATTTTTTGACAGTTCATAATGAGCTATGAAATCTTGGCTGGTCTTGCATAATTTGCTGATTGATAAGTGTTTATCACAGTTATATTTTCAGAGGCTTATAGCATACTAATTGCAGGAAACCAGCAATATATCACTCTCTCTGCATTGTGTTGGGTTACCTTTTATAAACTTAAGAGGAAATTTTTCAGAAATTTTAGCTAAGGCAACAATGCTGATATTTACACAGATATATATATTGTTGATTCTTATGCTGAAGAATCTTCTACAAATTTAGTGAACAGGCAAGAATTTTGCAACATACATTTAACAGTATAAGTTACACAAGTGTCTGAATACATATTTAACCAAAACATCAAAATTAAGATCAATGTAGGCATATAATAGTAAATTAGTTACTATTCTCACAATTTTTCAGCTATAGATTGAACATTAGTTGTAAAACCATTTTTCATACTTTTATTTCAGCTCCGAAGGAAAAAAAAACCTACTATGAAGTTTTATTTCAGAAGTGACTGTTTTATCAATACCACTAACTTCAGTCTTGAGTTTAGATTATTTTACTATTAACCACAGATCTTTTCTCCATCTCACGTACAATAACAGAAACCTACTTACACTGAATGATTATGGTCATGTTCACAATTAAACTTCTTTTTTATTCAAATCTTTGGAAACCAACAAATTTTTAGGTACATCCAAGTGTGAGATAGTTACTTTTAATTGTACACACTTTAAGTCATTGATGTTGACGATTTAGAACACCTTGAAAACAGGGCTGTTGAGTGCTCTCAAAAATATATCACAAACCATGGTAATGGTAACGGTAACAGATTTTCACGTATATATCATGAACCAGTGTAGTGGTAATGTTCATAGACTCTCAGATATCTATATTTCATGAGCCATGGCAATTTTGACAGATTCTCAGTTGTGTGTATACACATATCATGAGCTACAGTAATGGTAAAGTTGACAGATCCTCACATATCTATATATCATGAATCATTAAAGTGGTTCATGATAGTTTTAACGACAGCATTGAACTCAGTTTCGAGCATCAGACTGGTGATCGTGGTGACAGCTGATGGTAATTATCAAATTATAGCCAACAATGCATGATTGAAAATTTTACAGATACCGAAAATAAGAGTAGCTGTCCTTGAAATTTTCTATAAGGAGTGAAAAGAATTGTTCAAGCAGGAGATGACAATTCTAGACAAAATGAAACAGAAATCTTATAGTTATATATTTTATTCAGAGAATATTTAGAGTCAGATAATGTAAGAGCAGTAATGGCTCATCAGAGTTTAGGATCATCTCGGTGCTAAAGGTTCGTGGAAGTACCCCGATCCAAATGCCATCAGAAATGGAAAGGGTAAGGTATATTACTATAACAAACTCATAATTGTTAATAACACATTTCTGACTTTGTAAATATGTGCAAAACTTCACTCTAATAAGAAATGTGGCCAGATGCAACAAAACTGTGACCAGCAGAGAAAGAAAAAATATAACAACTATATGAAATATAATAAGAAAAATGCTTATTTATATCCATATTTTACAGTTTCGACTTTGACTCTGTATCTAAGAGCTCTAATATTTAGCAGAGTTAAAACAGATGTATATAGTTTGAGAAAATAAAATTAACACTATGTCTCAAATGTTAGGCTTATTTTACTTTTGTTGTGAATTTTTATTTTAGATTACCTATCCTATTTCTGTATTTTTCTTTCTTTATCTTCATCTGTGCTTTGTTTCTCTGTGCATATGCACACACAATACATACATATATCTAGTAATATTCAAACACTACAAAGATATGATATCTAGTTTACAAATTTTAATAATCTGTAAATTACCCATTGTATAAACTTTCTTGTAGGGTTATTTTAAAATGACTAAAATTTATGGAATGTGATGATAAAAGTGCTGGATTCTGTGTTGTTTTTTTACATTTCTACATTTTTTTTTACACTAGTTCTTTGGTTCAATTTATTTTCCATGTCCCACAAACATTTTCTATGGTATATAATTAAGCTACTTTAACAACATTATTTCACTACTTCAAGCTTTTTACTATACATATATATATATATATCAAAACAAAAATATGAATACTATTTACATACTTTCTGGTGTGTTGGTTATTCTGAGTGGGAACTGGTTAAAGTACAAAATTATGCTTAAAAACTTAAAAAATGACATATGACAATGTGAAACTGTTTAAATAATTTATTTTGTAATGCTTAACATTGAAGTTAATTTCTGAATGATCTAAATTAAATCACTAATTATTAAATTTATTATGATCTGTCACAGGCTTATCTTTAGCTTATTTCATGTTTAAATGTATCTCAGAATGGCTGGTCTGGGTATTAACACTTAACTGATAAGGAGAGAACAACATTTTGACTTTCCTAACCTGAAGATGACCTAGGAAGGTTGAAACTTTGTTCTCTCCTTATCTATTAGTGTTAATACCCATACCAGCGGTTCCAAGATACAATTTTATTTCAAGTGGGTTTCTCTTCATCAGGAGACTAATTTTCATGTTGTTTGGTTTATGGCTGTTTACTTCTTTCTGGGTAAAAATTAAATTGATTGTAGGGATATCTAGTTAACAACTGAGATAAAAGTAATAAATATATATCCTCAACTCAGTTTTTCTTCAAAGTCATTTAGTAGAGTTCACAAAGAAAAAAAAAGACTGGAAAAAGTTGAGAAATTACAAAAATGATAAATCAATATTCAAATGTCTGCACATAAAGACAATTACTTTTAGTTGAAAGGTGAAGAATGACTAAAGGTATATTGAAGAATATATAATTGACAAATTACCATTTACCTTCTGAGGAAAAGGTAAATTACCTTTTCACTTGTTGATTTTCATGCTGAGCTACTCAAGAGCTACTTGCATAAGTCATCACTAATTCTGATGTGATAGGAAGGCAGCTAGTTAACACCATCCATCACCTGCTCTTGTTAGACCAAAAAGTTGGATTTCACAGTCATTCTTATAACACAGCTTCAAAGTTCAGAGCAAGATATTCTATTTTTTGTAATATCAGGGTATAAGTTATGGAATCTAACAGCTATAGTTTGACATACTAACCATAGGATTTTGCTGGTTGCAGAAAATGAATTATTATTAGATGTTTAAGGTCACGCTGATATATGAAGTGTTTCACGGCAAAGCTAAGCTCATGTCAATAATATGCTGTTTTGCAAATATGAACAAAAAATATTTGGCTGTCTCTGTACATCTGAAAATACAAAATTTAAATTATCCTCAATTCTATTATTAAGTAATGTTTCTATTTATTTATTAAACAAAATTTGATGAAAAGGTTATTATTACAAAGTCAACATGTTTATAAATACTGACAGCTGGAATTTCTAGTAAAGAGACATAACACTGAGATTCTTCAACCAATAGTGGTTCAAAACTATTTAATGCATCAACAATATTTACCAGAATGCGTCTCTCCTATAGTGAGAAGTGTAGACACCTTTTTATATCAATTCACTAAATTACAAACTGTGCACGTTTTGAACATACACAAATTTAAGCACTTAATACCTAAACAATGCAATAAAATTGCAACAACAATAAAACAAACAGGTCCTATTCAATTCAGAAAACAAAAAACATATTATAGACAGTGTGTTCATCAATGTGGTTAAACTGCCTTTTACACTCGGGTGGATTATCTCTTCATCCTTCCATTATTGATCTTTGAAAGGATAATGTGGATGATGTTTTACCCTGAAAACATAAACATGATTTACATAAGAGGAAAATATATTCAAAAGTTAATAAGAATTGTCATTATTGTTAATATTAATAGCCTAAATAATTGTTTAGAAATACCCCCTCCATATCTTCAAAGGGAGTGGTTGAAGAATGAGAATTGGTTGGTTGGTTTGGTGTTTTATGGTGCAAAGCAACTAGGATATCTGCACCAAACATCGTAGAATGAGAAATAGATTTTATTACTAAATATATTAACAACAGAATACAAACTATAACAAAAGCAAAAATCATTTAAAAGACATGACTTCAGAGGAAAGAAGCATACAGAAGTGAGCTACAGTTATAAGTATACTGAAAAACAATGATAAATGATGTAGTACATGCAGAAACAGGAGCACATGTATTATTCATGACAAGCTTCATATTCTCATCATATACTTTGGTCATTAAACCAATCAAATACACAATAGGACATCTGTGCAGTACCTACAGCAAGTTGAAAACCCAAATTATGTTAGAAGTCCACAAACTCTTATTACACCCTCTGGAGATGGGGGGGAGTAGGTATTTTAAAAATATCACCAGCATATCATAAGATAGGCCTATTAATAATTGCAATTACTAAATTTGAAAGATAAGAAAAAAATAACTGTACATTTACATTAAATTAACAAATAAAAAAAAACATTTAAAATCCAAGATGTTTTAGCATCATACACATAATCCATGCTTTAGTTCTGTAGGTATCTCACCAGAATTTACCACATGGTGCAAGTTTATATGTGGTTATGCAAATTAGAATATTAATTTTAATTAATTCAATGTGTGTTACAAAGGTATTTTAATATAAAACAATAAATAACAACTATATTGACCAAACATGATGATTCTGCTTCATAAATCACTACACAGACCCATCCTAGTCAGCAAGGATACCAAATCATTAACTTAAAGCACAATTGTTAGTTTTACTGTAATTCATAATTAAGATAAGTTACTCTGTACTGTAATTTATTGAATAGTCTTAGCAACTATTCTGGTAGAGGTTATTACACAAGACTTAACGGTTTGAATTACATCAACCATTTTACATTTAATTAGAAGGGCATGATAATGCATTACCTAAATACAAAACTTCCAAGGGAAGAAAAACATATTTGTTTGTCACTAATTACACTCAGGGTTTTCAGATTTTACTTAAGGTAATCAAAATTCATTTTTAAACTTTGCCACTTTAATTGGAAATTCTCTGTAATATCTTATACTTCACATTTTCCTTTTTACTCATTGAAATTATATTACTCTTGAGAGTAAACATTTAATTATTAAATACAACATGAAGTCCATGACCTATTTCAAGCTTCTTATGCAGCTTGCCCAGACAAAATGGAGAAGTGTGATCTACATTAAACAGAACTAACCAACAATGAGAGGATGAAGCCTAGATACAACTAACCAACAATAAGAAGGTTAAGTGCAAATACAATTAACTAGCAATGAAAGTATTAAGCATATCCAACAATGAGAGGATTAAATGTAAATATAGCTATCCATTGATGAAAAGGTAAGAATTTTTACCAGCTTGTCTTGCTTTGATGAGTATCATCCATGATGGAATCACAAATAAACTTCATTTGGGATTTATCAACAGCTTATACTTTATTTACTATAACAACCCACTTTTAGATATTTTATAAAATATGACCATTTATTGATCTAGCTCTGTTAAACTACACACATCTGAAACCAGGTGTTCCTTATTGAACATTTCTGAGACTAAAAATTAGTAAGTTATCTCACACACAGGCATGAATCAAGCAACAGTTAATTTAAGTACTTCCTTACCAGACTTTTAGTCTGTGATACCTAAAATCTTCAAGAACTTACATAGATCTTACTATCTGATAATAGTATTATGTCTGCAATGTGAATCATGATTATGACCATTGACTTACCAGTTGAGGTGACAGAATCTATAACCTCTGTTAAGGTTTTCAATCTCTTCCATGTCTTCTTTAGATAATTTGAAGTCGAATAACTACAATAAGAAATTTATACATTATGAAACTGATAAGAAGAATTAGATTAGTTACTACTGTGTATTGATTTGGAATACCTGAAGCTAACTGGATGGTTGCACATGCCAGTTTTGAAATGCAGTAAAATAAGTATATAACAAACAAAACTAAAACCACTGAGCACATTATTATTGTTAATTAATTATAGGTTTAATGGATACCAGGCAGTGACAGATTTGTGGTTGTGTGGGCCAAGGGGATTAATACTTTTTGGGACCTTATATCCCAAGTAATTTTAAATAGAATAAAATTAGTGATACAATAGGATAACTTAATTCATATACATCCTGCAAACCAGGAAAACATAAATGTATATATTGATAAAATGTTTTGGAATTTCCTTATTTCTTTCTGTGCACAATATGATGCTCATAGACACCTAGAAGGAATACCATAATAGTTTAGAACAAGACGAAACTTCAATACAAGTGCAGATGTACACATTTTTAGCCAACCTTCATTTCACTATGTTGATTTAAACATATAGCAAGATATCATTTATTGTATACTATTTAATAATGTAAGCCATTATGGTCCTCAATGTTGCAGAGACTCCAGAAGAGATTGGTATAGTAATACAACTTTAACTTGGTAACATGATGTTAATAATTATAATGACTTTTTAAAGTTTTATTTGAATTATGATGCACTATCCAAGGAAATGTTTTTCATGGACCAAAATGTAGTATATTTAAATACATAATTTCTGTTACACACTATCAAGTTTTGTTTAGCCAACAATGTCACTGTTTATAAGGCCATATTTAAGTTGGATTTTCATCAGTCCAAGTCACTGCTTCAAAGAAAAAATAAAGGTTTAAAGGTTTATTTTGAATTTATAATTTTCCTATACTGAAAGTTTATTTTCAAAAGGTACTTAAATGTATTTTGTGGAATACATTTGTATTGAATGGTGTAATGTACAAGATACTTGCAAGATATATCATGAAGAGGTTCTATTATTTTTCATTATTTTACCCTTTAAGTTTGCATTTATACTTTTATAACCATAAATAAAAGATATACATCAAAAATAAGAAACATACAAGTTGCCTTTAAACCACTTATTTTATTGCTGTCAGTTGCAAATGGAGTTTAAGCCTACTTTCTGTAATGAGGGTACTAGTACATTCTTTTTTGTTTAGATAATGAGCTAAGAACACAATAGTATGTACAAATCAGACAATGTCCAATAACTATTATAACCTAACTGGTTTTCTAACCAGGACAAGAGGGACTTAATTCCCTTTCCTGCTGAATCTAAATGCTGCTGAATATTCTTGTTACGTTCTGTCCTCCACATGCAAAAAAACTTTTAAACACAAGCCACAAACTTTTTATTTCCCCTCAACCAGAATTGATTCATTCCAATGCAATTCTCATGCAACAATCCCACACAATAACAACGCAACACACTCTCTTGATGCATGTGACTCTCTCTATTCAATTCTACTGAACTATCACCGTGAGTTTTGGCAGAAAATAGGAGCACCAGTTTTCAGTGGAGAGGAATGTGAGATAAGTACCTATAAAAAATACATTTTCAGTATAGGAAAATTATAGCTTCTAATTCAATGCATTTTCTCCACTCACACAAATAGTTAGAATCGTACACTGAATAGGTGAAGAGACTAGTGTGAGAGAAAGAAGCATCCTTCAAAAGCATATGAAGAACACTCCCTACAATTAGATAGTCAGATTCAAAGAGCTGATGTGGGAGACTATACCACTTCTGAAACAAGTATACTCTTTATCCATTTAAGAAAGATGTTGCATATATGGGCAGAAAAACAGAGGAGCATGTTCAATGGGAAAGAACTATGGTTGGATAGTGACCCAAACCCCATAATATTTAGGAAACTCAAATATTTAGGACTATTCTTTCCTAATGAATAATGAGATTGAAAGAGTTAGGATGTTCAGTAATGGGTTTCAGATTGCAAGTTCAGTAGCCTAATCACAAAGTAAAATACAGATACACAGAGTCAATCCAAATCATTACATTTTAACTGAATCTTTTCATAGGCTTGCTTTGAGAATGGGATTTATATGATATTAAGAAGAGGTAAAACTATCATAAAGTAACCTGTTTGACAGTGTTAGATTTTGTGAAAAGTTAAACATTTGTTCTAAGGTTTGATTAAATTCACCAGTTCCATAAAATGTTCACTATAATTCTATAATTATTAATTTTACCTTCACAGAAAATAGCAAGCTCTTACAAACATTATAAATCTGTTGTATACCAAAAAAAAATTTAATACATTATTTCTAAGAAAGATTTACAGTCATGTGAAAAAATTAAAACAACCTATGAAGGCCTGTGTATTTTTGTGACATTTTGGGAAATATAGATATTTAATCTCAATTTCAACAATACTGAGAGATTAAAGGAAAATAACTGAACAATTAAAACTGAAGAAAAGACTTTTTAAGATCTTCTGTAAATGTCATGCTACAAAAATGCATATTCTAACTTAGAAAAAAGTAAAAACACCCTACCGCCTAAAAGGAATCGTTACCCCCTTTGATTGAAATAACTGCAGCGAGATGCTTCTTGTAGCCATCTACCAGTCTCTGACATTGCTCTGAAGAAAGTTTGCCCTACTCCTAAATGCAGAATTCTTTCAGCTATGAGATGTTTGAGGGGTTTCTTGCACGTACAGCCCGTTTCAAGTCACCCCACAGCATCTCAATGGGATTAAGATCTGGGCTTTGACTCGACCATTCCAAGACTCTCCATTTCTTAGTTTTCAGCCAGTCCTTGGTGAATTTACTGGTATGTTTTAAGTCATTGTCATGTTGCAGGGTCCAGTTCCTCTTCAGCTTTATTTTTCTTACAGATGGTCTCACAGATCCTCAATCACCCTCTGATACACAGTAGAATTCATGGTGAATTCTACGATTGTGAGCTGTCCAGGTCCTGCTGCAGCAAAACAGCCCCAAACCATGACATTTCCACCTCCATGCTTCACAGTTGGTATGAGATTCTTTTCCTGAAATGCTGTATTTGGTTTATGCCAAACATGTCCTCTGTTCTGGTGTCCAAATAATTCAATTTTGGACTCATCTGTCCAAAGAACATTATTCCAGAAGTCCTGGTCTTTGTCTACATTCTCTCTGACAAACTTCAGTCTGGCCTTGATGTTTCTCTTAGAGAGCAAATGTTTCCTCCTTGCAGACCTCCCATGCAAGTTACACTTGTGTAGTCTCTTTCTGAGGCATGCACTTTCACATCAACAGTAGCCAAAGCCTACTATAGATCCCATGATGACATGTTAGAATAATTGGAGAACTCTTTGGGTATCTTGCGGTCTGCTCTCGAGGTGAACTTGCTTGGACGACCAGACCTTGGTATGTTGGCAGTTAGTTTGAAAACCCTCCACTTCTGGACAGTGGAATGGCTGATTTTAAAATCTTTTGGGATCATTTTAAATCCCTTACCAGACTCATAAGCTGCTACAATGTTCTTTCTGAAGGCCTCAGACAGATCTTTTGTTCTCACCCTGGTGCTCACTCTCACTTCAACAGTCAGGAGAACACCAAACTAAATGTATGAGGTGTAAGTAGAGCAAGCCTCATTCAAAATACTGAGTAACAATCTTCTAATCATGTGCACTTGGTGTGATACACCTGTCTGTGAGTTGGGCCATTTTAAGTGGGAATAAATTTGGGGGTGTCCTAACTTTTTCCTCAATTAGAATATGCATTTTTGTAGAATTACACTTTACAGAAGATCTTGAAAAGTCTTTTCTTTTGTTCAAATTGTTGAGTAAAATTACTTTAATCTCTCAGCATTGTTAAAATTGAGATTAAATATCCATATATCCAACATTGTTACAAAATTACACAGGCTTTCATAGGGTGTCCTACTTTTATCACGACTGTACTTATAATTTTCCAAACCCTGTAATGAGTCTTCCGATGTAAAAGTTGATATGCTTGCTATGAATTAAAATATTTCTTTTCACTTATATAACCCCTTTAAGCCCCTAAATGAATATATATGTTTTATTCTTCAATAAAGCTTTATATTTCTTACTTTCTCTACCTATCATTAACTGTAGCAATATCAATGTGTAGTAAAATAAAAGTTGAAAATATGAAATAATTTTATTTACCTTGCAATACTGACCAAATGTTCCAAAGCTATTTAACTTACTAGCTCTAATAATTAACCTTTTCATGTTTCCTTTTAATTTTGTCATTATACTTTGTAACATATTACAGTGTCAATTTTCAAGTCAAAAGCAATAAATCTCAATGTGAAGCCATTAACTGTTGTTGTGCAACTAACATAGACAGCAAGTAAATGTGAGGTGTCATGCTATACATGTGTTTACCTTACAATTATTATTAAATGTGTTCAGTTGCAGTAAATTTATCACCAACTTTTATTACATTTAACCAACCTGAATGTTTTCCACAATTCTTTCTTTTGTTACACTTTTTGGAATGACAATAACCCCACGCTGAATCTGGAAACGTAGTAGTACCTGAAGCGAAGGAAAGACCATCTTTAATATGTTTATAAAATAGATTGTTGAAATATTTTAAATTTATATTCCACCAAATGTAAACTTTTGTTTGGAAATAGAACACCTTTATGATAAGGTAAAAAAAATCTAACCATTGTTTCTTATGGGTGATGTTTATATTTATAAAAAAAAAACTGATTAAAAAATTATTGAATTTTAATCATGGAAACTTCTATACTACTAGATTTTATCAAAGACATTGTTTCATAAGTTTGCACTGAATCATTAGTTAGACTTTGCTCATGAGGTTAAGTTGGCTTAGAAAACTTCAGTTAGTCTTAAATTCAAAATAACTTTCATAGGGATACAAATGTCAATAATTATTTTGAAAATTATAGTAAATAAGAAATAAGAAATGAGTGAAATTGGTGATTGTTGACTGTGGTACTTTAGGAACACCAACAAATGAAGTCTGCATTTGAGTTTTAACCAATAACATCAAAATAAACATTTATGAATTACCATCTCCAACTAATACTTTATTATTTCAAACTAATAATGAAAAAAGGGTAACTGAAGTTGTGACAGAATCAGAAGATGGAACACTGGTATATAACTTAAGAAATGAGTGTTTTAATAATGTAAATAATGTTTACAAAGAACATGTGCTTTCTCCTGATTAATAATGTAAATAATGTTTACAAAGAACATGTGCTTTCTCCTGATTAATAATGTAAATAATGTTTACAAAGAACATGTGCTTTCTCCTGATTAATAATGGAAATAATGAACTACCTGAGCAGTTGTTTTCCCATTTTTTTTGGCAATCTCTTGAAGTTTAGGATTTTCTAACAAACTAGGATCATCAGGTTTAGCCCTGAAACAATATTAAAAACTAACTAATTAGAAAAAATGAATAAAGTGAGCTATACACATCACTTCTCAAAATTTCATCTCAACAGTACAAATTTTAACAATCAAAAACTGGCTTTGTGGCAAATATTTGCCTTCAGGTAACACAAGAACATTAATATAATACACTATAATTTACACAGTTGTCAACACTTACGTAACACTAGGTTGTTAATCTGGTTGAACTTACCCAGTTGCCACCACTTACACAACACATGGATATTATCATATTCTGGTTGAACTGACACACTCATCAAAATTTATAATTTCAAATTGAGTGTATGCAGAAGAAAAAGCTTTAATAAAAACTACCAGATGAAACACTGATTCAGTCTCACACTTTCTGAAAATATTACAAAATACAAAGAATACTAACTTGCTATTTTCAAATGGTTCCAATAAAAATTATAATATTTGAGAAGAATACTTAGACATGTGGAATATCTTCACACATCTGAAGGATCTTTTGGGCTGGAATCAAAACAACTGTAGTGATGTTGAAATGAAGACTTCATGATGTTAAAGAGAGTAAAATGTGAGAAAGAAAGATAAGTTCAAAGAACAAATAGATAAGTTATTATATACATGGAACAGATAATCTAGCTTACACAGAAAAGAACTTGTAACAAACAAACAAACACATTGCAGGGAAAGACCAAAGCTTGTTTACAGTGCTAAAACCTACTCCTGCTGAAAATGAAACTGATGAGTTACTCATAGTTATTTGTTATTTAAAATATTTCCAAATGAACAGAACTTCACATGAAGTAAATATTTCTGAGAATTATTGCAAAAATTGGCAGTGCCTTCTAATGAACGTAATGCAACATTATATGCCAATACTCTTGTCAGAGATAAGCCTGTTGTCATGGTCCACATACTATTCAACCTAAGATAACCTTCTGAAGAAATCCATAGAATCAAAAAGTAAATTTAGCACTACAGTCATTACATTGGAAAAATACAACATATTCCTCATATATTAATGGCTGTTTTCTCTTGAATAACTGATTTTTTGTATGGCTGCACATCTTAGATGAACTCATACTAAAGCAGGTTTTCTTTATAAGGAGTTGACACAAATGGATAAAGATAAAGTTTCTATCTTACCATGGCCGATCCTTTGAGCCTAAGGGACTATATGCAATAACCTGGATATTGTGTTGATGACAAAAATCAATCAACTCCTTTTGGTTTAGGTATGGATGACATTCAACCTATGGTTAAATAAAACACAACTACATCATGAATACTGTCCCTCTAAACAACTTTAGCAATTATAATTAGTAAAAAACTTTTTTTTGCCTAAGTTAAGAGTAGTGTTTTTACTCAACCAATTATCAAGTTGTTGGTCTGAAGAGACAGATTTAATTTTCTTTTGATTTAAGTATTTAAAAAACAAATAATTTTTCCTTTTTTGAGTGAAAAAATTTACATTAAATAAATATACACAAAACAAACAGAAATACTACAATTAAATAGTGGAATTTACTGTATAGTGATTGAAAACATTTGTAGAATATTAAATTTTAAAACATCCAGAAAGAGCTATTTGATTAAAAAAATAACACATCAGAAATTAGCCATTATGTGTTGTTTTTCAAAGTAAAGGAACTTACTAACAAAATATGCACACACAAAAAAGTTATAAAACCTTCAGTAAAGACAAACTTACATTTGTTAATATGATAATAAAAATATATTTGTTACAAAATATTGACTGAAATGCTTTTCACCAAATGCATGTCAACAAACAAATAACTTCACAAAAAAGTAATTAAACATTTTAAAATACTTTATTGGTACATGATGTAATATCTATGGTGAAAACATAACCAACAACAGTTTACCATGGTAACAAAGAGCATTTCCTTTAAAGAATTGACACTGGTTCACACTGGTTGGTGTTTGCTGATACCACCCTGGGACATAATGACAGTTTGTTTTCAGCGGTACCATCATAATTCACACAGGTAACAAGGTTTTGTTGGTTGGTTAGTTGATTTAGTATTTTATGGCACAAAGCAGCTAGGCTATCTGTGCCAAACATCCAGTAAAAAGGTAAACAAAGTAAAAGTAGTGAAATTCAAAAAAGAAAATGAAGGTAAAACAAAACAGCATTAGAAAACATAAACAGCACAAAACCAATGTTGACATCTAGTGTACAATATTAAGAAAGAAACCACAGTAAGAGAAGTTGTAAAAGACTTTCTGTAGCATAATGGTAATTATCATAACCCACCAGGAAGACTAACAGGTAAGTACAAGAATCACCATCAGTCACCTGAAGTTGGCCTTTCCAGTCCTGGTTCTTGGTAATGTGTTATTATGGCCATTTTCAAAAAATAAAGTAATAAAAGTTTTAAAACACATGCAGCAAAATTGTAATAATATCTTTCCAGGATGACTAAAGGGTAGTTCAAACAGCAGCGTCAGTCATCTGAAGTTGGCCTTTCCAGTCCTGATGATGAGTTATTTGATGTTACGACCACTTTATAATTTCAAATCGAACAAGAGAGATTGTAATTCTTGAAAGGGAACCACAATGAAAAAAGATTTAATGTATAAATTTAAAACACTTAAATGGCATTAAAAAGATTAATGGCTTTTAAAAAACTAAAAACTTTACCAAGGTGGACAGTGTCACCATCACCAATAACACTGTTTAATGTTATGAATAAACCTTGGGACCAAACAGTGTTAAAACAATGCTATTGTTGAAAGTTGTAATGATGGCAAGAAAGTAAAATGTGACTTATAGTGATCTGAGTGTTACATAGACTACACACTGGTGCATCGGTTTCAGATAAAAGAAAACAATGAGTTACAAAACTGTGACCAATGCGTAGTCTAGTTATAACAACTTCCTCCCTCCAAACCTTAAGGAAGCTAGATGGACAAAGTCCAATAAAGGGTTTTATTCAGAAAAGTTTGTTTTTGCATTGTTCACTCCAAGTTGACTGCCAGCTGGCACAGAGCCAAGCCTTGAATACAGGACCATAGTCCATGTACAAAATAGGCACAGTGGTGATAGTGCCAGAGCAAATAGATTTAGCTGCCGTGTCTGCAAGCTCATTCCCGCGAATACCAACGTGGACTGGTATCCAGGAAAACTGGATAAAAGTAGATGTTAATGAGAAATGGGCCAGTCGCTTTGGAATATCAGTGAGAAAAGGGTGTGAACCAACATGAAGCAATTCCAGGGCCAGTAGAGAACTAAGAGAGTCAGTATAAACAGTGCAGTTGGAGTTCTGCTTAGATTAAATATGATTCAGGGCAAGAGAAATGACATACAGTTCAGCAATGAACACTAAATCTGTAGAGTGGATTCTGCACACAACCACCAAACTGCAATAAACCATGGCAGAGCCCAGAGAGCCATGTGATTTGGAACTATCCATATAAATTGGAATTGAAAGGTTGTTCGAAAGATGTTCAGTAAATAAAAGATGGTACTTCCATTCGGGAGTATCTGCTTTTCTCAGATGACTTAGAGAAAGGTCACATTTGGGAGCTGTAATAAGCCATGGTTGGATGGGGTGACCAGTGGATTCTGCAATGTTATCCAAGGACAGACCCAATACATCCAATTGCGTCTAGATGCGAAGGCCAAAAGGAGCAATAGCAAATTGTCTGTTCTGAAAAAATATGGCCCACTGAGGAAGGAAAACACATCCCCAGGTGGGATGCTTTGGTAAGGAATGAAGTTTCGAAGAATACAGTAAAGACAGTTGCAAACAACGAAGGTGTAGATGAGGTTCTTGATGATGAATGGGGTCCAGCATCTTTAAGGCTATGGGTTTGGCAGAGCCATAGACCAGTGATCCATAGTCGATTTAAGATCAAATAAGAGCGCCATATATCTTTAACATAGAACATTGATCCGCTCCCCAAGTGGTGGTAGAGAGGTAACAGAGGATGTTCAGTGCTCTTGTGCATTTGACCTGTGGCTGCTTAATGTGTGGTATAAAGGTCAGCTTATGGTGAAAGTTAAGCCCCAAGAACTTGGTCACAGGGACCACAGGTAGCAAAACTTCACCAATACGGAGTTCAGGATCAGGGTGAATACCCTGTTGACAAAAATGCATGCAAACCATTTTAGAGAGAGAAAAAAAAAAGGTAGTGGTCTACTTCAGTTGCTGTTCAATATATTTCACGTTCAATGACTTGCATGAGATTTGAAAGTCGTCAACATAGAGCACCATATTAACAGCAGCTTGAAGGAATCTTGGGATTTTTCCCGGGCTTAGAAAAAGGTAAGATAATAGCCTGGCACCAGGCATTAGGAAAAGCATTCTCCTGCCAAATCTAGTTAAAAACAATCATGTGTTTGTGTTTTTCTTTCAGCAAAGCCATGACGGGCTATCATCTGAGTCCACCAAGGAGAATCGAACCCCTGATTTTAGCATTGTAAATTTGTAGACTTACTGCTGTATGAGCAGGGGACCAAAACAAGCAGGAGATAGATGATGCAGCATGTCATAGTGTACCTTGTCTGGTCCAACAGATTTATTGCCAGACCGATAAAGGGCCAGTTTCAGCTCCATCAGTGTAAAGAGACAATTATAGTCATAGAGACAGTCAGTTTGAAAGGAAAGAGGTGAATGCTCTGCCCAAGTCTTGATGGCCAACAAGGTGGAGGAACAAACAGAATTGCTAGATACCTGGCAAAAGCTTTCACCTAGAGTATCGGTGATGCTCTGGATATCAGATACTTCTTAGCCATCAGAGAGTAAGATCGAGAGGGGGACAGAATTATAGTGCCCACTGACCTTTCGAACCCTGCCCCATATGACTTTGGAACTGGTGGTAAAAGATATGCCAGTTGTGAACTTAATACAAGATTTCTTCTGGCTTTGATGTCTTTACCCACCTAGGGTGTGCATGGGCCTGCTGGAAAGTAATGCTGTTTGAAAGTGTGGGATTTCTACAGAAAGTATCCCAGGCCCCTTTTTGAGCCTTCAGTACCATGTAGCAGGCAGGATTCCACCACGGACAGGGATATAGTGGAAAATGTTCAAGGTTTTAGGAATACATTGAGTAGCTGTTTGTATAATACAGTAAGTTACAGCTGCCACACAGTCGTCTATTGATGGCAGGATCAAGTTCTGCAAGAGCAGTGAAAGTGGACCAGTGCCACCCCTCCATGTACTTGTCCATCATACAGCTTGTCATTTCTGTACAGAGAAAACTGCCAAAAGGTGACTGTATTGGCAGGTTCCAGAAATGTTTCCTGTAAGGAAAGACAAACAGGATGGTAGGAAGCAATTAATGTTTTGATATCATCCAGATTAGATTGTGAACCTTGACAGTTCCATTGTATCAAGGTGGTCATTTTTAATAACACGTAGGCGAATTGGTTGGAGAACCCTACGTTTACGACCTCTTTTTTGTTTACTGTCCTTATTCGAGGGAAATCTGTTAACTTCCATGGATTCTACCCTGGGTCGATTGGGCAGGTCTTTGTGGTTGGAAGTGGATTCCAGTGACTGAGAGTGCGAACGAATGATTGTTTTGCACCTATATCTGGAACCAAAGGATGTGGATCTTGGGGTTTGTTGGAATGTATGAGAGGAACAGATATGGGTGTATAAGTTGATTCATCAACTTTTTTAACCATGGAGGTCAAAAGGCTTTTCATTTGTTTTGAGTATGATTCTCTTGGAGGCAAAAAGAGATCTCTCTGCACTCTCACTCTAATTATGGAACGAAGTGCAGCAGCATACGTCCAAGATGAAGTGGTGGACAGCAATTTCCGAGCCTTAGGATAAGTAATGTTATGAGTTATTTTCAAATGCTGCACCTCTTTTTCCTCCAACCATTTAGGGCAACACCAAAAGTAGGAAGGGTGAAAACCATTGCAGTTGACACAATGTGGGTCTATTTCACACTCATAGGTATTGTGGTCCTTGCCACCACAACGAGCACATCAGAGAACCACAATATGATGTCTTTGAGTGACCTTACCTCTGACACTGGAAACATCAGAGAGAGTTTAGAATGTACGGCTGTACCCTGCAAATTAGGTAACCTGCCTTGATGGTGGCAGGTGCACATGGTGATGTAAATGTCAGCAGTGTAACTCCATCTTTGCGAGTGGAGATGCACCTCACTACAGAAACTCCTTGAGTGGAAAGACCAGTGAGAATCTCTGACTCAGGGATGTTCTTAAAATCCCTCTCAACAATAACTCCTCATGATGAATTCAAAGTAGCATGAGGGGTAACCTCAATAGGTACATCCCCAATTGCCTTTGAATTCAAGAGGAGTTCACTGTGTTGGGATGTGGGTGTTTCAACCAATATGTCTCCAGATCAAAGCTTCTTTAGTGACTTTGGAGAGCCAACAAGTCCCTTCAGAATAAAAAAAGGAGACATTTGCCCTGAAAGATTCTCTAAAAGACAGTGTAGAATGAAAAAATGAGGTACAACTGGTGATACAGATGTAGAATATTGCTGATCAGAGTCTTCAAGACGTGGTCGCTTACCCTTTGACTGTTTTTTTACTATTTTATTTAAATTTTTATTTGGAGGATCCATGGGAAAAAAAGAAAATTTTGATGCCCACTTACCTTACCCACCATGAATCCTTATGAGGGCATGCACTACAACGTCAAGCAAGGACACTACAGCAACACCAGGGTTTTGTGAGCACTATACCCAAACATCAGCATCAGACACAATGTTCACAACACCTGTTGAGAACTTCCAACACTGATTGACTCTTGCCCAAGTGGACCAGCCAATTGGCCCAAGGGGGACCACCCAACTACAGGAATTCAAGGCCAAAGTGGTGTGTTAGGATCTCCTCCTCCCCTTCACAGTTCACCACACACAGCAAAAACGTGGGTGAATGTTTAGATCCCAGAGGAGGTAACCTGAAAGAACAGAACCTTCCCTGGGAGGTCCCCTCACCACATACAGGAATCCACAACAAGGGGTTTTGTTGTTGCCATGTTTTTGGTGGTACCATCCTGATTCACACAGGAAACTAAGTTTTGTTGTTACCATGTTTTCAGTGGTACCATCTTGATCCACACAGATAACTAAGTTTTGTTGGTATCATACTGGTACATAATCATCTCCAAACTTTTACATGTAAAGAGTAATTTTATGTCATGCTTTGTGCATCTTAAATGGTTTTATTTATTATTTCTTACAAGATTTTCCTTGAGTATTTTGATACAAGTGTTATTGTTTTCATGTGTATTCGACTTCAAGTTTATTGTAGTTGCATTTTATCTTAATTTAACCTTTTGAATCTGAAGACACAAAATAATCAATATTCAGCTTTTAATATCTGAGTGCTAAAATTTGAAAAAAAAACGTTACGCACCAATAAGATAAACATTTTAATACAAATTACATTGGCCCACATTCTTCTAAATTATTCACAACAGATTCAAAACTACATACATGTAAAAACAGCTAATTGTCTTCAGTAGCTTTTGGTATATAAACCATAACATTGCAATGCATGGAATCTTTTTGTGGTGACAAGAAACTCACTTGAAGTAAAAATGTATTGTCAAGACATCTGGTATGGATATTACTAAATTAAAATAAAGTAGAGAACAATGTCTTGACCTTATTAGGTCATCTTCAGGTTAACAAAGAGAGTTTGCAACTGACTGTTGCTGAGCACATCTTAAAGATGAAGGTGTAGATGTGTGAAGGGTTGTATGGGGCATTCCAGTTAGATGTTAGGTTATTAGTTAGTATAGGTATAAATGTGTTCCTTTATATTGGTTTAATTTTGGTTTCAGTTGCTGTATAAGTAGGGTTTATTTAATTTTGCATTTGTTTATATTTGTTTTTCTTCTTAGAGTCTGGGAGTTTTTTTATAGTTATGTTGTGTTCATCTGATTTGAAGTGTTCAAAAACATGTTAAGGTTTCTTTTTGCCTGTGAGTTTTTCATTTTTCTGCTTGTTTCTCCAGTAAAGAAGTTGTGAGAGTTGTTGCATTGTATTTTATAAATAATGTTGGTGTTGTGTTTGTCAGTTTAGTATTCTTCCTGATTTTTGAATAAATTTGTATTTATAAGATACAATGTAATAACTGTCACAACATTTATATTGGAAAAACAAGCAGAAAAATGGAAACCAAATTCAAAGAACACAAAAAACACCATCACACAGAATACACTCAGATATTAAGTGGGGAAACAAATATAAACAAACACAAAATCAAAGAACCCGTACTTATATAGAAACTAAAATCAAAATTACACCAATATTAAGGACCACCTTCATACCGATACTTGCTTATAACATAACGTATACTGTAATGCCCCCTGCAATCCTGAGCCCATTTACACTTTCATCCCTAAAACATGTGCCAAGCAACAGTTTGGTTTATTTTGAATTTTCGTGCAGTGCTACTTGAGGGCTATCTGCACTAGCCACCCCCAATTTAGCAGTGGAAGAATAGAGGGAAGTCAGCTAGTCATTACCACCCACTGCCAACTCTTGGTCTACTCTTTTACCAATAAATAGTGTGATTGATCATCACATTATAATGCCCTATGGCTAAAAGGGTGAGTATATTTGGTGTGACAGGGATTTGAACCCACGACCCTAAGATTATGAGTCGAGTGCCTTAACCACCTGATCATGTCAAGCGATCAACAACGGTTAGTTGCAAACTCTCTTTGTTCACCTGAAGATGATCTAAGAACAATGAAACATTAATTAAAGTTTTAATATCCTTTCCAGCCATCTTGAGAATACATGGATAATCTGGTAGTTAAATTGACTTTTATAAGAATTTTTAGGCCGATTAGTATTTAGCTGTCTCTCAAACTTGTTTCTTCTTCTTTTCTATACCACTTGTTTTTATATTAATTTTCCATATAAACAAATCTTAGAATCTATTATTACATACACCATCATTTCTCCAAACTGGAAATATTACACTGTTACAGATATATCTTACTGGAACAATCACGATGAATTCATATATGTTGATTACCAATGAGAAACATTTTATTTGCTACAATATTTCTAACTCAAGTTATGGCTGTTAACTCTAGTATATTATTTTTTCTATATGATGTTCATGTATTTGTTATTTCTCCTTTAGCTTGTTACTCAGTTAACTTCTTGTAAATTTTATCTTTAATTTTATCATGTGAATAATAACATCGTTTAGCACCTGAATCACTTATATATATTAATACTGAACTGTCAAGTAAAACAAATATATATAAATACCTGAAGCATAACAGGTTTAATGGAACAATTCTTCATAACTCGCTGAATCTGTTCAATGTTGAAATTGCAAAAGCCAATAGATCGGACAAGTCCTAGCTTAACACAGTCCTCCATGCCCTGTGGATACATCATGATAAAAAATCAGAAAAAAATTATTATACCAGCAATCTGACATTCACATCATTTATGTTTTTACTAAGAAGTCCACTTTCTCAAAAGCACTGAATATTGCCTCTAAAAAAGAAAGGTCCATCTTTTGAACATCATGAATAATATAATAGACATTATATTAAATTAATGAATAATCATCAATCTACTGAATGGTACCACAAACAAAAATACATAAAAAATTTCACTATTTAGGTATTTAAAATTCAGAAAATTAGAAAAACAACTGTACTATGTAAAACAATTTCTTTATAATGGAACAGTTTTAAATAAAACTAGTCTCCTCACAGAGGACATTACTTTCACACAGACTGTACATAAGTGTTTGATTATGTCTTTATTAATGTTGTTTTATTAAATTTTTACAACTAATATTTTTCAATAAAGAGTAGCAATTTTAATATACAAGAACATAACAGTTTGTATCAGTAAAACTTCAAGCTCTGTACATGACTAAAGAGCACACAAAACAAATACTTTCTTTGTCTAAAACTTCCCAGAATAAATACTTTTTTTTTTTTTTTTTTTTTTAGAAAATACTCACTTTTTTCTAAATGATGTATGTATATTATGATTAGTAATTAGTGGCACATAATGACATCTGTAATGGGGCACCTCTCTGTTTAATAATTGATCATTTTACTTAAACAATCACAATAACCAAATTAATTATTCCCAACTGTGCACAATGTCCATCATGGAAGGACAAAATACAAAAAAAAC
The DNA here is from genome assembly GCA_011833715.1 of Carcinoscorpius rotundicauda. NCBI lineage: Eukaryota > Metazoa > Arthropoda > Merostomata > Xiphosura > Limulidae > Carcinoscorpius > Carcinoscorpius rotundicauda. The sequence goes on along the minus strand of CM022392.1, from coordinate 65,447,392 downwards.
ATGTATTCAACAGTGTCTGTGAATGTGTGCAAGAAGCTCTGTTAGTCTACTCCTAGTCCAAGAAAAGTTATAATAATCTAGTTTTTATGGAAATTTGACACAAAACATTTTACTTTGTTTCAGTACAATTAGCACTTCAACATAAAAATTAAAACTAAGGTCTGTTTGAAATGTACTTTCACAGGTAGAAATGACCAACAAGACATTTCACACATACATAAGTAGATAATGTTTCTGTTAAAAATACTTAACTGCTGATAATAAGTGATAAAATCCCTATAACTCAGGCTCTTTCAAAGAGTGGACCTTTTTTTTTTTTATCAGGGGTAAATTGGGAATGCCTACATGTTTTTCTGACATCATAACAATTGATAATGTAATTAAGAGCTCTAAGTCAATTATTTAAATACTGTAAAAAGAACTATACATAAGTAATTAATCAAGAATATTTAAGATATTATCAGTTACAAATACCATTCCTACCTCCCAAGTTTCCAAGTAGTCTATGTCACTTATTATAAACTTGTTCTCCTCATCTTTAGGAAAGAATACATCACCTTCCTGTAAATTCCATGATTTAATTAAACAATATTTAACAGTTTTATAATAAATGATATAAGTGTAAGATTGTGAAAAAGACTTCAAATAAAAGATTGGTAAATTTCTATTTTGGTAATCCATACTCATCCATCTCACAAAAACAACTAAACCAAAACCTAAGTTAAATGACCTTTGCACTCTGAATATCTCACATGAGCAAATAACACATTTTCAGGTTTACTGAACTTAAAAATGAAAAAAGTAACAAACCATGGTTACTTTAGCAGCAGTTTTGAGTCTCAAAAACAACAACTATAGTTAAAGTTATCCTTGCAAATAGGACATTTTTACACACCTTAATCTTCTACAGTTAATACCCATACATCTCATACTGACAAAAATTTTAAATTTTCAAAGTTATAATTTGGAACAGACCAAATTTGATTGAAATGCTGTGCTAAGTTTAACCTGAAGAATTACTTTCTGTTGCACAACTAGTTAAACACTTACCTACAGTTTTGTACTGGTTTTTACCATCATACAGAACAGATAGTTTGAGATTCTTCTTATGTTTATGCTCTTTAAACTACACAAAGATACTCTCAGTCTGTGAACACAGTTATCTGATACTTCAACCATGATTCTCCAAGAATCACCTGCAGTTTAGTTCATTTACTACTTGTTCATTTCTACATCTTAGTAGCCTCACCAGTTTGAAAAACAGCCTTTAGGTTTCCCTCAAATTATTGGTTTGACTTTAACATCACATCATCCAATCTTTTTGTTCTTTGACTTCTTCAGTTATTTGTAAACCATTTTGTTATCAGAAATATTTATACTATCATCTTCACTCTTATTACCAGAAAATCATTTCACACATTTATCCATTTTCATATATTTTCACACACAAGTTTCAATGCCATTTGCCACACAGACAAGACACTAATGTAAAAACTAAGGAAATTAAGTGAAAGAAGGTACCAAAGAAATGTTATTTTTAGCATACAGACAAATAACCTGGACAAAAATTATAAAAGGGTATGAAAGATTAGTATTATATTAAAATAACATTACACGTGATATAATGGAATCATTACAATGTATGTTATACATATTATGTTAAAATAACATTACATGTGAACTAATGGAATCATTACGGTGTGTGTTATACATATTATGTTAGGGTGTATGTTCTCTATATTAAAATGATTCCAATGTTCCTCATGTGCAATTATGAGAAACAAAAATACAAAAGCAATAATAAACAGAATATCACCATTGCTGATATCTGTTGAGGTCAACAAGGACAAGCTGAAAACATTCTGGTGTTTGTGACAGACATACAACACCAGCACCACACAGGGTCATTTAAGCATTTAGATTTAAAATCTAGGATCTTACTATTTAAATTAGGAAAAGCACATTTCAAGAAAATTTTGGTTTTGAAAAGGAACAGACACTTTTATTATTGTTTTAAAAGTGAATTAATATGGTATATTAACCAGATTATCTACAACCGATTTGTCCAATAAGCATCCATGGCCTATTCTATTTTGTGCAAAGTATATATCATAAAATTCAATGTTTTACTGTTTATAGAGAAAGAATGACATTTTAGCTAGTGTTTCATTGGTGGTAAAATAGCACAGTGTATTAACTAGCTCCTTGTGTAAACTAGACTTAACAGTCAATGTCTCATTGTATTATATACCTCATTTTTCATGTGACCATCAACTTATAACAAAAAAACTGGAAAAAAAAATTATTTGCAAATTCATTAGCATGTTTTAAAATATAAAAGACATGCAGACACAGCTGAGTCATTAACTTAATTTATCAATTACCAGTGTTAATCAAAACAAGTCCTGTAATCAAAATTATGATTAAATCAATGTAACAAATATTATATACTAATTCTAATCAATTATTAAATAAGCTGTAACTGATCACTCAGCACTACAGTTGAATTAACTGATGATTATATCAGTGTATTCACTTTTTTTAAACAACTGTGAGTTAACTTTTTGAAAAATAAGTAGAATGAGAACTTACTTTTGTAAACTTATGACATTTGAAAAAGTTGCAAAAAAATGTACACAAAGAAACTACTTGAATAGATCTTTCTTGCCTTTGGATGGAATACTTGCCAGCTAAGTTGAACATAAATTATTACAGAAAGCAAATACAGTCTTGTCACTTCTTTAAGTTTTAATTAGTAAAAATATTACACTATGTAGATATAATTTGTAACAGTTTTGGATATGGCTTTATAAGCTCTAAATTATTAAAACACAGCCTTAGTTTAGACCTTAAATTATTTTGTAGATGAAGTTGTGAGAATTTGTCTTTATTTTACACACACTGAACTGAAATCAAACCTAAAATTTCACGTGTACCAAATAAGTACTCTAAATTGAACTAATATTTTGATACAACAAGGACTTACTTTATGGTCAATGTTGGCTGTCCCACACACTAAAGCAAATCAAAAATATTTGAAACAAAACACTCTCAATGCCAGTGTGTAAGATACAGAAGCAGATATTACATATAACCCTATATAAACCATACCTTGTAACCAAATGGCCAGTGTATAAGATATAGATCCAGATACTCTAGCCCCAAATTCTTCAAAGATAATTTGCAACATTCAATTACACGTTCCCTCTTGTGGTAGGTATTCCAACACTACAGTAAAAATAATTTTTTTGTTATATATTTGAATTTGACTCTAAATTCAATAAACTTAAATAGCTCTAAAAAAACAATCAAATCCCTAGTTATCCAAAATCCAACAAATGTTAAAGTTAAATTAGTTAAACATTGTCTTACACACTTAAATTAGAAAGTAGACAAATTCTAACTTGATGTTTAGAAACAACTCATTTTTAAACAAGACTATCTGTCTTTCATAATTTTTTTGAAAACTGCAGTTATTTTGCAATTAAATTCCATAGTCAATGTATGAATATAAAAACAAGTGTTCTACACATGAAAAAATTGTTTGTGTTATACCAATACTTGTATTTTATTTTAAATTTAATCAGTTTATGGTGTATGTATTTAACTGGTCAATTAATTTACTGTACTGTTTTTATAAATTATAGAAGTAGCCTATCTACTTGATTAAATACCAGTATCTTCTCCACAGTAATCTATTTCAGTTATCTGTCCGTGGATGTTTCACTATTCCAAAAACAAGTATGTAACTTTCACAAGATAAGATGGATAGAATGTTAACCAGTGTAACTGTTGAACTGGTGACAATGAAGGTCAAATGTACATGTATTTCACACATTACCTCTTTTTTATTTATGTTCAGGGTACATATATATAATGTTCAATTCTACCCTAGAACATACTGCTTTATACATTCTTGTTCATTTTTATAACACAAATAAACAATGCAATATAACAGTCACAGAAAATATATTTCTTGGTTTATATTGTTTATTAACAATAGGAATGTGTAATGTAAATATAGTGTTTCAAAAGTTACTACATCCACTGGAAGATTCAAAAGAAGTCTGCCTTTACCTCAGAAATTATAAGACTATCCTTGCCTTACAAAGATTCACTCATAGTTCTCCATCAAGTTTTAATATACTTGTCCACTGGACCTATCTTTCTTTTCAATAATAGCAACAGTGTTATTTAAATCTTAATAACTGTTTCACTATTTCACTTATATACATATTGTTATTAAATTCTGAGTTTTATATAATGAGTAAGCTCACTGTATATTATGTTCATGATGTGATCACGTTGCACTGTCTGTAGGTAAAAATCTATATCTTTGGTACTAATTCTAAAGCTATTTGTTTAACATTGTTAATCTTAGGATATTGCTCTAACCTAATGTTAACATAATCATTATAAATGTTCTTAGAGTAAAAGTTACTTTTTATAATTACATATTTCTTGATAACAAAAACAAACTGACAAGAAAGGAGATCATGTGGTTTAAACACAGCCACTGAATAGTAAAGAGTTTTTTTACTATGGTGAAAGTAAGTGTCTTATGGAATTCAACTTCTAACCTTCTTTAAATTTTACCTTTCAGTTTTAAATTATATGACAAGTATTCCTCTTATAGCGAGTGGAAATGGAATAAATTCATTGCAAATATATCTTTATGTAAAAGGTTCACAGAATGCATTTTTTACTGAATTATTCACAAAAATTACACTTGAAACAATAGACTCTTGCACCTAATTTATAAATGAAAAATGCATAATTTCGTATGGTTAAAAATGTTTAATATACTTTAATCCCTGAGATACCATTTTGACAAAGAAGCTTTTTACCTTGTCAACTATGAAAACATCTTCGCGGGTTATAGTTCCATCAGTTATCTTCTCCTGTAGCCCAGCACCCACTTCATCCTCATTCATGTACGCTAATGCACAATCAATAAGACGATATCCAGCATCAATAGCATCTATGACAGCTTGTTTCACTTTCCCTGATGGAGACTGAAGAGAAAATTAAAAAAAATATAAATAATTTACTGCAGCATATCTTATTAAATGCATGTTTCACACATTTACTGGCAGAGTAAAACAGTCTGTATGATCTTTGATTAGTTATTTTATTATTATTCTGTGAAACTTTCTTAAGCTTTAGAATATACTATAACTTGTAACCAATGTATGTCATCTCATAAAAAATAAAAAAGCAAGTAGTATTAGGATAAAACTATCACTAAAAAAAAGTTACATATGGCTAGTTACTGAACCAAACAAGATATGGATGAAAGATGGCATACCATTTGAATGGCTAATGACATTTAGTAGGCTAATTCATCTGGACTTAACATGGAGAAGAAAATCCCTACATTACTGGTTTCTTCACTACCAAAACAAAGAGAACCAGACTTTCCAATAATAAAATATTATTCTACTTTGAAATAATCATAAATGTTGTATCCTAAGATTAACTAAAGGACAAGTATAATGATGAAAGATGACATTTTATTTAAACATCAAACTTTCTATATACACAGTGGGGAAGCCAATAATGTTTGTTTTGTTTTTGAATTTTGTGCAAAGCTACACGAGGGCTATTTGCACTAGCTGTCCCTAATTTAGCAGTGTAAGACTAGAGGGAAAGCAGCTAGTCATCACCACTCATTGCCAACTCTTGGGCTACTCTTTTACCAATGAATAGTGAGATTAATGGCAAGCATGTTTGGTGTGACAGAAATTTGAACCCATATCCCTTAGATTACCAGTCGAGTCCCTTAACCACCTGGCCATGCCAGGCCAAAGTCAGTTGTTGTTGTTTTTTTAATTAAGCACAAAGCTACACAATGGGCTATCTGTGCCCTGCCCACCACAGGTATCGAAACCCGGATTTTAGCGTGCAAGTCCGCAGACATACCGCTGAGCCACTGGGGGGCTTCCGAAGTCAGTAATATGGGGATTTTATTCTCCATGTAAAGTTAAGATGGTTTAGTCGCTGATCAAGTGATGCATCAAACTCCATCCCCACTTCACTTCATTCCTTTTTTCAAGCTCAATAACCAGTCTTACATAGTTCTTTTTTTATTTAGCAATAAATGTTTTTTCTAATACTTCCTAGAGAATTGAGAAAATAAGTTAAAAAAAGATATGAGAGAGATTAAGGAAATTTCAAAAAGTTGTTTAAGTTCAAGATAAAAATAACCACTCTATCAAAAGCCATCTGATAACCAATGTCAACAAATCCAATCCTTCATCTCTTACGTGTGACATGTTTGAAGAGAGCAAGAAGATGTAAAAGATTTTCCTTATGTGAAACCATGCTGGCTGTCCAGTAACTTTGCTAGGTGACTTTAATCAGTGTTTTTGAAACTTTTACCACTACAGAAGTAATGTCAAATGACCTACAATTAAATGATCAATAATTTTTCATCTCCAAAAAAAAAATAAAAAAAAAAATGTAACATTAGCTTCCAGTCTTCTTTGCACAATCCTTAACTCCTTTCACTTCCCTAGGGAAGTTATCATAAGGCCTTAAGTTTCTAGTTAGAAAAAGGTTGGAAGATTTTCAAGTGAATGAAAGCAATTGACTATTTCTAAAAAGGAAATCAGGAAACCAAAAGCAGTTAAGAAACAGATGTAATGTTAAAACTAATTACCTACATGTACTACCTTGTAATTACCATAATTAAATGACATTTGCTACACATCTCTTCAATGATACAAGCCATTCTTTAATCGTAAACATCTTAAACAGAAGTAGAAAAGCCAGTGTTAAGTATAATCAAACGATAAAAATTTATTTATTTGTTTGTTTGTTTTTAGGTGTAAAGCTACAACAAGCTATCTGTGCTATATCTACCACAAGCATCAAAATCCAGTTGTTAGCAATACAAAAGTAAAAATAATAGCATTTTTTCCCAAGAATTCTAATGATGAGAACATTCTGGAATGTTTGCTAAAACCACACAAGGTCATTTAGTAAAATGAAAACTAACATGGAACTATTTGAGAAAATCTTAATTTATTAATCTATTATCTTTCTGAAAGGTTAATATTACCTGGAGGAAAGAAAAAGTGCGTAGATTTGCTGTAATTAGATGTTTAAAATGGTTCTGAAAATGTTACTAGACCGTCTCACTGCCTGCAAAGAAGTCTTTCCTTTTTAATGAAATTTTTCGGAATGCTCTACTCGCGATGACGAGAAACTCACTTTAAGTAAAATGTATCTCAAGACGGCTGGTATGGGTATTAAAATTTTTAAAGAAATAAAGTAGAGAACAATATTCCAATCCCAATACCAACTGTCTTGAGAAAAATGAACTCTGAAGGCTAATATGCGTAATAGTTTTAACACATCAACTGTTTTTCATGAGCTATTTATAACTTCCCATTTACACATTTTATTACAATTTCACTTCAACTCCATATATTTTAGCTTTATTAATTAACCATTCATGATTGAATACTTAATTATGTCAGAAGCTTCACAGCTTCCCTCCAAAAATAAATGCAACAATCCATAATGAGGAAAAAAAAATACCTTCCATGTTCCTAGTCCAATAATAGGCATCTTTTGGCCACTTGCAAGATGCACTATTTTCTCGTGAGAGACCATGACAAACCGTCACTAAAACTAATCTCTGATCCTATCTAGCCGCTTAACACTTGTATACTGTCAACGGATACACTACAAGATTTTATACACGATATATATATATATAATACATGTTATATATGATATATTTCGGTACTTAAAGAACTTTGACCAAGTAATCACATGAAATGGTATTTTATTTACTCATGCACACTCAAAATCTCACATCACAAGTAGATAGGAAACTTTCAAGGTTTTACTTTTTCCCAGTTTGTAATCAGTAGATAACTCAGTGTGATATAATTATTAGTAATAATTTAATTTTATTTTGTTTGTTTGTTTGTTTTTGGAATTTCGCACAAAGCTACTCGAGGGCTATCTGTGCTAGCCGTCCCTAATTTAGCAGTGTAAGACTAGAGGGAAGGCAGCTAGTCAGCACCACCCACCGCCAACTCTTGGGCTACTCTTTTACCAACGAATAGTGGGATTGACCGTCACATTATACACCCCCACGGCTGGGAGGGCGAGCATGTTTAGCGCGACGCGGGCGCGAACCCGCGACCCTCGGATTACGAGTCGCATGCCTTACGCGCTACAAATACATATATGTGATATTCGTATATAATTACTTTCAATAAGGTTATTAACATACAAGTAAATAGATAGCATATTTGTTTTTTTAAGTTTTAGCAGTTTGTAAATGGTCAATTAATTTAATGTTATATGTACGCACACACTCATACGACACTCCCTAGCGTTCGATTCCACTCGGTGGACTCAGCAGATAGCAAGATATGGCTCTGCTATAAGAAAACACACACACACACCACTAGTGACTCAGCGGAATGTTTTGAGACTTATAACGCTGGAAACTGGGTTTCGATACTATTATTGCGCGAGTACAGTAGTCACTGTGTAGCTTTGGGTTTAAATTTTAATAGAAAATATATTTGCATATAATTATTTTAAATGCTGAACATGCTCAGAAAACCAAGTAGAACAGTTATCATTGGCAAGCTCAGTCAAAAACAATTAATAAACGCAAAATAAGTTATTAGTTAAATACATCTTATATTAATCATGTTAATGTTTAATTGATAAGTTTATTATCTTTGTGACATTGTTCTTTTGTAGAATGCTGGCATACAATTTTAAAGTAGTTTGAAAAGTGGTATAATATATTTGTTCTATAAATTATTATTTCCAAATTGTCATGCTGGTTCACAGTGTAACATTATCTTGTTCTAGTCACTTCAACTCTTTGTTCTTTTCTTAAGTTTTCTGTTTGCAAGGATATTTCAGTTTATCTTGCGCCTGGGTTAAAGTACTTAATTAAAACTGGAACATTCACTATAACGTCGCGTGAACCTCGAAGCTGACTAATGTTGTCGATGAAAAGATGTCATGAGGTGACACTGTCTGCTGGACAGAGAAAGTGAGACGATATTTCAAATCCAAGTTTGGTTGTTGTTGTTTTGAATTAAGCACAAAGCTCTACAATAGGCTATCTGTGTTCTGACCACCACGGGTATTGAAACCCAGATTTTAGCGTTGTAAGTCCGCAGACATACCGCTGAGCCACTGAGGGGCTCCAAGTTTGGACTTGTTGTTGCATGGCCCTTCCAGTGTGCCCTATTATAACAACTAACCTGGAGCTGAAGGTTATCTGTATGTTATATCTTTGTATATGTTTTTAAGTGTTGTTTCGATAGAAAGGTCATTTCCAAGTTATCTTAAAAAATGGTGCAAAGTCTATTCCACGTAGTGGTAACATTTTTTTTTAATATGCTACAAACTCCTATCGCTTTTACACAGTTCGAGCCTAAAGATAATCAATAACATTTTTTTCTTGAACAGAAGTTTCTGTCACTAATATCCCTTCAACTAATGTACAGTTGGATTTACTTGTTCCATTTGATGAATAATTGGTCAATTAGTTGAATATACGCGCTTACCATCTCTGTTCGGAATACTTTACTTCGGCTGATATTCTGCTAACATGAAACTCAATGCTTTACCGATTCTCGTATTTATAGTGTATCCTTACTTTTCAATAATTTGCAAAATCTCCAAATCCTTAATATTCCCAAACATCCTAGTTATTCTAGGAATACTTTTATAAATTTAACTGATTTTAATGCCATGTGTCCTATAGCTAACATTTAAATTAAACAAAGTACAAGTTGATAAACATAGCTCCAATTCCTGACTGTGATAATGCTAGAGTCTTCTTTAATTAATTCACATATCATATTTGTAATTCCGTGCTCTCTCAGTCTAGATACGACTCTTTTCAGACTAAGATGGAAACTTCTCAAGTATGGTGGTTAAGGCGCCCTGACTGTAATTAGAGGTTGAAAGTTCGAATCTTCGTCCCATGCAAGCAGACTCGCCCTTACAGTCGTTATAAGTGAAGGTCAGTCCCATAATTCGTTTGTAACAGAGTATCCCAAGAGTTAGCGGTGAATGATGATGACTAGCTGCCTTCTCTCTAGTCTTACACTGCTAAATTAGGGACGGCTTCATGTAGCTTCATGCATGAAATTAAAAATCAAATACCATCTTCATTAGCAAACAGGCTATTCCGGCCACGTGCGAAATATCAACATGATATAAGTGTTTTGTCACAGTACGTTACCTCAAGTTCTTGACCAATACACGAGATATGTTGATTGGATTTTACATGGTAAATTATTTACTTAACTGGATCACTCAATCCAAGCATCACGCGTACTTTCACGTGAGGAAAATCCTTTTAAAATAGAGTACACTACATAAAAATAGGTAGCGATGTTTTCCATTAATAAGTTAGATTATGACTTAATCTTGCAACGTCTTCTGTTTTGAAATAATAGCAACTATCATTTACGTGGGCAGCTTGTTTGTTTGTTTGTTTTTTGGACTTTTGTACAAAGCTACTCGAGGGCTATTTGTGCCAGCCGTCCCTAATTTAGCAGTGTAAGACTAGAGGGAAGGCAGCTAGTTATCACCACCCACCGCCAACTCTTGGGCTGCTCTTTTACCAAGGAATAGTGGGATTGACCGTCACATAATAACGTTCCCTCGGCTGGGAGGGCGAGCATGTTTGGCGCGACTCTCAGATTACGAAGCGCACGCCTTAACGCGCTAGGCCATGCCGGGCAACGTGGGTAGCATATTTACCATGATAATAATGGCACTGATGTTTTTGGTAAATAATGAACGTTTTCTCAGTTTAAAACATGATTTTATAATGTAATATTATTAGGTTTTGCTACAAATAGATATTTGACATTTGAGCTTTCTGATAGAAACACTGACATAATACTCTTTTTTTTTCTTTAGTTGTTTTTACGTATTTGAGATAAATATTGTTTCATTATATTAAATTAACAGACACTTAAAATAGAATATATTACATTATGTTAAGGTAATTGTAGAGTTTATCAGTATGATGTTTTTCTTTCAGAAATGATATTGTGAGCAGTCAAAATGGAAAGAAATTATAAACAGATTTAAAATATACATACATTTTCATATAATTATAATAATTAAACATGCTAAAACGGCATTTTTATAATAATTTTATATCAATCCCAAAACACTTTTTGTACAATTGATAGCTTGCGAATGAACAGCAAAGCAGAAAAGGTAGGCCTGTTAATAATTGAGGGTTCCCGGATCTTGATATGGATGTGTATTTCTCAATGAATTGTGACAGTTAAGTTATGAAGAAACAAATAAGAAAATTATTAATTTTGTTTCGTTTGCTTTGGAATTTCGCACAAAGCTACTCGAGGGCTATCTGTTCTAGCCGTCCCTAATTTAGCAGTGTAAGACTAGAGGGAAGGCAGCTAGTTATCACTACCCACCGCAAACTCTTGGGCTACTCTTTTACCAACGAATAGTGGGATTGACCGTCACATAATAACGCCCCCTCGGCTGGGAGGGCGAGCATGTTTGGCGCGACTCTCAGATTACGAAGCGCATGCCTTAACGCGCTCGGCCATGCCAGGCCCAAATTATTAATAACATCAAATATTTAACGATTCACAAATAACAATACAAATAAACAGCACTCCACCTATACAATACATAACTGTACAAGGTGGATCGTAAGTCCCTATCCATCCTTATATCTTATGTATCAAATGTATCTGTTTGCTGTCCCTCATTCTCGCTGCATAATATTATGCGACGCCATGTTCTGTGAGACAATTTCAAGCGTAAATGAGCTTAAATCGATCATATTTCTCTCTCTCAAAAAAAGAAAAAATTATAATACGTGTGTAATTGAATATAATATGATAACATATGGATTGTTGTTTTGATGTTGTTTTGAATTAAGTACAAAGCTACACAATGGGCTATCTGTGCTCTGCCCACCACGGGTATCGAAACCCGGATTTTAGCGTGTAAGTCCGCAGACATACCGCTGAGCCACTGGGGGGCATAACATATGGATGGGAAGAGACTTACGGGCTACACTGTACAATAGCCAAGCAAGCATCTGCGCTTTGAAGCTTCTAACTGAAAATGTAAGACCAGAAAGAATGAATAAAAACATAATATATACTTCTGTTTGTCTGTCTGCTTCTTTTCCTCGTAAGTTAGATTGAGCAGAATGAAATCGTTTCATACAATAGCTCCATACTTCACCAACAAAGCAACTTCACTTACGAACGATTCTAATAATGGAAGAATCAACACTATTAACTATGTTTTAGACTTAATTTGAAACCAAGTCAAACTTGTGCGCTTATAGCGAACATAAACAATGCTATTCGAAAACAAAATGAAGGTAAATAAGAAATTAAGTTAACTTCTTTCATGTGAAGCAACGCCTAATAGGGTAAAATTATTTTACGAGTTCATTTATCCTAAGGTCCGGCATGGCCAGGTGAATTAAGGCGTTTGACTCGTAATCGGAGGGTCGTGGGTTCGAATCCCGTCTCACCAAACATGCTCGCCCTTTTAGCCGTGGGGACGTTATAATGTAACGGTAAATTCCACTATTCGTTGGTTAAAGAGTAGCCCAAGAGTTGGCGGTGGGTGGTGATAACTAGCTGCCTTCCCTCTAGTCTTACACTGTTAAATTAGGGACGGCTAGCGCACACAGCTCTTGAGTAGCTTTGCGTGAAATTAAAACAATCAAATAAACATTTATCTTATATATGTAAATAAATCCTCAAATTCATGACGTGAGTTGTTCGTGCTTGTTAGATCAGTTGGCCTGTGAGCATTTCATCGACAAGAGTAGTTCAGCTTAATATTTAAAAACAGCATCATTCCTATAATGATTTCTCTATTCTTAACCTTAATATAATTGGATATTAGCAATTCACTTGAACGCTACTGTGTGTGTAACCAGGAAATTATAAAAGACAAAATAATTTGAATATTTTACTTTTTAACTAAAGGATTGAAAAGCGTGTAGTACGTCCATGTACTACTTACCAAGCACTCAGGAAAACGTGGTAATATATTTCACTTCTGTTCATCCTGTTGATCTGCCAAAAATTTCATTTACTTTATCTATTTCAATGAGATACTACGTTAATACTAATTTTGATAACGAGTTTTTTCTAGTTTTCCTTTTCACGTGTCACTTGTTCAGTGGGTGGTGAGCTGAAACCTGGAGTTTGATTTCCATAAAGTGAACAAGTTTGGTTTATTTCGAATTTTGCACAAAGTTACTCGAGGGCTATCTGCGCTAGCCGTCCTTAATTTAACAGAGTAAGACTAGAGAGAAGGCAACTAGTCATCATCGACCACCAACAACACTTGGACTACTCTTTTACCAACGAATAGTGGGATTGATCGGAATATTATAATACTCCCACGGCTAAAAGGCCGAGCATGTTGGGTGCGACGGTGATTCGAACCCGAAATCCTCTGATTACGAATCGAGCGCCGTAACCTAGCCATGCCGGGCCCAAAGTGGACAGCATACAAATACCTCATTATGTAGTTTTGCGTACATGTTCTGCATGTAGTTATGACATTTCTTTAAACGAGATGTACAAAGGCCGTGACCATAAAGATAAGGATTATCGAATGTATTTTGTGGTCAAGTACACTAATATCCAGAAGTAGGTGTAAACCTAAATGCATATTCAACTAAAAGAAAAAGAAGTGAGCCATAGTGCTCTATCCTCACCAATAGTATTCATCAAACGAAAGCAAATAAGGGACTTGATCAGTTTTAGATGACCTAAGAGATCGTTAAATCTGTTCCTGCAAACACTTGGCAGAAATACACAAAGTATGTTACGTGGAGGATTGTGCTACCTTTAAACAGAAACGTAAAATAAGTGAACACAAATAAATACATAACACAAAATAATTATTTACAATAGTGAATATCTTGAACTAACTTAAATAGTTTTTACTTTTTCTTGCAACTTTTCTTGGCTGCTCGAGGAACAGAGGCATTTTGAAATAAAAGATTTAAGAATGGAAAAGATAGCAAGTTATATAAGTACCTCACTTTTGTAATCTGGTTCGAACTACAGTACAATATCTCACACTCCTTATATTTAGTAAATTAAGGATTGTTTTAAATAAATATATTCAAGGGGATAAATACATAATTCATGGCAACTTCTATTGTTTTCGTAATTGCCTCTTGATATTGGTTTGGTTGTGAATTTCATAAGCTACGCGAGGAGTATCTGCGCTAGCCGTCTCTAATTTAGTGGTGTAAAACTAGAGGGAAGGCAGTTAGTCATCACCACCTACCGCCAACTCTTGGGCTACTCTTTTATCAACGAATCATGAGATTGACTGACCCATTATAACGCTCCCACGGCTGAAAGAGAGAGCATGATTGGCGTGACGGAGGTTCAAACCCGACTCCTTGCAACAAAAAAAGGTCAAGATATAGCAGTTCTAATAAAGAAATATTTCCACGTTTGCATTGATTTGTATGGATGAGCTCTATATCATGTAACATTCAACTAAGGGAGATTAATGTCGTATTATTGCAATTAGTGAATTAAGTAACTGCATGAAAATTTGGAAAAAAAACACCTGAATATGTCTTTCTCAAGATATATAATAAAATAGTTAAGTAATAGTTAAATCAGTAATTATTTCAACTGTAACAGCTTTCCAAACAGAAGCTTGTAACACCCTGAACCTATGTCTTTTGTATTTGGCTTATCTCATCGGGTGACACATATGCTTGTGAAAACAGTGACAGTTTGAAGTTCTCTCTCTTTCATATGTTACTTGGAATAGTCACTGACATAAGTAATCTGACGATTGTATGACGAATGTCTTGTCATGACGTAAGATATAATGCTCCACACTCGTTATGAAAGGGAGACATTAATCACTATTTCAGTTATTACACTAAACAAGATATAAGACACAGTGAAACATATATATAACATATACTGCCGGCCAAAATTTTAAAGGCAATGAACATAAAGAAAATATATGCATTTTGCGTTGTTAGACTCAATCAACTATTTGAGTAGAGCTTCGAAAGATGAAAATAAGAAAAGGGAAAATAATAATAAAAACTTTTTTAGCATTTAATAGGGATAATGTGAAAACTATGAAATAAGCCTAAATACTAGCTAGTCAAAAGTTTAAGACTATACCAAAAAGAAGTCCTAAACAGGGTATAAAATGCCCAACGAGAGGTCTCAGTGGTGAGTTGCATGACCGTCATTGCAAATAACTTCAAACATTCGCTTTGGCATGGTGGATATAAGCGTTTACAGAAGGCTGGATGGAATGTTATTCCAAGTGGTGAAGATGACTTCACGAAGATCATGCACTCTTTGGAATTGACGTCCATTTCTAAAGACATCCCTTGCCATTCACCCCCAAACGTTTTCAATGGGGTTCAGTTCGGGCGAACACGCTGGATGGTCGAAAAGAATCCCGTTATTCGCCATGAAACAGTCCTTTGTTCTGCGGGCATTGTGGATTGCAGCATTGTCCTGCTGAAAGATCCAGTTATTTTCACACAAGTGAGGGCCTTTAGTCAATAAGGATGCTCTCTCCAACATATCAATGTAGCCAGCTGCTGTTTGATGCCCCTGTATAACCTGAAGCTCCATTGTTCCGTGAAAGGAGAAAACACCCCAGATTATGATGGAACATCCTCCACTGTGTCATGTAGAAAATGTGTCTGGTGGGATATCCTTATTGTGCCAGTAACGTTGGAAGCCAGTTGAACCATTGAAGTTAATTTTTTCTCATCAGAGAACAAAACCTTCATACACTTTTTTACGTTCTTTATTTGGTGCGTCTCAGCAAAGTTTAACTGAACTGTTTCGTGGTGTGGAAGGAGGCGTGGCCTTTGAAGACGTTTACGGTTTTTAAAGCCTTTCTCTCGTAGATACCATCTTATTGTTCTTGGGCTGCATTCTGCGTCCGTAAGGGCCTTAATCTGGTTCGACGATCGACTGGCGTCTTGCCGAATAACTCGTCGAATCCTCCTGCTCAACGCTGGCAAAATTATCTTGGGCCGACCACCTGAAATTCTCGTTCCGTATCCCTCATGGTCTTTTAAGAAGTTTGCTACAGTACTTTTACTATGCCCAATCTCACCAGCGATGGCGCATTCAGAAAGACTTTGCTCGACAATTCTGCCACGTTCAAACTCTGTCAACTTTTTAGTCTTTGCCATGTTTTTACTGAATGTAACATATGAGATTTCAGTGAGAGATGTTGACAACGCTAATGCTTGAACACAAATGACTAAATTTCGTTACGTGTTTACCGATTCGTTTCAATATGGTCTTAAACTTTTGACCAGCTAGTATTTAGGCTAATTCATAGTGTTCACATTTTCCCTACTGAATGCTAAAAAAAAATTAATTTTTATTTTCCCTTTTCTTATTTTCATTTTTCGAAGCTCTACTCAAACAAGTGGTTGAGTCTAACAACGCAAAGTGCATATTTTTTCTTTATGTTCATTGGCCTTAAGATTTTGGCTAGCAGTGTGTCTTTCCCTAGACGTCGCAGATACTTTCCAATAAACAGAATGAGTAAACGTGCTTTTTTTTAAATTGTAACTATCCATTGGTTTAAAGGCATTTCTGACAGTTGAAGACACTATTCAACTGAGTTTTTGATATCTGCGGTTGGCATACCACAAAAAGCTGACTGTGTGGTTTTGCGCTTAGAAAAAAACAAATAAAACGTACTTTACAAACAACAACAAACGGAACAGATTTGTTGTGTTTTTAACAAATATGATACAATCATGGGTATGTTGGTCCTGCAAAAGATTTTTTAGTATTTATATTCATCTTTATGTAATTTAATGCTAACGTCAGTGCTTTTGAATAAAAGCAATGTGTTATCAGCACAGTTTCATCACAACAAGTGATGACTAAAGTCAGAGACAAACTGCGCATGTTACAAAATAAAGAATCTTGGTGAATAGTACTCTTCTTCAGAATTGACATAATTGACAAATTTGCAGGAAATACAAAAAAATCATTGATTTAACTTGCTGAGAGTTATTTAGCAAAACGCCCTCTGGTCAAATTGAGAAAAGTTTTTTTTTTTAAATGCTTTTAAAAAAAGATAATCGATTTTCTCTCGTAAATAGCTGGTGTATTTCTCTTTAGATATTTACGTAGTAGCAGCTGGCTGGTTACGGTACTCAATTCGCAGTTTGAAGATCGTGGAATTCAATTCTATCACCCAGAATGCTCATCCTTTCATCCATGGGTGCGTTATAACGTTACGATAAAGCTCACTATTCATTGGTAAAGAGTACCCCAAGAGTGGGCGATGAGTGATGTTGACTAACAGCCTTTCTTTTAGTGTACTGTTTTAAAATTAGGGACAGTTAGCACATATTACTAGTTGAGTGCCTTAACCACCTGGCCAGATTCACTTATGAGTACTCGATAGGATAATACATCTTATAGATAAAGGTATTAAACTGTATAAAGAAACCTATAATAACTCGTTATAATAGCTTATCGCGAGTTATTAATGAAATATCACACAATTCATTACAAAAAGTTAAAAGTTTAATTTGATAAAAACGACCGTTAAAACGAATTTATAATGTTATTTAGTGATTGAAAGAAATAATTGCTTTTACTTTCATACCTGGAGAAAGCTACTTGAGTTGATATAGAAATCACTTTGAAATTAAAGTACCAATGTGATAGAAAGAAATCCGTTTGCATTTATATCTGTACACCTGAGAGTCAATTTTTTGAAACAACCAATAAAATATTTGATGCCATGACAGCCGCATTTGACAAATTATACTGTTTATGACAAAGCAAAATTATTCTTTTTATTCTTACGATCTGCTAGTTCACAGTTTTAGCTTTATGTTTCTACTAGTCTTGAACGTGTATACAGATGTTAAACTGGGACATTCTTCAGAATGTTTAAAAATGCTTTAAAACATTATGAGAAACATAGAAGCTTTCTTTTATGTTTTTACCCTGTCCGAAGTATGGCTGATGGTCATACTTCGTAAGACATGAGTGACCAAACAACGAGTAGTTCGAAGTTTCGCTTCAAACAGGACATGAAATATTTTCAGATCGACTGTCTGATGTTGGGAAACCTGGCAGCTGGCAAACACAGATGTCTCCAATCTATTTCCAGTGGCATGCGACATCATCATCCGAGCTGGTTATGGTAGTTATATAGAAAACAGAAAAAAATCACAACCAAACATTATCACAACTATAGACTACAGATGCAGTAAAAAATAAGTTCTTCCTTAAGGGCGCATACTGAAAATTAGAACTCCACCATCAGAACGATATGAAGACAGTGAAAATTACTAAATACTGCATAACCCGTGACAATTACTGAATACTGTGCAACTCGTGACAATTACTGAGTATTGTATAATTACATTGACAATTATTGAATATCGTGTTCAGCAACAAATACTGAATATTGTATAACTACAGCGATAATTATTGAGTGTTGTACAACTAGTGACAACCACTGAATATTGTATGAACTATTATTATTTTTCTCTCTATAATACAGTCAACTTTTATTTCACTGTATTTTATGTAATAACTTTATTATCAGTTTCATTCAACTAATTAATAATTCTCACAAGATTCAGTTGGTTCAAATAATCAAAAATATTAATTGTTGGAAATGCTAATTTTGATTAGTTGATTATTCTTTGAATCATGGTGTTAATTTATCAAGCTGAACAACCTTAAATAAATTCATAAAAATAATAGAGAAGTAATGACAATATTTTGAATACAGAGATTGTTATATCGTTTAAAAACAGCAATAATCAGAAACACCACTTCAATCAGTTGATTATTTTCTGAAATTTATCGATTTCAATTAATCAGTTATTTGACAATACAAATCAACACAAAGGGTGCTCTTGGGTAATCATTTAAATTGATTAATCAAGTTAATTTTAATTTATTCTGAGACTATGTATTACAACAGAGTGATAGGATATGATTTTTCTGAGTTGATTTTCAACTCACCACATAACAACCTTAGGACTGTGAGTGATATTACAGTATTGTGGCTAATGTATTATTCAATGTTTAATGATTATTAAAGGCTATCAGAACATTTGTTTGATTATTAGCCTTGATAAAATTCAACACTTGATAAGAACTGACATGGGAGAATTAACGAAGTTAGATGTTTTCATCTTGTGTGCTGAAACAAGCAGTGCATGTAATTTTTATGAGATTACCCATTCATTCAATTACACATAGTTAAAAACACAATCAGCTACAGAATATCGATTTCATGAGAACATTTGCATTTCTCTTGTTTATTTCCAAAGAAAGAACATTTTACACATGGATTATTTATAATGTTTTCAGAATTACACACACAAAAAAAGGAAACGGGGAAGTAAATAATTTACAGTTCAATTTTGACCTAGTGATACTGTACATAAAACATGTAATAAAATATCCAGAATATGTAGATTCCTCTAATGACCCTTCTGTTTCTGAGCTATCATTTCTCTGAGGTTATCTTCACTTTCTTTTAAGCTCTTCTCTAAGTAAACCTTGTTACTCTGTCGAAATACAATTTTCAGCAAAAAAATTAAAGTTGAAAAAACATTTCATTAATAAAAGTTTTCTGATAATTTCATTTGATAAGTAAAAAAACAAAGGTTTAAAATCATAGCAATAACAGATAATTTCCAAATTGTTGTGTCATGTTAAGACATATTCATCAGAAACACTGATATATATCACACTTTTAGGCTCTACAAACTGTATTACCAACCATTATATTTTTAATGTTACAGTTTTTATATTCTAAAAAAGGTTACTCACTCAACTACTTTACAAAAAATAAGGGGGGGCACGTGTCCCCAGTGTATTTAAGAGTTAGTGAAGTGGTACTATGTATGTCTCATAAGAGTATATCATAACCTGTAAAGATATTATTATTCTTGACTACAGATATTTTTTATCGCATCTGTTTTTGTTAGTTCAAAGCTATATTTCAAACAAATGAAAACGTGAAGTTGATTTGGAATTTGGTGTTGAAATTTTTTCCAAATAATGTTTATGGTGGAAAGTTGAGGTTATAGAAGTTTGTAAGAAGTGTAGGTTTTCCTTGGTATAGTGTGGCAGGAAACAAAGGAAGGAAGATGAAGAAGAGCTATATTTGAGGTTCGAGCCCCATGGTTTATATTTGTTCAGTTTGGTGGAAAGATTTTCTTAAATATGCTCTTCTTTCCTGACACAGACTGATAATTAACCATATTTTTGTTTGTAATAATGATGACATAGGTTCAGTTTGTGTCCTTCCCACAGAGATACTTTGGAACTTCCAAATAAACCCAAACTACTGTGAATTTGATGAATTCTATCTGATTGGTTATATCTCCGAATGATTTAACATACAAGAAGCAGAAATGAGAAATCCTTATGATAAATTAAAAACAATTTTACTTGACTAAAGTTATTTCTTATTACATTTCTTTTTGCCAGCCAGTGCAAGAGTTAATAAAACATTATGTTAAACTAACACTTAAAACCTATCCTTGGTCTACAACAGGTTCCTAACGAGGAAATGTTTCATTAAACACCAGTTTGCCAACTGTGTTTCGTCTATTGCCTAAAGTACTGTATATATAGAATTTTATTTGTCCTAAATCCAACAGCTTCTGTGTGAAACAGAAAACTTTTAAAAACCATTACAATAATGTGAATGTTTGAAGAGTGTAACAAAATAAAATCAAGTAATCTACAGACTAACATGTTATTTTGAGACCCTAATGAAGAAAGGTAACAAGCACTCACCTTTTAAGTTTTTTCCTTAAATTGCATTTTTTGAACCAATGTGCTTTCCTAACACTAGGAAAGACTCTTTAATAAATTAACACCCTTTTTTATCTTTATTTTAAGCCCAAAACACATAGGTATAAGTTTTAATATTTTAAAAGAATTTACAAGAATAGATTTGAAATAGCCAAGTTTATTATTTCAGCTTAACAAAAACAACTGGAAATGTTAAGTAAATTCCCCACTTTGAGCTTTACTCTCATTATCGACAGGCTTTCTTTGATGTTAACCACACACAACCTAATAAAGTTATCTTTTGTTCCCAAAAACCCAGATGGAATATAACAATGATGAGAAAATACTATTTTATATTGGTAAAGAAATGCACAAAAAAGTTGTGAAATATTAATACTTTTTGTTCAGCTATTGAAACTGAACCAGTTAGTTAAGTATGAAAATCTAGCAAGAGATTTAAAATCACATTGTGTTATTTGAGTAACACGTTTTTCACATACAAAAGCACTCCGTATACTGTTATAGAACCCCCCTCTGATACGATGGTTTATTGGAAAGATATCACAAGACTTGTCTAATTAATAATCTCCTTATTTCATTTTCTCCTAAAGGAGAAGCATTCCTAAAAATTTTATTAAATTATGAAATACCTATGAAAAGCATAAACCAACCAAGTTATAGTGTTTGATGTGTATAAATTACCTCTAACAATAGTCTTAAGTTTATACTCTGAATATTTAAGGTTTTCATATCTACAAGATTTGCTGAAAGCTGTCTTTAAACCACAATTCCACACTAAAGATTCTTTGAAGGTGAAACAATCAATTCCAATAGCACACATCAGTAAACTTGTTCCACAATGTGTCACCTAGCAGTTTGAATCAAAGAACATATCAAACCAAACAACAGGTGTCACCACATCATCATATTCCCCAACAACACGCATTAGACAAAGACCTCAGCATTTTCAGCTGAGCAAAGAAAGAATGAAATAAATATTGTGATTAAAGGAGACTAAGTAATTGTACACAATTTATAAAATGAGCCCATATTAAAAAAGTAATGTTGACTATAATTCAAGTATTACATCACATATCTCTTCACAAAATGAGACAAACATTTAGTGAAAAGTAAGAGGCTGTTGGACACAAAACATGCCAGAAAAAAGTATTTGTATTCAAGATATGTCTGTAAAGTGACAACATAGTTTAACTTAAGCTATTCCAAGTCAAAATGCAATGTGATGCCTGTGTGAAGAAAAACACTTTTGTTCATTACATACTTTGTACATTGCATTTACTTAACCTCTTGAACCTCTGAAAAGCATGTGTTCAGTTTTTTTCAGCATTCCCATATACTGTACATGGTATATATTCTCTTCTACAAATAATTGTTACCAAATCAACGATGTAGATTAAAACAACTAGTTGATGACTCTGACATTACATTTTCTACACTCTAATATTAAGACATTGTAATGCTAACATTTGAGGTTTGTAGTCAATTGTGGGGACAGTGCAGGAACTCTATAATGTGTAGCTTTACACCTTGTAACCACCCACCTGTCTATTCTCTAACAACAACAACAAGCTCACCACTTTCCTGTGTATTGTAACATAATTAATTGTCATACTCATTATTTAAGACAAGTCCATGACTTGAAACCATACGTGCTTACAAAATAGGGGTTAAGCGAAGAGATTTCCTGTAGAACAATTTAGTTGTTTCTATAAATTTGCCCCACTTTTGTTTGCCTTCCTAGATGAGCTACCAAGGTTCTTCCAATTATGGTGTTAATACATAATGCTGAATACGACATTCTAGTTTTTGATATAAAAATTACCTCTAAGTTCTTAATCTTTTCATCTGATGTCTTGATTTTTTCTTCAATATCTTTCTTGATATCTTGGGGAGTAGTTAGTAGAAACCTTAATAGAAAATAAAAGATTACATCATTGGTAGTACTGTAAATAAATATACAATGACTAGAAAACACAGGGATTATAAAAGTTCTCACAAAAAATTAAATATGCCAAAGCCTTTGAATCACTGAAAGATATTTCAAAGAGAGGAAACAGGAGTATAAAAATTGGAACAGACCAGTTAAAATCACTGATGTTAAGGGTTCCCAAAGTAACTATTGTGCTGCTATCACGGGTTATCTGGCAGTTGTAAGTGACCTCAGTGGAGGTCATATACTTTTAATTTACTTTTTATATTATTTCTTCACTTGTTTCCACCCAGTTGTAATATCTAGTTAATTATTTTACTGTTTTTAAGTTTTATTTCTCTAATTTTCCTTGTAGGTTTAAAATTAACTGTCTATCTTTAACACATGTTAGCTTACTGTGTGCATTTAGAACTAATCTCATGTCAGTTAAACTTTGTGAGAAAAAAATAATTATGGTTGAAACAATTATCAGATAAAGAACCTAACTGAAGAATGGTTTAAGCTGGTCACCACAGGATTCAGTTTTCTGGTGTATTGATTCAAGATATTAAAAAGTTACTCCTAGTCAGTTTCTTATACAGTAGTTTTTCTCAACCTTTCTGACATGAGAGATCAGCTCACTGCCTCCCTAAACTGTCAGGATATAATAAAAACCTTGACAATTTATAGATAAATATTTTGTCAGTTTTTGTGAAATTCTATGGATCTGAAACATGTTTATAACAAGTAGTGGTTGAAATGCACTATTCTAATATTGGTCTGTGAACCAGTGGTTGAAACACACTGTTCAAAATTACTTTAAAGACTACTATAGTTCTGTCACAAAGTAAATTTGTTCTGATCAACCCTTGTTAATAATCATGCTAACAATACAAATAAATTTGTCAAGTTTTAGTACGAACTAGTTTTATAAAGATTTCTTTTAAAATTTGCTTAATTTTCTTTTCTGTATTGTTTGATTTAAAAATTAGCTACCTTTTCCTAATATCTCCATTATCAAGGAGAATAATTACAGTCACATCTGTCTTATTCTATCATAACTGAAATATTCAACCTCACGTGCTGTCAGGATGCCACGCCATTACAATTTAAGGCATAACTGATGATGAGAGGTCACTATAGTTGCTATAACTTTTAAACTAGTACAAATACATTCATAAAATTTTGCAGATTACCATTAAACATTGTAAGGCTTTCATATGCACAATATCAAATTTAAAAATTAAGTCTTACAGTCTTAAGCAATGTTTTTCTCATGCCTTTTTTCTTTTGAATGTTGCCTGTCCCACATCCAAAATAATTTTCATTTTAAGATTAAAAATAATTTAATGCATCAGAAAATTAAGTTTCACAGGTGAAATTATAACATCCAGATAGTTATCAGACATTTCTTGAGAAGAAACTATGTTTTATCTGATATTTCCATTAATAAATCTATACTAGATTTGGTTGATTTGATCAATCTTGTAACCACCATAAATAATTTGGAAATAATTATAAATTATGTTTTATTTTGTTTCAGAATGATTAAACAGTTATAACACGAAAACACAAATGTCTAGGCTAAATAGCTTAAAACTCATAACATTGTACATTTATATATATTTATTATTTTTATTACATTGACATTCCAGTCATGTCTGGCAAACATCATAAAAGTTACAACGATGCAGTATATATGCACTCATGTTATTGTATCCAATAATCTGATCTTTAGTTTTCATAAACTGGCCTTTCCTGGCAATGAACCAGTATTTGGTAAAATACAATTACATTTCAGTTATAATACATTCTAATTGTATATATATATATATTATTACTATTTACCAATAAGTTATTAAACGTTTCTTAAAACATAGAACAATAAATAAAGTAGTAAAACAATTTTCTTCTAGTTACAACCTTTGCACTCTGGTGTTTGTTGTTGGTTGCTAAGCCTAATAAAATTTATATATATATATAAAACCAGAAAATCATAAATTACTATTACGACACTACAGTTACTAAACCTGATAAATATCAGTGGAAGTAAAAGCTGCATTTGGGTCTTAAAAAAAAATGAAATTTCACACAGACTTTCCTTACCAGCTTGAAGTTTTGTAATATAAAGAACAAAATGATTGGTTATTCATGTTAAAGACAGAAGTGTGTGCATGTATATATATATATAAGGGAGTGTTTTCAAAAGTGAAAAAAGGTGAGAGGGGCCTAGTTGTTTGATTCAGCACACAAGTGATATATCAGCAAACAGAAAAGATAAGAGGCTCTTATTTTATATTCTAGCATGTTAGTACCAGTAGTTTGAGTTCATAATTTATACAAAACTACTGACTTTGTATTTCGACTTACAAACATATGTAATTCAAACCAGAGTGGTATTCAATATACCATGTGACAGACAAAAATCAATATTAAAGTGTTTGAATTAAGAAACTAAGTAATGCATAAAAATGTATCTCAAGACAGCTGGTATGGGTATTAAAACTTTAATTATTGTTTCAACCTTCTAAGGTCATCTTTAGATTAACAGAGAGAGTTTGCAAGTTATGGTTGCTAGACACGTCTTATGGATGACAGTATAAATGGGTACGGGATTGTAGGGGGCATTGCAGTTGGATGTTAGGTCATTAATCAGTATAGGCATAAAGATGTTCCTTTATATTGGTTTTAATTGCCGTATAAGTAGAGCTTCTTTGATTTTGCATTTGTTTATATTTGTTTCCCTGCTAGGTATCTCAGTGTTTTCTATGGTTATGTTTTTCTGATTTGCAGTGTTCAAAAATGTGTGAAGTTGTTTTTATGTTCTTTGAATTTAGTTTTCATTTTTCTGCTTGTTTCTCCAATATAGAAATCATGGTAGTTGTTGCATTGTATTTTATAAGTTATGTTGGTGTTGTGTGTGTCAGTGTAATTTTTACATAGTATGGACTTTAGTTTTGTACTTGGTTTTTGAATAAATTTGGTGTTGAATGGAATGTTGTGTTCTAAGTTTTTTCCAAATGTTGGTTATTTTTTTGCTGATGTCGGAAGCATGTGGTATGCAGCAGCATATGGTTTTATAGTTTGTTGTATTTTGGGATTTGTTGTTGTTGATCTAGATGTGTGCATATAATTTTTTCAACAGTTTTCGAAGAAAATTTATTGATGTTGATGAAGTGTTGTTTTATTTTGTTGATTTCATTGTTAATTTTATCAGATGAACATAGTTTTGTTGCTGTGTTTATTTGGTTTCATAATTTGTGGAATTTTTGTTTTGTTTCATGTGGTGAGTTCCAGGGAATACATAATCCAGTATGGGTGATTTTTCCATAGACTTCTGTTTTGAACTGAGTATCAGTTCTCGTGATCTTGAGGTTAAGAAATGTTATTTGATTAGTTATTTTATGTTCCCAGGTGAACTTAATATTGGGGTGTATTGAGTTAACATGGTTAACTACACAATACTAAAACTTTTGAATGCAAGTCAACATACATAACAACCTGGTCTTATATTCTTTCTATTCCTTGATATATTCCAGTATCATTTCATCCAGAGTTTGGAGAAAGCTTGCGTTCTTGTATCCTTGAGTACAAAATTGGGAAAAAACTTACATTCTAGTATCTTTTGGTACAGAGTTTGGAGATAACTTGTGTTCTTGTATCCTTTAGTACAGAGTTTGAAGAAAACTTGTGTTCTAGTACTTTTAAGTACAGAATTTGGAGAAAACTTACATTCTAGTATTTTTTATAGTACAGAATTTCCAAGGAGAAAACTTACATTCTTGTATCCTTTAGTATAGAATTTGGAAAAAACTTGCATTCTAGTGTCTTTCAGTACAGAGTTTGGAGAAAACTTACATTCTAGTATCTTTTAGTACAGAGTTTGGAGAAACTTACGTTCTTCCTAAGCCTTGATACATCCTGGTATCTGCTGGTAAACTTAATATTTCACTATCTGTTAGTTTAGCATGTTGAATAGTTTTCTTCAAACTCTCAATTTGAATATCTGACATTTTCAGTTTCTGTGTAGTCTCAACCATTTTTGTTTGTAGCTCCTGGAAAGCCTAATACAGAATAAATATTCAAAGAAATGTATCAAAATTTTAAAACAAACTTTGTGTTATTTACCACATTAATTAATATTTCTCAGTAAAAATAACTTATTATTCCAATCTTAATGAGACCTACACACATTAATTTTCAGTTTGTAAGATCCATTTTTTATTTCTTCTTTTCAGACAGCAAGATTGAGAAACTACAAAGTTTATTATATCAGTGCATTGTACAATCCCTCTTGTGAAAGCCACAATATCCCTTACTATTACTAATTGTAGAGTATGCTTACCTTTATTTTTTAATGATTAAAGCTATCCAGTTGATACTGATGTCAATGTATTATGAAAATCAATTAAAGTTGAAGTTATTGAGATGTAAATAGACTTGTAGTAAATAAAAAATAAAAAATGGTCCATCTTGATACCAGTATGTAAATGTTATTTTAACATGATGCTCGCAGAAAACAAGTAACCTCTTTGTTGATCCCAGTAGTCCTGTCTTCTAAGTCAAACCAAAGCTATTAAATGAATAAATTTTAAAAAAAGACAGCCTTTATCATTCTTATATCTATCAAGTTTCTTTTAAACTCACTCAAATTTACTGTCTCCACAAAATATGAAGGCAACTCATTCCACCCTATTTGAAAATAAAATTAACTTACCAGATGATGGCTTCCACCTTGCCTACATCTGTATTTGTTTCCCCTATTTTTAAAGTTCTTGCTATTAAATATGAAAAATTTTGATGCATCAACATTATTAATCCTCAACACTTCCATAAGATTTTCTTTTTTTTTCAAGAGAAAACAATTTTAAGGATTTTAATCTCCCCTCATATGAAAATCCCTCTATCCCAGATAACATTTTAGTAACCCTTATATAAACCTTTTCCAACAAGTTAATGTCTTTCCTAAGGCAAGGAGCCCAAGACTGAACACAATATTCCAAATGTTGCATAATCAGTCAAAATACAATAAAATTATACCCTCTTCAGACTTGTATTAAATATTTTTGTAGATACAAACCTAAAACTGGATTTGTCCTACCACTAGCAAAAGCACACTGCTTGTTACCATGAATTCTGGTAATTGGTTTCTTTGGTAGCATATATATATGTAAACACTACCATCAATTTATTTGGTTTAAAACCTCTTTAGTTTGTATTTGTTTAGTGTATAAAGTATATTTCAGATGTACATTTTACTGTGCGAAGTAACTTCTTTGACAAACACCTAATATGTAGAACAGTCAAACTTTATATGGTTATCTATTTTCATACTTAAAATTCTGCGGCATTGTACTGTTAAACGGTTTGACGATTCTCTATTGCAAGCTTTTTAAGTGTCGTTTGCTCTTCATTCCATAATCATTAATATAACTGTGTTTTATAGAAATAACGTAGTAATCGGATTTTGTATTTAGTATATCTATTTATTTTAAAAGGTAACGATCTTAAGTTTATAAGAATACACATTAGAAGATATGTTTGCATTATAAAAGAGAAATGAAGTATTAATTCATGAACAATTATCACAGCATTGAAAGAATACAAGATGCTAGTATTGCATCCCACCACCTGGATCGGCCACTATCACACTCTACAGCTTGAATACATGAACCAAGATCGGCCACTATCACACCCCACAGCTTGAATACATGAACCAAGATCGGCCACTATCACACTCTACAGCTTGAATACATGAACCAAGATCGGCCACTATCACACCCCACAGCTTAAATACATTAACCAAGATCGGCCACTATCACACTCTACAGCTTGAATACATGAACCAAGATCGGCCACTATCATACTCCACAGCTTGGATACATTAACCAAGATCGGCCACTATCACACTCTACAGCTTGAATACATGAACCAAGATCGGCCACTATCACATCCCACAGCTTGAATACATGAACCAAGATCGGCCACTATCACACTCTACAGCTTGAATACATGAACCAAGATCGGCCACTATCACACTCTACAGCTTGAATACATGAACCAAGATCGGCCACTATCACACTCTACAGCTTGAATACATGAACCAAGATCGGCCACTATCACACTCTACAGCTTGAATACATGAACCAAGATCTCTTTCTTTCATGACACTGTTAAGGTTATTCCCATCCAAATTATACTTATAATTTAAATTATGGTAACCCACATGCATTATCTTATATTTACAAGAATTATAAACTATCTGCCATTTATTTCCCCAATTCAATAGATGATCTAAATCCTTTTAAATCAGCAGCAGCATCTTTACAGCTAGCAACACTCAAGGACTTAATACTATCAGCAATTTATTGACTATTTCTTCATTTGTCATTCATGTAAATCAAAAAGAGCAAAAGGCATAAGATTGAGGACTGAGGTACCCCATTTGTGACATTAATTCAGTTTAACAGGTCCTTCGACTGAGCCTTCAGGTATCCCACATGTGACATTAATTCAGTTTGAATGGTCCTGAGACTGAACCCTCAGGTACCCTACTTGTGACATTAATTCAGTTTGACTGGTCCTAAGACTGAGACCTCAGGTATCCCACTTGTGACATTAGTCTAGTTGGAGTTGAGTCTTATTTGTAAGAATTCTGCTTTCTTTCAATCACTTTTCTGTCCAATCTGCTAACTTATTCCCTCCATACCTATGATTTTTTACAAATCTTTTATGTGTCACTTTGTCAAATACTTTCTAAAAATCCAGATACACCAAATGTACACCCTTACCCTCATCTATATAAATAGTAACTCTTTCAAAGAATGTTAAAAGATTTTTTACACAAGATTTTCCCTTAACAAAACCATTTTGACTATCCAATAAAACTCTAAACTTTATAAATTACTTTAAAAAGCATCTTTTATAACTTTCCAAAACTGATGACTCTAGAATTACTGGTACAATTTTTGTTAACTTTCCTTGAAAAGGAATCCGAATCCAAGAATTATGTCATAAATTTATGATTCAAAGTGCTTCTTTTATTTAAATATCACTATTCTGACACAAAATTCAAAATATCGTGCTTTACGCTTCCTGAACACAGTTTTATGTCGTTATAAGTTATATACAAAACCTAACTTACCTTTTTTAACTCTAAATCTACTGGAATAGACGCCATTTTTACCTTAGAATTTTACCACACCTTGTACTGCGACCTCTAGTTTTTAACAAAATTAATTTTAAAATAGCTCTTCAACTGTGTGTTGTTGATTTTGTTGTTTTGAATTAAGCACAAAGCTACACAATGGGCTATCTGTGCTCTGCCCACCACGGGTATCGAAACCAGGATTTTAGCGTGTAAGTCCGCAGACATACCGCTGAGCCACTGGGGGGCACAACTGTGTGCCAAAATTCAGATTGTTTGTTGTTTTTGAATTTCGCACAAAGCAACTCGAGGGCTATCTGCGCTAGACGTCCCTAATTTAGCAGTGTAAGACTAGAGGAAAGGCAGCTAGACATCACCACCCACCGCCAACTCTCCCACTACTCTTTTACCAATGATTATTGGGATTGACTGTAAATACAACGCCCCCACGGGCGAGCATATGTGGCGCGACTGAGAGCGAATCCGCGACCCTCGGATTACGAGTCGCACGCCTTAGCGTGTTGGCCATGCTGGGCCCGCCAAAATACAAAATATCAGCCTGAAAATAAATCTAAAGCCAGGGCTTTATTTGTATCGTTTTTAAGTTAATGAAGCAATAAAATATTAAATACAACAAGAAGTTGTTTGGTTTGTTTGACAGATTGTTTAGGCAGAGTATTCATGGTGAAACTTTGTAGAATGGACGGCATCTTGAAGAGGAAAGGCGGAAGACTTTCAAAACGTCATCCTCGACACTTGAGTTTTTACAACAGACAGTTGCCGTCATTTCTACAAAGTTTTATCACAGTTTGTTTTGGTTTGTCATTGTTTTAGCACAAAACAACTCAATGAGCTCCCGAAATCCGGCTTTTAATGCTGTGAATCTTCAGACTTCCAGTTGAATCACAAGGAGTTAAAACTTATTTAGTTTCATCTTTATTTTCTTCTCATACTTTCAAATCACTCAGTTTTTTAAACTATTGAATGTTCTCTTTAACACGATGACTGGATTTTTAGAGAGTAATTGAGCTAGCTTAATACAAAAAAACTGAAAGAAACAAACACACTGAATTTTCGATATTTTTATTTAACCTTTTGTTTTTTTTCTGTTTTAAGTTAATTGGTTTAGTTACCCAATAATTATGAACCTAACTGACAACTTACAAAGATGTATCATACTATAACGATTTAGAACCCTCATCACATCTGGTCATGATCTGTCTGACGAGGGCCCGGCATGGCCAAGGGCGTAAGGCGTGCGACTCGTAATCTGAGGGTCGCGGGTTCGCACCCGCGTCGCGCCAAAACATGCTCTCCCTCCTAGCCGTGGGGGCGTTATAATGTGACGTTCAATCCCACTTTTCGTTGGTAAAAGAGTAGCCCAAGAGTTGGTGGTGGGTGGTGATGAATAGCTGCCTTTCCTCTAGTCTTACGCTGCTAAATCAGGGACGGCTAGCACAGATAGCCCTTGAGTCGCTTTGTGCAAAATTTAAAACAAATCTGTCTGACGACTGTACATCTTGACAATAGCATTGCAGTGTTGTTTTCATTGGAAAAAGCTCCATCGTAAAGCTGTTATGTTAAAAGTACACCACTACTTTCTTATGACTTTCTATGATTAATTTAGTGGTAAGAATACGATTTCCCAGTGTCCGTTTCAATAGTTTTTTTACACAGAAATGTAATTACACTGTGTCTTGTGAAATGTCTGGTACGTATTTATGTAGAATGGTATTAATACTGTCTCTAACATCTAGCTGCTTGAGGTATGCAACATGAAAACAATGTGTCAAAAACTAGTTATTTACATGTGACTTGTGTCTTTTCTCTAGAAGGATATCGTTTTAAGAGTATATCAAGTTCTGTTGCCTGTGACAAGTGGACGGCTTTTTCTCACACGCTTTTGTGTTCGTTGATTCTCAATTGCTACGATTTGCCGCACAATCTTTTTTTTAACAGTTAGTGTAGAACAGGGGTTCTCAACCTTTTGACACTCGCGACCCCTTACTTAAAAGTTTGAAATTCATGTGACCCCCTACTTAAGGCTTACTATCAGCAGCTTAATTTTTCTTTTATTTTCTGTGAAGAAAAGGGAAAGAAACATTTAAAAAATATTAAAAATTCTGCAATTATTTATTAGCAAATTAAATCACATTGGTCCAACCTGAATTCACAAAGAAGAACAGATATTTCTTAAAATAATATTAACATAGGTTTAAACAGCTATCCAACCCAGCTGGGGAGATGTCTAATGCTGCATTTCAGCAGCAAGTTTGTTGGAGCCAGTTTCATGTCATCTCCAACATCCAATCTGTTCCTATTCTTTGTTTTTATACTGACAAGAGTAAAGCTATCATGCTGACTTTGTAGTACGACTGATACATAGCGCACCAGAACTGAGTCACAGATTTCACCTCGAAGAGATCACGAGCTGAAGAGTCGTTCCTTAGATCCAGAAATTCATCTTGGATATCATCTGGGATGCTTGACACATCAAGTTCAGTACAAAATGGGTTCCTTACCAGGGCCTCCTGTTCCTGTGATAGCTCAGGGAAGTAACGCTCGACTTCCTTTTCTAGAGACTGAAGATGTTCGGTAATCTCATTCTTGAGGAACAGATCCAGTTGGATCTGAGACTCATCCGTCACTCCACAAAGTTTTTCAAACATAGCAATGTTTTCAAGATTGGTTTTCCGACGCCAGTTCTGCAGTTTGGAAACAAAGGTCCAAAGACTATTTTGAAAAAGGAGAACATGTGTATCCCTTCCTTGAAGCTTCAAATTGAGCTTGTTCAGCTGGTCAAAAATGTCGGCTAGGTACGCAACCCTTTTATTCCATGCTTCATCTTCGAAGTGAGCTACAAGATCTTTCCTTTCTCGAGTCTCCAGGAATAGCTTTATTTCATCTTTCATTTCAAAGACACGATTAATAACGTTTTCTTTCGACAACCAACGTACTGCTGCGTAGAAGAAAAGGACTTCGTGGTCAGCATTCATGTCTTTTCATAGTTCTTTGAATAGGCGAGTGTTGAGTTCTTGAGTCTTCACATAATTTACAATTTTGATTACAGATTCAAGCACTTCTTGCAGAGAGGCAGGGAGAGTCCTACTGGCGAGAGCATATCGGTGAACCCTACAGTGGATGCCCTTTGCTTGAGGTGCTAGCTTCTTCACTCTTTACTGAAATCCTGATTTAGATCCCAGCATAGCCGGTGCCCCATCCGTACAAACCCCACACACGTTTTCCCATTGAAGATCTTCGTCTTGAAAAAAGTTGAAATTTTTTCCATGACATCATCAGCTTTTGTTGTGGTTGTGCACTGCAGAATAAGAATTCGTCTTTGATGTCATCTGAATTAATGCATCTCACGAAGACAAGCAACTGAGAACATGAACTTACATCTGTTGACTCGTCGAGCTGAAAGGAGAACAAAGGGGAATCCTTAATTTCAGTCGAAACCTGTTCTTTCACATCCATAGACATTTTAGAAATGCCCCTCTGTATAGTATTATTTGACGGGGATACTTGCTGCATCTTCTTTGCACTGGCTTTTCCAAGAATAAGATTTACTGCTTTCATCATGCAGGGTTTAAGAAGTGTTTCTCCTATCGTGTGAGGCTTTTTTGTTTTGCAATTTAGAATGCAATCTCATATGAAGCATCCATTACGGCTGCACTTTGCTATTGAAACGACCCATTTCTATCGATTCTTTGGCTTTTAAGACACCGTTCATGCCGTTTGAAGAAATCCAAACCCTTCTTTGCGTGTTCTGGATGTTTCGTCTCGAGATGACGCTTCAGTTTTGATGGTTTCATTGACTTTACACTCAGGAGAGCATGGCACAAAACACACTGTGGTTTCTCGATGCCGTCGTTGGCGAGCACAGTGGTGAAGCCAATGTTGAGGTAGCATTTTGAGTATCTGCGCCGTTTAGCCATGGACACAACTCACCTCAACTGCTTATTTATCTCCTTGTTAAAATAAAATAAAAATGTTGAATAATGAACGCTTTGGCAACTGTGGATCTTACATTGACTACTTGTGGGGGTGCAGGAAGAGTAATGATGGGGTAAGTACTGGGAGGGAAGGGAGCGTGGCCAGTCGCGCGATTCGTCATCCACCAATCAGCAACAGACATGTGACTCATGTGTCGACAGCAAGCACACATACTTAATCACAGCTGAACAGTCACACAAGCATACGTACATGCGCGTGCACTCACACACTCGCTACTCACTAGTTCACACATACATACAGTTGCAGACACGTACACATTCACACAGGCACGCATACATACACCCATAATATCACCTGATGACTTTGAACTAACGTAACACTCGTTTTGCTTTGCACCAAGACAAAAAAAAAATGCAAGAGCGTGAAAATATAATTGATGAAATAAAATTAATGTTATCCCAAGCTTCTTCTAACAAGGCTATACGACTCCCCTGCCAAGGATTCGCGACCCACCGGTTGGGAACCCCTGGTGTAGAATTTATTGCTGGTCTTATTTTTATGGTTTTATATTCTAGATTGATCAATATTTCTATCTTTTCAATGTCATTAATAACAAGGAATATACACATCTTGGAAACTATAAACCTTCAATCTAAATCTTTTTTTTTACCCGAGTGTGTGAATATTCCGCATTGAGAGGAGTTGTTACATACCCTTCTCAAAAATAATAAATTTTTGTAGCATCACACAACATACGAAAAGATAAGTATGGTGAAGATGTAGTTCTGTTACATGTAGTTTTACCATAATTTTATTCCGGATGTTTGCATGACGTGATTTGCTGATTTGCGAATTCAAATCGTTTTTAATGCAAAGCATTGAACCCGCTGTGGTACAATTCAACATTAGTTTCCAATGTTCCTCGTTTAAACACAGATCCTCGAATTATTCCTAGATATAATGCATTAAATTGATTTTGTAACTTTTCTTTTCTCGCTTAAAAATAAAACATTTAAAAGTGTTTGTAATATTTAGGTAAAGATCGTTTCTAAGGAAAGTATTTGCTGGTTTAGAATTAGGAATTAAGCAACACAAAGCCATCCATAATTGCAAATTGGTAAACGAGAGGAAAAGTATCTTGTTAATAGCAACCACAGCTAATTGTTCGATTATTCCTATTTAAAATAATTGTGAGTTTGACTGATACTTTTTGGCCCGGCATGGCCAAGCGTGTTAAGGCGTGTGACTCGTAATCTGAGGGTCGCGGTTTCGCATCCCCGTCGCGTCACACATGCTCGCCCTTTCAGCCGTGGGAGCGTTATAATGTGATGGTCAATACCACTATTCGTTGGTAAAAGAGTAGCCCAAGAGTTGGCGGTGGGTGGTGACGACTAGCTGCCTTCCCTCTAGTATTACACTGCTAAATTAGGGACGGCTAGCACAGATATCCCTCGAGTTGCTTTGTGCGAAATTCCAAACAAACAAAAACTAATATTTTTATAGTCTACCCAAGTCCCCAAAACACATACTACGTTTTTGCGGCAAAAGTGAATCTTGAAGACAAAAAAGAATAAATTTCTGGCGCTATGTACTGCTTGTTATCAAGCACAAAGCTATGTCTATCAGAGGTATAGGAACCGGTTTTTAGTATGATAAGTCTTTAGATTTACCTCTGAGACAGCGCTGTAACTTAAAAAGTACAAAGTTATTCGATTTTTCTTTATTCAAGAATACATCTTTCTTTAATACTTCTGATAATTTAAGTGCAATATAAAAATTGGTTTTAACTCTTGAAAAGCATAATTTCAGTATTAACGTTCGAAAAAATCACCTTAACTGTACAAAACACGTAACAACAGCAAAACTATTTTTTATAATTAATTTCTTAACTTAAATAACTCATTGTAAGTACGTTTTTGATATAGTTTAGAAATTGTTTTCCACTATTACTTGGACACTAAGATATATGAGATGAAATATAAGAAATAAATATTGCCTAGAATTTTATTTTACGAAAGGAGAAAATATCGGTCACTAGATGGCGGCTTAGACTTAATTCTCAACATTAGTGTCATTATAGGTAGCCGTATATCCCAAAGAGAAATTCAGGTGACTGTTCAATTTTCAAATGTTAGATTTACGTTTCATTCTCTATTTCTCAATTGTAATGTTTGTTTTGAATTTCGCGCAAAGATACGCGAGGGCTATCTGTACTAGCCGTCTCTAATTTAGCAGTGTAAGACAAGAAAGAAGGCAGGCTAGTCATCACCACCCACCACCACCTCTGGGGCTACTATTTTACCAACTTCACATTATAACTCTCCAACAGCTGAAAGGACGAGCACGTTTGGTGCAACGGGGATTCGAATCCGTGACCCTCAGATTACGAGTTGAACGCCTTAACTCATCTGGTCATACCGGGCTCTTAATTATAATAGACTGTAAGTATAACTCGGGTCACAATGGTTTTCCTATTTTGGTAACCTTTTTTATTTGAGTTTAAAACATATTTTGGTCATGTTATTTTCTTAATTATTTAAGTTTTTAATAATGCGCGTTAAACAAGCAAAATATATTTTTTTAGCATTATTATCAAAGGAGCAAAAATGCTCAACAATTATATCATATTACACGTTATAATAATCAATAAATTACGTCAGTCTATTAGCTTGAAAATTTATATCGTTCATATAATTTCTTACGCTTGTGTGGCTGCAGTTAAAATAATTAAACAAACCCGTTGAGTTTCATTTATAGCAGGCGTTCTAAGAATGGGAGTTTAAAGCACGGAAAAAAAATTCCGTTTTTGTAAATACTAACAAAATATAAATATCTCCTCCATTCATTCGGTAGTTAGTCTGATAGCTTAAAATGCTAGAAACTGAGTTTTATTATCTCTGTTTGGCAGATCACAGATAATCAATTGTGTAGTTTTGTGCTAGATAACAAAACTCTGTGCTGTTCGGCTGGAATACGTTGAAAACATTTTTTCTTCTTCTTTCCGTTCTAGCTTGATTCATACTTTCGATGAAAACTACACAAAGGCTTGCTAGGCATAGCCATTCCAAATTTTGAACTATCAGACTAGGGGCAAAGCAGCTAGTTAAAAACTCTCACCACAAATTCTTTGGGTAGCTATTGTGGTCTGACTGAATAGTGAGATTTACCCACCAATTTAATATTGCATTGACAGTATAAAAGCGCGATGCGTGTTTTTGTAGCAATGGAATGCGCATACGAATCCTTGTTTTCATAGTCCGGCACATTAACCACACCCAGCCCAGTTTACATTAATAGTTGTAAATTTTTGCACACAGAACGGTGCTAACGCTGTTCTTTTTTTTAGTTACCTGACAAATAATGAAGTTTTGATTGTTTTCGCTTAGAGAGGGCAGCACTAAAAAACTTCGAGAAAGATTCAAATTAAAATTATAGTTCTAGTTTCGTGTAAACATCTCTCCCCTTTTATCTTGTATTTAAGAAATGTTACACAAGCTGGCCATCTTTCACTAGACAATTAATTATTATTATTATTTTTAATTATCATTTTTAATGATTATTTATTTATTATTTTATTTCTATTGTTACTACAAGAAGTAGTAGCATTTTTTTCTCCATGGAGAAAAACAATATAAGAAGAAAAAAGGAGAAAAGTAAAAAAAAAACTTGTATGAAAATACAAAAAAATATATATAAAGAAAAAAATTACAAGAAAAATAGTTAAAATAGGGAGAAAAAAAAACAAAATAAAACTTGTGCGTCCATAAATGGACTGTGCCCTAAAATGGGCCTGAGTACGATGTTATACTTTTGCTCAGGTCCTTAGCTTTAAGAATAAATTAAAAAAAAAAAATCATCCCTAAAGACAGACGCTATTCACGTTCGGGAGGGAGGAAGAGGTCTAATGTACCTGACCCTCCTGGGTATTTAACATCCATACCCAAATACCCACACAGAGAAACTCGAACTCGTATTCATAATTTAATCATTTTCTCTTAGAAGTATGAATCAATGCGACCATGTTATTACAGAAAATTTGTTGAGCTGCTGAAATTAAAGCAGACAGGGTTAGGCTTAATTAAACGAACTTGTAAGGTTAATTAAAAAATTAATCTCATTAAGGTTTTTTAAGATTCTGTTAACACAGAAGAAGAAATTACCTGCTAATAACAACAAATCTGGAGTACTTTCTCGGTTGTTATTCGAAGTGTTGAATTGGAAACAACAATATACACATAGCATATCAAGCAACAGAGATTACACTGCTATTAATCTGCAATAGGCCAGTGACCATGCCCCCCAGTGGCTCAGCGGTATGTCTGAGGACTTACACGCTAAAATCCGGGTTTCGATACCAGTGGTGGGCAGAGCACAGATAGCCCATTGTGTAGCTTTGTGCTTAATTCAAAACAACAACAACAGCCAGTGACTTTATATATGTATATATTTTTTTGAAAAAACTTTAAAGCTGATTTATATATCACAAGTATTTGCTAGTGAAACATATCCGAATGATTCTCAAACACTTGTTAAAATATGAGCTATTTTCATGACAGTTGGTTTAGTTTATTACTGTAAAGCAAAGGTTTTTTTTAATTGCAAAGCCTTATCGGGCTATCTGCTGTGTCCACCGATGGGAATCGAACACCTGATTTTAACGTTGTAAATCCGTAGACTTACTGATTTATCATTAAGGGACTGTAGAGTACATACTTACGCAATAAGCTATTTGATCTCTACTTACCACGGGTATCAAAACACGATTTTTAGAGTCGTAAGCCTTCAGACTTACCGCGAAACCTCTGATGGGCAAACTTTACAGTACTTTAGTCGTAAACACTTTCTTCATGTAAAATATACAATCACAGTATTCGATATCAACGGAACAATTAACTTATAAATTATTTTTCATTTTGTTCTCGTAATAATACCTTAGATCCAGAGGAGTTTTAGTATTTTTTTAAATTAAAAATAACCAAAGTTTAAAAAGGCTTTTACTGTGTGAATGTCAAAACTGTGGTCTTTGAAACATTCGAATGTTCAAAGTAACATTACAATTTGTTTGTTGAAAATTGCCCAAAGTTATTCAAAGACTATCTGCTAGACAAAAAGGAAGACAATTAGTCAACGCCACCTCTACCTCCAAAGCTTGGGTTACTTTTTACTCCTTACCAACGAGAAGTGGGACCGACCTATCGTTATAACGCTCCCTCAACTGTTTTGTTCAGCTAACTTTGATACTCTCCTCGGCAGGGCCGTAAATCCTGGGGATGATGAGGAGATAATCCCCTTAATTTAGGTGGGGGTATGGTGCATACAGTCATCTCCCCAACAGTTTGGTCTGTTGAATTGTTTTATTGTATCACAGGCCTATAAATTGTGTGTTTGTTCTTGTAATTATCGTATTCTTACCAGTCGAATTACATAATTAGGCCTGGATGTAGGCTTTTTCAGTAGCTGAAATGTACATTTTTTTAATATAGGCGTGCTTCTAAGCTTTTCGATCTGAGCGATAGTTCGTAAGTATCAGTCAGTTGGCCAAAGTATACATGCAAGTATCGTGGCAACAAGATTACTCTGTGATTGCATGTTTATAGCTTTCAGGTTCACGTAATTAGAGATTACCAATTTGCAAATTGAACAGTCCACAAAAGTGGTTGTAAAAATCATCCCCCCATTGGGTGTAAAAAATATACGCCCCAGCTCCCCAGGAACAGATTGGCTCCCCCCTCTACCATACTTGAAACTTACTTATAGTTACGTGCTTGTAATTTATGAACGGGAGCTTTGTACATTAATATTTCTTTAGACCGTTGTAATTAAGCATAAAGCTACACAATGGCTTATCTATGCTGTGCCTACCACGGATATTGAAATCTGGATTTTAGCATTATGAGCCTTCAAACTTGCCGCTGAGCCACTAGGGGCTACGCCTTTAAAGAATATGGTAAGAAGTAACACTGTAACGTTGTAAATAAATACATATTATTGTAAACAATATTTATTGAATGTTTCACAAATAATGCATGACAAATACATTGGTGAACTAGACTAGATAATTTGTTAGCAGCTCACTTTCGGCATTGTTAGTTGTCCCATTTTCAGTCACGTTAATAATCATAAATGTCCTATACGTTAAGTTAGGCGGTAAGTTATATTAGTGTTAATATAAGTTATTTGCCTTACAATCATGCATAAAATATACCAGAAAAAAAATGAAAAGATCATGCCTTATTTATAAGATTTTCTTCCCCTTTCGTAAACAAACACTAATTCAGATAACACACGATAAGTGATAATCTAAAGACGTCGCCATTCGCATTTCGAGAAAGATAAAAATGTATAATGATTACAGTTTTTATAAAGTTTCGATGTTGCATTTAATTCTTGAATTTAATTTTATGAGTGACAAAACGCGTTATTATATTTCATGCTACTGAGGCGCGGATAATAAACATGTCTGGAGGCAAAACAGTATAGATTTGATACAGAAAATCAGATATTTTAACAGCTTCAACGGCCATGGTATTATATTTGTTATATTAGCATAATTAGGGTTACTGTTTACTGCGAATTTATTATAAGCTTTTAATAAGCGTAGAAAAGGAAAGGAACATAGCAATATCAACAGAAGTGAAAGGGTAACTAGGCCTAACTGTATAAAATAATAGTGATTGTGAACTGACGATAACAAGTACGAGGGAAGCAGAAAATGAAAAAGGAGAAAAATAAAATTTTATGATTAATTAGAGTAATAAAAATATTTCCAAAAATATGTTTATGAATATCCTTAACACCAGTCCTATACATTTATATAAAGTTAATACAATAAATTCCTGAAGTTCTATGTCACCCTGAGCAAGAAAATGAATTTGTTTTGTTTTGGATTTCGCTTAAAGCTATTCGAGAGTTACTGCGTTCGCCGATTCCAATTTAGCAGAGATAAAAAAGTGGAAGTCAGCTTGCCAACATTATCCACCGTCAAATCCTATGCTACCCTTTTACCAACGAATAGTGGGATTGAACTTCATATAATAATGCATTCTCGGCTGAAAGAGCGAGCATTTTCGGTGACGGGAACTTAAGCTCATGATCCCCACGTTACTTGTCGAACACTAATCACCAGGCGATGCCAGACCTAGAGAATCAAGTTATATATATATATATGTATAAAAGAGGTTTTAACGCTTACCCTCAAACTGTCTGGTATTACTCCATGTGTTAATTACACTCAAAGTTTTTCAAGCGCTGTTTGTTCTAATTGTTTTAATTTTGAATTGATAGATTAGAGGGAAAGCAGCTAATCAAATGCAGCATAAGCATAGGACTACAAACAGATGTCAGAGAAACTGTAACGTAACCGCTGGGTAACAAGCAGATGTCAGAGAAACTGTTACGTAACAACTGGGTTACAAGCAGATGTCAGAGAAAGTGTAACGTAGCTACTGGACTACAAACAGATGTTAGAGAAACTGTAACATAACCACTGGGTTACAAGCAATGTCAGAGAAATTGTAACATAATTACTGGACTACCAACAAATAAAGAAGGAACTCTTAACATTGAGCCGTAAATCGCTTCTTTTACAAAGAATTATACCTAATCCAAGACAAAACATTAAATATTTTCAAGAAGATAGTTACGGAAAGTAAAAATAATAACAAGGAAAAAGAAACAGAAATTAATAGAATAACAAGAAGAACTGGAATTTTACGGAGAAGTTAAAGTAAAAAGATGTAATATTTAAATATCGAAAATGAATTGTTAAATGGAGATATGAAACCAACCACACATCTTTCTACATCCGCCCAAGAACTCGAGCTGAAAATAACATTTATTATAAAATATAGGACAGGGGAATCACTTTAG
Organism: Carcinoscorpius rotundicauda; assembly: GCA_011833715.1. Lineage (NCBI taxonomy): Eukaryota > Metazoa > Arthropoda > Merostomata > Xiphosura > Limulidae > Carcinoscorpius > Carcinoscorpius rotundicauda. Next base: position 65,405,655 of record CM022392.1, on the reverse strand, counting down.
TCTTACTACTATTGCAATATTATTTGTGACTATCGGACCATCTTGGACTATTCCAAGTATGCCACTACCAAATCCATAGACTACTCCAGCCACGTCACTGCCAAATTCATAGAGTACTTCAGTCACGTCACTACCGAATCCATAAACTACTCCCAGCCACGTCACAACCAAAACCATGGATTACTTCAGCCACGTCACTACCAAATCCATAGAGTATTTTAGCCACGTCACTATCAAATCCATAGACTACTCCAGATACGTCACTATCAAATTCATAGACTACTCCAGCCACGTCACTACCAAATCCATAGACTACTCCAGCCACGTCACTGCCAAATTAATAGACTACTTCAGCCACGTCACTATCAAATCCATAGACTACCCCAGCCACGTCACTATCAAATCCATATACTACTCCAGCCACTTCACTGCCAAATTAATAGACTACTTCAGCCACGTCACTACCAAATCAAGTTCCAAATTTTATGTAATCAATTCAATGATATCGCGTGAACTATGATGGAAAGGTACCAGGAGATGCATATCAGTCTCACTTCCAAATAATTTTTCGGAGTGAATGCGTGGAGTAGGAAAAATCAAGCCATTCCTCTTGCTTTACATTTAGGAGAACAAGATTTGTTAACATTATGTAATCATCTAGCTGAGATCCATTACATCTATCAAGCATTCGCAGTTAGTTGCCTTGTCCATCAGGTGCAGATTGACAAACTGAAAACTGGGTCGGACGAAATCAGAAAACTGAACTGAACCCTCAGATTCTTTGGCATTTGACAAATTTGCAGATGCAATAACAGATAAGAATATGAGAATTATGTTGGAGCAAAGGAAGTTGCACAATTAGAGATGAAACATGATTTTAAAGTCACATTGAGCCTGATTTATCTCCCACTGTACTTTTCCCTCAGTCCCTTGATGTCACATATTGATGGTTATGTTGAATTGGACACCTAAAACTATGAGGGTCTTTGTTGAAGTAGTCCAGGCAGGTCTTGCGGTAACAGATGGCACAGTGTGAATAGAAATAGATGTAGATAAAATAAGTTACGTTATTCGATATTTTGTAGTAGGTGGTGCTTTAGGTTGTAGTTCTTGGGCAAATGCGAAATAGATGTGATTGTTTTGGTCTTTGTTTTCCAGAAGTTTAGTTCTGTCACTGATGTTCTTTCCTAACTTAATGATTCATTGTGCATTTCTTCAGTATGTCATTGCATGAGTTCAGTAGTTCTATTTCATTATAACCTTCTTTCTGTTTTGTTATCGAACCCTTTCTCTTGTTTGTGTAATCCACTCATATATTTCCAATGTATTGATAAATCTTGTTTTTAATCAGATTTTCTTTATTGCTTAATTATTATTTTTCAAATCTGAGTCCCTTTCTTTTGTCCTGTTTCTTTATTCTTGGTCTACCTTTAATTTTCCATTTCTCTTTTTTCATCTATTTTTAACTGTTTCACACTCAAGGTCCCAAGGGCGGAGTGCGTTTGCGAGGCAACGTCAAACTAACTAACAAACTACACTCGGTTCGTACTTCATGTTGTTCCGCAAGTAGCGTAGCGGAAAGTCTGATGGTTTATAACGCTACAAATCGGGTTTCGATACTCGAGCTAAGCAGAGTACCTAAAATCACGCGTGGAAAGACTCGCACAATTCCACACTTCAAGATGTCCAAGAAGTGTCCTACAGATCAGGCAATATGAATATTTTTTATGTAAATATGTTTGTCTGACTTTGTTGAAATGTGTATATTGATGGGGGAAAAAACGAAGTCAATTTAACACAGTAGTTCGTAAGGTAATTAAATAAAGTAAGAGCACGTGACCCCTTCCACCCGATGTGGTAGCCACACGTGATTGTAATGTCCGTTGTTACATACATGCAATGCATTCTGCTGCCAAATGTTGGGCTTGTCTGAGCCGTATAGCTGAATTTGACCGTCACACCTGTGTAGGGTATTTATGACCACACGATGCAAAACACATTTTTTGTGTGTAACGGAACGCTAACCATGAATCTTTGGATTCGTAGATCACGTACGATAAACTACAAGGCCTTAATAATCAACAAGTCCGCTGACCACGTGCCGTTTCCTGTGTGTGTATGCCACTCCCTTCTGATATAGCCCACTATCACTCTGCTCTTATCAGCTGTCGCCTAGATGGTATGAAGAACTAACTAAAGCATTATATAGATCTGCCCTTCACGAACCAGGTAGCTGAGAACAGGCTACGAATCAACAAGGACGTAGTCAAGGCTACACATCTGGGGAGATGGAAGTGGAGGCGCTATTTCATCTGGAAGGTCTCAAGGTTAACAAGATTGTTAGTAACTCGTTGTGACTGGCACTGTTCTGTGAGTCTCTAACATTACCTACCTTAAATAGGTAAATTTTAGCAAACATTACATACGACAAACAAGCACAAAATGAATGTATTTGATTATAGATGTAAGGTTATTTCAAGAGCTTACAATTGGTGGACGACGACTAGTCTAGTGGAGGAAGGAAAGAGATAACTTACAAATATTCAGTAAAAGGGGGCTCACCCAATTCTTTAGATGGAGCAGGTTACCTGTAAGAAATAAATCTACAAAACTCACTAAACTCAACATCTTAAAGCTAAAAACACCAGTATGACTTCGTCCTCACAGACTGACTTGGTCATGTGGTTAATTCGACTCGTAATTTGAGTGTTGCGGGTTCGAATCCCCGTCGCACCAAACACGATTGCTCTTTTAGACGTGGGGGCATTATAATGTTATGATCAATTCCACTATTCCTTGGTAAAAGAGTTGGCGATGAGTGATGATGTCTAGCTGCTTTTTCTCTAGTCTTACATTGCTAAATTAGGGAGGCTAGTGTAGATAGCCCTCGTGAAGCTCTGTGCGAAATTAAAAAATAAACTGTTTTCACAGATATTTACTAGAAGTTTAACCTGGATTCCTAAAGTTTTTAATTCATCTTAGAAAAAAACAAACAAACATTTAAATTGTATCAGACAAATTTGGTTTCATTGTAACGCTTCTAAATTTCAAGTTTAGCCACTTGTAGCTATGAATATTATAGAATGTTGCTATCAAGTTCAGACATCGCCCTAAACAGATCAGTGTTGAAACAATATGCAACAGAATAAACAGTACAAATATACCACGTGGGTTTATGTTATAAACTAAAATATCAATATGACAACGTTTAGAGCAAGCTTTCAAGTTGCAACTGGATCGTAGAAGACACTAAGATGGCGACACGAACATTTACACCGAAGAGTCGAGCAATTCACTGAAGAAACAGTAACCATTAGGATTAATAGAGTATTCTGGTACCTTATGTAACACGTAACCCTCTCTAATTTAAAGCTACTGACCAGGAGGGCAGCAACCGTCACTAGAACCCGCCGTCTACGTGGCTATTCTTAACCAAATAACGGAATTGAATGTCACAGTTATAATGACTCAAACCACTTTAGACTGAGCAGAGTTATAATGTCAGAAATTAGGGATCGATAACCCCAAGGGCATAACACAAATAGTCCATTGTACTGGTCATCTGTAATTCAAGGAAGAGGTGATAAACACGGTGTTATTGTTAACAGTTTTTATAATGTGTATTGTATATATTGTTCTGCTAAAAAGTTGGTATTACACAACAGTTATTATTTTACACGTTAATTTCGCGCAAAGCGACACGAGGGCTATCTGCGCTAGCCGTCCCTAATTTAGCAGTGTAAGACTAGAGGGAAGGCAGCTAGTTATCACCACCCACCGCCAACTCTTGAGCTACTCTTTTACCAACAAATACTGGAACTGATCGTTACATAATAAAGCCCCCACGGCTAAAAGGACGAACATGTTTGGAGTGACTGAGATTCGAATCCGCGAACCTGAGATCACGAGTCCTAACCTCCTGGTTATGCTGGGCCTTTACTCGTTAAATCATCAGAACATGATGTAGTAGCATGAGAGAGTTTAAACATTTCTTCCATCCTTTATAAAATCAGTTCATCTATAAAGGAAGCTGAAGAAAGAAAACATAGAGAAATACTAATTCTGATCTTGGGCGTCTCCCAACTGTAGTAGCCCACCTCACGTTGTAAGAAGGTTCCTCGAAATTTCTCTGAGAGTGCTGAGAAACAATCAAGTCAGAGAATAACGGTCCATACACCGTCATTAGTAACCTCAGAATCAGATGATACACCGTCATTAGTAACCTCAGAATCAGATGATACACTGTCATTAGTAGCCTCAGAATCAGATATTCGTGATACAAAATAATTACGATTAAATATTACGTAGTTGCAATATTAGTTGTATAAAACCTTCACGAAGTTATTGCCAATAGGTTTGGCATAGTTTCAAGGATATCAGCTTCTAGAAATGTTGTTAAATATTACATCAACAACAAGTTGTTGGAAGAGTATGGGATTCAATAACACATTCCATTTTTTATGTTTTGTTTCAGACAGGGTATTGTGAGTAATCACATAACTTTATACACTAAAAAAACTAATACGTACATTCTAGAACTAACCAGAGATGTAAGTATGGAGATAAGATAAACCCGTTTAATCCCTGGAAGTTAATAGCTTAATTAGATGTAGGAAGGGGGGGGGATTACGAAAGGTGGTTTTCTTTAATATTAATTTATAATAAAAGCACTCAATAGAACGTTGTACATCAGTACCCAATTAATTTTTATGGTCGAATGTTTTATAACAACTGAATAAACGGAGCCAATATTTTGCTGAGGTGAAATTCGGGTTTCAGTCTATTGTTTATTATGTACATGTGTGAAAGAAGCCTTAAAACAACCGTCAATATAAACTCATAATTACAGATTAGTATAGTTGTGTAACATTATAGCGTCGTGTCTAATTTATTACATTATGTAACAAAATGTTTGCTTTTTCTTGTTCCTGGGCAGAAAGTGTTATTTCCCAATTGCTTATGTCTAAAGTAAATGGTAAAAAAAAACCTATTTTGCTCTATAATCTTTGCTTTTGTGACCTGGGATCGTATAATTAAAACATTATGGGAGAGTATTTGGGGGTTGATACGTGAAAGTGATTTACATTACAGTCGCAATTCTCGAAAAACTACTCACTTTAGCATAAATACGTGTAAATCTTGATTCGTATGTTGTTTTATTTAGACCTTATGTAAATGAAAATGTGCAAATTTGCCCGTTTTTACATAGAAAATAGGTTAATTTATAAATTTAATTATCCAGGTCACAAAAGCAGACTTTGAAGACAATAATGACCATTTTCTGTACTTTTACAACATAAGTAATTAAGAAATAACACATACTATTCAGGAACAAAACTTGTGTTACATAGTGATATTCGATATTATACAGGGGACCAACTGTATAATGATTACATTATAGATATTCCGCAGACGAAAGAAATGCAGCTAGGCCTTTTAAAATGGTGATATGTGTTTATAACGTGTGGAGGTCTTTTAGAGCCCTTAACTCACAGATTGCATATTTAATTTTACTTTTTGTGAAAAGAAATCCGTAATACAATGGCTTACAGTAACTGTTTGTTTCGACTTCGACTCAAAAGTCAAATTATATTGCACGTGTTACCCAAGTAACAATACATTTCTTCAACAATATTAAAATTATATCTGCAGTGGTTTTGTTCTATTGGTTTATCGTTTGACTATAAATAAATCTCATGTCATTGTTTGGTTATTTTCTCTACTGTTGAAGGTCGTTCAAGGAAACTTTCTTTCAACAATGGAATATACACAGTTGGACACAAAAGGTGGGTTCAACGTTTTTTGTTTATATTACGTTAAACTTTGGTACACATAAAGAAGGCCGTTTTCAGTTACAAGTGGTGTCTTTCGAGCAAGGTACAACTTACCGCCTGCTAGAGAAATCAGGTCATCTTCTCTGTTTCCAGTCGATTCACCCAGAGAACCAGAGACCTGTTCTAACAGTGGCCCTCCTACAAACCTGTTTCAACTGTTAACATAACGGTTTATACTGTGCACTAGTACCTTCGACTAGCACGAAGGGTGCAGTTTCATCGGTCTTCTGCGAGTGAAAACTAACTCATAAGCTAAGTTTTATCATGATAATTTATCGATAAATTAGGCTTGTATTGTTCTAACTGTTGTCACTTATCTACAAATTAGACACAGTGTGGTCTTGGTTATCTTCCGTACTAAAGTGACCTTCGAGGAGCTTCGAAGAAACTCGTGGCCTTCCGCGTCCCACAGTTTTTGTGCAAAAAGAAAGTAAGTATTAGCCATCCCACAACACGTAGCTACTGGCTAGTGATTTCCCAATATTAACTCAAGAAATATTTAACAAAATATAAATTCGTACATCTTCTTTCTATTTTATCCCTTTAACGATTTTGTAGATATATTTATAATGTACATTTATGTTTTGTAGTTATGTTTATAATATACATTTATATTATTTTGTAGTGTGCGTTTTTAAATCTTTGTACACATTTCGAATTTTAAGTCACTGCAAAATTGTGGACGGCTCGTATAGATTGCCCTCGTGTAGCTTTGCGCGAAATCAAAAAACCTAAAAATTATATATATATATAAATAAATGAGATTGTTTTAACTTTGCTATTCAATAATTTAGTTTGTCCTATAGTTACGAAATAAACAAAATTACGTTACATGTGTTATAAATTAAGTTATTGGTCTCAAGAACTACTCCAAAACCTAGGCGGTTTCAAGATAGTTACATATATTTTTAAGCTATTGGTTTATAGACTGTGTCTCTAGTAAATATTATTTGTTGTTCATCTCGGCTAGTAGAGAACCCTCACTTTGATTAATAAAGAGCCTTCGCTTTGGTTATTAGAGAACCTTCTACTCAGTAGAGAATCATCATTTTGGTTTGTAGAGAACCCACGAGGTTTCAACAGAATGATTCCACTCTAGTTTTCGGGTTTTGTTTATTTGTCAAACATAGGGTTACATGATGGGCTATCTGCGCTCTGCCAATTTCGGATATCGAAACCCACTTTTTAGTGTTATAAGCCCTCATAACTTGCCGCTGAGCCACGTCGTAGGAAGGAGGGGCATACTCCTAGGTCTATCTGTCGTCAGCACTAAGGGACTTTTATAATTTTTTCTAATGTGATTTGTTAATTTGTTTTACACAACACGTACTTTATCTATAATTACCGATAGATTTAATTAATGTTTTATTGTGAGTTCTTCTTTATAATTATCTACACGTTCAGTTGTCACGTGTTTAACTTTTTTCTAGGATTATTTAAGTTCTTTATTTTGTCTCTCTACGCTGTAACCTATCGTCTCTTCTTTATGTAATGCTCTCTAGAGCCGCATTATTCTTTACAAAGCCCCCCCCCCCAGTGGCTCAGCGGTATGTCTGCGGAGTTACACGCTAAAATCCGGTTTTCGATACCCGTGGTGGGCAGAGCACAGATAGCCCATTGTGTAGCTTTGTGCTTAATTCAAAACAACAACAAAAATTCTTAACAAATAATTTTAAAGACTGCAGACATTCACTTATTTCGTATTCTTTCAACTAAGAAATACTTCACTGTCACGTTTATAACATTTTATTTTTAGATTAATTTATGTTTAATCCTTACATCTCGAAGCTACTCATATATTTTTTTAATCTCAATACCAGAACACTCAAGCCCCGCGGTAAAAGTACAACAACCTCCAAAAACTTAACCCCTTTTTTCGCCATGGAAACTGGTTTAATCTTCAGGATGTCAGGAGGCTACAGTGACCTTCAATAAGGGACCAAATTCTTATATCAAATACACCCCACAAGTTAATGAAACGTTTTATAGAAAGAGCGCTTCACGTGTGATCTGGGGCAGAAATGTGAAGCTTATATTTAACTGCTTTTTTCTACGCATAAATTTACATATCCGTAGAAACGATATATTTAGAAACACGTAAGAAATGTGGGAAATAATGCATATTAACAGAGGAGGAATGTATATGTTATTTGTGATTTTTTGTGAAACAGGAGTAAACTTAGTTTGCCCTGCTGATAGAACAATAGTAGATTCAGCATTGTCCTGATGCCACAGGAACCAAGTCCGACCTTCTCTAAGTTTATTATAGCTCACCAAACAAACATACACACACAAAAATAAGTATGTAACGAATTATAAACACAAACATTAATGGACAGCTCTAAATAAAAATATATGATATGATTTAGTTTAAAAACCGTGGTAAATTGTGCTATTTTAAGGTTCTGAACTACTCTAATATACTTCAAGTAAACCAGCTACACCACACGATGTGTATTGAGGGTATGCTATTTTGTAAGCCTAACGTAACCCAAATACACCACCTGAACAAGGCGATATATATTGAAAGTATTCTAATTCTTACCTGAAATGGTTTTGCATATAAGTATAATTTAAAACATAAATCAGTGTGCGCGAATGTGAAGGTATATCTTTAATGAAGTGCTGTGATGGGGAAGTGCTGAATGTTTCTACGAAAATGTAGTAAATGTTTGACATTAAATTAAATCAATGAACATAAAGCATCCAGAAGGAACTGAATATTTACTAGTTGTGTACGAGGTATTTTGTAGATTAACCAACAATTTACACGAAACTTTCAAACAGGGTCAAGATTACATTTGGTTGTTGTTGTTTTATTCACTTCGCAATATGACCTTCTTAAATGTTATTGATCTTATTTTGGTCATTTTCATTTCTTTGACCATTATTTATAAAAATATAAACTTAGTGATGTCGAGAAAACTCACTTGTAGAGAAATATATATGCAAAAACGGCTCGCTTGGATTGAGAAAATATTTTACGTAGGAGATCAAAACGTTGTTTGCTCTTCGACGTAAAATATTTTCTCAACCCAAGCGAGCCGTTTTTGCATATAAAAATATAAACTGTTAAAACATCATAAATTACTTAAGACATAAAATTTAAAATCATCTAAACAGATTTATGTATCTGTAAACAATACCCGTGATTGTAGAGTAGAGAGACATCTATCTGGAAAAGCCAAGATTTGGCAAAATTTTATTTGCAGATTTTCAGAGACACCCATATTGTGAATACACATGAGATGTATTTTTAGAAAGTGGATCGGCTAGAAATTATAGAGGCATGCCTCGTTACCTTACTAAAGTATGGAAGCATGCCTCGTTAACTTATTTAAGTATAAATAGTAGAGCGTTTCGTGTCCTCGTTCAGAATGTTTTGTTTTTGTTTTTTCAAAACAAACAAACTTGTTTTTCCCAACTTTAACGGACGATGAAGGGTAGTGTAATGAACCATACATACTTCAAGGCATAACAGTGATGTTAAATATCTATTCATTCGACGCCAGCCGCACATACTAAAAAACAACAACAATAAAACACACCAAAAACAGTTTAGTAATTAGAGAAATAAAAAGTGATTTAGTCATACAGACAGAACAAAAGTAATATTTAGGCTATCAGTTACGAACAGTAGATGGTTATCTCTTTCCGTTTATCGTGTGGACACATGCGTCATGACCTCTTTCAACAACACACCTTTCCCTCCAATCACAATGCAAGAAAGAGCTCACAGTTTAATTTTTCAATTAAGACCACCATTAGTTTATAACAAACACCAAAGGGATTATACTTACCTACCAGAATAAGAAGCTGAGAAGCAGAAATGTGTGTACTTTTTATAACAAACTCATATCGAGCTCCCTGCAAATCCGTTAGCTGTCCCACCGCAGCTGTTTTTTGTTATGAAGCTACACAAATATAATTTAATCTGTGCCCTGCACATCATGGGTATTGAAACTCTGCTTCTAGAAGTATAAGTCCGGAGTCTCTGTGCCACGAGGGGCCCCGAAGCACAGGTTTAATTACTAATTATTCTGAAGTATAAATTATAAGAAAATGTTTTTTTGGACAACAAACTAAATAATGTGTTTATAACCAGAACATCCGCTATTGTTTTTCCTAACACATCAAAACAGTGTTATACTTTTCCCACAGCATAAAGGTAAATCTTAATTACAGGTCACAGTTTGACCACAGTTGAAATGGATGTTTGTGTGAAGTTACAGATCACAATTTGATTATAGTTGTGGGGATGTTTGTATAAAGTTAAGTCACACTTTGTTTGACCATAGTTGTGGGGGATGTTCGTACAAGACTGCAGGTCATAATTTGATCAAAGTTGTGGTCAGAGTTTATATAAGATTCCAGGTCGCAATTTGACCATAACTGTGGGCGAATGTTCGTGTAAGATTAAAGGTCACAATTGGAATACAGTTATGAGCAGATGTTTGTGTAAGATTACAGGTCACAATTTGATAAAAGTTGAGGGCGCATGTGCGACTAAGAATCACAGGTTAAAGTTTGACTATATTATAGGGCAGGTGTACAGTTAGTAAAATTACAGTATACTTTTTATGACCTTGTGCTTTCAACCCGAGACAATATTCATCCAGTTAAATATTCAACTTCATGTTTTAGTAACTTTTTCGTCTATGCGAAACGATAATTGAGACATGAGATAATTTCATAACTTACGCACACATCAATATTTTTAAGGGACCTTTGACCTCGTGACATATTTAAAGAAATGTTTACTTTTCTTCTGCTATCAGTGAAATAGCCCACATTTAGTGACTTGTTGTAGGAGATTTTCGTGAAAAAAAGCAACAGGAAAAGATAAAATTCTGAAGAAACATATAAACCATTTATTGATGACTTCATCTGTTTTGTGTTTATTCAGTCATATTTCCTCTTCTGACTTCATCTGTCTGGTGTTTATCCAATTATATTTCCTCTTCTGACTTCATTTGTCTGGTGTTTATCCAGTCATATTTCCTCTTCTGACTACATCTGTCTGGTGTTTATCCAATTATAGTTCCTCTTCTGACAACACCCATTTGGTGTTTATCGAGTTATGGTGCCTCTTCTGGCTTGATCTGTCTGGTGTGTATCCAATTATAGTTCCTCTTCTGACGACACCCATTTGGTGTTTATCGAGTTATGGTGCCTCTTGTGACTTCATCTGTCTTGTGTTTATTCAGTCATATTTCCTCTTCTGACTTCATCTGTCTGGTGTTTATTCAATTATATTTCCTCTTCTGTCTTCATTTGTCTGGTGTTTATCCAGTCATATTTCTTCTTCTGACTTCATCTGTCTGGTGTTTATCCAGTCATATTTCCTCTTCTGACTTCATCTGTTCGGTCTTTATTCAATTATATTTCCTCTTCTGACTTCATCTGTCTGATGTTTATCTAGTTATTGTTCTTCCAACTTCATCTATCTTGTGTTTATCCAATTACGGATTTTTATTAGGCTTCATACAACCTTTATATCTTGTTAGATTTCATCTCTTGGGTATCTCTATATTAATGGTTTGTCTTGGAGCTCCGTTTACCGGATGTCTGTTTCACCATGCTTCTTTTTCGGGGTTCACCTGTTAGATGTCTAACCAATCATGATTCCTTTAGTATCAATTGCTATCTAACAATATATGTTTTTTAGCTGTATGATGTCTGTACAGTCAAATCTGAGAATAATTTGATGGGTTTACATTATATTTCTTTAGTACCTCTGTATTGTAGGCACACAATCCAACCGGACAAAAGTGCAACATTATAAAGTTCTTGTTTTTTAAATTATTCGTAAAGAATTTTATAAATTAGAGAGTCTACCAGACAGCAAAATTTCGTATTCTTCACATATTTAAGGTTCCAGAACAAACGGGACTATACTAAGACGGGTTCTGCTAGTTTCATCGTATAAGATTTATACGGGTCCAATCCAAGGACATCGTTACTAAACCAGTGTACCAGCCAAATGAGTTTTGCTTGAAAACTCGACAGAATCAGACGGGAAACTCACGATTCAGACCCTCTGTATTTATTACACTTTCATTTGTGGAAGTATACTCCATCCTCTTCCTAGTAATAGGTGACGTAATCATATTCAGATCTCGCACAGGGACAGGAAAATTATTTGACAAAAGTTCATTTGTAAGTATGTCCGTTTATAACTACCAAACCGTTGACGGGTTTTTAATAAAAGTGATAAAAGTAACCTTAGGAGCTCCCGGGCGGTGATATAAACCCCTTCCAATGTTTCACCCTCGATGGGTCTTTCTGTCTTGAGGCCCGGCATGGCCAAACGTGTTAAGGCGTGCGACTCGTAATTTGAGGGTCGTGCATTCGTATCCCCGTCGCGCCAAACATCCTTGCAACAAACAAACAAAACTTTTTGTCTTACCTGTGTGTAAATTCCTGTTTATAGCTGGAACGATTGTAAACATATCTGTCCTGTTTCAAAAAGGATTTACATTTAAGATCTGGTCACCCAAAGGTGATTGGTTACTTAATGTTTGACCACCTAACAAATTAATTTTAATACTTAGATAATCAAGGATCGACTTTGTGTGTGTGTGCTACTGAATTTTGTCGAAAGCTACTCAAAGTATGTTTGTGTTTACACGAAGACTATTTGCGCTGGCCGTTCCAAATCTAAACGTGATACACCAGAGGGAAAGGCAGCTAGTCAACACTAACCACTGCCAACTCTTGAACTATTCTAATAGAACAGTAAGATTTACTGTCACATCATAACGTACCCACGGCTGAAAAAACGAGCATGGTTGGATGATGAGATTCAAACCTCGATCTTAGAGTCTGGTAGATAAAACCCATAACAGGAAGAGCTATTCTATGTATACCCAGATGTTCGTTAAGAAGTTATACGTGACAAAAAACAACCAGACTGAACCTAATCTATAACTATAGTTTGCTAATTATAAGAAGACGCAACTCGCGAAGAAGATATAAGGTCGTATGGAAAATGACACAAGGGAATCAAATTCAAATACCCATTATATCGCTTCGCGAGGGACCCTAGGGCCACAGGCTAGCGGCTCGTCAATTATAAATGGAAACAACGGACAGGAAGGATATAGGGATCCATGGGGAGTGAAATGACACAAGAAGATTAGACCGGAATGTCAACTCCACTATTCCCTTCCTGGAGGGACCGTAAGGCTACGTGCCACGTTTAGTGAAAATTCGACTCAGCGGTTCAACAGTTTCAAGCGAACATACACACACAGACTTCTGTCATCCGTGACGACGAGAAAACCCACTTGTAGAGAAAATTATATATGTAAAAAACGGCTGGTATGGACAGAGAAAGCACTATGTAGAGGAGCGAACAACGTTTTGACCTTCTTCGGGGCCCGGCATGGCTAATGGCGTTAAGGCGTGTTCTCGTAACCTGAGGGTCGCGGGTTCGCATCCCCGTTGCGCCATACATGCTCGCTCTTTCAGCCGTGGGGGCATTATAATGTTACGGTCAATCCCACTATTCGTTGGTAAAAGAGTAGCCCAAGAGTTGGCGGTGGGTAGTGATGACTAGCTGCCTTCCCTCTAGTCTTACACTGCTTAATTAGGGACGGCTAGCACAGATAGTCCTCGAGTAGCTTTGTGCGAAATTCAAAAACAAACAAGACCTACTTCGGTCATCGTCAGGTTCTTAAAGAAAGAAAGAGTTAACTGACCGATATCTGACCACATATTTGAAGGCGGTTGTGTAATTGAGTGTAGGAATGTAGAGGGCTTGCTTAGATGTTGGGTTTGTTTATTAATATAGGTATCTAAGAAACTTAAACCAAAAATTATCAACAAAAGAAATGACATTATTTCATTCAACAATATAGAAAGGAACAACTAATCCCTAACTTTGTAACTTATCTGTTACCATTATGTCTGAACTAACATACCTTACACCACTATTAACAGTACACGCTCATACGATCGTAAAGAAACTAAAAAACTTAAACCAAAGAATTATCAATAGATTATTTTTTATTTTGAATTAAGCACAAAGCTACACAATGGGCTATCTGTGCTCTGCCCACCACGGGTATCGAAACCCGGATTTTAGCGTGTAAGTCCGCAGACATACCGCTGAGCCACTGGGGGGCATTATCAATAGAAGAAATGACATCAATGTAATCCAACAATGTAGAAAGAAACAACTAACCCCTAATTTTGTAAGGGTAAAACTATCAATTTTTTTAAAAATAAATACACAAACACTATCCGAAATTTACAGAAAAAAACTAATTAAAGTCATGTTGAACACAAAATACAAAGAACTACATGACTTACAGAAACAAAAAAATGAACCTAGACCATCAACTGGCATGTTGTATTAAACCAGAGAGTTACGGACTTGTACAACAAAACATGAACCAAATCAACACTAGGAATGACAGGGGCAAAACAATCTGCCACAACAAAAAACAAGAAAAACTGAGATGTAAACAACAGAAAAGACACCAACACGACAAACCACTGACTAACCTCACAATAAACACAGCCATAAAACTATGCTCGCCAGATAAAATTAACGAAGAATTAGACAAAATAAAACAATACTTTATCAACATTAGTAAGTTTCCTCCACAAACCGTTGACAAAATTATACACACACCTAGACAAAACGCAAAATCAACTGAGAAAAGTAAATATTCCCCACGATTTAACAAAAACACAAAACCGTATATTGCTGCATTCCATATCTTCCTGATATCAGCAGAAAGATAACCAACATTTGGCAAAAACTGGTAACAAAATATGACATTCCAGTTAATATCAAATTTATTCAAAAACCAAGCACAAAACTAAGGTCTATACTATGTGAAAACTACACTGACAAACACAACACCAATATTATTTATAAAATACAATGTGATAACTGCCACGACTTCTGTATTGGAGAAACAAGTAGAAAAATGGAAACCGGATTCAAAGAACATAAATAGTCACCTTCACACGTTTTCGAACACTGCAAATCAAATAAGCACAACATAACCATAGAAAACACCCAACTACTAAATAAAGAAACAAACATAAACAAACACAATATTAAAGAAGCCTTACTTACACAACAACTGAAGCCCAAAATAAGCCAATACAAAGGAACACCTTTATACCTATATTAACAAATATAATAAAAAATCTAAGCACGCCCTCTACATTTCTACATTTAGTTACACAATTTCCTTCAAACATGTGGTCAACTATCGGCCAGTTATCCTTTTCTTTCTTTGTGAACTTGACAATGACCGAAGGTCGAAATGTTGTTGACTCCTATACATTGTGCTTTCTCT
Source organism: Carcinoscorpius rotundicauda (assembly GCA_011833715.1). Taxonomy (NCBI): domain Eukaryota; kingdom Metazoa; phylum Arthropoda; class Merostomata; order Xiphosura; family Limulidae; genus Carcinoscorpius; species Carcinoscorpius rotundicauda. Next base: position 65,390,501 of record CM022392.1, on the reverse strand, counting down.
ATCCATACCAGTCGTTTTTTACATATATAAGACTTCTGTCAAATAACAGTTTACAGACAGGTGTTATAATACGAGAACAAATAATTTAGATTTTTGCATGTCTGATGCGAACATCAGATGAAAGGGAAAATATCTTTAAAGAAAATAACGAGAACTGAAACTGTACCAATTCCACTTATTTACTGTTCAGGGGTGAAAACTGTCAAATTATCAAAACGGACGTTATAATGCTTAAAGGGCTCCAGAAAGTTTTAATGGCAGCACTGGAAATGTTATTTCTCACTATGCATACTTTATATTAATAGAAGAAGATGAATCCTGAGTATCATGATGAGACCACATCCCTAAGTATCGTGATAAGATCACATCCCTGAGTATCATGATAAGATTACATCCAAGTGTATAACATTAAGACCACATTCCAGGCTGGTTTCTTCTCGACATTAAAATAACGTTTCTAACACACGTAACACGCATTAAAGTAACATTTCTTACACATGTAACTTACATTAAAGTAACGTTTCTTACACATGTAACATCCAAGTATTTAAAATTATGTTTTTGGTTTATCTGCTGAGGATATATGTATATATATATATATAGAGAAGCACGTACACGGACATCTTTGTATGTATTTAATTGTACAGTGATATTAAGATGGTTTCGACAGTAATATCGGTATGTTTCTGTTGTGATTCTAATACGGTTGCTATAGTGATACAAGGATGGTTTTCATAATGATTCTAGTATTGTTTTATGGGATACTAGGATGGTTTCTATAGTGATATTTGGATGCGTTTTATGCTAATAAAGGGTTGTTTCTATATTCATACTGGGATGGACGTTATTCTTATCTAGTAGGTTTAAACCGAATTTAACGGACATGTGATATGGTTTAGTGACGTCACTTGCTAAGCAGGATAAAAAAGGTCAGACTTGACTCCTATTGTGTTTTAAAAGTCAGGGATGAATGTGGGTGTTTGGTGCTGTCGTTGTATGAGTCACAACTGGAGACAACTTCGATGAACTAGTGACTATTCAGCTACAATTATCACAAGACTGGCGGAAAGTGTTTCATACTTTTATCAATAAGCAGAGAGTGTGTACACATGCATGATGAAAAATCAGAAACAAACAGGTTTAAAACGACAAACATATAATGTAATATAACAAATACATAATATAATAGAACATAACAATTATATAATATAATATAATATAACAATTACACGATGTAATATAACAAATGTATAACATAATGTAACAATTATATAATATAATATAACAAATATAAAACACAATATAACGATTATATAATATAACAAATATAACTAATTTTGAACTGTTTGTTTTTATTAATTTCGCTCAAAGCTTTGTTTTCTTGTTTTTGAATTTCACGCAAAGCTATACGAGGGTTAGCCATCCCTAATTTAGCAGTTTAAGGCTAGAGGAAAGGCTGTTAGTCATCACCACCCACCGCCAATTCTTGAGCTAGTTTTCTACAAATGAATAGTGGGATTGATCATTATATTATAAAGCCTCCACGGCTGAAAGGGTGAGTATGTTTGGTGTGACTGGGATTCGAACTCACGATCCTCAGATTACGAGTCGAGTGCCCTGACCATATGGTCATGCCGGGCCTTTTAAATACGAGTGACAAACATTCAGTTGTTAGAGGTAATCCAAGCAATGGGAAAGCAAGTTTATTAGTTACGCCATTTCTATTAGAATTCGTGATATAATTCTGTATTTTAATCATCTGTGGGCTCGGGACATAAAGCCCTTAAAATACACTAATTAAGAAACGGTATAAAACTTAACTGTATCATACCCGTCTGTTGGAAAGAAAAAATCAAACTATTTTCTCATAGACCTCTACTTGTATGGAATTTTAAATATCCAGTAATACTGTTTAATGGTTCTTGTTTATTGTATTTAAATTAGAATTATAATACATAACTCAACCTAATTAAGGTTTTTTTCCGACTTCGCCACTCATGGTTAAAGGGTTTGTCAGTGTAAAGGTACAATATTTAAGAGATAACGTGAAAGCGAGTTGTTTAATGGCAGTGAATGAGCGGGCTAGTTGCTAAGATATATTTGTGGTATCATCTTGAAGCAAGCAGCTGGTCTGACTTGGTCACTGACCTACATTCCTTACAAAACTAGCAAAAGGACGAATACACTTGCGCATGCTTGTTCTTTTGTTGATGTACTTGTTTCAGAGTTGGGCATGGCAAGGATACCAGAGGTCTCTGATCATGTTGCTCAGCAAGTGCTACTGTCCTAAATACATTTTTTTACAAAATCAAGTCTTTTCTGAGCTCGAGCTGTCCAGAAAACGAAACAGGAATTCTGCTTGATTAGAGACAATCCCTGAAAAATGAAACGTCTGACAAAAATGTTGATGTGGCGTAGCCAGGTTTTCCTCTCGGAGGGGAAAAGGCAAACAAATTAAAAAGCTGAAATTGATCTAATTTTTTAATAAAATGGCTATTAAGACAAATCAAGTGTAGTTGCGTTTAAAGGAGTTTTATTATATTCTATTAAACGATACAAAAGAAATTTATTATATTTAAAACCTAAAAAATAATATATAGTCAAAATGCCTAGATTTTGTGCCTCAAAGCAAATGGTATGGAGATTAGGTAATCTTCAGGTTAACAAAAATTTTCAGGTTAATCTGTTAGCCTGAGTGGCCCGGCATGGCCAAGCGTGTTAAGGCATGTGCTTGTAATCTGAGGGTCGCGGGTTCGCATCCGAGTCGCGCTAAACATGCTCGCCCTCCCAGCCGTGGGGGCGTTATAATGTGACGGTCAATCCCACTTTTCGTTGGTAAAAGAGTAGCCCAAGAGTTGGCGGTGGGTGGTGATGAATAGCTGCCTTCCCTCTAGTTTTACACTGCTAAATTAGGGACGGCTAGCACAGATAGCCCTCGACTAGCTTTGTGCGAAATTCCAAAACAAACTGTTAGCCTGAAGATGACCTAAGAAGGGCGATACGTTGTTCTCTGATTTATTAGTAAAAGTGTTAATACCCAAACCATTCATTTTGAGATACATTTTTACTTCAAGTGGGTTTCTCATCGTCATGAATGCCTAGATTTTATCACGGGGAATCTGCCCCCACTGGTTTCCCTTTGGCTACTTGGAAATACTGTACACTTAGAGCCGTGACTTCGGACAACATTTGTTTCATATTAATTTAATTAGTTCTTCGTGTAAAGAGTCCGACTTAAGTAGATTAAAGAACTTGGAACAATCCATCTCGTGGTATGACACCTTCACGACTGGCATTTTACACAGATCATAATCTATCAATAATTTTCAATCAGTTTCTGTAAGATCGTTCAAAATATAGCCTCTGTAACCACACAGTATGGTTCATACAGGGGCCTAGGCAACATTACAGAAAACATATCTGTTTTTACATATATATTTCACAAAACAAACTGAATGGTTTACAGGAAAGTAAAATATTTATTTCAAAAACCAGAATATGGTTGACTTTTGAAACACTTTAAAATAGTGGCTTGGTCGCTTGACACCTTTTCCTGACCTTGGCTATGCTCATGAGCTTATATCTTTTCCATTTACGGTAAAAAAAGAATCACAGAAAACACTAAATAGGGCCCCCCCGCTAAAATTCGGATTTAGATACCCGTGTTGTGCAGAGCACTAATAGCCCATTGTGTAGCTTTATGCTTAATTTTAAAGAAACAAACACTAAATAGGGTTAATATTTTGTCTTTCATTGTTAAGATCTAAGGAACGTTGATGCATTTTCTTTCGTAATAACAATTGATACTTTTATAAGCTGTTTTTAATGATTTAACACAGGTTTTAGCTAGAGGGCGTATGACGTCAAGATCAAGTAATTTCCTGAAAGTAGTTCTATAATACCTTGAAAGCTGAGATGACGTCATTAATTTAGTAACTTAGACTAATACATACACACATCAATAAATCACTACAAATGTATACGCACGAGTGATGAGTGAGTTAGTGAAGGATTTACTGAGTTGTAATTAAGAATTCGGTGTGTGTGTGAAATACCTTATAGTTTCTAGTCGAGAGCAGATTGATCAAGTAAAGTTAATCGATAAGCTAATCATGTTTATTGTCAATAGAATAAATTTCTGTTAGGTTTCATTAGTGTATTAGGCCTACACTTGTTTCAGCTATTATGCTGAAAGGTATGTTTTTGAACTTCAATCAGAATTTACATGGTATAGTAACAGTCCTTGCTTTATCATAATTACGTGAATAAATAACAGTTCTTCCTTTATCAGAATCTACATAGTCAAACAATAATCCTTGTTTTATCAAAGTTATGTGATTAAATAACAGTCCTTGCTTTAGCAGAGTATTTGTGGTCCACTAACAGTCCTTACCTTATCAGAGTCTAGACGGCTAAATATGTCCTTTACTTCTCGAGATAGAACATGATTCAACAACAGTTTTAAAAAGAGTATTCTAAGTAGATACTAACTTATAGTTGTTTTGAAGATAAAATTTGTAAAGAAATAATCATCAGTGGTATTCGAAGATTAAACAGTCTTCCTTCGTCGAGCTCGAGGTATTGATGAAATTACATCACACAGATTAATGTTCTTAAAAGCCAATTGTGAATTATTGGCAAAAGTTAGGGCTTTAACTAAAAGGGAGAAAATTACAAATGAGGCGTGAAGGGGAAGAAGAAGTCGACTCAAATAAACTTTCATAACAATCAAGCCTTGTCAGGCATAGTAGGGATCAATAAATCTGAATACATAACCTTCTATGCAACATTGTTTAATGAGACTCAGAGTTACTGATATCTTTCCTAACCAGATGAGAACAGTTTGGCAATAATATGACTTGCCGTTGTAGAATTTATAATCGTCTCTGTGAATTGTAGATATTTGAAACATATTTCCCATTGGGGTTCCTGCTTGCAGTCTCCAACCTGTCGTTTCAGAAATTACGGAAGAATGCTCTTTCTGAAAAAAACAAAAACCAAATAAACAAATCAGAGTTAAATAATGTAATTTTCACTATTCTAATCCGCATGATAACTGAAAACAATGTTTCTAAAATCAACTAGACTCTTGTATAAGTGAAAACAACGTTTTTGAAATTGACTATATTCTTTTGTAATTGAAAACAATATTTATGAAATCAATTAGATTCTTGTATAACTGGAAATGGTTATTACCTTCTAAAATCGTAATCGTTAGAGAAGTTGTGAAATTGGTTTTAAAGCTGTGAGTCGGTGTTGTTGGTAAGTATAGTCCACACATACTTCTGGTGTGAACGTGTTTTGTTGTCACTATGAGCAAAACCTATGCACTGGACAGGTGAAGTGGAGAAAAAGTGTCATTGGCCACCGTTCAGTTCTTCACATTATATTGTCGCACAATAACTAGAATATGTTTGATATTTTTTTCCTATGATATAGGTCCAGTTTATCTCTCTTTGGTTAATGTGTGTCCAGGGTTACTGATGAATAGTGGAATTATCCTAAACTAGTATAACCAATAACACACGTTGATCAAAGTGTAGATTGAACTGGACATCCCTTGAACCTAGATTTCGAGATTAAACAATTTTCAGAATACTAAGTTAATTTGTTATTGTCTATATAGTTCAATGAAAGTTCTTAATTAGAAAACAGAGCCTAATGTAGTTAATCATAGTTGTGAGTTTAATCAGAAACATACGATTAACTAATCTTCTCTTCAACGATGTAGCTCTTTGTGTAGAAACTTGTATCTGAACAAGCCTTGATAAAATATTAAACAACTAGTCAGTTTTTGTTGCTTTACATGCTCGTGGAAGCTAAAACAACAATTAGAACTGACTCGCTCAAAAACAAGATATAGGATTAATCATTCTATTTGAATCCAACAACTGGCGTCTTTAGATGTTTTACTAAAACTCATATATCTTTACTAGAGAAAGAAAATTTGCAATTTTTGTATTTCTAATTATCTACAGGGTGGCCCGTAAGTTCCTACTCATCCACATGTTATATTCAATTACGCATGTATTATAAATTAGTTTATTTTGTTTTCAGAGAAATATGGCCGATGTAAGACCATTAACACTTGAAGAGCGTATTGTGACAAGTACGTTGGTACATGAGCGTAGCGAGAATGAGGGACAGCACACAGATACACCGGATACATAAGATATATGGATGTGTAGGGACTTTCGGGCCACCCTGTAGTTGTGGTTGTGAAACGACACAGGATTGTTTCAAAGAGTCAGTTTCGTAACGAAAACTAGTTTTGAATCGGTCAACACAAATTTCAAATGTCGTATTTACATAAGTTGAAGGTTATTAGATGAAATCTCGACTTCCCGTAGCTTCAGGTGTATTATTTTCTTTACTATTTGTTCTCGAGTTTTTTGGGGTTTTTTCAGATTCGATAGTCTAACAACATAAACACAGACTTTAAACTTGTTAGAACACTAAGTCTCCAAATCTTTAACAGAAACTTCAAGCTTGATGCTTAGGGAGTTTAAAGCAAATATATCTGAAATAAGAGATATCACGTTGAAATCCAAACCACCTAAAACTGTCTCGGTTTAACCTACCACCTGTCTAACGTGATTACTCACTTCTATCCCAATAAGGAAGATGGTATTAATAACAATAGTTCCTATTTTCGACACGCTATAAGTCATTTCAAAAATTGAGGGGCTGCAATATTAGAGTTGGAGGTTATATCCCTGCGATGGGTACAGCACAGTTACCCCACTATACAGTTTCACGGGTAATATATATACACATTTATATATTGGGAAAATAAAGGATGGTTGACTGAATCTTTTCTACTTAGATCACGTACTTGTTCTACAAGTCAGGTGGACTTGTCCAGTAACTTAACAACTGGATTATAGCGTCATGTAATATAGTCAACTGTGAGTAGTTCAGGATTTCGTCATCCGAAGATCGAGCCTTACAAATAATCTGCCGAGACACACGTACACTGTACGGGTATCCAATCACATGGGTTCTCTTCTGGCCTCTTTTCCACCAGCTGCAGTTGAGGTATATTTGAAATTTGAATATGAACAAACCTCTAATTTTATGCTTTTGTAACGCATTTACAAATTGGCTCGGAAGATTAGGTGGAATGTTTTACGGAAGATGAATGTATCAGGAAATATCGTATGTTTTTTTCTAATTACCCATATATTTGAACAATGGTATAAAGCTATTAGTATGGGTATGTTGCACGTACATCATATAATAGCAAGCCAAAGTTAGTATAGTAATAATATCGTATATTGATTAGAGGGGAATATAATAATTAGTTTATTATTAACCAGTAGAAAAAGTAATGGGATCAAATACCAATTAGGAAAAACGTAACGAGATCATATACTTATCAAAAGAAAACATCATAATATAATATATTGATCAGAATAAAACGTAATCAGATCATATGTTGACCTTTCTATTGTTTAATTATTAACACACAAAACTCTTAGAATAAAATAATAATTCTCCTTCCGGTGATATTCCCTCGTATTTCATGAACAAAATAGTGAATAAATAAGATTATTAGTGGGCCACTTTCTATTCTTGCCGCTGGATAATTATTAATAACTTAATTATATGCAAATTGACAAGAAATTATTTAATAAACGTTAATTTCCTTCTTAGAACATTAACTTGTTATTAGAGAATATAGACTACGTTGACTCAAACAACTCGGTTGCACTTAGCAATGGCTTTGTGTATAAGCTAATTCATGTTTCCAGTACCATGTAAGAACTATATCTTATATACATCATAACCAATGAAACGACTTTCACACGTATTGTGAGCTGTTACTAACAGATCGAACTGGTCGGATCACTTATGTGGTTCTTGAGTTAAAAATGAGGGCAAAAGTTTATTACTTTTTCACTAGTTAGACTCGTTTTCGAGAATGAATCGGAATTGTGGGGGATGTTGGTACACAAGTTGTAGTGTCCAAGCAGCATAACAAGTGACTGGAAGAAATAAACTTCACTTTTAAAAATCCAGTCTGTTTGTCAAATAGTGTCTGTGCTCTAGGAGTTCATTGAACTCCATTTTGATGGTGGTGACTATTTTATTTTATTTATTAGTCTCTGGAGAATGTTTTGTAAAGGAAACTTAATTTTCTGTTTATACTTTGTTTCTTTGTTACAGAATTTCCGCGCATGGGCACTCAAGGGCTATTTGCGTATCGCTGTTTTTCATCTTGAACTGATAAGTTAGAGGGAAGGCAGCTAATCAAAGACACCCACCGTCAACTCCCGAGCTACTATTGTAGATTTTACAGTACATTCACGATTCACGAGTGCTTTTTTACGGCCCCCCAGTGGCTCAGCGGTATGTCTGCGGACTTACACGCTGAAATTCGGGTTTCGATACCCGTGGTGGGCAGAGCACAGATAGCCCATTGTGTAGCTTTGTGCTTAATTCAAAACAACAACAACAACGGGCCAAAACCCTTAAACCTTCGAATTTACAGCTCAAACACGCTAACATGTCTGCCACATCTGTCATCTTCTGTTCACAAGTAAAGGAAACAAAAGTCACTGGGGAGAAGGGGTGAAAAATACAAACAAAACCTGAACATGGTATTTATATAATTCTCTGGAGATTATGAGGCATAACCCTCAGAAAATGTTGCCACCTGCAAACTTTAGAAACTTCTAAAATATAAATAATTTGAGAGTGTAGACAAACGTATAGGGTATGCCCACCTCTTGGACCCAAACGGTTCCTCTGTCTTTTGAAGGCTTGGAGGATTTTTATGCTTGTGAGAACCATATGGCTCCTCTGCCTGTTGGAGGTCTGGAGGGTTCCTTTGTATCTACTGTTTATATATCATTGGGGTTTAATGAAAGAAATAATTAGCTCATGAAGGTTTACTGTGTCATTTCTAACGTTATTCATTCATTTTTATCCATCGTTCCATTCACTCACCCATCGATCTATCTATCTATCATATATCCACCTCATCATCTCTCCACCCATCTGTCAAATATCCAACTATCCATTAAGTTATCATATATCCATCATCTATCTAGTCATTCAAAAACCTGTCTGTCTATAAATCAAAATCTATTCTTTTATCCATTCTGTCTGTAAAAAGACAGAACACTGCACATGACTTACCAACAACATATATCATTTCATCCAATTTCTAGGGTGTTGTGGTAAAAGTAGGCTTGAGAAACTCCCTGTCGCTACTTCTCGATAGCGGAGTTATATATGTATTAGTTTTCTATTACAAAACATTGCAACATTTAAACTAGTTTAGTTTTAATAACGATAATTTTTTTTATTCTTAACGGTTGGAAAAAATGTAAGTTAATTAACAATGTTAGTACGATGCACTAGTTTCTTTATCAGAGTAAATAATTTCAGTCATTTTAGTAAAAATGGAGAATTTTCAAAAGTTATTACGTAAGGTGAAAACAAAGAAAAAAGATGTAATAGGAGTTTTCTCTTTACCTGTTGAGCCGACAAGCGGCTGATAAAACAGTCATTAAAAATAATACGTCCATCCGAAGTTCTTCAGTCGACACACGTTTACCACTATTACAGTTATTTAGGTCATACATAAATACAAGTCGCTTGTGCTATCTACGTGCATTGCTAACTTGCTAAGACTAGTTTATATTGAACCCTAACGTGCACATCCAACCGATATTTTTGCCTTAAATTTGACTTAAATGAGCAGTCACATCGATAAGACATTGAAGATTATCACATACCGTGTAGTTTATTAATATATATTAGATTAATTAGATTTCAAGTTATGTCTTCTTAAGGTCTAACCTTCTACGCAGTTTAATACAAAGGATTGTGCTATATTATTACTTTTCACCACACTTTCTATAATAATTTCAAGATCACTCTGTGTTATTCTTCCCTAAGAAGAAACACTATTAAAACTCACTTAACAATGATAATTTACACAAAACTAAACTGACTTAACAATGACAATTTATAATTAACATAAACACATTTGATTTATACGAAACTAAATTCGTTTAAAAATAATACTTTACACGAAACTAAACACACTTAAAAATAACAATCAATAATTAACTTAAACAGACTTTATAAAAAAATTAAATTCATTGAACAACGACAAGTTAGAGTAAACAAAACACGCTTTAGAATTTATTCGAAACTGAACTAACTCACCACTAACAGTTTATAAATAACCTAAATACACTTCATTTATACGAAACTAAACTCATTTGAAAATAATAGTTTATACAAAACTATATTCATTTAAAAATTACATTTTACAGATCTAACAATGCCAATTTATGGTAAACTACACACACTTACAAATTTATTTGAAACTAAACTCCCTAAACATTAATAATTTATAACTAACCCAAAAACAGTTAACAATGACTGTTTATACGAAACTAACCATACAACAATTTATACAAATCTAAATTCACTTAATTCTGACAATGTATAGTATCTAGGCGTGTTCAGTTATTTTACAAAATTGCAGATATATTACTTTACCTCAGTGCATACTTCGCGCGCGAGATTTGGCTTGGTACTCATAATTTTATGTTCAATATATGTACAAAATATTGGGGAAAATATTAGAACATTCAAACTTTTATTATCTATGCTTCTTATGCACTGGTCTATGTTACTATTGGTATAAAGACGTCATAAACATGAGGTGTAAAGTAACAATTCTATAAACCAATCATGGTGCCCTTTCTTCTCTTGAGAGCTGTCGACAGTGATTGAATATACTGTTCTATATTCCTCACTGCCTACATCACAACGACTGTGACTATGGTTGAATATGCTGTTTTATGTTCTTCACTGCCTACATCACAACGACTGTGACTATGGTTGAATATACTGTTTTATGTTCACTGCCTACATCACAACGACTCTGACTATGGTTGGATATTGTTATTTATTGCCCACACCAACATTCGTAATTCAAATCTCTCACTTCAAATCTATTCTGTTGTGTTTGTTTGTTGGTTGTTAATCACAACATTATAAAATGGGCTATCTGTGCTGGGTCGACACCCGGTTTTTACCACTGCGCCACTGGGAGTATTTTCTTATGTCATCAAGCCAGATGAGTCTCTACACGCGCCTCGGTCAGAATTTCTATAGACCTTTCCCCAAGTCTGCTTATTTGTTCAAATTACAGCATTTTCCATTTTATATCATACATATGTCCACCAGCTGTCTGTTTGTACTTTTCATTACTTCATCATTAGTTTTTGCTATACAGGTGATTTGTTAAAACATTGCGTTCCATACGTCTTTCATACGTCTAGAAGTCTGCGTTTTATCCCTTCTAGTCGGACAACTAACCACATATCTATCGGTTAGTTAAGGTCTACTTGACTGTTACTCTAATAAACTCAAAGCGCGAAATGCATTTTTTTTTATTCTCCGATAACGTGAATTGAACCAAGGATCCTCAAATCCACGTTTTGACAAAATCACCAATAGATCACGTTTGGTGCTATAAACAATAATAAGTCAATATTGAATGTAATATCTGTGATTCATATCGTATATGCATGCGTATATACGTATTGAATCATTTTTCTTCAAATATCTTCGGTCTTCCTGATATAAATATTGAGAAAATAAAGTATGACATCAAAGTTATATTGATGTTTAAAGTCGATGTGTATACTTTACATTCAGTTTATTCTCATTTCATCGCAATGTAACCGTATACAAAATAAATGTTTTACTTTTTATTCATATTTGTTTGTTTCTTTTGGAATTTCGCGCAAAGCTACTCGAGGGCTATGTGCGCTAGCCGTCCCTACTTTAGCAGTGTACGACTAGAGGGAAGGCAGCTAGTCATTACCATCCACCGCCCCTCTTGGCTTTTCTTTTACCAATGAATAGTGGGATTCACCGTCACATTATAACGCTCGCACGACTGAAAGGGCGAGCATGTTTGGTACGACGGGGATTCAAACCCGCGACCCTCAGATTACGAGTCGAACGCTTTGACCCACCTGGCCCTGCCGGGCCTTTTTTTTCATAACTAGTATCCTACATTGAAGTGTGAGTAAACAAACCTTTAAAGGACTGGTATAATTTATTGAACTGTTTTTATGTGATGTATTGTTAGTATAAATGTGAATGTATATATAAAAACATCGGTATGTGAATGTTTTAAAAGTCTGTTACATCGTAGTGTAATCAGTGTGAATACAAAAATGTTTTGTTTCCAAAACTTTGTCAAAGTGATTTGTGTATCTGAATCTCACTCTACATAGTTAACAATCTGTTGACTGTAATTGTTTAGCTTTATTTCCAGTTAGTCTATCGCCAATGGGAGTAGACCAACTGGAAAGTTACCCAACATTCTATAAAGTTGAGGATAAAATTTACTTGCATAGTTCTTGTTAGAAAAATTCCCACGAAGTCTGGAGGAAAACAAAATATCGGGAACGTTCCCAGCTGTGTCACTTTAACGTACCTTGGTAGTTGTACAATTACTTCTTTACAGACTTGTACGAAAAAAACACACAAAAACTGAATGGAGTTGGGCTTGAGCTTGTGCGCGAGAAATACACGTTCTTATGCTGGGTTTGAGATGAGGTCAGAGTTCACAGATGGTCGATGATCTATTGTAACAAAGAGAGCATAGAAGTATTGTTTTTGGTGATTACGTGTCTAATAACATGTTCTTATGAACATATCTAATATTAAGGTCTGAGCTGTGTTGTGAAACTCTTCCTAGGTGCACTAGGTTGTGAGAAGAAAGTATATTTCAAGGATTTAATTAGTAGTCTATTAGCCGATTTAAAGAAGTTATTGCGTTTTAATATTATTTAATTTACCTTCGTTTTCATGGATAAAAACCACAAAAATTCCACAGAATAAGTACGTTTATACCATTTGTTTAGTTCCCTTCAAGCGGTAGAGATGTAATCCTAGAACCCCTCTTAAAGTAAGAGTTTTCGCGGGATCTTTTAATAGTTCGGTTGTTGGACTCTTGTTAAGTGAAAATACTTCAGAGGTTGTACTTAACAGTAAACGGTCCATGTTTTATAAAACTACATTGTTTAACTCCAAACAGTTAAGTATCACAGAATTGCAGATGAGATACTATTTTTAGTGCGAATACTTTACTACAGAAACTCAATCGAAGATTATTTGAATGACACACCGTCCTTAGATTAAAGGTTAGATACAGGCCAACCTTACATTAAATGTTAGATTCTGCGAATTACTGTATGTCGTTAGTTTAAAGGTTTTGTGAATAACAGACCATACACAGTTTATAGATGAGCTTTTCTGATTTATGAGACTTTCATAGTTTCAAGATCATGTTCCCCGATTTAATTCTTTATTATAATATACTTATAGATATAATTATATTCTGAGTGATATTAACCAGTCAGCTTCCTGTCAGAGTTTGTTGAATTTTGTGTACAGTTACACAAAGGTCAAACTGTTCACGCTAATTTTGAAACGAAAGGTTGATTTTCGATCGACGGTCACAAGGAGATGCGAGTTGACCCATACGACGGTTGAATGATTTAAAATATATCCACTGAAATAGTGTTTAACAGTATAATATGGTTTGGATTTTGAATTTCGCACAAAACTACACGAGGGCCATCTGTGCTAGCTGTCCATAATTTTGTCAACTTTTGGGTTACTCTTTTACCAACAGATAGTGGGATTGACCGTTATATTATAACGCCCGCACGGCTGAAAGGGGGAGCATGTTTGGTGTGACGAGGATTCGAACCTGGGACCCTCAGATTACGAGTCGAGTACCTTAATCACCTGGCCATGCCGGGCCTACATTAAATAGAAAGATCGTTACTAGTCAGTTGCAAAGGTTGGAAACCAGTAAGAACCAGCGGCAGGTTATGGACAATTGCAATTGAATGGAAAGATTTGACCATCATTATTACAATTTAACACTTCCTTTTCCCCAGCCCCAAATTGTCTAGTAGTTTCCGTGACAAGGTAAAATTGAAGTAATAAGGGAGAGTATTAAATATTTCTATTGATACAATACTTTCCAAACTATTTTATAAGACTTTAGAAAAGTGGGATGCAAACCATGGGTCCTTGGATTATTAGGAAACCTGAACTACACAGAGTTAGGAAAAATGGCATAAATACAAAGTGGGTGGAAAATAGATGCGTTCGAAAAATAAATGTAGTGGAAGATAATTTATTCCTTGTTACCATAGAGATAACAAACCTTAAACAAAAAGAGAGTGAAAGCATAGTTTCAACACCTATATTTATCCATTATACAGACCTCTACTTCCCAAATACATAAATCACAGTAGTTGAACTGGCGAGTTTAAAGGACTTTTAAACCCCTACAAATATTATTTACACGTCACCATTATAAAAGGCTTAACTGTGTTTCTTTGTTTCGTTCACACAAGCTGTGTGCTGATAAAACTACGGTGCAGCAGAGGAAACAGCCAATCAAAGGTTTCATTATACTTCTACGTCGCGCCCGCGTCGCGCAAAACATGCTCGCCCTCCCAGCCGTGGGGGTGTATAATGTGACGGTCAATCCCACTTTTCGTTGGTAAAAGAGTAGCCCAAGAGTTGGCAATGAGTGGTGATGACTAGCTGCCTTGCCTCTAGTCTTACACTGCTAAATCAGGGACGGCTAGCACAGATAGCCCTCGAGTAGCTATGTGGGAAATTCCAAAACAAATAATGAAAATAAATGAAATCTGTAATGTTATCGTTGAATAGTGGTTTCCGTGTTTGAGAATTACAAATTAAAAAATGAATTAATTTGCTTGGGCAAAGTTTAATGGTGAGCGTATCGGACTGTCATTCCGAAAGTCTATGGGTCGCGTCCCTTTGCCACAAAATCGCAATGAGTTATAAGTGAAATGGTCAAATTTAGATTCATATAAGTGTTGGCGGTGAATACTATTAGCTCATCTATCATTTCAAAAATTAGGAACTGCTTTGAGCGAATAATCGAGAGAAACAAACAAATTAGTTATTGTAACTTGTGAGGCGAGCAGATGGACTTTATACGCCATGACGTCACAAACTCTCGTTTTGTAATAAGAGAAACCGAAGGGGACTAACCTTGAAGTACCTCGTTCTGTTTCTCGTTGTAGCTACTGATCAAATTTCAGTTTCAAATCTTGGAAGTAGCTCTGAAACAGAATCAATTCAACTTTTAGAGTTGTGCTAAATTTGAGAGAATAAAACTAAACATTTGTATCTGCTATAAATAGTAGTGGTAAGTTACGTCTTAAAATGATAACTCAGAAGCGTTTCTTTTATACGCAACTTTGAACAAATCCTAAAGTCGTTGTTAGTTGTTGATCACGACATTAATTTAAATGGTGAAGCACAAAAAAATTTATATACTCGGCTGTCTTTTTACAAGCCCAGATAAACGGCGGTGATAGTTGTTTGTAGGTTCAATATGACATATCTTTACATAGTAAAATATTTACACAAAACTGTTTACTTGGCAGATATTTCACACGATCAGACAAACAGCTGTATTAGTTGTTTGTAGGTTCATTGTGACATACGCTTAAAAAAAAACCTGTTTTTTCCAAGATCAAACGAACAGCGGTATTACGTCAGACCCACATGTTTTGAATAAATTTTCATAGTAAGCCTAGCTTCTATCCACTTCAAGACTCAGAAAATTTTTCTAGTTTCACGATATTAGGTCCTACTGCACTGGTTACACAGTACTTCAGAGTACTTCGTGTGTGTGTTGAGGAATTCCGTGGAAGGAAGAACAAAACAACCGTTGTTCTCCAAGCCGAGCAGTTAACGTTCTTTCTACGGGTGAACGAGATATGTGAATTGAATGAAGCAGTAATAAGCTGTCGTTGATCCCGGAATATTCAGTTAGCTCTTCTTTCATGGTCCGCTAACCAGCAGTTCTGACAATTTTGGAATTATTTATAAGAACAAACATGGCCAAAAGTGAGTTAGGCACGAGTTGTTCTCTTCCCATTGCTCAGTCAAACTTTGAGGTTCGGGTTTAAAACTTAATTAAAGCAGACAACAAATTTAAAGGTGTAACCTGCGCGCTCTCTTGTGAGAATTCATGAAGTGACACTTAACTTTACAAAACTTCTTTAAATCCAAAGAAGAGTTCACATTTCCGAAAACTATAGAACGTGAAGAACTATTTGATGTAAATAACGAAAACTATATTTGTTATGATCACTCCACCAGGTCGGACTTGAGTTATTAGTTTGTTAGGAACACCCCACCAAGTCAGGCTTGAGTTATCAGTTTGTTAGGATCACCCCACTAAGTCAGGCTTGAGTTATCAGTTTGTTAGGATCACCCCACCAAGTCAGGCTTGACTTATCAATCTGTTAGGATCACTACACCAGGTCAGAACTGAACTATTGAATTCATTCAAGAATATATGCTTCACATTATACATCTACGTACCGAAATCGTTTGTTAACTATTTCACGTTAGTTTTTACAAACTTCAAATTTTGAAACTGAATGTATTATTTGTGTCATACTTGTAACTCAGTATCGATTGTTTTCAATCGAAACTGAAACCTATCTTTCATATAGATGTAACCCGTTCCTTTGTCTCTTTCTGTGATTTTTCTTTTGAGCTCATCGAGCATCGCCCTTCAATAATGCTTATACTGTCTGTCTATCTGTTTGTCTGTCGAAGCAGAGAGAGAAAAACAAAGGCTACTAAGCAAGCTTTGTATATAGCCATGAAGATAAGTGTGCTACAACGGAGAACGAAATATTATTGACCGTAAGTTCTGCCGTTAGGGGCGTCAATGATTACAGCTTTTTGTCAGTAAACTGGGCTCTTTACATTATAAACGAAAAATATTTTCCTTAGGATATATTTGAAAATTACAGAAATATATTTATTAACAGATGGATAGCTTGGATGTTTTATCGTTAAGCATAAAGCTACGTAATAGGCAAAATGCGCCGTGTCCACCGCAGGGAATCGAAATCTGGATTTTAGTATGAGTCAACGGGAGGCCAGATGGTTGGGCTGCACCTAGAATGGTACTATTTACTTTTGGGAGCTTTATATTATAGGGGGACAATAAAATAAATCTACAAAATGAGATCTAGAAATTACTAGACGTACACATATAACTAGGGACCATTGCTCTTTTAATCTTTTTGTGTCTGTCTTGCAAGAATATTAATAACTTAACTCATAGATACATATATAATTAGGATTAATTACTATTTTTATTGTCAGTTTCCCGCTTGAGATATTAATAACCCTCGTTATAATTTAGTTTATTATTCAAAAAGAATATCACTTTTAAGTAAAACAACTACACAATGAGAAGTCTGTGCCATGCCAAACGCAGGGATCAAACCCCAAAATGTAGAGTTATAAGAACCGAATCTTACTGCTAACGTACCAGGAAGTTAACGAAATAAATAAATATTAAATATTAAATTGTATACTAACAAAAGCAATTTTAGTAATGTGGAATACAGATTAAATAAATCATCAGAGTCTGTTGAAGATGTTTCTGTTTGGTGTTTACGTTAATGTGTTCACTCATGTTTGTTGTAGATGTTTCTGTTTGGTGTTTACTTTAATGTATTAACTCCTGTTTGTTGTAGATGTTTCTGTTTGGTGTTTACTTTAATATGTTCACTCCTGTTTGTTGTAGATGTTTCTGTTTGGTGTTTACTTTAATGTATTAACTCGTATTTGTTGTAGATGTTTCTGTTTGGTGTTTACTTTAATGTATTAACTTCTGTTTGTTGTAGATATTTCTGTTTGGTGTTTACTTTAATGTGTTCACTCCTGTTTGTTGTAGATGTTTCTGTTTGGTATTTAATATGTTCACTCCTGTTTGTTGTAGATGTTTCTGTTTGGTGTTTACTTTAATGTATTAACTTCTGTTTGTTGTAGATATTTCTGTTTGGTGTTTACTTTAATATGTTCACTCCTGTTTGTTTCAGATGTTTCTGTTTGGTGTTTACTTTAATGAATTAACTTTGTTTGTTGTAGATGTTTCTGTTTGGTACTTATTTTATTGTGTTCACTCATCTTTGTTGTAGATATTTCTGTTTGGTACTTATTTTATTGTGTTCACTCATCTTTGTTGTAGATATTTCTGTTTGGTGTTTACTTATCGTGTAATATGTTCACTCCTGTTTGTTTTTGTTGTGTTTTTTTGACCCAGCTCTATCATCATGAATTATCATCATAACTGAATCAGGTTTTAGAATGTTTTTGCCATAACAAAACTGGTTACAGTCAATCTTTGTTGGTGATATGTTTCAGGCCCAACAGTGGCACAGCGATACATCTGCGGACCTATACTGTTAGAAAAATTGGGTTTCACTATCCGTTGTGGACAGAATATAAATAGCCACTTGTGTAGTTTTGTGCTTAACAACAACACGCGTTAGTTTCTTAACTACAATTAGAGAATTGAGTTTCTCTTACTTTTTAATCATTTGTTGATAAAGTGGACAATAAGATACCCATACTGTGCTTACTATGGATATTTAGCCTCGGATCGCAGGGCTATAAGACCTAACGTTTAGCGTTCAGATACCTGGAGGTCTTATATCTTTATAAGGTTCCATTGGTCCATGCTGTTGTGCTTAAACTTTCCATGAATAACAGTTTGTAACTTTTGATAGTCCAGGCACTCTTTTAACACATAAAGTAATACATGTGTTAGGTCCTTATAAAAGTCTCACTAAGTGGACGGTCTCAGTATTTTATCAACACAGATGGCCACCTACATCTTCCTTTTGTGGTAACGACTCAGTTATTGCTCTATACAAAACAGAAATTTTATCTCGAAATTCCGGAAACTTATAGAACCCACAAAGCAAGAAGCGAAGAAAGACGGCGTCGCGATCTCGCAGCTCTTTATGTTTTTATGAGTCAGTTCTGTGATCAGCGTCCTCTATTGTGACATAATCCTCCAAGTTTTCCTGTCCATGTCTTCTCCAGCGAGGAACTTTCATGGCGTGGGGGTGAGTAGTTGGGGGGAGGGAACTAATAGGAGCTGCAACTGCTTGGATTAGCGAGTTTTCTATGTAACATGCACGTGCTCTCGTGCTTCTCTGTCAGATTGTTACTCTCTCTCTGTTTTTTTTCTTCATTCGAGAATCCCTTTCCGGCACCTAATCTAATTATTATTTTTATGTAAAGCTGTTCGGGACGCGCACGTCTATGCGTTCATTAACTGATTTATATGTAAAAAGTCATGCCCTTAGCGACACTCCCCGCCAGCTTGAAAAAAGCAACAAACTTATCCGTTAAAGTGAAGTTAAACTGAACTTTTATTCTGTTCTTACAGTTCCAGACGAGCTATGTGAACCGAGGGACGACACAGAGTAGTCGTGTCACGAAGATTATCATTGAAAGCTCCCAACAACAGTTATAAATATTGGGAGAAAACTGATATTCGTTTTCCGCCATGACAGATCATAGGATTTATTCACGAACCAGCTGGTTAAAGTTCTTAATATGGTGTACTCTAGCGAGAGATGTCTGGGGACAAGGTAAGTTAAACCTTTTTTTCCCCCCTTTACACGTTAGGAAGAGTATGTGTGTGTTTTCTTATAGCAAAGCCACATGGGGCTATCTACTGAGACCACCGAGGGAATCGAAACCCTGATTTTAGCGTTGTAAATTCGTAGACTTATCGCTGTAATAGCGAGGTCGCCGTTAAGAAAAAGCTGGAATAATGATAGAAACGTTCCATGTGTAGCATTTTAATGTGTAAATAGGCAGTTGGAAGAGAGACTGAGCACTTGAATGCTGCGAGATGATTTTAAAAAATATGATAAAACCGATGTGTTTCAGTCCGTTTAATATGCGAAAAATTAATCAAATTTTAACAAATAATAATTATTAACGTTTAAAATATTTCTGTCGAAAACAATCCACAGAAACATTATAATAATAAATTTCTGCGTAAAATTCGTAACCAGTAAAGTAGAAAGGCCGGTCCGGCATTGCCAAGTAGTTTGGAATCGTGATATAAGGATCACAGTTCAAATCCCTGCCACATCGAGTACGCTCGCCCTATCAGCTATGGGGACGTTATAACTTTACGGTTAATCACACTGTTTGTTGGAATATTAACTCCAGTGGATCCATACTTGTCTACTAATATGATGTTATTATATTTATTTATATTAGTTACAGTGGTTGTATACATGTTTCCTAATATGATGTGTACAATATAGCTAAGAACTTTACTGATAGATATCCCACAATCTACAGCGTGTAAAACACAGTCAACATTCATAGTTAAACCTATCTTACAGTTTACGATGTATACAATATTATCGTGCTACGTTCAGTGGCGCCGCAAGAAGCGTGTGGTTGACTTTATTTATTTAGTAATCATTAGAGAAAGCTCTTCAGTCTCTTTCCCTGCTACACCTAACTTTTATCGTACATTTCATATTCAGTGGTGAATTCACGTTTATTTTATGACAATCAGTGGGTCAAAGTAAATTCGTAAAATTAAAACGTTTACCCATTAAATATTAAAAACAAAAAGACTTGCTTCTTTGTATTAAACAATAAGTGTAGATTCTGGAAAATCTTCGAAAAGTTATCTTTCTAGATGGTAGAGATCGGAGTTTAAACTCTGGGAATATCCCGAGTTTTTAGTTTTATAAGTCCTTAGAGCCCCCCAGTGACTCAGCGGTATGTCTGCGGACTTACACGCTAAAATCCGGGTTTCGATACCCGTGGTGGGCAGAGCACACATAGCCCATTGTGTAGCTTTGTGCTTGATTCAAAAACAACAATAAAAAGTCCTTAGACTTTTCGCTGAGCCACCTGAGGGGGGTGGCTGTTAAAATAATTAAAATATTTACCTTTAATATTAACACTTAAATTGTTGCATAGCCTTACGATATATCTTTATATTTTTACGAATCTTTCTTAGGTTTATGTGAGGGCAATATTTTTCATTTTCTGCTGTTATCAAAGCGTACTGGTGTTAATTATATGGTAATGTTGTTTTTAAAGCTGAAGACAAATCACACTTGAGTTTGTAAGATGGTTACACATTTCTATTTGTTTGTTTGTTTGTTTTGGTATTTCGCACAAAGCTACTCGAGGGCTATCTGTGCTAGCCGTCCCTAATTTAGCAGTGTAAGACTAGAGGGAAGGCAGCTAGTCATCACCACCCACCGCCCACTGTTGGGCTACTCTTTTACCAACGAATAGTGGGATTGACCGTCACATTATACACCCCCATGGCTGGGAGGGCGAGCATGTTTAGCGCGACGCGGGCGCGATCTCGCGACCCTCGGATTACGAGCGCACGCCTTAACGCGCTCGGCCATGCCAGGCCACACATTTCTAATAGCGATGTTTTAATAATTACTTCTTTCAAACACGGAGTTTTTACAAATTTCTCAATTTTCTTTTGGACACACCTATCTGTTGTTCCACTTTGATAGTTGTGCCAAGAAAAGAACTAAAACAGGAATTTATAGTCTTCGATACGTAATGTATCATCTCTTCCACAGACGAAACACAGGTAATGTGTTCTTGTTCAGTGAATTATTTAATAATCAAATTTTTATCTCATCACTTTAAATGGAATATAAAACTGTGTGAATGAATCAGTAACCCACTGGAGATTCCGGAGTTTCTAAGTTTATTTTGTCCTGTTTCTCAACGGTGCGTTGACCCCTCATCTAGACATACAGGTATATTTAGCACATAGAAATTAGGAGATTGGGGCCGTCTCCTATTGAATGGGAGATAAACCAGTTTTAGATACGTATACAGTTATATGGACTATGTGCCCTTGAGGCTACGAATTAAGATAAATATTAAAGTGAGCAAATTTATAGACACTATATTGTAATATCTTTAACTTTTTAAACAATGAAAAACTGGTATTAGCTATAAATAATATATTCACGGACATTACCAATGTAGAGATAATGAAAACTTTTGTTATCACAGAAGATTTCTTGTTTGGTCACTGTTCCATCTTGTAGCTCTGAGCTTAAAGTTTAATATCTGGTATAGTTTTCTGATTGTATTTTTTGGCAACTTGCAAAACTAATAATAGCCACTTATTTTTTCATGACTCTCTTAGTTAATAACAGTTTGTTACTTATAATTAATGTTACTGTTAGGTTAACAACGATTCGGTAATTCAGGACTCCGTTAGATAACGATGTATTGCTACTTCCGGTTTATGCTACTGTTAGGCTGACAACGAATCGTTGCTTAAGGACTATGTTAGACAAATAACAAATATTACTTCAGGACTCTGTTAGATAATAATGAATTACTACTTCCAGTTTATGTTCTTGTTAGGCTAACAACAAATTGTTGCTTCAGGACTCTGTTAGATAATAATGAATCGCTAATTCCAGTTTATGTTACTGTTAACAACGAATTGTTGCTTTTGGACTATGTTAGCTAATAATGATTTGCTACTTGTCTGTTAAGCTAATAACGAGTTGTTACTTTAGGACTATATTAAGTTAATAATGATCTGCTGTTACAGGACACTGTTACAGTTTATTTCCCAACAATGTTGTTATTGCTTTAATGTAACGTATTTTAAAGTGTTGATGAAGTATATGTAATTCTTTATTTGTCTAAGGTGTACAATGGGTCATCTGCATAGTGCTTATCTCATGAATTAAACCTAAAATGTTGGCTCTATAAGCCCTTAAAATTATCTCTGGGTTACCAAGTGTCAACTTAATTCTTCATTATGCAAGAAAACCATGTAAAATGTTAATGCCACTAAACAGATTTAATATTAATACCGAATTAAATAAGCACACAGTTTATACTTTCCAGAATATTCCATTTCTGAGATTACACACTAATCCATGACAGGTGTACGAGTAGTTAAATTAATTAATTAGTTACCCAGGGTGTTCGAGGATTGAAATTCCTTCTTCGTCCCGCTAACCGAAGGAAATTGGTAAATTGAATGTGTGTTTATATACACGTACATAAGTAAAATACATCACTCCCAAAGGAAAACGGGAGGAGAGAAGGAAAGACAATGTCACGAACAGTCTCAGCAAGTTCTCAAGAAAATCCCTGGTTCGTCATATTCTGAGATTGTTTTGTTGCTGCTGGAGTCGCCAAAGTTCCAGACTAGTTTCTTGGGATGTTGTTTGGAATCAAGCACAAAGCTACACAATGAGTTATCTGCGCTCTTTTCAACACGGGTATCGAAACCCGGTTTCTAGAAGTGTGACCCCGCATACGTACTGCTGTGCCATTGAGGGGGATAGTTTCTATGGGCCCTCAAGACACTTTACAATGAAAATGAATTCGACTGCAGCAGACAACTGAATTTGTGGAAGCGGAGTGATACCTCACTAGAAACAACAGTGAAAAGGTCTGATTGTTATACGTTTTTACATTTGTCCAAATTATGTAACATCAGCTTTTACATATCTTCTACCGTAATCAAGTGAACGTCTTGTTTATAGTTCCAATTACACTGGTTTACAAAAAAATATTTTTTGTCTGAGGCAAGAATGTGAATTGGTGTTTTTTACTAATTTGGGTGTGCTGAATTCAAATTTATAAACAGTTTTGTTCTATCACCTCTAGTTTTTTGGCTTTTTAATAGTCTCATTTTAGTATATACACAGTATATACGTGCTTATTTCAATAGTTGCAGCAGCTCATTACAGATAAAACAGGATAGATAAAGAACATTGACGGAATAAATATACTTGGATGACACAATGTACACAATTCATAGTACCGCAGACAGTTAGAAGTGTGTTTTCTTAGATGATCTGGTGTATTTTGCCTCCGGGATGTCACACAAGAGCATCCAGCAGAAGTCTCCCATCATGCTGGGGTTCCACTTGCCTTGGTAGTTGCTCTCCATCTTCGTAATGTCTTGGTGGAATCTTTCTCCGTTCTTATCACTCACTGCTCCAAGATTTGGAGGGAAGAAGTTGAGGTGGGTATGGAGAAAATGAATTTTGAGTGACATTCGGCATCCCATATCCTCATAAGTCTTTAGCAACTTCTCAATACAGGCTTGGTAATTTGGTACGCGTGTGTTACCAAGGAAGCCACTACAGACTAACTTAAATGCTTCCCATGCTCTCAGTTCCTTTAAGGTAAGAAGCTCTTCAAAATCAGTATCCTTCAGCACTTCTCGGATTTGAGGTCCGACAAAGATTCCCTCTTTGAGCTTAGCAGCACTGAGACCTGGGAACACAGTAGACAAGTGTTGGAAGGCAGCACCATTTTTGTCCATGGCCTTCACGAAATCCTTCATCAAACCAAGCTTGATGTGAAGAGGAGGAAGAAGCACCTTCTTCATGTCAACTAGAGGATTCTCCTTGACGCTGTGTTCGCCAGGAACGAAAGTGCTTCTAGACCCCCAGTCTTTCTGCTTGTAATGCTGGGATACAGCTCGACTATACCAGAGACAGAGAAAGCAACAGTACTTTGTGAAGCCCGCTTGCATACCCATAGGAAGACCAATGACCTTGAGGTCCCCACACAGACTCCACTTGTACTGGTTGTGCTTAACAGCTTCTAAAAGAAGCTCCTTATTGTCATAGGACTCCTTTAGATGGACAGAGTGTGCAGTGGGAATGCTGGGATATTTATTCCCGTTGTGCAGAAGCACAGCCTTGAGACTTCGCTTGGAAGAGTCTATGAAAAGACGCCAGTCTGAAAGATTATGTGGCAAACCAAGGAAAGTGAACAAGCCAGGTACATTTGTGCAGTAGCACAACTTGTTTTCCATGTCGAAAAATGAAGCAAGGTCTTTGTTCCGATTCCTGAAACTGGTGATCCGTCTTGATATATAGCTATATATATATATATATAATGTGATGTAATGCTATCACTTACACTTATTGCATAATAACTAAAAAAGAAGACATAAGTCACACAATATAAGAAATTAACCCTGAGTGCACATACGCCTTTATGTACAGTATGTGTACAAAATGTACAGCATGCATATCTAAAAAACTAAAGGTGATGAGTAAAAACGGATTTCAAATCTGAATTCAGCACCCCCAAATTAGGTTAAAACAGCTATTTTTATGCTTGCCTCAATTTCTTTATAAACCAGTGTTATCAAAACACACACGAGAGTTTGTTAGTTGTTTTTTTCATTTATCTTCATGTATGTTAAACATCTGTGTTAAACCAAAGCTGAGCTTTAACATGCATGTATCTTAAGGTTCTTCCCGTGAATACTTGGGAAGATTTACGTTCATCGTTTCGACGAGTACCACAGCTTAAAATGACGTCAGCATTCCAGAAAATCGGATGTGAAGACAGCGCGCACATGTTACTTAAATACCTGAGTTATTATTTTTTTCTCTTCTAACATGTGGAAGCTATTTTTCTGATTCGCTGGTCTCAAAAGTAGAAGTGTAGTTTTTGTCACATGTTATTTTCTTACTATACCTAGCTGAAGCCAAGAAACCAGGTCACTCTTAGAAGCAGTACCACCAGTCTCGAATAGAACACGAGTAAATACTGTTTAGAAGGGTAATATAGAGGCAAAGACTTGAGGGAAAGAAAATGAAAGAAGGAAAAATCCGTCTATATAACAGGTTTTTCTGCAGAGTATAATTTAAAAACTACCAACTTCGTCATATATTTTCTTGATATTTTGTAACACAGGCAAATATTATGTTTGTCACTGTTGAAGGAAAGTGATAAGGTGCTATGCCGAAAGCAGGTATCGAAACCAAGTTTTGCGGGATATAAACCCTCGTGCTTCTCGCTGAGCTATTGGGATAGGGCTCAGATTTCTTCGTTGTTAGTGGGATGTCTGTGTTATCTTCAAAGGTGTCAAAACCCGTTATAAGCTCTCACACTACAGAGTAAGTCGTCAGGGGAGGGGTCTCTATAGTACGAAACATCTGCTAGTGAGTGTGCCCTATTTCATAAAGGGCTTCATGAAGTGTATAAACTGGTTTCGAGAGTATGTAAATATAGTTGTTTTGTATTTTTGTGAGTTGGACAGGGCGTGGACTATCGAGTGATTAGCTGAGACTGCGAACAAATCTGAAGGTTCATTGTATGCTTCCGGTGTCTTGGGTGGGTTACAAAAATGACGGCTGTCTATCAGCTGAACATTATGTGTTGTAAGTAATAATAAAACAGTGAAACATTTAACGAATTAAAATAGAATAAACTTTATTTGAAGTGGTTTTATTTATAGTTTCTTGAGATTTCGGTAGGTGGTTCTGATTTATCGTATAACGAAATGCTATATTCTGAAAACTGTCAACCTTGAAAACTATGGCAACGAGCCCAACTTAATCTGATTAGAAATGAAAAACAAAAATAAGCTGGCATCGAAAACTGGATACATAGATGTCACTTCCGTTTCCATGTTTTGATATGTGAAATCGGAAATGTTTTTAACGGCGACCGGAAAGAACAATAATTTAAGTACCAGAACTGTAATCACAATAGGCTATTAAGTTCTTATCACTTTGTGTATTGAAACTCAATTTTCTAGTGTTACAAGCTTTCAGAGTTATCACTGACTCACCAATGTCTTACAGAGGGACGAAAACTAGACATAGATTTATAAACTGTTAACAAGTTGTAAAGCATATTTATTTCGCAACACGTGTAATTGTATCTGGCTAATTCACAACACATGTAGTTGTATCCAGTTAATTCACAACACACGTAGTTGTATGTAATTTCTAAATACATATATCTGATCTTATATCAAAAAAATAGCATGACAGTATACTGTTTTGCTTCTTCCACAAGAACTGTAAACTCTACCTATTTATCCCTAATTATTGATGAACAAGAAGAAAGACACCTTTTCAACAGTGTCGTTAAGTGTACCCCACATCCTCTGCAACTGCTAAAGGTAGCCAAAAGGAGGCCAAAATCGTACCCACAGTAACAGGAAAATAAATTTAAGGGGTCCAATTACTTTTTATCCAGAGTGACATATTTTGTAGTTACGTCAATGATTCAACACCTACTTTTAGACTACTGTAATCGAATATTAGGATGTAACAGTCACTCTTATTACATACTCAAGGCCCCAAAGTGCGGAGCGCGTTTTTGCGACAACTGGACGCGAATCATGAGCCCTCAGATAACTACTAGACCACGTCCGGTCTCAGACTTCTTGGAATCTGAATGAGTTATATGTTTTTCTACTGACTTCTTTTTATTCTAAATACTCTAGAGAGCCATGTATTAGTGACGCCGTCTTCGTCAGAGTGCTCGTGTAACACTTGTCTTTTGAAGACAGAACACTTTGATATACAGCTAAGAGGACGGTATTCTGTTTCTTCCTTTCCGTTGCACATGTAGAAATAAAGAT
This sequence comes from Carcinoscorpius rotundicauda, assembly GCA_011833715.1. NCBI lineage: Eukaryota > Metazoa > Arthropoda > Merostomata > Xiphosura > Limulidae > Carcinoscorpius > Carcinoscorpius rotundicauda. The sequence continues at coordinate 65,363,188 of CM022392.1, read as the reverse complement.
TACTGCAACTTGCAGTTGTTGAGCGATATAAAAACGAAATAACATTAGGCTCTTGAGACGTGTGTAACACGGCCCGATGATGACGTTAATCATAAACACTGGTAAAGGATGGCACAGTTATGTTGAATAATATATTACTAAGCAGTGATTAATTGAACTGGATTATATTGTTTGTCGAAGATATCTGTCTTAATTTTACGTTTTGCCGTAACCTAAAGCATTTATTCGCTTAAATGACGCCATATTTTATTAGTTTATGTAAAGTATCACAGGATTGGTTTTCAAAACTTTTAATTAATATGCATGTGTGAGTTGACAAGACTTGAATTAAAAAATGTTTCTTGTATTCGAGGCCATTTTTTACACATTCTGTGCAAGACTTCGGGTGTCTCTAACAGTTTTGTTTTAGTTGTTTAGAATTAAGCACAAAGCTGCACAATGGGCTATCTGTGCTCTGCCCACCACGGGTATCGAAACCTGGATTTTATCGTGTAAGTCCGCAGACATACCGCTGAGCCACTAGGGGGCAACAGTTTTGTTTATTGGATTGTTGTTAAGCAAAAATATATGCAGGCATCGAAACCCGAATTTTAGCGTTATAAGACTTGCGAATTGCCGCTAAGCTACCGATTGATTTAGAATAAATAAGTTCCTAATACTTTTCTTCCTGATTATTGTTTGTTAGTTTTATAAGTGTAAATTTGCAGTTAAAGAACGCGAAATCAACAAGTTGTTGTTTTGAATTAAGCACAAAGCTACACAATGAGCTATCTGTGCTCTGCCCATCAAGGGTATCAAAACCCGGATTTTAGCGTGTAAGTCCGCAGACATACCGCTGAGCCACTGGGGGGCAAAGATTAGAATTGTGATACCTGTGTGTGTTATTCTCATACCAAAGCCACATCGGGCTATCTGCTCAGACCAGCGAAGGGAATCGAACCGCTGATTTTAGCATTGTAAATCCGGAGACATACCGCTGTACTAGCGGGGGGCGAAATCAACAAGAATCGTTGGATTCACAGTGCGGAACGCTAATCACTAAAGCACTCCTAAACAAGAGGAAAAGAAGCAGGGCTCAGCATTAATTCTTAGGTTCTTTTTGTCTGATTTGACTATTGCTCCTATAACGCACCCATAGCTTTAAAATGCGAAGTGAATTTTCCTGGAAAGGGACACAAAATCGGCGTGAACCTACAGATTCACAGTGTTGGAATGCTAGTTACGAAACAACACCTGGCTTGATTCCTTAGAGACGTAAGCCTATTTTAACAACTCACGGAATGTGAATCAGACTGTAGATGAGTCTTATTTCAAAGCCAGACATCTTCACAGTCTAGCATAATTAAAAGAAAAAAACGAATCAGAATGATCTGGAATGGAATTTGTTTATATATAATGTATTGAAAATTATGAAAATTGTTTGTACTTTTTTTCACAGAGAGAGAAAAGAGAGAAAAAAAAAGAGAAGAATATCATATGAAGCTTCTTGTACATCATTTACAACATTAAAATTAAACAACAACTGAACTGTTGACCTGGCGCGTGATCCAGTAAAGTTCAACCTGTGGACCTAAAGGTTCATGGTTCACGGTCAATTGTCATATTATTGCGCTTCACATTTTGGGACTGTGGATGTGCAATAGATATCGGTCACATGGAATATTCGGTTGGACGGTACTAGAGTTGGCGGTGGGTGCTTTTGATTAGCTGCCTTCCTTCACTGTCTGTCATTTGAAAACTTCTAACGGCTTGCGTAGCTTTATGTGAATAAACTAAACATACAAAGTCCTTGTGAATATCATACTAAAAGACACTCAAGGTGTACAAATGATTTTATGATAGTTTAGACGAGGATGATCCCTATTCACTAAAGCTCGGTCGTAATAGAAATACTGGTATAATAATATTCACACATAGTCCAGTCCTTCAACGTTGGTGAAATAATATTTACACATTTTATTACCGTTCACAACGAGATGTGAATCATCAAGCAAGTTAATTTAATTTGACTGTCACTCTCATAATGGGCCAACGGAACCAAAGTGGCAACAGGATCAAGAGACTGAAATGAGTTTTATAACTTGCATAGCTGTGTAACCAAAAGATGAAAACTGTGACACCTCAATAGTACAACCAGATAATCAAAGATAAAACCGGGAACACCACAACCAGATAATCAAACATACAAACGAGAATACCAAAGCTAGACAATAAAGATAAGAGTCGGGAAAACACAAATAGATAATCTGACTTAAAATAGAAACCATATCATTCAAATCATATCCCGTGAAATAAAGAGTGAGTTGTTTTTGTGTGTTTTTTTAAAAGCAAAATCATGTTAGGCTACCCGGTGTGTCCACCGCGGAGAGTCTGACCCAAGATTTTTAGCCTTGTTAGTCCGTAAACCCAACGTTATCACTTTGGAGGTTTAAATAGTATGAAATAAATTACACTCTCCGAAAAATAGAGAAAAACGGACTGGTTTGAGTGGTACTTAAACCCTTTGGGGATTTGTATAAAACGTAACAATAACTTGTGTCTGTGTGGCTCAACGGTATATTTGCAATTTACTACTCTAAAAACCGGGTTTTGATACCCATGATGGTTAGAGTATTGATAACCCATTGTGCAGCTTAACAGCAACCAACCGTCTTGTTTTTCGCGCGCAAATGTTTAAAATTTAAACACTAGAAAAAGAGATATCGGTTAGAGCCATTGATTTTTCGACTGTAGAAATGCCATAAAAATGAATTCAAGGAATTTTCCACGGTTTACACAGCAAGTCGTAATGAATGTGTAGCACAACAAACTATATGATTGGCTAACTACCTAAGGAACGGTAACGTGACATCTTATTAGGGCAATTTGCTAAAGGCATAAATTACAACCCACTTTTTGTTTTTTTATATATACAGACAGCTCTTACTAGTGTATTGAATGTTTGTTAAGTGGGTAACAATGGGTGGTCCATTTATTGGTATTTATTTACCAGTTGTTTGTAAGATTTCGCGTGAACTCCTTGAGAGTTTTCTGCACTAGCCGCACCTAATTTTGAAGAGATAGATCAGAGGTTAAGGCAGCTAACTAACTCCACCTAACGCCATCTCGTGGGTTACTCTAACTGAATACAGGGATTTCCCTTTACTCTTATAACGCATCTACAGTTCCAAAGTGCTCTTATTTATTTATTTTTTACCGTAACGGAGCGGTTCCCCACTGTTACAGTGGATTTACAACGCTAAAACAAGGGGTTCGATTCCTCTCGATGGACTCACAGATTGCCCAATGTGAATTTGCTATAAAAAACAAAAAACACAAACAGTAACGGAGCGCAAAACACAGAATTTCGGATCCATATTCTATCACGCTGACCAGTGGGCTTCGCTCGACCAATGCTAGAAGTGTATCAGCCGATAGATTGTCCAAAAAAAAAAAATGACAACACCACAGCTTATAGGTGCGACACATCTGTTAAAACTTTAACCGGCGAGTTCAGCACCAAACAATTTGTTTATTTGTTTTTGAATTTCGCACTAAGCTACTCGAGGGCTATCTGTGCTAGCCGTCCCTAATTTAGCAGTGTAAGACTAGCGGGAAGGCAGCTAGTCATCACCACCCACCGCCAACTCTTGGGCTACTCTTTTACCAACGAATAGTGGGATTGACCGTCACATTATAACGCCCCCACGACTGAAAGGACGAGCATGTTTGGCGCGACGGGGATGCGAACCCGCGACCCTCAGATTACGAGTCGCACGCATTAACACGTTTGGCCATGCCGGGCCGGCACCATACAACTTTCTCTGTATAGAACAATATTAAAACTACATGTGTAAGTTTTCACGGGTCTTCCGAAATCGCGCATGGAAAATAAATAATAGTTTGTTCCCATATTAGTAACTGAGCGGTAAGCATGAGAGCTTACAACGCTAGAATTCGGGGTTTGATCGTTGAGATATAAATAACGTAGATAATTCTTAGTATAATTTTCTCTTAAGCCAAATATTAAAAACAAGTCGTAAATTTTACACCAATGATACCTAGGAGTGATATTAAGGCTAATACGCGAATTGAAGTACGTTATCGGTTATAATTATTTTATTTCCATGACAAAATTAGATTTCTTGGAGTACAATCTATTTACTGATACACATATTTTTCGGAAACTAAATTAGAAAGGGAGTAGAATAAAACTAATCAGGAGAAATGATGAACGTTTGTGATTCTTGTTTTTTTGTTTTGAATTTCGCACAAAGCTACTCGAGGGCTATCTGTGCTAGCCGTCCCTAATTTAGCAGTGTAAGACTAGGGGGAAGTCATCACCACCCACCGCCAACTCTTGGGCTACTCTTTTACCAACGAATAGTGGGATTAACCGTCACTTTATAACGCCCCCACGACTGAAAGGGCAAGCATGTTTGGCACGAAGGGGATGCGAACCCGCAACCCTCAGATTATGAGTCGCACGCCTTAACACGCTTGGCCATGCCGGGCCTTGTGATTCTTATCCACGTTAATGTGTAAAGTTCGCTTACACACTGCACTTATGATAAAACACAATAAACTAAGCTGAAACTGTTTCATTTTATCATTATCAAAGTAATAATAATAATAATAAAATAACAGCTTAATTTGCGAAATATGTTAACAGTTACAAACACACGGATTTCATGTACATATGTGAAATACATCACCTGCGTTTGTAATAACAATTAAGAGAAAGTACCCCCCCCCAGATTTGAACAGGGAGAGTATTTCATTCTTTTCTTGTTGTTGTAAACACTCACTTATACTTGGACAATGTTTGTAAATGGTAAAATTTTGATCCAACGATTAAACGATTATATGCAGTTGTCCTGTGTTTGGCTGGGTTCTCTCTTTAAAGCGTTTTTGTTGAACCATTCAATTATAATTATTGATATGTTTAAGGTGGTATTGTTGAGCTATTCAGTTGTAATTGTTAATATGTTTAAGGTGGTATTGTTGAGCTATTCAGTTACAATTGTTGCATCGTAGATGTTTGTTGTGTAAAAACAGAGTATTTAACTGCAAATCACTTTTGCAAGAAGCTGAAATAACAAAACTAATACTACATATTTAGATCTATTATGTGCACGTGCTGATGATTTGTTTAAAAATAACAATACTCGGTGTGGTCCAATGGCTAGCATGCCGGACTGAAAATCCAAGCAATCGCATTCCGCAACTTAAGGTCGTGGGTGCGTTATAAAAGTGACAGTCCAAGCCCACGATTAGATTAGAGTAACCCAAGATTTGTCATTAGGTACTGATTGTTAACTAGCTGTCTTCCTTTTAGTTTATTAATACCAATTAAGAGACAGGTGGCGTAATATCCGAAACAAACTGATTAATATTCAATCTTTGAGTGACCTGATTATACAACGCTGTTTGTTACAGTGGTAGAATCATGAAACTAATTTTTATTATGATAAACTACAATTTAAAGTTACCTCATGAAGTAGTCTAATTTATTACCGAAAGTTTAGAAACTATCCAAAAAAATCGCTTTGTATTGTTATTATATATATGTAAGTACGCATTTTTATAACTACCCTGTAAGTTGTATGTCCGTAAGATAACCTGGGTAATATTCTTAGAAACTACTTTGGATTTTTTTTTTCCAGTTCTTGCAAACACATCTCCAATGTCAACACTCCTTCACTGTTCTTGGGGACAATATTAACATTTCAAATTGTTTTCCAAAGAATAAAAATCACAATATTTTTATGTAGGTAGCCCCTATTTACTAAACTAACTGTTCTGTTGGACCAAGTTTTCGTGATTTGTTGCTGGAAAAACGCATTCCGCATGTGGGGACCGGTGATTCATAAAACAAGTGACTATTAAATCCTACTATTTGTTTAGCAAGAGTAATATAAAACGTGGCTGTAGATGCTGTGTTGTTTACTCGCTGTCTTCACTATGGCTCTTTCACATTAAAATGAAGAAGGGCTATGTTCGGGTAGCCCGTATGTAACTTTACGCGAATATTCTAAAACAGCCATGAATAGAAAAAAGAAAAAAATCTGTTTTACTGTGTGGTAAATGAAAAGCTGTTTTACCGTCTTGTTGACGAACAAACCAAAGGTGTTTTATTGTCTGGTTGACGAACAAACCAAAGGTGTTTTATTGTCTGGTTGACGAACAAACCAAAGATGTTTTATTGTCTGGTTAACGAACAAACCAAAGGTGTTTTGCCGTCTGGTTAATGAACAAACCAAAACAGTTTTACTGTCTGGTAAAGATGATAAAACTAAAACATATTTTTTCTACTATTTCTAAAATTTTCTAAATCTACTTATAATCAGTTAAATAACAAATATCTAAGCTTTTGTTTTCTTTTTAATCGAAATTATTATATTTAAACCAGTTTATAAAAAAACAGCAGTGTGCTTGTTTGACTAAATAGAATACATTCACGAATCCAGCCTATCCGTGATCCGGCATGGCTAGGTGGTTAGGCACGTGACTCCTACTCTTAGGATCGCGGGTTCGAATCCCCGTCACACGAGAATCTCGCCCTTTCAGCTGTGGAGGCGTTATAATGTGACGGTCAATACCACTATTCGTTGCTAAAAGAGTAACACAAGGGTTGGCGGTGGGTGGTGATGACTATCTGCTAAATTAAGGACGGCTAGCGCATTTGGCCCTTGTGTAGCTTTGCGCGAAATTTCAAACGAACCAATCCATCTTCTATTAATTAGAGGGGGAGGGCATCCACACTAATAAAAAGGTAAAAGTGGATTAATGGACATTATTAGCTGGAGAGGAACAGATATTTCAGGGATGGACTTCCCACAGTTAGCGCTGTCTTTTACAAAATGTGTTAATCTCGTGATTTATGTAAGTTATAAGCTCATTGAAATATGTTAATGGTTCACAGGTTCATGTCCTACATGTGAACAAAGTAATTCAAAGAATTATTTAGTTTATAGATTTATTTTTTTAATAAATATTATGCATTTCAAAGCTTTAAAACCAATAAATGTAGAAGCTAATTATTTATGTAACACACTGTAGAGCATATTTTAGATAAAAATATAATAGTATCTAAGATCGGTGGCTAGTTATCCAACACCTGAGTAAGAGAAATGAAACTTGGCCGATGGTACGTTAAGATAAATATGTTTGGGTTCTCGTGTATCAGGTTTGAAACGGGCCCACCCAATAAAACTCTTAACCTTGAGAGGACAAAAAAGGTACAGTAACGTTGCAAAAAAGAAAGGCTACAAGGCCTAGTTTAATGATTTAAAAGGATAAAGAGATACTGTGTAAGTACTACTAAAATGTGTTATTTCTTTTATCTGTCATTTTGGTTTTTGGCTCTGGTTAGTACGAAGATCGGGAAAATCGTTAGAAACTATTGTTTGTCCTTGGTTAAATACAAGTGACTATCGACCACGTACCAGAAAGACTAAATATGTTTATCACAATTTCAAGACTATCACGGTTGCTATTAAACACCCTCGATACATGGTAAACAGGAATTTTATCTGAACTCTATGATTTATCCAGATAAATATATTTAATTTGTAAAATTCTCATTATTAGCACTATTAAAGACTTTTTTCCAACATCCGTCGATTTTTTTGATTTTTTTTTTACGAATTTTCATGTATGGCTACACTAATGCTATCTGTGCTAGTCGTCCGTAACTTTTAACTTATAAAACTAGAGGAAACATCAGCCACCAATAACTTTTGAAAACTCATATAGTTTTGATAGTGACGCTCATACACACTCACAGTCCCAGTGTGAGGAGTGTGATTTTTTAGACAGTAACAGGACACGAGCCACGGAACCATAGGACTATAGTCCGGTGTGTTAACTACTGTAGGCTATATTCGGTCGAGGAAACCTTTTCAGTTGCCTAAGATAATTAGAATATTTTTCAAAAGTTTTAATTACAGATAAATAACATTCCTTCCAAGATGAGAATCGAACCCACTATTTATCACCACAAATACAGAGTCTTAAACCACTACTCCATTATCTCATTTCGGATTTTTGACGAGCTCCTAGACACCAGATCATAAACTTTAACCGGTGGAGAACAATTAATAAATGTGTTAACACATGTACTACCGTTAATGTCCGTCAGCAACATGTTTTGTTCCCACCAACTTTGTTTACTACAAATCATGCCTTTAGAACAAAGAGAAGAAAAATGAGAATTGTACAAGTTTTCAACCATCTACTTAAACAGGCATGAAACTGTTGTTATGTTTAAATGTGTTTAGAAACATAAGAAAAGTGGTGTTACAGTATAGAACAGCTCTGGTCAAAAGCTAAGTTCTGTCTGTAGAGTCATGGTAGTATAAATCCATTATTTCAATTTGGCTGGAATAACTGACTCTACAAAGGTGAGCAGTTAAAGGAAACGCTGATTGTAAAACAACTCTCATTCAAGGCTCGAACCATGTTTGATTTTTTCGTGATAGCATAGAAATATTCAACCATTAATTAAAGGATGGTTCCTTATGCTATTCGAGGTTTAAATAAAAAGAGTTTGGAGTTAGAAGTAACGTGTTTTTTTTTTCACTTGGTTTGTGACTAAGGTAAAATAATGATCGAGAAACTCAATAAAAGGAGAGTTTGCTTTGTCATGATGGCGGAAGCAGTTGTCCTTGAAGAATAGGGGTCGCCCACAAAATCAAATCAGATTTAAAAAGCAAAACACGATGATTAAAAAAATAAGTATCTCACTTTTCTTTTTTTAAATAAACAATCGTTGTTTTGTGATGTTTATTTCATTTGACACGAGTACAACTTTGGACACATAAAGATCAGTTTTATCTACTTTTTGTGCGAGTTTTATTTTTTATACAATTCAGGACAGACTTCGAAAAAAAAATTTCAACTAGCCCTAAATTGGTTGATTTGGTGAAATCCGTGCTTGTCGTACATTTATGTCCTTCACCCAATTTCAAAGGAAGTATTCTTCGATTCTCAACCTTCGCTCGTGACTACTTTATCTCTCACAGGTGGTGTGGAATATGTATACGAGCGCGAAAATGAAATATCTTTTCTTTTTGTTTTCTACTAATATTTGCTCATGTCTATAGAAATTCTACGTAACTGAATTATACGCTCTACTTTTACATTTAATTTTGTGGAAATATATAGAATAATGATTTTTTCTGAAGTTCAAAAAGGAGTAATTATTCAAAGCAAAGATACTTTGCGGGAAAAAAAGGTCTATATTGATTTAGTTAAAGTTTAGATATCGTTAAACACATGCTGTTCCTTGTTTATCGGTAGCCTAGCTGAAAGTAGCGCTGAGAATCGGTGTTTCGATCCTTACGATAGGTACAGCTCATTGTGTAACGACATAAGCGGAAAGTTTACGGACTTAAAAGCACTAAAATCTTGGGTTTGAATCTCGGTAGTGGATAAAGAGCAGATAGTCAATTCTTTAACTTAACACTAACAAAATAAAAGCTACAAATAGAATAGGTTTTAACGATAGAAGTAGATGTAATATATATATATAACAGATTAGGGCTAGACGATAAAAATAACAATACCTAGAAGTAACTGCAGTAAATATATGTATATAACAGAATTGGGTTAGACGATATAATGCTCAGAAGTAGATGTAGTAAATAAATAAATAATGGGCTATCTGTGCTTTGTCCACCACGGGCATAGAAACATGGATTTTAGCGTTGTAAGACCGTAGACATACCTCTGTGACATCCATCAAACAAAAAATCACTGTTTTATTCGGGCCTAATCAGTTGGTTGCCCAGGACATTTCTGCCTTACGAAGCTTGTTTTGATAGATTATCCATTAAAAACTCAGTGCTAGATATGTAGGTCATTCATGAAATTAAATCACCGTGTTAACCTGCTTTTGAAATTGTAATTTTTAAAATCAGAGAGCATACTGGTAATTTTCATAATCCCGAAGATTCTGAGCTGAAAAACCATTCCTTAAACAGCTCGGACCAAATGTATGTGAGATTTTTACATTGTCAAGGAAACAGCAACAACAAAAACAATGGTTAAAAAACCAGTTCTAAACACCATTAAACAGACGTACACAGGCTTTTCTTTCTCCCATGAGTGAGGCGTTCTTGACTTTTGGTAATCATAAGACGAATTATGTTGTGTTATACTGTTTACTTTAAGTGATGTCTGCTGTTCAAAAAAAAGTTCTGACCAGAAATACTAGCAGTTGGCGATATGTAAAAACTGATTTTATTTTTCTGTTTCAAAACACTGGGAAGTTTTATTGTTTTCCTTGAAGTTTAAAACTTGTATTTTAAAGTGTTTCTACGTCGACTATCAAACTTAGATAATGCCATTGAAGTGTCCTTCCCACGCGTGTGATATTTCTCTGAGCCATAACGTTTTGTTTTATTCCCATTCGTCTCAGCTCCTATGTCAGTGATGTTAGACTAGATTTAATATTCGTTATTCATTTCAAAGTTTTTTGTTTCCAAAGACAAAACTAGTTTGTCTAAGTTAATGAATATTCAGAGGGTTTCGTTGAATCAGATTGTATTGTTGCTAGAATTCTATGGCGTGTAAAACTGTCTACATATTATACATTTACAGTACAGAGAAAGTTATTAAAATACCATCCGCCGCAGAAAAAAATTACCCGTTCAGATGGCAATCCACCTTTATCAACGAGACGTAATACATACACATAGTACACAGTTTTCTAAAATTGAAACTTTGTGGTTAAAGTGCTCACTACGTATAAACATTTTCCAAGTTTTAATTTAGGTTTTAATCTTAACTTCAGATAATTCTGCACGTTAATATTAAGGAAGAGACGGAGGTCTTCAGAAAGTTAGGTTAACGGAGATGTGTATTAGCCAGTGGTCAATCCTTAAACAGATAAAGTCAAATTAATTATGTTTTGTTGTGATAAGGTCCTGTTTTTCAGGCTTGAATATTTTGAACAGAATATCTCCGACTATTTTGCTACGGATATTCGCACAAGGCCATATCTTCGCCCAAATGTTTCAACTGATAGGAAGATAACTAATCTAAACCATCTCCTTGACTGACTTAAATTTCACACAAAGTTTGTACAGTGCGGAACGTGTTTCGTGGCAATGTGACGCGAACAAGGACTTTTCAGATCCAAAGTTTTGGCACACGTTAGGCCAAGCTCAGCGTTTTATGTTAAAAATGTAGTATGATTATTGTTCAGTGTTATTGGATGTTTTGTCACACGTCTTATACAGCCCACAATAACTCTCACTTACAACTATTCCCCAGCGGGTTAGGGGTAATGTACAGGTTTACAACGCATAAATGTGGGATTCGATTCTGCGTAATGGGCAGTGCATATGTTTGTTCTAGAATAAAACAAACACATTAACTATGTAGATTAGCACATTTTAATGAATGCTGTTTTTGTCACAAGAATCATGAGAAGTACATCTATTTTTAACAGAGAAAGCTTAAAGGGGATTTTTGCCGTTGGAGCATTTTTGTTTGTTTGTTTTGGAATTTCGCACCAAGCTTTTCGAGAGCTATCTGTGCTAGCCGTCCCTAATTTAGCAGTGTAAGACTAGAGGGAAGGTAGCTAGTCAGCACCACCCACCACCAACTCTTGGGCTACTCTTTTACCAACGAAAAGTGGGATTGACCGTCACATTATACACCCCCACGGCTGGGAGGGGGAGCATGTTTGGCGCGACTCGGGCGCGAACCCGCGACCCTCAGATCACAAAGCGCACGCCTTAACGCGCTAGGCCATGCCAGGCCCCTCCGTTGGAGCACCTTTCATGCTTCGAAACAATGTAGCTGAGAAATATTAATTTATGTCGAATCATTTTTTTCTCAGTACGAAAATTATTAATGTTTTTGTTCGTTTCTCTGTTTAAGCTCAGAGGTACATAATATGCAATATGTACCGTCCTTGCCACGGGTATCAAACTACGAATTTCTGAGTTATAACCCATCAGAGATATAACTTCCAGAGCAGCTTGAGATCTTTTTCGTACTTAATAAAGATTTTCTAATATTTAAGAGACACATCCGTTTAGACTGACTTTAATACACTGCTTTTGGTAAAAACTGGTTTAATGAATCTCCTGTATGTTCTGTTAGTATGTGTAGCTCCGTAAGTAATATTTGTTCAGAAGATATGTTTCTGTTGGATGGGCCTTGAATGTTGACATTGATGGGTTTTGTTTTGTTGTTTCGTTTAGCATGCAAATTTTATCCTCTCAGCGAGAACAGAAGGTTTGAACGAGTTGTAGAAAATATCCCAGTGGGTAAGTTAAAGTCGCAATTCTTCTGAGGCTATAAATACGTTGATAAAAGTTATACATTTATCGAGTTGACAAGTAACCAAAACACTGAAAATTTTGTAAATGATTTAGTAATTAAACTTATTACTTTTTTAAAATATCTATATATTTAAACAAATAGCATCTTTTAAGGTGAATGCTGGTTTCTAAAAGTTTGAAGTTGTTCGTTGTTGTTTTATACAGGATAACAACTGTCACAAACTTAGGCCACTCTTCCTCTATATCCATTGTTAACGACGTGTTTCGCTAAGTACAGACACATATAATCAGTTTTTAAGTAACCATGTGCTGATTAAGATGGCGATCTTTGCGTGTTATATTATCAGTTGTTAAGTAACCACGTGCTGATTAAGATGGCGATCTTTGAGGGTTATATTATTGGTCTTAATCGCTTTATGAAGTCAACATTTTCATTAGGTCAAGAAATCTTCCGGCTGGAAGTCTTTCCGAGAACGGAGCTGAAACTGGAGGCCGTAGACAACAGTCTGAGTGACATCAGTCACTTCCGGTATGAGGAGGTTGACAGCAAAACTGTGGCGATCAAAATAGCACAGTCACTGGACGACTTAGTGGACAGGGTGAGTCACACTGTTACCTCTAATACCACTTATAGCATATTGACTGGACGACTTAGTGTGCAGCTTAAGTTCTACTTTTATCTCCAATACCAGTTATAGCACAGTCACCGGACAACTTAGTGGACAGGGTGAGTCACGCTGTTATCTCCAAAACCAATTGAAAGAGAAGTAACTCTAGAAACAAGAAATCTTAAGAACCATTTGAAAAGCTTGTTTTACAGTTTCTAAATGATTATGGCACTGAATAAATATTTTGTGCAGGTTATTAGCAACTTAAAGTGGTGAATCCAATTTAAAAAAATTAGTGTGTGACTTTTGAAAGAGATTGGATAGTGCCATGACTATAATCAGATGACTAATATAATTTTTGATCCTACTTCGTTCCTTAGTACCATGACTATAATCAGATGACTTATGTAATTGTTTATCCTACTTCATTCCTTAGTTCCATGACTATAATCAGATGATTAATGTAATCGTTTATTTTACTTAATTCCTTAGTTCCATGACTGTAATCAGATGACTAATGTAATTGTTTATCTTACTCCGTTCCTTAGTTCCATAATTATAATCAGATGACTTATGTAATTTTTTATCTTACTTCATTCCTTAGTTCCATGACTATCATCAGATGACTTATGTATTTTTATCCTACTTCATTCCTTAGTTCCTTGACTATAATTAGATGACTAATGTAATTTTTGATCCTACTTCGTTCCTTAGTGCCATGACTATAATCAGATGGCTTATGTAATTTTTGATTCTATTTCATTCCTTAGTTCCATGACTATCATCAGATGACTTATGTAATTTTATCCTACTTCATTCCTTAATTCCATGACTATAATTAGATAACTTATGTAATTGTTTATCCTACTTCATTCCTTAGTGCCATGACTACAATTAGATGAATAATGTAATTGTTTATCTTGCTTCATTCATTCGTTCCATGACTATCATCAGATGACTAATGTAATTTTTGATCTTACTTCGTTCCTTAGTTCCATGACTATAATCAGATGACTAATGTAATTTTTGATCCTACTTCGTTCCTTAGTGCCATGACTATAATTAGATGACTAATGTAATTTTTATCCTACTTCATTCCTTAGTTCCATGACTATAATCAGGAAACTAATGTAATTTTTGATCCTACTTCATTTCTTAGTTCCATGATTATAATCAGATGACTAATGTAATTTTTTATCCTATTTCATTACTTAGTTCCATGACTATAATCAGAAAACTAATGTAATTTTTTACCCTACTTCATTCCTTAGTTTCATGACTATAATCAAGTCAGCTGGTTTAATTTTTTTACTTCTTATCAAGTAATATTTCATTTCTTATTTGTAATTAATAGGGGTCTGATATGTGTTCTATAATCTGTACTTTCTTCATATAACACCTGATATAACACGCGTTCCTCTTAAAATGTACACTGTGTGGATTGTGAAATGTTGGGTAGGGCATGACTCAGCAATTAGCGTGCGGAGATGGCCCGGAATTGTCAGTTGGTTAAGGCTCTCGACTCGTAATCCGAAGCTTGCGGGCTCGAATCCCTGTCACACCAAACATGATCGACCTTTCAGCTGTGGGGGCGTTATAATGTTGGTCAATCCCATTATCCGTTGGTAAAAAGATTAGCCCAAAGTTGACGGTGGGTGGTGATGACCAGCTGTTTTCCCTCTCGTCTTGCACTGCTAAATTATGGCCGGCTAGTACAGATCGCCCTCCTGTATCTTTGCGCGAAATTCAAAAACAAACAAACAAACTAGTGTGCGGAGATGCAAATTTGAGGATCGAAGTCTCGCGCCAAAATGCCGCGCAGTTACTCTGCAGTTTTAGATGGGGATATATAATAAGAGTGACAATCAATTCCGTTATTTGGTTCACGGCCGTACAAACCCACGGTATAGCGGGACAATAATGAGTATTTTGGTGAGTAATTTAAAACTATGAAAAATGTATTTGAGATATGGGGTCTCTGTGTGTTTGTGTTTTTCTTATAGCAAAGCCACATTGGGCTATCTGCTGTGTCCACTGAGGGCGAATTGAGCCTTTTGATTTTAGCGCTGTAAATCCGTAGACTTAACGAGGAACTGGGGTCTCTGATGCTGTTGATTAGCCCAACTATATCTGAAACATAGGGTTTCTGTTGAGCCCATGTGCGAAAAATATATCGTTCAAGTTGAAATTTTAAATCTTCAGAAGTAATAAGAAGTTAGGAGTCGAGTCAGAAAGGACGTAATGAACCTGGTTTGACAGCAAACCAACTTCGGCCACAAACAGTTAAAAACTTTGAAACATTTTTTTTCTGTCAGATTAACACACAAAAATATTAACACAGACAGATTGTTTCTAATGAACTTGTTAACTGATCGTAGAATGAAAGAAACGTAGTTGTGTGTTATGTTTGAATATAATATTGGAATAATTTGTAAATCTGGAATGAAGAATCGTCACAATCTGATAGTCAACACAGTATAGATGTTTTTATCTTAGTTTCAGTTTATGTGAACAGTTTTGTAAGAAAGGTTTACACATTAACTTTCTTTTTGTTTCAATACAGAGGGAACCACAGAGTGTACTGAAGTTTAAACTCAAGTGTAAAGGAGAAGCCGGAACGGTAAGTGTGAAAACAATACTCTAATATCTGGAACTGTGAGTCTTAAAACAATACACTGATATCTGGAACTGTTAGTGCTAAAGCAATACACCGATAGCTTGAAATATAATTGTGAAAACGGTATACTGATAGCTATAATTACGAAAACAGTATACTGATAGTTGTAACTATGGTAACAGAAAACTGATAATTGTAACTATGGAGACAGTATACTGATAGTTGTAACTATGGTAACAGTATACTGATAGCTGTAACTGTGAAAACAGTATACTGATAGTTGTAACTATGTTAACAGTATACTGATAGCTGTAACTGTGAAAACAGTTTACTGATAGTTGTAACTATGGTAACAGTATACTGATAGTTGTAACTATGGTAACAGTATACTGATAGTTATAACTATGGCAACAGTATACTGATCTTTCCATAATAATTCAGAAATATGCAAATGGAAAAGTAATGATAAATCAGGATATTTCATAATATCTATGAAACCAGGAGTTGATGGAACAGCACAAAGATATACATTTACCAAAAACAACGAATAATGTAAGGCCCAATTACAAAAGGTTAAAATGGACATTTCGCCAGTGATGTCATTGCATGTTATGTACAAATAAAGTGTACAAGTAGCTCAAAGTGAAGTCGTACCTAGCGTAGAAATTTGTTTTTCCTCTACAACCACGAGTATAAAAATGTTCGAAGTTCGTAACTTCTGAGTGGGCAGAAGTGTGAGCCATATTCGAAGAAGAAATACTGTGTTTGTTTGAGAGCAAAACCAAATTGGGCTATGTGTTGTGTCCACTGAGGGAATCGAACCCCTGATTTTAGCATTTTTAGTTCGTAAACTTACCGCTTCCTCACTGTAGGAAGTAATCTTTTGTACGTGTGGTTCTAACATATTTAAAGTAATGAACCTAGTGACCTTTAACCTTTCCCTGAGTAACCAGTATTATAACATAATCTTCCAGAAAGAAGACTTCCTCCCCGTTACTGTGTACATAGAAGATATTAACGACCATGCGCCAGAGTTTCTGAACACCCCTTACCATTTGGCTGTGGACGAGGTTAGTGATGTATAAACAATGAGATAATGTTGTAGTTGTAAGTGGTGCAGAATTGTTTGATTTGCAATAATAGGCTAGCCTTGTGTTATTGTGAGTAGTTAGCAGTCTTGTGTTATATCCAAGTGAGGTTAGTGTTACAAAACTGTAAATGACAAACAAGCCTTATGTGTGTGTATATATAATACAGACAATAAAGTATTGTGTGATAGGAAATTGTGAAACTGTTATCTTCGCTGTGCCCACTGCGGGTACTGAAATCGCTTTCTAGCGTTATAAGTCCTCTGACTTACCGCTGAATCACTGGGGACGACATGTTGTGGTTAGTAACAATAAGGTAGTATTGAATAATTATGAATGGGAAAACATAATGACCCAAAATACAATACTTGATCATACAAGTCATGAGCACTTATGTTTGTTGTTTATTTTGTTTGAGCAAATAACTAACTACACAACAGACCACCTGTACTGTGATCACAGTAGGGATATAACTCCAAAGTTTAGTGTTTTAAGCCCCCTTGTTTATTGCTCAGCCGTAGTGAATCTTGCTTTTATGGGTGTTCTAAACAATGTGAATGATGAAACTTGGATTCCGTGTTTGGACTTTTACAGCTTAGAAAATAAAAACCCTCTAATGTTACGATGTATCTCAAGACAGCTGGTATGGGTATTGAAACTTTGATTAAAATAAAGTAAAGAACAACGTTTCGACCTTCTAGGGTCATTTTCAGGTTAACAAAGGTTTCATCAGGTTTTTCATCACCACGAATTACCTCTAATGGATTGGATTATTCTTGCTTATGACATTCACCCTGTGTTTCATAGTATCACTTTGATTACTGTTAATAGTTAATGTTAATTATAACATAATTTAGTCTGAATTTCTTAATTACATTTTTATGTTCTAAGATAGTATTTAAAGTTTAGCTATGATAAAAAAATCACTATTGAAAGAAACCCATGCTAGACTAGCCTTGACTGTTAAAAGAAACCTATACTAAATTAGCTTTGATTATTGCAAGAAACCCGTGTTTGATTTAGCTTTGATTGCTGAAAGAACTCCATTCTAGATTTAGATTTATTGGCAGTCTAGCTTTCATTTTTGAAAGAAATCCGTTTCAGACTAAATTTGACAATCAGTGACACTTTATGTTTGACTGTATATAATTATTAGAAAAAAATATGTGTTTATGTCGCTCGTTTATTTATAACTAAAATTATTTTATATGTAGCTCACTCCTGTCGGTCTTACTATTTTCCGTGGAATTCACGCTATTGATAAAGATAAGCCTAATACAGCCAATTCTGATGTAACGTATTCAATAGTGGTAAGTGGAGGAGTTGACGAAAATAAGTAATTAGTATTATAAATAATTCAGTGTTAGTATTTACTGCTTGGAAACATGTTCAAACATAGGATAATCTCACTTCTAATACACATTTGAAAAATCGTATCGAAACACTGGTACAAGAATTGGTTACAAGTGAAAGATGTTATTGTTTTTAATTGCCAATGGAAACATTTTGCAAATTACACTGAAATTAATAATTTGTATATTTCATTTTATTGGTCAAGATTTTAGAAGTATAGCATTAGAGTAAGAAAATTAAGTTGCTATATCATAACCATGTTCAATGTATTAATAGTAAACTGGTTTATCACTACTATGTAGCAGCGAGTGCAAAACCACTGTCAACAGATTAATAGTAGGCTTACCAGTAATACGTAAAAGTGTTTGAAACCACTCACTATATTAACACTATTATGCAGTAACGTGTAAAATCACATTCAGCGTTTTAATAGTAGGCTTATCAATGTTATGTAACAATGTGTTTAAAACTTCTTTCAATGTATTAACAATAGGCTTACCACTATTATGTGCGAGTATGTGTAAAACCATTTTCACTGTATTAATCGATTTGTACGATCAACATAAACTTTATATGGTTCTACTACACTTAGCCACGATTTTCGTGAGGGATGAATGTAATTATCACGAAATATAAGAAATTCTATTATTTATCTGTATTATTTACAGGGAGGCAATGAAGACAATGCCTTTGTTTTATCAGATCCGATAGAGGGCATTCTAGTCGTAAATAAACCTCTAGACTTTGATAAAGGAGTTCGAGAATATAAACTAGAGATACAAGCTTCGGTAAGTTGGAATACAGACGAAGTGTCGTGCGGTAATTCTAGTTCAGTAAAGATTAAAGAGAAAACGAAATATGTTTTTGGATATATATGTTAACAGGAATTTACATGTGATTTAAGTAAAATGAATATAAGACCTTAAAATAGTAACAATTTCATACAGAGGCAGGACGGGCCTGGCCAGGTGGTTAGGACTCGTAATCTGAGGGTTGCGGGTTTGGATCCCTGTCACAACAAGCATGATCTCTCTTTCAGTTGTGGGGGTGTTATAATGTGACGGTCAATCCAAACATTCGTTGATAAAAGAGTAGCCCACGAGTTGGTGGCAGGCGGTTATGACTAGCTGCTTTCCCTCTAGTTTTAAATTAGGAACGGCAAGTGCAGATAGCCCTCGAGTAGCTCTGCACAAAATTCAACAAACATACACAAAAGACACCTATTGACTTCCTTCATATTCATCATTATTTTGGTAGTATATATATATGTTTGTGCTCTACTTAGGTTTTATTTAATTTTATAACTGGAAGAAAATAATCTATAATTATACCCAATGATTAGTGACTGGAACAAATCTATAATTATATCCTAAGATCAGTGCTTCCAGAAAGGAAGTTCTTAACCTAAAAATACAGCCTTGTGTTTTCATACTAGGACCATGGTTCTCCCCAAAGTCTGAGTACTATTACAACTATGACAATCAGAGTAAAGGATGCAGACGACCAGAATCCAGTTTTTACCCAAGAAATTTATAAAACTAGTGTCACAGAATCACCTGTTGTCACGGTAAGGCTAAAACATTCTGTCACTATTTCTGTCTTTCTATTACAGTATAATTAACTGTAAACCTATTAATAAATCTCAGTCCTCTTCGTTTTACAATTTTTTTAAGTTCTTGGAACTTTATTAAGTTACTGTAATTTTAATATTAATATTTCAAGAGTATCTTCTTAAAAAGTTGAAAATTACCACGATTTTAAAATTACTTTTTGTCTTTATAATATTGATGCTTAACACTAGTTTCTTCATCTCTGAGGGTATCGACGATATTGTTTACTTATAGCAATACTTAATCATCATCTGACGGTTTTAATAAAAAATTTTATTATCATAATAGTAATTCATCTTCATCTCTTAGAGTTTCATAATAATGTTTGCACGTTATAACAGTACTTAATATTTGTCTTTGAGAGTTTTGACGATATTGTTCATTATAACAATACCTGATCTCCGTTTCTGAGGGTTTTGATTATATTGATCAACTATTATAATAACATTTAATATTGTTTCTTTGCTCTCTGAATACTTAAACATACCTTCATTTCACTGCTATGTTAACAAGATCTGGTAACGAATTTACTTTCATATCTTAATGCTTAACTTTCTTTAATTCTACATCAAACTGTCAGATTTGTTTCCTTGTCATCTCAAAGTCTTGCTTTTTGCGGTTCTAATTAGAAATCAGCAATTTTTTAAACGTGTGATTATTTATTTTCAGAAAAACAAATTCAACTTAGGTAGTTTAATAATGATAATTCAACTAGCTAGCTAACTGAAAAGGGAAAATTTGCAGATATATAACTTAAGGTTGTACTGTTTCTGGTTATCAGTAAATAATTTCCAAGATGTTTTTTAATGTTTAAAATATTTTTTATGATATGATATTATCTTAAACAGGGAGCACAGATTCGTCAAAAGCTGAACATTGATCCACCAATCCACGCTTATGACCAGGACATTGGAATAAGTACCCCTGTTCGTTATAAAATCATCTTAGGTAAGGGAGAACGTGCCTCTAGAACATTCTAGAAACTGAATTTGATGCTGTTAAACAGGAAACATGAGGATATTCAGTTTGTTTATGTTGATTGCAGTTTTCTGGTGAAATGAGATAAAAGGGTTGTGAATATTTTTAGCTGTCATTGAATTAAAATGTTGACTGTTGGTATTTGGTGTCACTTGATTATCTAGTATTCTACAGGAAATGACCACGGATTCTTTGAACTTGAAGAACAAATAGGAGACTTGTACCTAGTGAAAGAAGTCGATCTTGAAAGTCTACCTAATCCAGTATTAAACCTTCAGATACAGGTATGTTATACACAATCATTCATATTCTGTTGTGTTACACTCCATCATTCACATGATATTGTGTTATACACCATCATTCACATTATATCGTGTTACACACCATCATTCATATTCTGTTGTGTTGTACATGAGCCATTGCATTATACACCAGCATTTATATTTAGATGTATTATACACCAACATTCATATTTAGATGTATTATATATCAATATTCATATTAGGGTATATTATACACCAACATTCATATTAAAATGTGTTAGATACTAGCATTCGTTATGGGCATTATATATAACCCTTAATATTCTAGTAGGTAATACACCAGCATTCATTTTTGGTTTTGCCAAACATAAATCTTTATATTAGTGAATTGGTTACCTCCCATGGAGGTTCTGTCTGTACCTTCCACCTTCTCTGCAATTCAAACATCCAACCAGGTACTTGAAAAGTAGTAAAGGATCCTAGTAGCCTTCACCCACAGGAATACTGACAATCTACACTTTTGATCTGTGAGGGACCTATCCTGGAGGAAACTAAAAAAAGATTGTTTTTAAAGTGAGTCTGTATAAGGTTCCTCTTCTAGATCTCTATAGATTTCAAGGTAAACATGGCCACAATTGTACAGTATATTTACAAAGAACATTACTAAAACTTATCAATGTTACCATTATTTATCAGTTTCCAAGAAACGACTGGTTGTGTGATGGGCATGTTTGTGTAACAGTAGTATTGCAGGTAGAGCATATAACTATCTTATACACAATATACCAATGAAGACTTTTTGCATTCGTATTTTGACTGGTTTGGTGGCCATGCTCTTTCCTATTATCAAATACGAATAAATTTTACCATGTTTTCAATCAGTAAAAGTTTCCCTTCATCACTCTTGGAGACTTAAAATGAAATAGCTTTCTCAGAGGAGACAGGAAGACTGACAAATCTACAGACCATTTGCCCCAAAGTGATGACTTGTATTTACTCTTATTGATCACCTATCTTCATATCAAGAGTAAAGTTCTTACTGGTCAGTTTATCAACGTTGTCTTTTCATATCTGTTCTTTGTCAACTGAACAATGATCCAACAAGCAGTTATCACTTTCTTAAGATGGTTTGACCATGGTCATCTAACTCGAGTGGCACTATGGAACATAAAGAAGGAAAACTGGCTTTCTCTCAACAAACTCAAAACATGGTCCTATCTTTAACTTTCCAAAAAACTTTTATCGTTGTATACTCTTTCATGGTCCACTCCTGACTAGCTATCTTCCACACTTACCCACTACACAGTCATGTGCCTGGTAGACACTACATTATTCAGATATCTAGCTGGATTTTCATTTCATCCAAATTTCATTTTTGCATAGTTTAATGACGTTTAAAACGTTTTCCATGCACTTACACACGTTACTCTTTTAATTATATAGATTACAGTATGTTCATTGATCTTATTAGGCCTGTACTCTAAAAACAAAGATGCATCCCTTTGTATATTAAATAGTACAAAAAAGCAAGAGAAGTAAAAGTGAGCCATTACTCGCTCTTGTATGAAAAAGGATAATGCATTAAATAACACTTCTATCTGGCACAATGAAAAGAGCATTAAAATAAAGGTAAACCAACAGCTGCCTGTCTTTGGAAACAAAGAAAGAAAAATTAACCACTATTTATTTTTAGAAGAATAAGACGAACAGTGGAAGAAGGATGAACCAATATTGGTCCATCTTTAGAAGAATAAGACGAACAGTAAAAGAAGGACGAACCAATTCTGATCTATCTTTTGAAGAATAAGATGAATAGTGGAAAAAGGGTGAACCAGTATTGGTTTATCTTTAGAAAAAGGGTGAACTGTAATTGGTAGGTTAAGAAAAAAGCTAAGGAAGATGATTCGTGTGTCCACAAACCAGTAAATAATGCTCACAAACGAAAAACAAAAACAAACGATGACCGGAAACTTGTTTTCTTAAAAGAAAAAAGGAGAATGTTCAACTGTGTTCATTGAAGTTCAAATAGCTTTAGAAGAATAATGGTGACCCAACATTTAGCTACGCATGAAGATGTGAAATACAGCGTTTAATGGAATGAGGAAAGTTTGACAGGGCATGAGAATTATACAAATATACAAATTACTTGCCTTTGTTATAACGTGAGTAAACCAGTGAAACTAAAGGCGTGTAGGTAGTCACGAAACGTTCGACCTTTGGCCTATCCATGTATATGCGATGGTAATGTTCCAGTCTCTTCAGATGTAGAGGTAGACAAGGTTACAACCTATTGAAGTAGTTTTTGGTATATGGGTCAAGATGGAACTAGTTTCCTGTAAACAGATTTGAAATGGATTTTGTGAAGCGTCTGGGAAACGTATTTCATCAACGAAAAGTAACGCATTTAAAACATTATTTGGTTTGTTTTGGATTTCTCCCAAAGCTACACAAGGGCTATCTGCGCTACCCGTCTCTAATTTAGCACTGTAAGACTAGAGGGAAGGCAGCTAGTCATCAAAACTTACCACCAACTCTTGGGCTACTCTTTCACCGATGAATAGTGGGAGTGACCGTAACATTATAACGCCCCCACGGTTGAAAGGGAGAGCATGTGTGGTGAGACAGGGATTGGAACCCGCGACCCTCGGATTACGAGTATGCTGGGCCATAGAAACATGAATCGAGGAAACTTGTTCTGAAAGAGAAATAAAGAACAAGATATATTTTATGTTTATACTAACTGTGCAGCCTGATAGCTATAGATAAAGAGATTTGTGTCAATACCTAACTACTTACTGTTTCCAGTGGATTAGCGGTAAGTATGAAGGCTCATAACGCTACAAGCGGGTTTTGATACCCGTGGTAAGCGTATCAACAATCAGCCAACAAACAAGGCTTTAATGAGACAGTGATATGTCTGCTGACTCACACCACTACAAACCAGGTTTTGATACTCGTGGTGGGCAGAGCACAGATAGCCCATTTGTGTATCTTTGTGCTTAATTTTAAACAAACCAACAAATAAAACCTAATTACTAATTTATAAAGCGCCACCTGTTGGTATTTACACTTATAAGTGTTGTTGTCACGGCTTATAGCCCCCCAGTGGCTCAGCGATATGTCTGCGGACTTACAACGCTAAAATCTGGGTTTCGATACCCGTGGTGCGCAGAGCACAGATAACCCATTGTGTAGCTTTGTGCTTAATTCAAAAACAACAACAGCAACACAGCTTATAAATTATTTTCAGGCATTACAAAGAG
Source organism: Carcinoscorpius rotundicauda (assembly GCA_011833715.1). Lineage (NCBI taxonomy): Eukaryota > Metazoa > Arthropoda > Merostomata > Xiphosura > Limulidae > Carcinoscorpius > Carcinoscorpius rotundicauda. The sequence goes on along the minus strand of CM022392.1, from coordinate 65,339,130 downwards.
TTAAAGTCAGTAGCAGCATACAACAAAAAGACAAAGATACCAACCAACGTCTTATAAAAGGTACAGAAACATTATTAGTTTTAAACAAAGGGATAGATGGAACCCCTGCATAAAATTCTAATTTGACGAATTGAAACTCAAAACCTAAGCAGTGGATTTGTAATTCTAAAACTGGAATCTAATAATGAAGATAAAGACAGTTGAAAAAAACATAAACATTTTATTTACAAGGTTTGCAGCCCTTAGAAGTTAAAATACAACTATCTTTCAACTAAAATAAACTCATGCTCTAAAATTCAGTTCTGTGCATGTGTTTGCTTATTACAAAACCACATTGGGGGGAAGTTCAGTTCTGACTAAAATATAGAACTACCTAGACTTCTCATTAAAAACTTACACTACATGGCCAAAAGTATGTGGACATCCCTTCTAATTAATAGGTTCAGCTATTTCGCCCGCACCTATTGCTAACAGTTACGTAAAATCAAACATACAGCCATACAATCTCCATATACTAACAATGGCAGTAGAATGGGTCGTACAGAAGAGCTCAGTGACTTTCCATGTGGCACTGTCATAGAATGCCACCTTTCCAACAAAACTAGAATATGGGAACATTTAGGAGAACCAACCATCAACTACTAAAAAGGAACAATTCCATTCGTTCACAATATGAAACAATGGATTATAATATATCATTTAACGATTTCTCTGTTATCGCTATAAGATATTCAGAAAGTTTTTGTAGCTAAAGGCCGTCCCACACTGAACGACTTATAAAGGCCTTTAGATCTAAAATTATTCTAAATTTACACACTTAAAATTATTCAGCTGTTTTGTAATACACCTTTAATATTTTGTTTCACCCTTTCTTTACCACTTTATTCAATAAGGAAGTAAACTAGTGATTGGGGTATTATTGTGAATAAATATCTTCACATTTTCCTAACATAGAATAAGTTATTCTGAAACGTTCCAACCTTGTAAATAAAATATTTTGTAAACTGATTTCAGAACAGGTGTATGTTATTTATATTTAAATACATTACCTTTGACTACAGTGTCAAAGTTCGCGACGTAAAAAAGATTTTTCTTCTCATTAAAGACAAATATGGTACTCAACTTTTGGACATATGTAGGTCATTAGTGACTTTCACTCGATTAATACATCTCTCTACCCATCTTTCTCTACATGTTATTAGTGTATGATAATGTTATGTCATTGCAATAACCCTACCAGACTATCTCTCCCTGATTAAAACTCAGTGAAGGGAATAGAGACAACAAGCTCTTCGCTGATCAAGTACAAACTGTCTCTATAATTCCAGTAACCTTCCTGATAAAAACAATACATTTTGTTGTTCTTTGTTAGCTGTTACTTGAATACAGAAGTGTGTGTATGACCAGTTTGCATATTTGAATACTTCACCACTCCCTAGAATAGGGGTGGATATCTATATAGTACAAGTATGGCCAGATCGAGTTTAGGAATCAACTTTTTCCGTCATTTAATTTTTTATCGTAAATTTGGCTATCAGCAACTGCACTGCCTCACGTCATCACTAATGTGCGCGCTTCATCACTGCTGCAGGCTCCGCCCATTTTGTAACGTCAGTCTGGTTTAGATTAAATGCTTATTATCGAGAGTGCATTCTTTTGCATGCACTTGTAAAATATTTTTATTGTGCAACTTTCAAATGTTTAAATATATTTTGTTTTTAATTCCATAATATGGATAAGTGGGTAATTCGAAAACGAAAGAATCCAGATGTTGCTTAACATTCAGAAAATAAAGACAATTTAATTAATTCTGGTATTACTGTTGAAAAGAGAATGGCGCGTGACTAGAAAAACGTGAAACGAGAATTTAATGAAAGTTTGAAGTTGAAGGTTGCAGTGATTGAAGTAAATAATAACCCAGTGTGTCTTTTGTGTAACAAAGTGTTTAGGAATAATAAAGTACACAACCTTAAGCAACACTTTAACAATTTTCTCAACGAATTTGATGTAAAATTTCCATTTGAGAGAAAAAATCGCATGAATGAAATTAGCCGCCTGGAAGCACAACTTCATGAACAAAAGGAAGGTCTAAAAAGATTTTTATCTTCGATAGAACTAGTTACGTTAACTAGCTATAAAGTAGCTTGGATTCTAGCTAACAAAAATATTATTTTTCTCATACTGAACTAGTAAAAGAAATATTGATTGCAGTCATTGAAACTATTTTGTAGAATTATGATTAAAAATAAAAGATAGAATGCTAGAGTTAGGGAAAGTCAAAATCGGTTGTTTGAACAACTAAAATTGCCCCCCAGTGGCTCAGCGGTATGTCTGCGGACTTACATGCTAAAATCCGGGTTGCGATACCCGTGGTAGGCAGAGCACAGATAGCCCATTGTGTAGCTTTGTGCTTAATTCAAAACAACAACAAAAACAACAACAACTAAAATACTTTCTTTAGCATTAGATGAGCCAAGAAATGCTAGTGACACTGCACAGTTGAAATTTTGGGCTCGATATGTAACTTCAAATATTTAAGTGAGGGAAGAAATGCTTGGCCTTTGTGGATTATCAAATCGAACATGTGGAAAAACATCTGAAAAATTTCTTGAAATGTGAAGAAAATTCAATCTGGATTTTAAAAAAACCGGTGTCTGTCACAACAGACGGTGTTTCCGCCATGACTGAGGTGAAATTAGGATTTATTTCCCTTTTGAAACAGCATTTAATTGAAAATAATGTGAAGTCCACACTACTATCTTTCCATTGCATTTTGAATCAGGAAAATTTCTGTGCTCAGATGTCTAAAAGTGATGAATTGAAAATTTTGATATACATTGTTGTAAAAATTATGAATTGTATTAGAAGTGGAAGCACTCTCTTCCATCGACAGTTTGTTGAGTCTTTGAAGAAAAGCAGTGACTGTACTTTTGATGATCTTACTGATTTTGCTAATGTTAAGATGGTTAAGTAGAGGAAAAGTCTTGGAACGATTTACTTACTTATTTCCTCAAATAAAAGAGTATCTTGTTGAAAAAGGTAAGATTGAAAATCTCCCTGAAATTGAAACTTTGTCATGACAGTGTGGTTTATACTTTGTGTGCTACATGATGACTCACTTGAATAATTTAAATACGAAACTTCAGAGAAGAGGTAAAATAATAAGTGAACAGTGACACTCTATTCATGAATTTCAGTTAAAGTTGAACCTCCTTGCAAAACAATTACAAAAGAATGATTTGACACATTTTGCAGAGTTGAATAGTTTTCAACAAAATAATAAGGACAGTGATTTCTCTGGTGCTAAAGATGATCTCTATGTAAACTGTATCAAAAACCTATCTCAAAAATTTAAATAATGTTTCTCTGAATTTAATAATTTAAAATTGATATTTGAATTTTTGCATGATACATATCAATTTAACTTAGGAAATTTCAGTAATAAAATAACATCTTTTTTTGTCTTTGGATAAGTGTAGATTTGAAGACAAGATGCTTAAGATGCAAAGTGTAGAACACATAAAAGGTAAACAAAAATGTTCTGCCAGAGATATGGCTCACTATTCTAATAAATGAGAATCTTTAAAATTTAAAGAGAGTAATGTCAAAATTATTTTCCATGTTTGGATCCACATGGTTGTGTGAATCAACATTTTCTACACTAGATTTTCTCAAGTCTAGATACAGATCTCGGCTTACTGACATAAATTTAGAGACAGAGCTAAATTGCTCAATGAGCATAGATATTAAGCCAAATTTCACAAAACTTGTTGATGAAAACCCCCATCAATTTTCACATTGAAGGTTAGTGGAAATGCAATTATTTTGAATAAACTAACATATTTCTTTTTTTTTAATAGTGTGACCAATGTTGTTTTCATTAGCCACAGTTGTGGCCACTATGAAAAATAAGTTGCCTTTCCATACCTAAATCTGTATTATCCATATCTGCATTTCTCTACTTAGTTGATAAACACTCACCAGTAGATAAATGATTCATCCAGTGTCATGTTTACAGATAAGCAGCTCTCCCAGTGTCACATTTATAGACAAACAACTCTCCTAGCATTGTGTTTATAAACAAACAACCCTCTCAATGTTAGTTTTATAGATAAACAACTTACCCAATACCAGGTTTATAGGTAAACAGTTCATCCAGTGTCAGGTTTATTCACAGATACTCATAAAAAGACAAAAATATATTCAATATTTCATTACTTATCATCAACTTCACACTGGTGACCAACCCCTTTTTTGATGGTAGTACTGGCATGGTATTCTTTTACAGTTGGAAGTACATGTAAACATAGCACAACTTTATGTCAAGATATACTTATCACTGTAACAATTGTCTAAGAAGAGGGAACATGCATGCTCCCATGAAAGTAAAAGGAGTTGATATGGAAAGTCACACCTTAACTTAAGGAAATCATCAATAATGAATCAATATTTCACTTTATTGGATGACACATGATCACATTGCACCAGGACATCCTGGTGTCTGAAATATTGTGTTACATGTGTTTTGTGGCACAAAGAAAGGAAGAAATGGGATTGTGTTTATAAGGATAAATGTTGCTTGCCACAAGTGATTTGAACACATTATATTTAACCAGTGTTTATTTCTTGAACTAACACTAATTACTATATGACAGGCCACCCAGGTTGACAATCCTGTGCGGTATGCTATTGCCAAGGTGGACATCAGTATTTTGGACGTGAACGACAACAGTCCAATTTTTGAATTTGAAACATATAATCTGACAGTGGTAGAAAATCTTCCTTCAGACTTTACTGTTGTCCAGGTTCATGCTGAAGATAAGGATCAGGTATGTTTAACCCTTCCTTCAGACTTTTCTGTTGTCTATGATCATGAATAACCCTTTCTCCAGACTTTATCATTGTCCAGGATCACACAGAAGATAGGGATCAGGTATGTATAACCCTTCATTGACACTTTACTGTTGTACAGGATCACACAGAAGATAAGGATCAGGTATGTATAACCCTTCATTGACACTTTACTGTTGTACTGGTTAACACAGAAGACAAGAATCAGGTATATTATAAAAACTGCCATAAGTGCACAAGAGTACATGAAACAGACCAGATCAGATATGTATAACCCTTCCTTGACACTGTTAATGTTTTCTCTAGATGCTCCTTTGTCTTTTACTGGTTTTGATATGTTGTTTATAAATTTTAATAATGTTTTCTGTGGATGTTCCTGACTCTTTTACTAGTTTGATATATTATTTATAAATGTTAATAGTGTTTTCTATGGATACTTCTGTGTCTCTTACTACTCTCATATACAATTTATAAATTTTGATAATGTTTTCTCTGGATGTTCCTGTGTTTCGGTCTGTTAGTCTTTTCAGATTGTTTGCTCCTTGCCATCCTTTGTTTGAAATTTTGGCTATATGTCTTTCCAAAGTTAATTTTGAATTATACATTTGGCCTAAAATTTTGCTGAAGAATTGGTAACAAGAAAAACTCTACTTACTTATAAATTTGGAAGGTTTATGCATAACATAAGTGATTTTGTAAATAATGCTAATTTTGTGTTCCATATATTAATGTTGATTCTGTATTTCTGACAGCACTCTACAATTTGGCTTACTTATTTATCATTGTCACAATTTTCGTTTAACAGAATGCTGCTCAAACCTATCAACCAATAAAGGATAAAAATCAGTGCCGAGATTAACCAATCATTTTCTTCAAATATTTATGACATTTATCAATTTTTAAATTTACAGAATCCCACTAATATATTTGTTTATTTGTTTTTGAATTTCGCGCAAAGCTACACGAGGGCTATCTGCGCTAGCCGTCCCTAATTTAGCGGTGTAACATTAGAGGGAAAGACAGTTAGTCATCACCATCTACCGCCAACGCTTTTACCAACGAATAATGGGATTGATCATCACAGTATAAAGCCCCCACGGCTGAAAGGACGAGTACGTTTGGTGTGATGTAGATTCGAACCCGCAATCCTCAGATTACAAACCCTAACCACCTGGTTAGGTCGGGCCTCCCACTAATGTGATAATCTGCATGATGAAACTGATAAAAACTGTGAAACAAATGTTAAGTATTTGAATTATCGAAAGGTAATAATAAAATATCCAACATATACAGTTATACAACTTACAGATTTTGAGAATGTTTCTGATTAAATTTTGCTAAGTTAATTGAAGAATATGAACAAAAATTTCAGTTCCTTATTGTTATTCGCCCCCTGAGAAGAAGATAACAAAAATAAAAAAGATTTAAAAACAATACGAAAAATCAACTACTTGTTTTCTTTCCAAAAAACATTTCTGGTTGTAACGTTTTAGGTTTAAAACAGACACTTCTAAATACACGAAGTATTTGTATTTTTAAACCACTTTTACACTCTAGGGGTGAGAGATAAAACATTGTAAATATTACGTCTCTAACGTTACACCCAGACACATTTACTCGAATTTTCTTTCAAACTACTATTGTTATAAAACCTTAGAACTTACGTAAAACTTTTGTTTAGCAGGTTAGGTAAAAGTTACAGAAAAGCTAAACCTACTTGTGAACTGCTAAACCACACGGAAGTCAGCTGGTCTACAGCACCCAACACCAGTTTTTGGGTTACACTTATTTCATAGTGTGATTTCACTGACACTTATAATGATACCAAAGTACCAATTGCGTTTACGTGACAACGAAACACGAACCTCAGAGTCCGATACGGCAACCAATAGGTCACTCTCAGCACTCATACCTATGATTCATCAGTTTTTAATAAGTAAATTCACTTTCCATAGGAACATTGCTCACAGTCTTTAAATATCAGATACCGAACTATCTTAACATTTTACGTCTTTCTGCGATGATGCTTAGTGTTACATTGTCCTTCAATAATCAGTTCTCTACCTGTTAATTAACGCGGTAGTTTATAATCGGACTTGACATGAGGGCGCTCGAACCACAGTCAGAAGGTAGGGGTTTCGAGTCCCGTCAACAAACATACTCGCCTCTCTAGTCGTGGAAACTTTATAATGTGGCGTTGGTAAAAGAGTAGCCCAGGAGTTAGTAGTGTATAGTATTAATTAGCTGTCTTTCTTATGGTCTACCACTGCTAAATTAGGGACGGCTAGCGAAGACAGCCTTCGTATACCCCTGCACAAATTCAAAGGAAACGAAACGTTTCCAATGGATTCATCCAGAAGGTTATTTATAGTTTACATCAATAGTCAGTCCACATGTGCTGAAACTATTTTCAGCCGACAAATAGTAACTATAGTATGCTTGCTGCTATTTAATTCCAGTGAAACAAAGTTAAATTTTATTCATATTTAATTCTAGTAAAGCAATGTTAAAGTTTTTTATCATTTAATTCCAGGGAGACAACGCTAAATTTTGTTATTATTTAGTTTCAGGGAGACAACGTTATATTTTGTTATTATTTAATTCCTGGGAGACAACGCTAACTTTTGTTAATATTTAATTCCAGGGAGACAACGTTAAAGTTTGTTATTATTTAATTCCAGGGAGACAACGCTAACTTTTGTTAATATTTAATTCCAGGGAGACAACGTAAAAGTTTGTTATTATTTAATTTCAGGGAGAGAACGCTAAATTTTCATACAAGTTGATCGATCCTTCCGAAGCTTTTAAAATTGACACAAATGCTGGGTGGATTAGAGTCCGGGATCCATCCAAACTGGACCGCGAATCTAGAAACTTACTAGTCTTAAAGGTAAGTCGAATATCTGTATTATCATTACTCTCAATCAATTAAAAACAGATAGTAGAATGTAGACGAATCTGCTTCCTGGGTGATGAATTTCTTTCACGAATACTGAAAAGTGACTTCATGTGTTCACATATCCTATTTGCATTAAAAATGAAATAGAAACCCTCTAACCAGAGTGATTTTGAAAGGTGGACCTTTCTTCTTCAGGGGCAAACTATTGCATTAAAGTCTTTTAGTGACTGGGCGATAAGTCTAAAGTCTTATAGCGTTAATAATAGGGTGTTGATACCCGATGGGTTGCTCATGAGTAGCTTCGTACTTAACAAATATTAAAACTTATTCAAATAAATATAACTGTACATAACTTAAAGTATATTTGTTAAGCTACTAAATCGTGATTAAATATGTTTGAAACGTTTAAACTGAATAATGTAAAATTGGCAAACACCCTGCAGAGGGCAGAGCACAGGCTACTTGTTGTGTAGTTTTGTGCTTACAAATAAAACATCTAGAAAAAAAATAGCCTAAATAATCAAATCAAGTGTGCTTAGTTCACAGTTTCATTCTGTACACTTTCGTTGACTCCTAAGATAATTCTGAAATATTTAATCTTATTATACTAATTTAGGTGATCGCTGAGGAAAAGACACCAAGTGTAAATTCTGAAGGCGTGGAAAGCTCAGCAATGGTGCAAATCCACCTACTGGACGCCAATGACAACAACCCAAAGTTCGTGCCTAGCGCCATCTATAAGTTTAAGATTTCCGAAACGGAATCTCCTGGAAACATTATTGGTTCTGTAAGATTAGCCTTACTTTTTTTAGTAACTAACTGCATATTAAATTAATATGACGACTAATATTATTTGAAATATCACTCGTTTAAATTATAAAATCAAAAAAACTAGTCATATGAAAAATAATGTTACCATACAATTATATTTGCTAAGCATTTAAAATGGTACGTCGCTTTCAAAATATATATAAAAAGTATTTCTAAAATAAAACTTTAGTCCGTTGAAGCTGTATATTAATAACAGTAGGGTATGTTTCTGTTGTTTACTTTATTATTTTCCCAGGAATGGTAAGATTATGACCACATGGTATATTCACTATATTGGTTTACTGCATGTTAATACACAAATTTCTTAAAACCTTCCCCTCTTCTCCTTTCTTTTTAATATCAGTGTGACTGTTTTCAACATATCATTTAATTTGTATTACTGGTTCGTGTAGTTGTAGGCCACAACCACGAACCCTTGAAAGTTTCATGATGCTTTACTGTTTATTAAACAGACAAGAAACGGTACCAAAGGATGAAGACAAGAATGATATAATTATAAAATATGGGGTTTAAGATTTTTTTTCAGCATATTCAATGGCCTCTGAAAATATCATGAACTTTAAAATTCTTGCCACATTTAGCCACAAACATATTAAGAGTATATACTGTGTCAAAATGAATTTAGCAACATTATCGTAACGACGTGTTACTTCTTCTCTAAGCATCAGGTGTTCATTCTCTTAAAATACAACTGGTGTCGTAGATCCTGTTCGTTTAGTTATTATCACACAACTATTCATGATCGTTAATAACGTGAAAACAGTAATTACAATACAGTTGTTCATCATTGTTCATAACGTGAAACACGGTAATTACAATACAGTTGTTCATCATTGTTCATAACGTGAAACACGGTAATTATAGTACAGTTGTTAATCATTGTTAATCATGTGAAACACAGTTACCATTATACAGCTTTTGTTAACAGTAACGTTGTCAGCGTCTAGTCATCCACACCTCGTGTTTTTTTTTATCAGTAACGTTTTCAGCGTTTAGTCACACTGATGTTGTCACCCACAGTACTTGATTATGGTAACAGTATTGTTGTCAGTGTCTAGTCACACCAATGTTGTTACCCACACTACATGATTTTGTCACTATTTGTAGGTGGCTGCTGTTGACCCTGACCTTGGACTAAATGGAATTGTACACTATGCCAAACAAGACGACACCCTCAGCCGGACTGTTCCTTTTGATGTCTTCCCAATGAACGGATCTATCTATGTAACACAATCCTTTGCTTCGATTCTCCTCAAACCACCGGTTTACACGTTTTTCGTCACAGCCACCGATTCTGCTAAGTCAAGCTATGAAAGAAGGTATGTCATACCTAAAACAGTTGAAAGGTAAATATAACAAGGTATGTTAACATACAGTATTTCTTCAACTTCTCACTTAAAGCTACTATATGTCGACACTTCCTCTTGCCCCTTATTTTAAAACGGCAGGCTACAAGGAAGACAGAATGTCAACACCACTCACTTGGGTTATTCATTCTTCTTTAACAACGAATAGTGTGAGTGTCCATCGCGTTTCAACATCCGTTTGGTTTAATGGTATGGACAGTTATGGTTTTCGACCCGGTGACTTGCAGACTGTCAGATGAATGGAGAGCCAGACAAGGCCAGGTCATAGTTTATTGACTGAGAACCGCATTTTTTGTACTTTTGTATAAAAGTTAAAAACTATATTTTTATCCAATTCAGAAAAAATACCTGACAGCAAGTTATAACTGCAGTTCAGTTAGTTAGATTTGTATTCATAATCATGTAAAGTTCTGATGGTATTATTAACTATAATACTCCTGTTTATTAACAGGTCATCTGTTGCTGCAGTACACATTAATGTCACCGACACTAACAACATTACACCAGAGTTTGAAGGCGCTCCCTATGAAGCAGCAGTCGGAGAGTCTCTCCCAGCTGGAACGTTTGTCATCCGTGTTATGGTAGGCAATGAATGACAAGAAATAGTGTTTAAGACCTTTTGAATGATATTATAACTTAATGTTTTATCTTGAATGTAACTTGTAAATTATCTCATTAATCTAACTTGACAAGACAGTTACGTTAGGGTTAAGTTCATTTCTACTTCTGTGTGTGAGTGACTCTTTCACAAGAAGTCACGAATTTGAAATATAAATCACTACAATAAAATATTTTTACGGTAAACTAGATCAGTATAAATAACTAAACAATATTATAACTTTTACAGCAACAGTGTCGAACCTTCACTCGCAAACAACATACTAAAACATTACTGACGCATGAACAATACTGAGCCATTATTCGCAAACGTATAATATTAGACACGTACTTTTAAACAACATAGTAAAACATTACTGACGTATGAACAACACTGAACTATTATTCTTAAACAAACAATAATAAACATGTACTTGTAAACAACATACTAAAACATTACTCTGATGTATAAGCAACACTGAACCATTACACTATGTAACAAAAGTTTTAGTTTTTCTTGTTCCTGGGCAGAAAGTGTTATTTCCCAATTACTTATACCTAAAGTAAATGGAAAAGACCTATTTTTTTCTTCAAACTTTGCTTCTGTGAGCTGGGTAATGAAATTTTCAAATGTAGCCATTTTCCAGAACATTCCAGGTTAAATTCAGTGCTGAGTAGCTAACAGAGAATTTTCTAAACTTTCCATAACAATATATAGAAGAGGCTCACCACTTACCACCTCAGTTTAGTTCTAGCTGCCAAAGTGAACACATAGACCAATCCAAGAAGGCTTAACCAAGTTTCCCTGTTAACTTTTTCTTTGGGACAGCAGGGACACCGCAGCACATTGCAACGGGAACCACTGGCCACAACGGAATAAGTTCTCTGTGGGGAGGCTCAATGTCAAGTGTGAGCCACTAGTGGACCTCCAGCTGCTGTTCCCACCACTACACATAAAACTTGGTCTTATGAAACAATTTGTCACAGCTCTTGATAAGGAGTCTGCAGCCTTCAAGGACTTTCGAGACTTCTTTACTTAGCTGACAGATGCAAAGATCAAAGCTGGTGTCTTCGTTTTTACCATAAATAGAGAAGATTTTGGAGTGCACAAAATTCCTCAAGGAGCTCAGTAAGAAGGAAGAAAAGCTTGGGGCAGCTTTGTTCCCATGGTTTGGGATTTCTTGGGCAATCACAAAGCTGAAAATTATGTGAAACTGGTTGAGGCTCTGGTAAAGAACTACAGTAAAATGGTCTGAAGATGTCCCTGAAAGCTCATATCCTTGACACTCATCTTGATAAATTCAAGGAAAACATGGGAGCATACTCAGAGGAGCAAGGCAAGAGCTTCCACCAAGAAATACTGGAATTTGAACACCGCTACCACGGAACGTATAACGAAAACATGATGGGAGATTATATTTGGGGGCTGATACATGAAAGTGATATACATTATGATCGCAAATCTTGGAAAACTACTCACTTCTAAGGATTTTTGTATAACTTTATCATAAATACATGTAAATCTTGATTCATATGTTGTTTTATTCAGACCTTATTTAAATGAAAATGTGCAAATTTGCCCTTTTTACATAGAAAATAGGTTAATTTCTAAATTTCGTTATCCAGGTCACAAAAGCAAAATTTGAAGGGAATAATAGCCATTTTCTCTACTTTTACAACATAAGCAATTAAGAAATAACGAGTACTATCCAGAAACAAAATTTTTATTACATAGTGTTATTCATAAACGAACAATAATAAACACGTTGTCTCAAACAACGTACTAAAACATTACTGACGTATGAACGATACTGAGCCATTATTTGTTAATACATAGTAATAGACACGTACTTGTAAACAACATAATAAAACATTACTGCCCCCAGGTGTGGATTCCTGTAGGTGGGGAGGGGACCTCCCAGGGAAGGTTCTGTTCTTTCAGTTTGCCACCTCTGGAATCTAAACATCCACCCACGTGTTTGCTATGCGTGGTGATTCGTAAAAGGGAGAAGAGAATCCTGGTGGATGAGGGGTCCAACTGTAATACATCACTTTGGCTTTGAATTCCTGTAAATGGGCAGACCCCTGGGGTTAATCGGCTGGTCCACTTGGGCTAGGGCCAACCAAGTACCAGTGTTGGATGCTCTCAACAGGTGTTGTGGACATTGTGTCTGATGCTGGTGTTTGGGTATAGTGCTCATGAAACCCTAGCATTGATGCAATGTCCTTGTTTGGCATTGTAGCGCGTCCCCTCGTAGGGTTCCATGGTGGGTGGGGTCAGTGGACACCAAAATATTCCTTTTTTTATCATGGATCCTCCGAATAAAAAACTTAAATAAAATAGTGAAAAACAGTCCATAGATAAACTATTACGTCTTGAAGATTCTGAACAGCAATCTTTAATTTCTGTAACATCTGTTGTACCTCATTTTCTAATACTACATTCTCTTTCAGACAGACCTTTAGGGCAGATGTCTCCCTTTTTTATTCTGAAGGGACTTGCTGGCTCTCCAAAGTTAGTAAAGAAGCTTTGATCTGGTGACATATTGGTAGAAACATCCACATTTCAACTCAGTGAACTCCTCTTGCATTCAAAGGCAATTGGGGATATACCTATAGAAGTTACACTACATGCTACTTTGAATTCATCACGAGGCACTATTGTTGAGAGAGATTTGAGGAACATGCTCAAGTCGGAGATTCTCGATTGTTTCTCCACCCAAGGAGTTTCTAGAGTGAGGCATATATCCATTAATGGTAGCAGGTTATCCTCATTGCTAGATACAGCCATACATTCCAAACCCTCTCAGATGCTTCCAGTGTCAGTGATTCGGTCACTTAAAGATGTCATGTTGTGGTTCCCTGACATGTGCTCGTTGTGGTGGTAAGGATTACGATGTCTATCAGTGTGACATGTACCCACATTGCATTAATTGCAATGGCTCTCACCCGTCCTACTTTTGTTCTTGCTATAAATGGTTGGAAGAAAAAGAGGTGCAGTGTTTGAAAATGATTCAAAACATTACTTACCCTGAGGCTCGAAAATTGCAGTCTACCACCTCATCTCGGATATATGCTGCTGCACTTCATTCCACTACTATAGTGGGAGTGCAGATGGATCTTTTTGTGCATCCAAAAGAATCGTCCTCAAGCCAAATGAAAAGTCTTTTGACCTCCAAGGTTAAAAAAGTTGATGAATCAACTTCAACACCAATCTCTGTCCTTAACGTACATTCCAGCAAATTCCAAGATCCATTTCCTTTAGTTTTGGGTACATCTTCTTCTCTCACCCTTGGATGCAAAATGATCATTCGTTCACGTTCTCAATCGCTGTAATTCCTCTTCCAACAGCAAATACCTGCTCAATCGACCCACGACAGGATCCATGGAGGTCAATAGACCTTCCTCGAATAAAGACAGTAAAGAAAAAAGACGTGGTCGTAAACAGAAGGGCTTTCCACCCCATTTGCCTACACATAAATAAAAATGGCTATCTTGATACAATGGAACGGTCGAGGTTTACATTCTAATCTGGATGACATCAAAACAGCAATTGCTTCCTACCATCCTGTATGTCTTTGCTTACAAGAAACATTTCTAAAACCTTCCAATACAGTCACCTTTTGGCAGTTTTTTCTCTACGGAAATTACAGGCTGTGTGATGGACGAATATATGGAGGGGTGGCACTGTTGGTTGATCAGCATATGCCCACTCTGTCTTTGCCACTTAACACACTCTTGGAGGCCGTAGCCATCCGTGTTTCCTTGGGTCATACCATCACTGTTTGTTCTCTCTACCTGTGCCTGGAGAGACATATGATCAATAAGACCTTGATGTTCTTATTTAACAGTTGCCATTTCCCTTTTTAGTCGTAGGGGACTTTAATGGACATCATCCCCTCTGGGGAAGTGCTGTTATTGATAGGTGGGGTCGCTCTGTAGAGTGTATGCTCTCTGATCACAATCTTTCTTTTTTCAATACTGGTTCTTCCACTTATTTTCACGCACCTAGTCAGTCCTTCACTGCTATTGATCTCTCGGTTTGCTCACCTTCATTATTCTCCCATTTTTCATGGAGGGTTAACAATAATCCACGATGCAGTGATCATTTTCCTATACTTTTGAGAGAGACTGGCCGTGGTCGATGCCACCCTACTTGCATGCCCCGGTGGAAGCTGGATCAGGAAGAATGGTCCACTTTCACTGCTCTCACAGAACTTGATCCTGCCATCGTGAATCAGCTATCAATAGATGACTGAGTGGCAGCGGTAACTCACTGTATTATTTAAGCAGCTGTTCAATGTATTCCTAAAACCCCGACACGTTTTCTACGATATTCTCGTCCGTGGTGGAATTCTGCCTGCCATATAGCACAGAAAGCTCATAAACGGGCCTGGGATTCTCTCTGTAGATATCCCACATTTTCAACCCGCATTGCTTTCCAACAGGCCCGAGCACATGCTAAGTGGGTGAGACGTCAAATCCAAAGAGAATCTTGGATTATGTTCACAACTAGCATATCTTCTACCACCAATTCCAAGGTCATAAGGGTCAGGATTGGAAAGGTCAGTGGGCACTACAATTCTGTCCCCCCTCTCGATCTTACTCTCTGGTGGTTTAGAGGTAGCTGATGTCCAAAGCATTGCCGATACTCTAGGTGAAAGCTTTTGCTGGGTATCTAGCACTTCTGCTTGTCCCTCCATCTTATTGGCCATTAAGACTCGGGCAGAGCATTCACCTCTTTCCTTTCGAACTGACTGTCTCATTGACTATAATCGTCTCTTTACACGGGTGGAACTGAAAATGGCCCTTCATCAGTCTGGCAATACATCTGTTGGACCTTATGATGTACACTATGACATGCTGTGCAATCTCTCTTCTGCTTCTCTTGATACTCTTCTAATTGTTTTTAACCAGATCTGGCAGGAGAATGCTTTTCCCAGTGCCAGGCGCCAGGCTATTATCTTACCTTTTTTTAAGTCTGGGATAGATCCGAAGATTCCTTCAAATTACCGTCCAATTGCTATGACGAGCACTCTGTGAAACCTTAGAGAGTATGGTTAATACTCGTCTTGTTTGGTTCCTCAAATCAAACAACCTCCTCTCGCTTACCCATGGGTTCTGACGACAGCACTCCACCACGGACCATCTAATTCAACTTCAAACATCAACCAGAGAAGCCTTTCTTAAACGACATTTTGTATCAATATTCTTTGACATTGAGAAGGTTTATGACACAACATGGAGGTATGGCATTTTGCGAGATCTCCATATATGTGGGTTACGTGGCTATTTACCCATGTTTATTGAAATTTTTTTAATGGACAGGAGATTCCAAGTTCGTGTGGGTTTAACACTTTCCTGTTCTTTTGTACAGGAACTTGGGGTCACTCAGGGCTGTGTTTTGAGTGTCACGCTTTTCAGTATGAAGATAAATGCAATCACTGAACCACTTCCTCTCACTGTTGCAAACGGGCTCTATGTTGATGATTTTCTCATCTCGTGTCAGTCGTCAAACATCAAATATATTGAGCAGCAACTACAGACTGCCCTCAATCGTGTACTGAAGTGAACGGCTTTAATATCTCTTTCTCTAAAACTGTTTGCATGCACTTTTGCTGCCAACAGGGTATTCATTCTGATCCTGAACTCCAGTGGTCCCTGAAACCAAGTTTTTGGTGCTTATCTTTGACTGTAAGCTGACCTTTATACCACACTTAAAGCAGCTACTGGTCAAATGCACAAGAGCACCGAACATCCTTTATGTTCTCTCTCCCACCAATAGTGGAGCAGATCGATATTCTATGTTAAAGATATGCCATGCTCTAATTCGATCGAAACTTGACTATGGATCAATGTTTTATGGTTCTGCCAGACCCTCTGCCTCAAAGATGCTGGACCCCATTCATCATCAAGGACTTCGACTCTGAACTGGAGCTTTCCTCACTTCTCCAGTTCAAAGCTTATACGTAGAATCTCATGAATCTTCTCTGCATCTTCTTTGTTTGCGACTGTTTTTACTATATTCTTCGAAAGTTCGTTCCTTATCAAAGTATCCCACCTGGGGTATGTTTTCCTTCTTCAGTGGGCCATACTTTTTCATAACAGACGATCTGCCATTGCTCCTTTTGGCTTTTGCATTTAGATGCAATTGGATGAATTGGGTCTGTCCTTGGATTACATTGCAGAATCCACTCGTCAGCCCATCCATCCATGGCTTACTACAGTCCCCAAATGTGATCTTTCTTTAAGTCATCTGAGAAAGGCAGATTCTCCTGAATTGAAGTACCATTTTTTATTAACTGAACATCTTTCGAACAATCTTTCCATTCCAATTTATACAGATGGTTCCAAATCAGGTAATTCTGTGGGATCTGCCATGTTTTATTGTGGTTTGGTGGTTGCGTGCAGAATCTCCTCTACAGCTTCTGTGTTCACTGTTGAACTGTATGCTATATCTTTTGCACTGGATCGTATTGAAGCTAAGTAGTACTCCAACTGCACTATTTATACTGACTTGCCTAGTTCTCTACTGTCCCTAGATTTGCTTCATGTTGGCTCACACTTTGTTCTTGCTGATATTGAAAACTGCCTGGCCCATTTCTCATTAACATCTGTTTCTCTCCAGTTTTTCTGGATACCAGGCCATGTTGGTATTTGCAGGAACGAGCTTGCAGACACGGCAGCTAAATCTATCTGCTCTGACACTATCACCATTGTGCCTATTCCGTACATGGACTGTGGTCCTGTATTCAAGGCTCGGTTCCATGTCAGCTGGCAGTCCACTTGGAGTGAGCAATGCAAAAACAAGCTTTTCTAAATAAAACCCTCTATTGGGCTTTGTCCATCTAGCTTCCGTAAGGTTTGGAGGGAGGAAGTTGTTATAACTAGACTATGCATTGGTCACAGTTTTGTAACTCATCGTTTTCTTTTATTTGGAACTGTTGCACCAGTGTGTGGTTTGTGTAACACTCAAATTACTATCAGCCACATTTTACTGCCTTGCCATTGTTATGACTCTCAACGACGGCACTAATTTAATTTGCCCCAGGGTTTGTCCGTAACATTAGACAGTGTTATTAGTGATGGTGTCACTGTCCACCTTGATAAAGTTTTTAGTTTTTTAATGGCCGTTAATCTTTTTTAAAATCATTTAAGTGTTTGATATTTATTCATTACACCTTTTTAATTGTGGTTCCCTTTTAAGAGTCTCAATCTATCCAGTTCAATTTGATATTGGAAAATGGCCAGAACATTAAATAGCTTGATGCCAGGACTGGAAAGGCCAACTTCAGGTGACTAACACTGCTGTTTGAACTATCTGTTTGAAATACCCATTAGTTATCCTGGCGAGTTGTTATTACAATTTTGCTGTATGTCTTTTAACACTTTTATTACTTTACCTTTTGGTACTGGCCATAATGACACATAACCTGGAACCAGCTCTGGAAAGGCCAACTTTAGGTGACTGACAGTGGTTCATTTACTTACCTGTTAGTCTTCCTGGTGGGTTATGATCATTACCATTATGCTTGAGAAAGTCCTTTACAACTTCTCTTACTCTGCTTTCTCTCTTAACACTGTAGACTATGTGTCAACATTGGTTTTATGCTTTTTCTGTTTTTCAATGCTGTTTTGTTTTACAT
This sequence comes from Carcinoscorpius rotundicauda, assembly GCA_011833715.1. Lineage (NCBI taxonomy): Eukaryota > Metazoa > Arthropoda > Merostomata > Xiphosura > Limulidae > Carcinoscorpius > Carcinoscorpius rotundicauda. Next base: position 65,320,939 of record CM022392.1, on the reverse strand, counting down.
TCATTTCCTTTTATGTATTTTACTAGATTTAATTTATTTTTACCTTTTTACTGGATGTTTGGCACAGATAGCCTAGTTGCTTTGTGCCATAAAACACTAAATCAACCAACCAACCAACTAACTATGACTATAATCATCCATATACATTGATAGAACTCAAACTCGCCCTTCATCAGTCTGGCAGTACCTCAGTTGAAGCAGATGATGAACACTATGGAATGCTGCACCATCTATTTCCTGCTTTTATTGCTATTCTTCTCATTGCTTTAGCCAGATCTGGCATGAGAATGTTTTTCCTGATTCCTGGTGCCAGGTTATTGTTCTATCTTTCTCTAAACATGGAAAGGATCCCAAGATTCATTTAAACTACCATCCATTTGCTTTGACAAACTGTCTGTGTAAGACTTTAAAGATGATGGTTAATGCTCGTCTTGGTTGGTTCCTCAAATCAAACAACTTTCTCTTGCCAACCCAGTGTGGGTTCTGACGAAAGTGTTTTACCATAGACCACCTGATTCGACTTCAAACATTAATCAGAGAAGCCTTTCTCAAATAACATCATGTATTAATATTCTTTGACATTGAGAAGGTTTATGATACAACATGGAAGTATGGTATTTTGCAAGATTTCCATTTATATAGGTTGCATGGCCATTTGTCCATTTGTTATTAAACATTTTTAATCGACAGGAGATTCTGAGTTCGTGTGGGTCCGACACTTTCCCTTTCTTTTCTACAGAGACATAGAGTCCCTCATGGCTGTGTTTTGAGTGTGACACTTTTCAGTATAAAGATTAATGCCATCACTGAACAACTCCCTCTTACTGTTGCAAAGGGGTTCTATGTCGAACTTTCACATCTCATGCCAGTCATTAAATATGAGGTATATTGAATGGCAGCTACAGATTGCCCTCAGTCACAGCAAACGGCTTTAACTTCTCTCTCTCTCTCTCTCTAAAACCATTTACATGCACTTTTTCTGCTAACGGGGTATTCACCCTGATCTTGAACTCCTTATTAGTGAAGTTGCGTTATCAGAATCCACTCTACAGCTTCTGTATTCACTGCTGAACTTTTTGCCATTTTCCTTGCCATGAATCACATAGAAGCTAAGCAATACTCAAATTGTACTATTTATACTGACTAGTCTAGTTCTCCATTGGCTATGGAATTGTTTGATGTTAGTTCACACCCTGTTCTCATCGATATTCAAAACCAACTTGCCCATTTCTCTTTGACATCTACTTCTATCCAATTTTTCTGGATACTGAGCCATGTTGGTATTTGCAGGAACAAGTTGATACTGCAGCTAAATCTAACTGCTCCAGCACTATCACTGCTGTACCTGCTCCATACATGGACTATGGTCCTATATTCAAGGCTCAGCTCCGTGTTAGTTGGCACTCGACTTGGAGTGAGCAACGTGAAAACAAGCTTTCCAAATAAAACCCTCTGTTGGACTTTGGCCATCTTGTTACTGTTAGGATCAGAAAGAGGAAGTTGTTCTAACTGGACTACATATTGGTCATAGCTTTTTTAACTCATCGTTTTCTTTTATCTGGAACTGATGCACGGATGTGTTGTCTGTGTAACACTCAAGTCACGAAAAGCCACATTTTACTGTCTTGCTGTCATTACGACTCTCAGTGACGACACCATTTTAAACATGTTCTATCCCAAGGTTTATCCATAACATTAGACAGTATTATTGGCATTAGTGAACTGCCCACCTTAGAAATGTTGAAAGATTTTTATAGGCCATTCATCCTTTTATGCTATTTAAGTTTTTAAATGTGATTCCCTTTTAAGAATAAAAGTACGTTGTTCGATTTGAAATATTAGAAAGTGACTGTAACGTCAAATAACTCGAAACCAGGACTGGAAAGGTCAACTTAAGGTGACTAATGGTGGTTTTTGAACTTATCTGTTAGTCTTCCTGGTGAGTTATGATAATGACAGTTATGCTACAGAAAGACCTTTTCAACTTGTATAACTGTAGTTTTTCTCTTAGTGCTGTAGACCAGATGTAAACATTGGTTTTAACGCTAGTTATGTTTTTTAAACTTTGTTTTGTTCTGTGTTAATATCATTTTATGAATTTTACTAAATTCATTTTAATTTTAACTTTTTACTGGATGTTTTTCATAGATAGCCCAGTTGCTTTGTGCCATAAAACACCAAACCAAACCCAGACCAAAAGTATTACTGAAGTATGAACAACACTAAACCATTATTTGGAAACAAACAATAATAAACACGTACTTCTAAACAACATACTAAAACAAAACGTTGCTGATGCATGAACAATACTGAACCATTATTCGTAAACAAACAATGACACATCCTTACTTGTTTCATTGGTTGGTTGGTTGGTATAACTGCACAATAGACTATCTGTCATATGCCCCCACTTGTATCAGAACCTGGTTTTAGCATTGTAGATCTGCAGACATGCTGTTGACTTATTGGTAGGTGTTGACAAAACAATACCAGGTTCCTTAAAAGTAAACAAATATTATTAGATCTGTAGTTATAAATGACTAATACTAAACTCAAGCTTGTGAACAACAAACACAATGGAAATTGTCTACAAAATTATGACTAACGTTAAAAACACAAAATGGAGAGAATGAAACTAAACACCTTGAAATAAAACTGAAAAATTCAAGAAAATATTTCTTAATCCAAATAATAGCACAGAATTATTAACGATATTTTAATACTTGTTTACAGGCCAAAGACCCAGATGTAGACACAGTTCTGACATTTTCTATTATCAGGGGAAATGACGAACAAAAGTTCCTTATAGATGCAAGAAAGTAAGTTATTTTTAGTCCTTCTCGTATCAATGCTTGTGAAAATTACAAACTTTCTAACTATAGAAAGTTTGGCTCATAGAACAGTTCTTAATTGTTTTACAGTATAAACAATGGATGATCAAAAACATGTTATTTAATTATAAACAATGAATGGTTAACGTGGCATTTCATTAAATATAAACAATGCATGACTAAAGAGATGTTTCTTTACAATATAAACAGTGCTAGATTAGAGAGTCTTTACCACACAATATAAATTAGAACGTGAACTCTAAGAAAGTATTTTGATTTCAGTGGAAGAGTGATAACGGCAGATGTCCTGGATTACGAACAGCGACAATCCTATGATCTTCTAGTTCAGGTTTCTGATGGCATCAACGTAAGTCAACACAGCATGTTTCAACATACTCGATATGTTAACTAGTAAAACAAAATATTAGAATTGCATGTTAACAAGTGAACCACAATATCAGAACTGCATGTTAACTAGCAAAACACCGTATCAGAACTCCATGTTAACTGGTGAAACAATGTACCAGAACTGTATGATAACTATTGAAACAAAATATCAGAACTGCATATTAACTAGTGAAACAAAATATCAGAACTGCATGTTAACTGGTGAAACACAGTATCAGAACTGTTTGTTAACTAGTGAAACAAAGTGTCAGAACTGCATGTTAAGTAGTGAAACAAAATATCAGAACTGCATGTTAATTAGTGAAACAATGTATCAAAACTGCATGTTGAGTAGTGAAACAATGTATCAAAACTGCATGTTGAGTAGTGAAACAATGTATCAAAACTGCATGTTAAGTAGTGAAACAAAATATCAGAACTGCATGTTAATTAGTGAAACAATGTATCAAAACTGCATGTTGAGTAGTGAAACAATGTATCAAAACTGCATTTTAACTGGTGAAACAAAATATTTACAACAATTTTTGTGCCATTTCTGCAGTCAGTTACTTTCTGTTTTCATAACACTGTTAACTGATTGGATCAAAACTGAGTTCCCAATCGTCTTGGTATCCTTGTACATTTAATGACAGTGTATGTATTTTAAATATGGAAACAAAATATCAGAACTGCATGTTAACTAGTGAAACAAAATATCAGAATTGCATGTTAACTTGTGAAGCAAAATATCAGAACTGCATGTTGAGTAGTGAAACAAAATATCAGAACTGCATGTTGAGTAGTGAAACAAAATATCAGAACTGCATGTTGAGTAGTGAAACAAAATATCAGAACTGCATGTTAATTAGTGAAACAATGTATCAAAACTGCATTTTAACTGGTGAAACAAAATATTTACAACAATTTTTTGTGCTATTTCTGCAGTCAGTTACTTTCTGTTTTTATAAGACTGTTAACTGATTGGATCAAAACTGAGTTCCCAATCTTCTTGGTATCCTTGTACACTTAATGACAGTGCATGTATTTTAAATATGGTTTTATCGTAAACATTCTAGACAATGGCAACACCTTATTTACACTGTGCTTCTGTTGTTTTATATTTACCTCATGCTTGTGTCATTTAATATTCCAGACGGCCGCAACACCGTTGTCAGTAAAGGTGGTTGATATCAATGATAGACAGCCAATTTTCACTCACAATTATTACAACTTCTCTGTTGTGGAAGAAATTCGACAAAACATAACAGTTGGAAGTGTTCTGGTAATTTTTCTCAACTATTCATGTAGTTTGAATTTATAAACCTAGATGCCACCTTATGTTTAAACACTCTAGTAGCTGTCAGATGTTATTCTTATCTTTTCTTAAATAATATTAAACCATTTTATTAGTGTGGAAATTTTTCACTTTGATTATTTTGAAGCATGGAATTGTGTTATTAATTTAGGGCGATTTCACTTAATCTTTTGTATACTTCATTCTACTGCTGTTAATATGTATAATTGACTATGAATGTTCCAAAAGCTTTTATTTAACAGCTGTTGTTGTTTTTTTTACCTCTTGAGAACATTTCTTTTTCAGTTTTAACTTCAGAATGTCAATTGAGTGGAGATTCTATAAAATGTCAAATTTATCAAGTGAGAAAATATTTTAGTAACATGCATGATATCCTTTTTATATTTCAATAATATACACAATGTCCCTTTAAATGTTTATATATTTCAGTAACATTCATAATCTTTCCTCTACGTGCTTTAGTTCATGTTTCACTAGTTCAGTAGTTTCACATCTTATTGAAATTCATTATTTCACCTCACAGGCTATTGACAGCGACTCTGGTAAAAATGCTGCAGTTCGGTACAGCATCCTTGGGAGTAGGGCTAGCAAAGTTTTCCATATCGACCAAAGGGGAAACATCTTCACTCAACGGAGCCTTGACAGAGAGGCAGAGACAAAGCTGGAGTTTTTAGTCGTTGCATTTGATGGAGGCGTACCTCAGTTGAGTGGGACATCAACCGTGATGGTCTACGTAGAAGACATTAATGACAACCCACCAACTTTTGAAAGCAACAACTATGTTGTGAACGTTCCCGAAGAAAGAGAACCACCTTACAAAGTGTTTGAGATTATGGTAAGTAGAAACTTTTATAAAGAGGGTAGAGAGAGAGGATGTGAAGCAACCATAAGCAGTCTAGTTTCAAATAATATATTAGGGTGAAACGTATTTTTTTTAACCTTGATAAAAATAAACTTTAACTCTGAAAAAACATTCCTGTGTTTAATGCTGATTAAAAACAAACTTTTACTTAACCTTGATGCAAACGTATTTTTATTTAACCCTAATAACAACAAAAGTTTACTCAACTCTCATAAAATCATACCTTTTCTTAACCCTAATACAAAAAACATACTTTAACTTAAATTAATAAAACAAAATTTACTTAATCCTGATAGAAATATCCTTATATTTAAAACTGATAAAAATTTTTCCTTCATTTAATCATAAAGAATTAGCTGGCCTGCTGGAAGCTGAAAACTTAACATCCTAGAGTAAAAACACTGATTTTATCACTGGTATTACTTAAACACAAAAGCTGTTAGTTTGGCTTAATACAAGTGAATAACATAACAGTGTGAAGGTATTAGGGTAGACACCAGAAGGGTGAGATGGTGGTACTGTAGTGAATACTAGCATTTGTGTTGGTATTGTTGTGAACACTAGTACGATGGTGTTATTGTGGAAAACAGAGGTGTGGTATTATTATTATGACTGCTGGTATTATGTTGTTATAATGATGACCATCGATATTAATAAAAACTGAAATTATGTTATGTACGCTCTGGTGTTACTAAAGAGATCGTGAACTAACAGTACACAAGAACAGTTCAGATTCAAAGTGGTTCTTTATCACAGGCTGAAGACAAGGATTCTGGAGAAAATGCAGAAATGAAATACAACATAATAGGAGGCAATGAAAACAATGCATTTGAGATCGATGAAGACAGTGGTATAGTGTACACAGCAGACAAACTAAATTATGAAGACCAGTCAGAATACAAGTTGGAAATTGTTGCAAGAAATGCCAAACCATTCCAAGGACCTGCTGCTGCAAGTCTTGCCAACCCCGTAGTTCAGCTGGTGGTGAAAGTACAGGTAAGAAGGTATTTCACAAACTGTAACAGTGTTTTAAGACCCTGATAGGGACCATCATTACCTCAAGGCTTAATATCATAACTTATCTTTCTTCCTCTTTCTTCTGGTTGTTCAGTCACTCTATACTATTTTATTTGAGTGCAGATGATCAAGTATGTAGTGTGGAATCTCAACTGACATTACTGATATTCAGTTTGTGAATTAAAACCAAAAAAAATTAAAACAAATAAAATATTTACTTAATCACAAGATTTTGGAATGAAAAAAAAATAAAAAATTGAAGTGGAGGTTTCCCTGTTTTATTTGCTGACTTAATTACTTAACACGTTTAAACTAACCACTATAACATTTTATTTGTTTCCTCAGGATATCAACGATGGGGCAGTTGTTTTCAGTCAACCCTCTTATCAGTATGGAATTTTGGAGAACACTCCCAGGGCAGAATCCATTGGATTTGTGAATGCCACCAATCTTGGACGATCCCCTCAAGACCAGGACATCACTTATTGGATTGGAGAAGGGAATGAAAATGACCACTTCTGGGTTAATCCAAACACAGGGATGATAATTCTCATGGACACACTAGATGCCGATCCACCTGCCAATCAACGACTGTTTAATTTGAAAGTTTGTGTTTAATAATGTTGTATTCTTTCACTATAAGACTAATCTTTGTAATTAGATCATGATTCCACAAACAATATGAGACATCAAACCAATGTTATTATACCATAACAGTTTGTCAGTTAACTAGTAATAAACATTGCAACTTTCTCTTTCTTAAAAAATTCTAACACTGGAATATTTCAGGTAATAAGTTCATATAAACAATATTTGGTATAGCAGGATTATTTTAGTAGATGTACAATCTTTGTTTTATGTTGGAGACACTTTTCTCAAGAGTTTTCAGCATTTGTTACTTTACAGTAAATAGTATTACAAAAATATTTCATGTAGTCATGATAAGATAATCTATCACTGAATTGGCATTTTGACAACATTTTCTACCACTTGACAGGCACTCTGACAAAATTATGTAGCACTGGATAAGCAATTTGACAAAATTATTCAGAACTAGATGGTCATTTTGGCACCATTATCCACCACTGGATGGCTACTTTTATAAAATTATCTAACATTGGACGGGCACTTTAACAAAATTATCTAACACTGGATAGGCACTTTGACAAAATTATCCACCACTAGATGGCTAATTTTAGCCACACAATATTTATCTGGAAATAAGACGATTGTTACCATGGTTTGGAAAAACTCATAAATTCTGTAATTTTCTAATGGATGTGATAAAAATTTATAATACTAAGAAGGTTTGATTTTTTGTGACAAATGTTTTATATCAATAGTGTATCTTTTACTGTCGATGAAGATTAAACAAATATAACACACAGACTGAGTACGTTATAAAAACAAAAGTTGCTTTATTGTATTTTTTGTATCTTGAAACTTATTTTCAATGAATTTTATGTCAATACTTCAAGCACAGCTACCATCTGGACTTAAGAGAAGATGGTTCGTCAGCAATAACAACAATCAACTCTTGAGCTGTTCTTGTCTCATATATTATGCAATTTGAAAGTCACTGTTATAACTCACTATTTGTTTCAAACTTTGAAGTGTGTTTTTGTGATAACAGATTGCAAACCATGAACCCTTGGCTTTAGTTGGAACATGCTAAGTTCTATTTCAAGTCCAATTTCTTTGAAAAGTAAATCATTATTGATTAATTGCTGGTTTGTTCTTAATTATATGGGAAACTACACGAGAGTTATCTGCACTAGCCATCCCTAATTTAACAGTGAAAAACCTAAATGACATGTGCCACTGGTTCCCCCCCATTTGCACATCCCTGTATGAGTAATGACGTGTTCTTCTAGTATGCATTTTTTTCTTTATTATTTTAATCTAGATTGCTGAAAATGTATCACAATGACCAACTGATATACTCCATTTTTCTTCTCAACTCTACAGATTTTTGCTCGAGACAACTTGTCCATCAACTCATTTAACAGTTCGGTGCCAGTTCGAATTGAAATTGTTGATGTAAACGACAACTTTCCAAAGTTTACTGAAGGTAAGAAATGATTCAGATTTGATGTACAAAACAAAAATTTCAATATTTCTCTGTTTAAACTGCCTACACAGTACCCAACCAAATTTTGAATAATTATTTAAAAAAACATAATAACTACAAAATAGGTAAATGGGAACTAAGTAAAACATAAAGGTTGTTTAGGAGTAGCAACTGTCAACAAATAAAATCTAATTCATGTGAAAATAAATATATTATAAATAGATCTTTCAACATATAATATCTGTGATAAAAATTACAGAAAAGTCTTGTTATTAAAACATTTGGCCAAACAATAACAACAGGAAAACATGTGAACAAAATTCACAGTTTGTGTTGTATAAATAAAATATATATAATAATAGTGCATGTGCAATATGTATTATTTGATATGTTTTTGACTAACCTAAACTAATCCATCTTACACAGGTCATAAATAAATTGTAGCATTAGTCCATGATGATGAGAAAACCCACTTGTAGAGAAAAATATATATTTAAACATGGCTGGTATGGGTTAAGAAAATTTTGCTCCTCCACATAAAAAGTTTTCTCAACCCATAATAGCCATTTTTAATATAAATTGCAGCATTATGAATTATTTTGCAAGTTAAGTTAATACTGTTTTTATTATTATTAGGAAGTTTTAAACTTTGCTAAGTTTTAATTTAATCACTTTTATTGTTCAGTGAAAACTACACTTCATGAAGACATATTTTATTGTTGTTTTTTTTCTAAAGTTAAAACTCAATTTCATGAACAATATAAATATTGTATTATCAAAGACAGCTGGTATTGGTATTAAAACTTCAATTAAAATAAAGTAGAGAACAACGTTTCAACCTTTTTACTTCAAGTGGGTTTATTGTCATCATAAATTTAAACATTCTTCAACTTTTGATGTGTTACAGTAGAAACTCGAATGCTGTAAACACTTGTGATGCCTAACCATAACTGATCTAAGGCTAAAGTTTTGGCTATTTTTAGAACATTACTCTCTCTAACTTCCTGGAATACTGTGTTCTCTGTAAACACATACTGTCTACAGAAGTAACCCTAACTGATCTATGACTACAGCTTTGGCTGTTTTCAGAACACTACTCTCTCCATCTTCCTGGGAATACTGTTTCCTCTGTAAACACATACTGCCTATTGAAGTAACCCTGACTGATCTAAGATATAACTTTTGGCTATTTCTAGAACACTACTCTCTCCAACTTCCTGAAAATCTACAAGTTGGAACCAAACTTCCATCATTCTACAAAGTAGAAGATATAGATTCTGGAGAAAATGGAGTTATAAAACACTATATTATCAATGGCTCTCAAGTAAGGAGTCTGTTAATTGTTTGTCACTGATTTCCTTACACAAGGTTATTGTCAAATAAACGAGTGACATAACACATTAAAAAAATTGTATACCTTTAAGTGTATTATTTAAATAGCAGAAAATTAAAATATTTCCAAAAAACGATTGTTAGAAAGTGAAGTATGTTATTATACTAATACTTTCCAAGCTCTGAAATTATATATACATTGGTTAATGTTCAACAACAGTTAAAGTACACAATAGAGTGTGACCAATGAAATGTCAGAACTGTTGTTTTTAAATTAGTGATGTTAGTGACTTAATTGATTGGGTTATTTAAATTATGTCATTGCCTTACTTAATTTGGATGATATAACTGGATTAGTAAAACTGTGTTTGAGTGATGTTATTTGACTGAAATCAAAATATTTTACCAATTTTATGTAAAGGTTTATTGTGGTAGTATACTAGAACTATCTCCTTCACAGGAAACCTTTTTTGTTAACTCATCTACTGGTGAAGTCAGACTTATATCTGTATTGGATTATGAAACACAGGAAAAACTTGAATTTATTGTATATGCAGTAGATGGTGGCAACCCTTCAAGAACAGGGCAAGTAAAAATTACATCAAGCAAGTGCACTATACAGAACACGAGGCCTTAAATAAATGAAAACCATCAGTGGTTCAAATCTCTACATCAGATTGTAGTCAGATGATATTTTTTACAGATAGTCTAAAACTAATTGTTATAAGAAGTGGTTTAATTGTTTAGATTTTTTAAAGGTAAGTTAAATCTGATTGTTGTAACAAGTTATGACATTTTTTACAGTTTTACAAGTAAATTAAAACTAATTGTTTCGACAAGTGATGATAAATTACAGTTTTTATGGTAAATTAAAACTGATTGTTGTTACAAGTGATGACTGTTTTCAATTTTTAGACATATATTAAAATTAATTGTTGCAACAAATGATGGCATTGTTTACAGTCTTTACAGTTAAATTAAATGTTGTTATGACAAGTGACGACTGCAGTTTTTACAAAATGATTAAATATTGTTTCTACAAGGGCTTACACTGTTTATAGTTATTACAGGTTAATTAAACATTTTTGGGTAATGTGGCATCACTGTTCACAGTTTTTACAGGTGAAATAAAAATAATTGTTGCTACAAGTGAGGTACTGTTTACAATTTTTATACATATATTAAAACTGATTATTACAAAAACGTAATAGTGTGAATACATGAGCATGTTTTAATTTACAGAAACATAAAACATCCAATGTAAAAAGGGAGGGACTAAATGGTACTTAGGTTTAGTACAGTTAGGTTACTAGGGCACTCAACTCATAATTTTAGGGTCATGGGTTCGAATCCTCATCACAACAAATGTGCTCACCTTTTCAGCCGTATCGGTGTTATAATGTGATGGTCAGTCCAACTATTCGTCAGTAAAATAGTATCTCAAGAGTTGGCAGTGGGTGGTGATGACTAGTTGCCTTCCTTATAGTTTTACGCCGCTAAATTAGGAATAGTTAGTGCTGATAAACCTCATGTAACCTTGCACAAAATTCAAACTAGACAAAATGGTAGTTACTCGAGGATTTGTAAGTTAACAGCAAACATTTATATACTAACCTATAATGTATTCTAAACTATGATATTTACATATTGTAAACTATAATGCTCACATATTCTATTATATGGTATTTATTATCACATCATAGGTTATAATACATACTCTATTATATGGTGTTTATGTATTATTACCTATAATGTTCACATACTCTATTACACGGTGTTTATATATAACATTCACATACTCTAGCCTGTAGTTCATACATAAAATAACCTATGATGATTTTATGTCCTAAACCATAATGTTTACATACATATCCTAATCTATGTTTACTTATTTTAACCTGTGTTATTTACATATCCAAACCTATAATGTTTACATGCTCTAATATAAACAGTATGCAAAATAATATTTGTTTACAGTGGACACCAGACATCAAAGGTATATTTCTTGTTCAATTAAGCACACAATTAACCACTTCTTTATTTCTGCATAAGAAAATCCAGAAGCATTAAAAAATAAGGTTGGAAATTGATGTCTGGTATTTTAATTGCAAGCGTTTTTTATCCCATAGATCAGCCACTGTGGTGGTTAAGGTTCAGAACATAAATGAATACAGTCCAGAGTTTGTGGGTCTACCGTATGACTTCTGGGTGGAGGAGAATGCAGTCACGGGAACAGCAGTTGGTCTCATCCAAGCAGTGGATAAGGATCATGACAATGTCAAGTATGACATTTTGCAGGGTGATAAAGGTATTACTTTTGCATTTCTTACCTACAATTTACAATCAAATATTTAGCATACAGAATGAGACTTCTACTTACTGGTTTTCAATAATACAATAGGCTCTTGTTCAAAAGGAAGTTTAGGCTTAGGAGACTATTTGTATACACTTATGTTTGTTTGTTTGAATCTAAGTGCAAAGTTACACAATGGGCTATTTATACTCTGCCCAGAATTAATATCAAAACCCAGTTTCTAATGTTAAAGATTTAGACTTATATAGGGTGTATCAACATTAAAAGTTTACAATTGGTTGTTTCCATCCTGGAAATTGAACCTTGGATTTGAAAGTTATAATACCTCAGAATTAGTATTCACGACAATTTCTAATTTTGATATCCTCTAAATCTACTGACATCATTAAAAGTGTACAAATTAAATTTAAAAAATGACTCTGCTCAAATAGCCTTTGACAGATCACATGTTTTGTTATCGTAAACTTCCTAGTTATATGTAGGATTTTCAAAACAAATTAATTAATTAACTAGTTTCTAAACTAAGGTAACCTATAATGTTTTTCAAGTGAGCCAAGAAAATCGTGTATTCAGATTATAGCAGAAAAGATCTGTCAGTGAGAGTTTGTAGTACTTACCATTGGAGTTCAACTGAATGAGAGCTAAGTTTAATTCATGCACTAAAAGTTGGTTTTTCAATACCACATTATGTTAAGACCAATTGAAAAAGTCACACTATTCCATATTTACCAAACATATGTTTGAAACTTCCTTGTCTTATATATGTTGTATGTTTATTTAAACCCATATGAGTCAAGTTTCTTACAAGCAGTTTTAATTGCATGTTTAATTAAAACTATTAAATCATGTTTCTTACATGTAATTAAAATTGTATCTTTATTTAGATCTAAAACCAATTGTGAGTCGAGTCTCTTACATCTAATTAAAATGTTATCTTTATTTACATCTTAAACCATTTATGAGTTGAGTTTCTTACACGTAATTAAAATTTCATGTTTATTGAAACCTATTACAAGTCAAGTCTGTGTTATTTTTTCTTGCTAACATTTGCACTGTGGTAGCTGAAATAGTGAAGTCAAATTGTAAATAATATATCTGTATTCTTATTTATAGAGTTCTTCGGTATTGAGAAAGATACAGGAAAAGTGTATGTGAAGAAAAATCTGACAGGAAGATCAAAGTATGGGTTTGTTGCTCAGGCCACTGACAATGGACTGCCAGAGGTCAACACATTAGGAGTACAAGTTAATATTTTTGTTCGTGAAACAAATGACTTTCCTCCGGTGTTCAATGAAGAGAAATACAAAGGATATGTAATAGAAAAAGAAAACACAGATCGTGTGATAGCAAAGGTAAATAACCTTACCAAATATTTACCATTGATTATTGTAACTTTTCAAGTTTAATTAAAGGTTATCTGGGGCGACCAAGGATTACTGATGTTTGCAACTAAAACTTTAAAAGCTCACAATTCATATAGAAGTCTATTTACATGATCTTCTTAGACTTATATATCATATTGAAAAGTAACATTTGTTTCTGAAAATGTATACTAACAAAGCATACGTTTTTGCTACTGCTATATTCTTATGATTGAGATCACCTCCTGAAAACAGTCAAAATAGCTAGTCCATGTGAGTAAGAACATTTTAACGATTGTTTTATATTAAATTTCCTTTTTGACAGTAACTGTACAAGAACCTGTAAACCTCAGCTACACAGTTCATCATGTCAAACAATAATTTATGCCAACTTATAACAAACATTCTCTTTGCTAAATGAAAAGATGTGTTATAAAAAGCAGCCAGAAGTCAATGCCATTCAGAGCTCTCATTTATTTTATTAACTAACCATTAACAAGCACAAAAACTAGTTGATAAAATTATGTATAATAACTAAACTGCTATCACACATTCAGAAACTAAAATGCTGGTTTGTGTTGTACAAATATTCATGTTTAAAAACGAACACATTATTATCTTGAGTACTGATAGCAAACTATCTCACTGTACAGCTAAAGTCCAGAAGGTTAAAAAAGCAATGAAACTATCAACACAGGGTTTAATTTAACTGTGTTCATTATTCTTGCAAATAGTTTCAGGGTCTAATTTGAGTTTGTTCATTATTTGTATTAAAAGCTTCAGGGACCAACCTTTTTATTAGTTATTACTGCATTCCAGGGTCTGATTTTGTTTTTTTACAATTCAGGTGTTAGCCACTGATAAAGACCTGCAAAATAACACAGTAACGTATAAAATAACTAGTGGAAATGAAGACAGCATCTTTTTAATTGAACCCCAAGAAGGATACATCCGAGTGAACAAAACATTGGCTCACAAACTCAACTATGACACAAAGAAGCAGTACATTTTATTGGTCCAAGCCAAAGATTGTATGTATACATCTAGTTTTCTTGCTTTCGAATGTTAAGATATATATATATATAATGCTTGCTGTATATGCATATTTCTTATCAGTTACATTATAACCCACCAGTCATTAATTTAAAATGTCCATGACTAACTGTGCATACCTGTTATGTCTTTAGGATTTACAAATTATGTTTTCTTGCTATAATTTTTCATTCATGTTTATTTTTTTATAATTATTGTCTAACAGAACTTAATATAGACATCCAAACTATCATGTGCAGATTGATGATTTTTGGCCATAGTTAGGTTCTGTACTAAGTGCTAAGTACACCTCTCTTCATTGTTAAGTTCTGGGTAGCACTGATAAAGTATTTAATACACCAAGGAGAGAAGCATAATGTTCACTTTGTCTATAAAGTTTAAAATAGTAAAAAGCTGAAATAAACAAACATTCCAATAAATGAATTTAAAATATGAAGGATTAAAGGAATTACAAATTTTAGATAAGTTTAAAGCTAGATTAAGAGAAAGAGGTTGAACAGGAATCTTGTTGTATTGCCAGAAACTTATTTTATAGAGTGTTTTTCAAAATTATGATAACCTGTGAAAAGAGCTAAACAATCACTGAAAGAAATATTAAAATAAATCTTGATTTATTCCATAGCTCACAACAGTCCACAGTATGGCTTAACTACTGTGACCATTGATGTACACGATACTAATGACCACCCGCCTATCTTCACAAAACCCGCTTTCTCTGTTGGTATACCTGAGAACAAACCTACTGGACACTGCTTTTTAAAGGTAACAAAAATATACCAAGCTTGAACAATTTGTTTGCTTTTAACATGTGATTTAGCTATTGGCTAAAAGATAGATTAGAATGTCTGAAAACACACTAGGTTATCTATGCTATGCCACATATTAGCACCATAGACTCTGAAGCTTGAAAGTGAGTCACCTAGATGCAACTGTTATAAAAAGTTAATCCATTCTAATATAAGAAACTAACATTCCAAGTTCTAATCAGAGTTTTCATTACATTACAAGTTTCTATATTTCAGTAAAGCTTTAAATTAACCTCAGAATTTATTTTTAAAAACCATCCAAAGTTACAGACTATTGAATGTATAAAGTACTATCTATAAGTATTAATAAATCTGTATGCTTATCACCAAAGTAACAAACTAAAGAATGTAGTACAAGTTTAATTCCACAGTAAATGAACTGTTACAATCTAAAAGACAATCAAACTGAAAAAGAAAGAGATATTCCTTTGGCATTATCTTGATGGCCAAGAATGCAGAGTCATTAGTAGAAGACCTGGAATGACAAGAAAATAATTTTCCCAGGATGTTGGCAGCTTCTTATAAACCAGGTTGCTCTTTAGCATAGGTTTGCATGGTTGAAAGTGGAAGAAAATTGCACTTTCCTTCACCTCCCAAATCTTTTTAAGAACTTTAAACCAATGGTGGAAAAAATACTGAAAGTGTGTCAGATCAAAGCCTTTATCTCTCTCTATTTTCTATGGCTTTGATGTCTGATCTACTAGGCCTAAACTAAAGCTTCCCAAAGGTCTATAAAGTTAGTAAATATTATCATAGGCCCTTTTACGAGCCCAACATGCCTATAGGCAGTTACTGATCCACTTTGAATGAGGTTAGTGTAGGAAAATGATCAGAGTCTTTGGGTGGCATGTAACACTTCTTAGACAATATGTCATCACCTTCAGTCATCCTTTCCACTAAGTCACTACAGTCACTCTATGTCACGGCAATGAGAAAACTACCACTTTCGTGTTGATTGCAGTCCATCTTCCAAGTAAAGGATGAAGAATAGCTAGAAAATGCATGATTTGTGGCAGGAAAATGTGTCATAACAATAATTTCAAAGTGGGAAATGTTGTGGCCTTACATGAAAGTTACCACAGATTCTCCTATTTGTATCAGTGTAGCTTCAAAGTCATCTGTACCCATTAAAGTCTCCAAGAGTAATGAGTAAAGAGAAAGCTGAGAAATTACATCATCTATAGTTGCTCATTCAATTTTCTTCCCTGGTGACAAACAAGGGAAACAAATTGTGATGGCAGTGATTTAAAGTTGTGTAATATATGGTGGAGTGGACATGATAGTTAACAAGAAAAATAATCTCCCAGGTCAAACACATAACTTGTCATTTTTGGTCAATGAAAACTATTACAAACAGAACAGATGTTATTGATATTTCCAAAATTGTGTTTTTCTTGGGAGGGTATAAATCAACCACAGGATTAAATATTCAAATGTATTAAGTTTTGTAAAATTTAATTATGTGGGTACCCCGAGTTTCAGTGTAAGCTAGATTACAGAGATAGTTTGGGTATTTTCAAATGTTCATATAGAGCCACTCAAAGACCATCCATATATCTCACAGCCAACTCCTGTGGCTACTTTTGTATGACTGAACAGTGGAATTTGACTGTTATTTTTATACCACACCATAGTCTGAAATTGTGAAGTGCATTTTCCATCTTGGCATATGAGCCCTAAACCCTTGGTTATGTCCTGAACCAAGTAACTGGTAATAATATCTTACCTTTGTGTTTTGAAAGGTTAAACTGAAACTCTGTTATTTGTAGTTAGGTCATAATGAAATTTTTAAAAAGATTGATTATCACTTTTGATTTGATCTATTAATAAACACCAGTTGGAATTAGTAATGAACAATGTATGTGTCTCATATTTAGAAGTACTTAACCTCTCTCTTCATATTCACATAACTCAATTTTTTTCATTATCTATAATATAAAGTAATTAGTCACGGGTGTCCTGTTTTAATTATAATATCTAGATAATAATCACTTGATATATCTCTTTTTTTTCTTCTTTTCTCTCTTTTTTTAAAGGTGAAAGCAGACAGTGGTGATTCTGTTGATAATGTAACATACACTTTAGGAACTAAAGATGTTCCGTTTACAGTAAATGAGGTGTCTGGTGAGCTATGTACAAAACTCATACTGGACCGAGAGCAAAAAGATAAGTATGAATTTAACGTGGTAGCTACAGATGGGAAATTTGAATCGGCAGTTGCAGTGACCTTAGAAGTGGAAGATGAAAATGACAATCCACCTCAGTTTGAACGAGGTCGTTATGTAATCAGCATACCTCAGGAATCAAAGGCAGGAAGGTCCATTGTTCAGCTCCATGCCCGAGATCCAGATGCTGCAAACAATGGTGAAGTGACCTACTGGATCAAAAACACATATGGTTTGTTTGAGATTGACCCTCAAACTGGCCTGGTTAGATTAGCATCCAGTCTTCCTGATCACATCCAAAGAAATACGTCATTTGAAATGGAGGTGTTTGCACAAGATCATGGAATAACCTCTAGTATTAGTAAAACGACTCTAACTGTCCGTGTTTCAAACATACGAAACCACCCACCGGACTTTGAGCAGTTTGCTTACACTGTTGCTATAGATGAAAACTTAAGTAACTTTCCATTGCTAACTGTTCATGCTTCTGATGTAGACACAGGAGAAGCAGGAGAAATTGGATATCGAATCATTCGTGCAACAAGACCAGAACCATTTCAGATAGACCAAAAGACTGGAAAGATTTCTCTCATTTCTCCCTTAGACCGTGAACAAGTGAAATATTTAGAGCTAGTTGTTGAAGCTCGAGACAAGGCACCAGAACCACAATTTGTAACCACTGTAGTCCAGGTAGGTGCTTGTTTTCCAACCATAAATTTTTAGATAAAGATTTGCTTTTGACAATCAGTTCTCAGGCAGGGACTTGGTTTGTAACCATTGTTATTCCTTCAAAGACTTTTTTGTAACAGTTGTTTTCCATGTAAGGACTTTAATCCATTTCTGTTCAAGCAAGGACTTTGTTTATAACCATAGTCAAGGCAATGATATAGTTTTTAAATGCCACTATCTGGGTGAAAACTTATTTCATAACCATCGATACAAGAGTAAGGACTTAGTTTATGGTCAACATTTCTCAGGTAAAATTTCAGTAATTGCTTGGAATTAAGCACAAAGGTACACAATAAGCTGTTTGTACTCTGGTTCGGAGTTGTTTTACCACCATTACTGTCCAAATAAGGAGGTATCCAGATAAGAATGTGAACTACAACCACTGTTGTACATTAAGAACATTGCTTTTTTGTCTTTACTGCAGAACAAAATATTAAAGGTGGTCATTATAATGTTGTCATATACTTTAATAAAGAATAATCTACAATAATCTCAATTTGAGAAGTTTTATCAACAAATTTAAATTATAAAAATAAATTAGCACAATGATTAGAGCATACCATGGAATTTGACACAATTTGACCTTTCATATTTTACAGAACCTTAAAATAAATAAACAGTATTCTTGTTTATCCACTTACTCCAAAAACTATAGTATTCTGCATTATCCATTTCAGATTACTGTGAACGACATTAATGACAACCCTCCAGTTTTTCTCTCAACACCGAAGTTTCTCCGTGTTCCTCTGTCCACATCCCAAAGAGAAGTGGTATATCAGGTGGAAGCCATAGACAAAGATAGTCCTTTTAATGGAAATAATGTAATCAAGTATGAAATACTTCCGCCAAACCCAGTTTTTTCTATCCACCCTAAAACTGGACAGATTTTTGCTTCCCAAGCCCTGTCTCTAGGGCTTCATTCTCTAAGCATCAAAGCTTCTGACAGTGGAGAGGAGTCACTCTCTAGGTAAGAAGCATATGTGGTGTGATTTACATTGACATAACACTCACTCTCCAGGTAAGAAAAACGTAGTGTGATTTACATTAGCATAACATTCACTCTCCAGGTAAGAAGTATGTGTTGTGTGGTGTGCATTACCATAACACTCTCCAGTTATCCATTCAAATAAAATAATTAATGAAACAAAAACTACCACATTCACCACATAAAAATGTTTGGGTAACAAAATATAATTGTTGTGAACTAGTAGATGGATTTTAATGTGATTTTTGAAGTTCTAAATAATACATTTCTTTACATTAACCACAAAATTATTGTAAGTTTTGTAAAATGAAAAGTTGCTTTAAGCACAAAGCTGGGCTCATTCCAGGAATTGAAATCTGAATTGCAGCATTATAATCTTTAAAACTTGCCTCTTTCTGACTACTGTAAAGCTAGACTAATGCAAATAACTATTTATAAGTACAAACGATGATAAGGAAAGACAGGTGAATTTATTATGCTGTACACATGATTAAAGAAATATTTGGTTCTAACTAATTTTCCTTTCTTTCTTCAAGCTTCATTCAAATAAATGTTGAGATATATAAGGACAGTATTGACGAAACAACGCCAGTATTTACCTCTGTCCAATATGATGTGACATTGGATGATCTCTTGCAACCAGGAGATACAGTTCTTCACGTGCGTGCAACAACACCCAATGGAGCCCCATTTAATTATGGTGTTCAACAAGTTCATAATGAACACATGAAACGTTTCTCTATTGATCCCAAAACGGTAAGAATAGTTTGTTTTATATTTATTAGAAGTGCATGCAACAATAAATTATCGTTTTTAATTTTACCTTCAGCAAGAAATGACTTGGATATATTACAAACAAAACTTGCAAAGTTGTAACTTACTTGGCAAGATGCCCATTTAATTGACTTTTATTACTGAATTCAACTTGTTAATCATGTCTCTAGATGAAGAGAAATTTAATTTTAGTTTTGGTGGTTTTTTAGGGACTCATCACTGCTGCAACTAGATTAGATCCCCAGGAAGAAGATCTCCATCACTTTTTAGTCACAGCTACCAGTGAAACTAATTCTAGTCATTACGTAGAAGCTGGGGTACGTAGATCAATATTATATGAGTGTTGCTACCCATATCTACTTCATACTTATTATTGTTACTTGTACTTACTTCCACCTAGTATTGTCACACCCTCCCACCTATTACATTGTCCTGTTATCCTTACACACACTAACTATGTTATCTTACTTTAATGTTACTAACCTGACTACCAAGTAGATATTTAACTCAAATTAAACCATCTGCTTTAAATGTTGTTATCTATCATTTGCTTAAAAACCAAAAGTTCAACAAAATAACAACTATTCCAAAAATAATCAAAACCAGTGTATGTTATCCAAGGTGTATACATTTATTTGTCCCAAACAGGCAGATATCTAAGTTAATAAAATTATTTTTGCAGGTTATCGTGCGTTTATCAGGTAGGAACACTCGGTGTCCAAAGTTTCCTTTCTCTGAGTACTATGCTACCGTTAAGGAAAATACTGCACCCGACTCCGCAATTCTTCCTAACCTACAAGTGGAAGAGGCAGAAAAGTTCAGAAAAGTAAGAGAGTTTGATTAATTCAACAGTTAAGTACTGGAAAAGAAAGAAAGTACAAAGTGGCAAAATGTGGTATTTCTAATCAAGAGTAACTAAACAGTTGAGGTCCAATTGTTATTTTTCGTGATGGTTTTAAAAAATCCAGTAAACATAATCCTAAGGAATCTAAGCCATATCAAGATTCCATAAACTTTAAATTTCTCACTCTGTAATGTCCCTACCCTAAAGAATAGTAACAATAATTCGTTATTGTTAAAGAAACAATACAAACCTGATTGTAAAATCTTTCATTGTAAAATATCAATTTATTTCTAAGAGTTATCATAGCCAGAGGACTGAATAACAGTATAATTGTTAGTGTGAGGTATTTTACAGACTAAACAAATAGTCACACTGGTGGAAGACTTGCAAATTCAAAAAACCCTTTGTTTGTGGGAAGTGACTTATAGCCTTAAGATAGAGTTATGCTTCAGAGAGGAAGAGGCTTATGGATTCAAAATAGTTATTCTTGTGTATGTGCAAGAGCATATGGACTTGACAAGTAATTATGTTTATGGCGATGCAATTCAGTATCAGGAAGGAGCTGTTAATATTCAGTGGAAGAGGCTAATAGAGTCAACAAACAGTTATATTTGTAACAATATCGCAAGGCTGAAACCTCATGTTTAGAAGTGTTTTAATATTTGATAATTGAGTTTCATGACATGCTTTTTTATCTGGTATGTTCATGTCCTACAGTGTTTCAAAGAATTTAACTGTGGTGACATAAAACAAATAACTATGATCACTTAAGATGAACAATAACTGTGATAACTTAATTTGAATAATAACTGTGATAATGTAAGATGAATAATAACTGTGATAACATAAAGTGAACAATAACTGATAACATAAGGTAAACAGTAACTGTGATAATGTAAAAATAGATAAAAATTCTCATATGCAAAATGACTTAGAAAAGATGAGAGAAAGAAAGGTTTTAAATGGTTTAATATAAATAATATCTGTTAATCTTTCTATCTTGTGATTTCTATAAATATTATTTGTTAACCCTCCCATCCAACAGTTTCATATGTTATCTCCTAATTCTTGTATCTTGGATATAATATTATCTGTTAACCCTGTAGCTTTCATACCTTATAACAGAAGATAATTCACAAGGACGTTTCTACATTGACTACAAGATTGCCTCCAGTGTTTCACTTCGGGTAAAGAAACCACTGGACAGAGACACAATGCCCTCTATCCTGCAGGGAGTTTATACATTAACAGTAAGAGAAATGCCTGTATTTTCAGTCAAGTGCTTAGTCTGTTGTTCTACAAAGAGGTGTGTTGTAGTTCAAACCATTGAAAACAACAAAGAGTTAACTACAGGTGTATACATGTTAATATATGTATTATTATGAATGCAGCATTTCAAACAATTCCCTTCTTCAGGTATCAGTAATTGAACAGTAAATTCTGTTCAGTTAGTGATTTAGCAAGATTAACACAAACTTTTTTTTAAAATTTAGGTTACTTTTTTAACAGTGTTAGAGTTGTTGTACACTTTGATTTTTTTGAAGAAAGAAGACCAGTTGATATGGTTTTTGGTTAATGGCTGCAGGAGGACAACCATTAACACAAATGCTTTATGAAAGTAACCTACATTTTTGTTTGTTTATTGTTTGTTTTTTCACTGTTGATTTTATCTTTATAGCATTATATTGTTTGATATGTTTCTTGATCATGTATTATGATTTTAATTTAGCTTCTTAGGCTTCAGTCTTATTATAAAAAAAATTAAGGACATATTGTTACTTTTCATTGTTGCTAGGCAACTTGTGATTCACATTGTTCGATTAAATCCTGTTGCTTACTAAACATCTAATACCAGTATAAGGCTTAGGAAATTAAACTAAAAGCTTCTGCATTAAAATTTTTTTAAAAAAGGGGTGATAGTCCAAATAAATCACTTTTTATGAGTGCTTATGTTATAAGCCTGAAATTTTATTTATTTGTTTGTTTTGTCTTGCTTTAAATTTAGTGTATTTAAGTTTTTTAAAAAACATGCACTTAAAAGAATATTGTTGAATGTTTTATACATATATATATATTTATACATACACATGTATGTGTGTTCATAATACAAAGTGTGATTTAACAGGTGACTGCTAGTAATCAACGCTGTGCAAGCTCTTCTACTCTCAAGGTTCTAGTTGAAGATGAAAATGACAACAATCCTATATTTGAGAAAAAGAACAATCTAGTAGAACTTAAGGAGGTAAATATTTAATGTGATTAAACTACATTGGGTAAAAAGTGAAAAGTAATTTAAGAAGGTAAGTATTTAATGTAATTAAACTTTAGTGGGTAAAAAGTGTAAAACAACTTAAGAAGGTAAATATTTAACATAATTAAACTTTAGTGGGTAAAAAGTGTTAAGTTAAGGAGTTACAAGTATATTGTACCTGAAATAAAAGAGACAGAGATTCAGTCCACCAAAATGTACAGAGATAAAGTGGATAAAATAGCCATTATTCCCTTCAAATTTTGCTTTTGTGACTTGGATAATGAAATTTAAAAATTAATCAATTTTCTCTGTAAAACGGGCAAATTTGCACATTTTCATTTAGATAAGATTTGAATTGAACAACATATGAATCAAGATTTGCATGTATTACTGTAATGTAAATCACTTTCATGTATTAGCCTCCAAATATAGTCTCCCATCATGTTTTTGTTATACGCTCCTTGGTAGCGGCATTCAAAGTCCAGTATATCTTGGTGGAAGCTCTCATTTTGCTCCTCTGAATATGTTCCCATATCTCCTTGAATTTATTAAAATAAGCATCAAGGATATGGACTTTTAGGGACATCTTGCAGCCCATTTTGCCATAGTTTTTCACCAGAACCTCAACCAGTTCTACATAATTTTTGACCTTGTGATTGCCCAAGAAGTCCCAAACCCCTGTGACAAAGTTGCCCCAAGCTTTTTTTTCCCTTCCTACTGAGCTTCTTGAAGAATTCTGTGCACTCCAGGATCTTCTCTATTTGTGGTCCAATGAAGACATCAGCTTTGATCTTTGCCTCAGAAAGTGCAGGGAAGAAGTCTTGAAGGTACTTGAGTGCTGCAGGCTCCTTATCAAGAGCTGTGACAAATTGTTTCATAAAACCCAATTTTATGTGCAGTGGTGGAAACAACACCTAGAGGTCCACTAGTGGCTCACACTTGACACTGAGCCTCCCCGCAGAGAACTCGGTTCATTGTGGCCAATGCTTCCTGTTGTAGTGCTCTGCGGTGTCCCTGCTGTCCCAAAGGAAAAGTTAACAGGGAAACTTGGTGAAGCCTTTTTGAATGAGTCTGTGAGTTCACTTTGGCAGCTAGAACTAAACTGAAGTGGCAAGTGGTGAGCCCTTGTCTATATATTACTATAGAAAGTTCTAGAAATCTTCTCTGTTAGCTACTCAGCATTGAATTTAACCTGGAATGTTCTGGAAAATGGGTAAATTTGAAAATTTCATTACCCAGGTCACAAAAGCAAAGTTTGAAGAGAAAAATAGGACTTTTCCATTTACTTTAGGCATAAAGAATTGGAAAATAACACTTTCTGCCCAGGAACAAGAAAAAGTAAAAGTTTTGTTGCATAGTGTTATTAAGTGCATAAGATGATAAATAAATGTTGCAAGGGGTGAATCTTTTATCATCATCTTCACTAGAACACACCTTCTGGTCATGTGGTAACAAAGCTAATTGCAACAGACAAAGATGAACTGGATGAAGGGAAACTTCGCTACATTATTGTAGAAGGCAAGTATTTATTGACTTTATGCCATGTCAGATTTTGTTTACATGTCATTTTTTTAATAGTTTTCTTGTGCTTGTGATGCTTCAACTCTTGTGTTATAGAAGCCTACATCACCTTTTCTTTTTAACTGAATGGGCCAATTGTCACATAACAGAATCTAACCACATAATATTAAGGTTTTGGGGTTTCATGTAGAGAATAGAGAATATAGTATGCAACAAGCCATCTTATTGAACAATGATGATGCACAAAGGCACCACCTTAAGGTTCTTTGAACAATAAAAGATTAGCTTCTTTATTGCCTTGTCATTTAACTTGACATTTAATCAAGTTCCAATGAAGAGAGATCCTCATCACTAGAGGGTTACTAGAGGTCCTAATGTCTTGACAGTAGTTTAAATCTCTAAGGTTTTCAGGATTGTTCCTGATGACTAGATGATAGTTAAAACTTTCAGTGTGGTTAAAGGTCCTTAGTTATATATCATAAGTTGTGTAATAATACAGATGTTTTCCAGAAAAAAATAACTGCAAAAGTTTTTAGTTACTAACCAAAAGTGATAACATTCTACCAATGAAAGATATCTAACAAAGAGTTGGAGGAAGAAACAAAAGAAATACCCACTAGTTGGAGATTGCTTTAGTTTATGGAGTTCACACAAAGAACTGTTTATCAGAGACTGACAACTTTACTATGGTGTGTTAGTCCTGCAGACCATGAAAACAGGCTGGGTCTGAAAACCTTAAGTGTTAATTCATCTGCAAAATAACCAGCCCAAAAGCTCAATAGCTTATCAAGATTGGATAACCACATCCCATACATTCAAATTTAGCCTTAAGTCCATTTATAAAATATTTATGTCAGTATTGTTTTGGAGAACTTCTCTATGATTTACTTTATTGTCATACATGAATGTAAGTTCAGGTTGGACAGATTGGGAAAGAATTGATTGGAATTTAAAAAATCCCAAACATAAGCTGGATGGATGAGTTATTTAAAACTAGCAGTAAACATTTTATAATTATTTTATCAATAGTAGTTTATACTGATCTTGTAATTTTTATCAAACATCAGTACTCTGTTATTCCTACATTCTTTTTTTTTTAAATTTAGGTAATAATGGAGGAGAGTTCCAGATTGATCTTGAAACTGGTGTTTTATCTGTTGCGAAATCTCCAGACAGAGAAACAACTCCTGTTTTTATGTTGCGAATCCTGGCAGTTGACACAGCAAATAACACTGTAAGATTTACCATTTTATCTAATGTAAAATGGATTTTGAAGAGCAGTTCTATGGACTAAACTAATATATTAATGTTTGTATTGGAACATTTCATTCCATGTGGACTTGAGTTTTATTTTCAACAGCAGAAACATCTGATACCACATAATCAATATGTTCTCAAGGCTTAGCTTTAAATATTAGAGAAAATGAAAAACTTGAGAATACATATATAATTTGACACCTAGTATAGGATACTCTTACTTACTTATACAATATCTAGTTAAAGAGTAATTCTAAGTTCGTGGAAGTAACTAAACTGATTTTATTATGCTCTCAGTTTTGTAATTTCCACTGTATATTTTGTTAGGGACTTGCCAATGTCCACATTATCATTCTCGATGAAAATGACTGGACCCCAACATTCTTAAACAACACATTTGTTCTCAATGCCACAGAAGGTAAGCAAATCAATTCTTTGGCTGTCATAACATTTTGGGGGAAAGGATTCATCTCCAATAAACATGTTAGGCAATATTTAATGTTATATTTGTCTTTTGAATAGCACAAGCAAGTTTGGGAGCTATAATTCGTTTCTATTTAACGTATCAGACAATATTTAGCATTCTATTTATCTTATAAATAGGTCAGTCAAGTTTGGGAGAAAGGATACATCTCCACTTAACGTGTTAGACAATATTTAATGTTCTATTTGTCTTATGAATAGTTAAAGCAAGTTTGGGAGATATAATGCATCTAGATAATGTGTCAAACAATATTTAATATTCTATTTGTTTTTTAAAAAGGTCGAGCAAGTTTGGGAGCTGGAATTCGTCTCCCAGTTAAAGACAATGATGAGGGAAAGAATGGAGAGCTTGAAGTTCTGATTGAAGAAGGAAACAGTGATAAACATTTCAGATTAGGAGTGGATGAAGAAGGAGTGAGTACCATTTATTGTTTGTATTAAATTATTTCTCAACTCATGATAACATAAATGTGGTTTATGAAAGATTAAACATATATATACAAATACAACTTATAAACATATAAGAACTTTGCATGAAATATATGATTATAATTGACATTGTGTTCTTGTTATTAACTAAGCCTAATATTGTCTGTTTCTCCAGCAATTTTCAAAATCATTCAGATTCATATTTCATAGTGCTAATTTCAGCTTACAATGTTTTATTTTACTCCGTCTACTCAACTGAAACATTAGAAAATCATGGTCATGAGAAAGCTGGATAAGTTGTTTTAGAAATAAAGTCCATAAATTAAAAACACAAATTTTAAAATAAATTTAGTTTTTTTTTTAATTCAATTTAATAATAAACCATATTAATGGTTATTTTGCCAATAAATTCACCTTGAAGTTTCTATCACTTTGTAACCAGTTGTCCTTTAACAGTTAGGCTGTAAAAGAATCTAACAAATTTAAGTGTTTATTTTAACACTTTCATATTTAGTCGTTAAAAATGAACTTTGGTTTACCCCAAGTAAGCATGTATGATGTAGAACAAATTGGCAAAGTAGTGGTCAGGAAATTATTAAAAAAATAATATATTTTAGGAATGACAAGATAGAACTTTATAATTTTAATAAAATGTTTCAGATTGGATGATCTTATTAAACCATCCTTAATCTTTAAATCAGTAGACACTTTACTTAAAAGGAGGCTAAACAGCTGACTATATGAACTTCATCAGTTTATTAATTAAGAAACTTTGATATGGAAACTTATGATTTTGCTAAAATCTGGAAAGCTTATTGGTGAGTAGGATTGGCCATAGCATAGCAGCAATAATTGGGCTGTTAACTAAAATAATTAAGTATATTTTAATTTCTTATAAAGCTAAACTGGAACACCAGATTTATCTGAAGGTTTTGGAAATATACAGAACTGACAATATACAAACACGAATAGGTTTTTTTTTACACAAAATCTCCTAGCATCACTGGACAATGATCTGTTGTTTTTTAAATGAATTTTTCATTGTAAAATTGCACATATTTCTCTATTGAGGAAAGTGTGAGCACTTTTCCGTGTTCCAACTATTGCTAGTTTTAATCTTTCATAAAAAGATATAATCACTTTAATTTCAGGCCATATTTTCTATACGAAAAGAACTGGACAGAGAAAGTTACAATGTTGAAGATAATGCTATTCATATTGTGAAAGTTGCTGCTAGAGATAGTGGAGTGCCCCCACGAACTGGCACAGCTCAAGTAAGTTTGTTTTTCTCATTCTACAAGAGAGGGTGGAGTCTCCACACCCACTAAAACAAGTTAATAAAGTCTGCTCTTTTTCACCCAATGAGACAAAGTGGAGTGTCCCCACCCCTTAGGACAATTCAAGTAAGTATATTCTTTTTCATCCAATGAGACAGTGTGAAATGTCCCCATCCATTATGAGAATTAAAGTAAGTCTGTGTTTTCCACTCTCAGCAAGTGAATGTTAACTTTAAGGGCATTTCATTGTTTTATTAACAATACTGTCATTATTACTAAGATTAATTTGTTGTATAATAAATACAAACAGTTAACATTTTCTAGCAATGTATTGAACATTTGTAGAACTTTCTCAAATATACGATTTATTGGAATACAGACTTATTGGACCAGTTGTTAGTATTAAAGAATTGTGGTTGTATGGCTACATTTGGTTGATTTAAATTGTTAATTAAGATAGAGACGTATTGAATTGGTTTTTAGTATTGTAAAACGGGGTTTGTAAGGCTACAGACTGAACAATTAAACTTTCTCAACAAACTTATCTGAACAGTGATTTCAGTGTTGTTGTTTTTTAAAGGTTATGGTTATAATTCGTGACATCAATGACAATCCACCAAAATTCGAAAAAGAAGTGTATTATCAGTTTTTGTCTGAGAATGCTCCCGTGGGGATAGTTTTTGAAACAGTAAAAGCAATGGATGCAGACTCGGCACGAAATACAAATCTAAGTTATTCCTTTGATCAAACTTACAAAAATGGTAAGTTCAAGTTCTTCTTTGGTAAAGTTTACATTTACTCTATAGATAACAAGCTGAATGCTTGTTAGTTGTTTCTGTAGAAATCGATTAATTAATTAACATCTGTAAAAACAAGCCATTAAACAATCATATTTTATATCCATGTTTCCAATGTTACCAGATCATAGCTGCAATCAACGTATAATTTTATTGTATTACTCCAGTCAGACAAAATAGAACTAGTTTTGTTTTTATTGTTGTCAAGATCAAATATTTACAATGGGCTATCTCTAGTTTGCCCACCACAGGTATCAAAACTAATTTTTAGCATTATGACCTGCTGACATATCTTTGAGCTACTAGGGGGCAACAAATCTGTTTTCAGCTCTTAACTAATCTCACTGTATTTCTTCAACCAGGGTCTTCAGTGATTTAGCAGTAAGTAAGTAGACTTATAACCAGATTTTGATTCACATGGTAAGCACAGCACAGATAGTCCATTCTATAACTCTTTCTTTAACAACAAATACAGAAATCAGAACTGTGAGAAGCATCTAAGTGTTATACGTTTTTATGTTGAAATAAAATGTTTAAGTGGATGGTATACACTTTAATTTTTCTACAATAAACACCTTTCTCAACCTTACAGTACCATTTGACATTGACCCTATTCTTGGAACAATAAACGTTACTCGACAGCTGGACATATCAGAAGCTCAGGAATATTCAATCACACTGGAGGCATTCGACGGTTTATGGAAAGGAACTGTAAGTTTGAGTGGAGACTACTTTACATCACTGATTAAATTAAGCTGAAATATGTTATCATTAAGGTGAAAGTTTCTAATCTTCTGATAGTTTCCTTGATCTTTAAGTTTTTGTTTTTAATTAAAAAGCAGAAAGAAAATTAATGAAGTATAGGATTTTTATACAGTCGGGTAATCTTGACATTCATGGCAAAAGGAAACTAACATGTTAAAATGTAGAAACTTACCACCAAGTTGTAGTATTACTACAAAACACAAGCTAATAATAAAATCTAAATTTTGTAAGAGTTTGATCTTTAAAGAGTTAAGAAAGCTAGAGAATTTCATCTTTTTCAGAGTTATTTACCATGAAGTAAATAGTTTGATTAACTTCAACACTGTTTTACATGAATATCCTAAACTGGAATTATAGTTGAAAACATTGATAAACCCAAGTGATAAATCAATGTATTACAAACTTTGTCTTACTGTAATTTCTTTCATGACATTACATACACTAGTGTACAAACCCATCTGCATTGTTTATTGAATTCTTGACTTTATTACTTTTTTTAATTAATTTGTTTGGTTAGGAGTTAATGACAATCAATGTAATATTTCAAACCAATCAAAAGTTTGTTAAACTAATGTTTATCTATGAGATAGCTAGGCCTAATGTTGCTGTTTTTATCCCAGGCACTGCTTAAAGTGTATGTGAATGAGGCTGCAGAGAGAGATCCAAGATTCAACCAGCGTCATTACAGGTTTTCAGTACCAGAAAATACCCCTGGAGCTCTAGTAGGCCGCATGGAACTCCAGACACAACAGCTGAGGGCCAACAGCCGAACTGTTTACAGTATCGTCAACACTGACTCAAAGAAGTTCTTTGACATTACCCTGGTGACCACTATCTTGTTATAAAACAACTTCTTTATTATGCATAAATTTGAAAGACAAAAATTTTAAAACAAATATAGAAAACTGTTGATTAACATATCTATATATAAAACTTTCAAGATATCATTATAAATTATTAATGGTGGCTTGTAATCAAATTGGCATAAACTGTGTAAAACATCATGAATGTTTGTTTCCAGAGTAAGGCTATTAAGCTATGCTCATAGGTGATCTTACCTACTGGCTAAATGGAGCAATTGCCTGGAACCCCAGACATGGAAGAAGTCCTAAAGCTTTGCCTTTTAGTCTATTTCGATGGAGTCCCATTTACAGAATTCTGTCTAGGGCTCTAGAATGATTAAGACTGTCTCTAGCTATACTTCAAACTAAACTATGCTTCTTGATGCATATATAAAAAGGCGCCAGTGTGTTATAACAAATTTTTCTCTTTCTTCAACAATTATCTTTTGACGTTTTTTTCAACAGACTAACAGTCAAACATCTTACTTTACACACACATATTTGTTTTTACATTATAATCCTAAATCACTATCTTTCAGTCACAAGTATGTTGATTTTTTTATTTCAAAATTATAAGGACAGTAAAAGTTTTTTTGAAACACCTGAAAATAACACTAATAAGTACTTGCATTTATTGTACTTTAAATTTACATGACATTTTGAAACATCAGATCAAAAAGACTGCAGTATTTAAGTTGCTAATCACATAAAATAATATTGGCAGACCTAAAATTTAAAATCTATTAATCTATTGTTGGCAGGAGACAAGGGCACTAATATATTGTTCTGTTGACTTATAGGAATGAGACAAGGCTGCTAACTAATTGTTCTTTTGGCTTATAAGAATGAGACAAGGGTGCTAACATATAGTTCTGTTAACTTATAGAAAGGAAACAAGGCTCTTAACATATAGTTCTGTTGACTTACAGGATAACATACTGTTCTGTTGGCTTATAGGAAAGTAACAAGACTGTTAACATATTGTTCTGTTCACTTGTAGGAAGGAGATATTTTTACCAAGCAAGGTCTCGATCGTGAAGCAAAAAGCAGCCACACTTTTACTGTGATGTTGGAAGAAAGTAGGCCCTCTACTAAAGTGGTAAGTTTGTATTGTCCACTGTTACTTTAAAAGAACCTACTACTGTGGCCAGTTCAAACCATTCTCTGATATTTTTGAGAGAATGAAACTGTAAATTCTTGATGATTATTTCATATAAACCCTTGTGGTTAAGTGCCATAAAGAAAGTCATCCCAACCTTTCAATGTACTAATGGTTAAATGTTAGAAAGAAAGTCATCCCAAACTTTCAATGTATTAATGGTTAAATGCTAGAAAGAAACTCATCCCAAACTTTCAATGTACTAATGGTTAAGTGCTAGAAAGAAAATCATCCTAAACTTTCAATGTACTAATGGTTTATTGCTAGAAAGAAAATCATCCTGAACTTTCAATGTTAATATTCTACAATTGCCAGTACTGTGTTAAGAATAGCATGTCCATAGGTACAGTGCACATAGCTCAGGATGTTGTTAATATTGTACAAGTGTCAGTTCTTTGTTAACAATAACATATCTAGAGGTACAGTGTATTTAGAACTGGATGTTGTTAAGATGCTACAAATGTCAGTATTGTGTTAAGAATAACACATTTGTAGGTAGAGTGTATTTAGATCTGAATATTGTTAATGTTCTACAAATGTCAGTAGCATTAACAATAACAAATTTATAGGTACAATGTATATAACACCAGTATGTTGTTAATATTCTACAAGTGTCAATACTGTGTTAACAGTAACACATCTATAGGTATAGTGTAGTAGCACCAGTATTTTGTTAATATTCAACAGAGTGTGAGTGAAGTGACTGTTGAAGTTCTGGACTTGAATGATGAGGTTCCAACATTCCAGCAGTCCTACAAAGGTTCTGTGAAAGAAAATGTCCCTCCTGGCACTCCCGTGCTCATAGTAAGTTAATTAATTTCATTTGTTTTTTTTACTACACAGTTCACAAGCAACAACAATTCTCTAAACATTCTTGTTACAAATTTGGCTCTTCTCATGTAACACATAAATCTGCAGACACTATTCTTATTTTAGCTAGTGTCAAGTTAATGTTGTTTGGGTCATGTTTATTTCAATTTCCAATATCTTCTTAGCACCCATCAATATCAGCAGTGGACAATGATAGTGGAAACAATTCTGTTGTTCATTACTCTCTTGGAGGATCAGGCAGTGAACTGTTCGCAATCAGTGAAAATGGTGCGGTAGTCTTTTCACCTCGGGAACCTCATGCTGTTCTGGACAGGGAGAGGAAGGAAAAGTATGACCTTTATGTAAGTACTGTTACACAGTACACTTTTAATTGAGTATATATTAGTGTGTTTCAATAATAGGTGCACTTGCACCCAGGTAAATGTTATGTGGTTCTGCAACCATAATTTATCAGTTTTAAAATTAAATGTCTTAATATGTTTCAAAAAAGTAAAGTTATTTTTTTTGGTCAGCAACATATCCACCATGGGAATCAAATCTTGGATCTTAGCACTGTAAGACCTTAAACTTACAACTGACTCACCTGATTACAAAAAGAATGAATTAAACATATTAAAGCTAAGTCACTAATCATTTCAGTTGCTATGATATGCCAGTTTCTTACAATAAAAGAAATCACCACTGATAAAGGGCATGGTCTGCAAAATAAAGATTTTGTAAACTACAATTTAAATTATTTCTTTATCTACTAGGTGACAGCAACTGATCTAGGCAACTTGAGTTCTTCCACTTATCTTACCATTACAGTAGAAGACGAGAATGACAATGCTCCAGTCTTCCAGCATGGTCCATTGTTTGTCCTATTGCCAGAGACATCGAAGCCTGGAACTAAGGTTATTCAAGTTATTGCCCATGACGCTGATGCCAAGGGTATTAATTCTGAAATAGAGTATTACATCATATCTGGTTCCAAGAATGACATACGTATTGATCGAATCACAGGTGAGTCCAACACTCAGTTAATTTTAATCGGTAGGATTTATCATCAGTATAGACCACATTTGAAGTTTACTGACTTGCTAGCAACGTCATAACCTTTACATTTAGTTGTCTTGTTAATAAATCAGTTATTTATACCAGTCAAAAACCATATGTTTCAAAATTTAATTTGAACACTGAATTTGAATGACAGTAAGTTACTGCACTGTCTTGATGTAATTCCATGTAAGTCAGTGCACTTCTTCAATGACATTTAAGGCAAGTTATTATTTTGTCTATTTATCATTTGCTACATTAAATGAATGTTCTATTTACATCATTACACTGTGTTGCTTAAACTAAGCATACAAACCCATATCTCCAATTAAACATAGATATTTGTGTTATGGAATCAATCTAGAAGTATCATTGGGTATTGTGAGAAGACTGTTACAAGTCAGTGTTACTCTAGTTTGTTGAAGTGGAGTAGCGAGATAAGATTGTTTGTAAAACATCTACAAACTATAGAAAGGACCAGTATAAATCATGTGAACATGTGATCAAACAGTATGTTAACCAGCATTAAGTTAAATATTAGTGTCAGATAATATTTTCTTTCCTCATTTCGTTATGATATCCTTCATAATCTCTTTGGATGTTGGCTGCATTCTCTGCATTCTAGGAGTTAATAACTGACTTATTTAACTGATTACATTCTTGTGTTTTCAAATTCAAAATGAAAAGGTTATAAAAAATGTGAAAATATGCTTTAAGAGGCTGTTTAGTCTACCCTTTTGAGTAGAAATCCTAAAACAAAATAGCCCATATGCACACTGTTGGATCATTTCCAGTTATGTTAAAAAATTATGCAAAGCTAATATGTACATTAGGGACCATCTGTATTGTATGATCCTAGCTTCTTTTCTGCACCAATGTTATGAACTGTTATGTAATTTATGAACTGGTTGGGATTAGGGTTCAATCTGGAATCCATATTGATCCTAAATCCCTTGTCTAGTCAATGTGTAACTTTTCACTTTGAATATAAGAGAAAGAAAAAAAAACTGTTGTATACTATAACAGATTCTATTAACTAAGTTTTTAGTTTTACACTGATTTACGGTAACAAATTACAATCCACAATTCGTAACTTACAAAAATGTATCATTAAAAAGTGCTTAAGATATTTTACAGTTGTTGTAGGTTTTTCTGAGTATGGTAAAGTTTAAAATTTATCAAAATGACTTGTATTCTGCTTCAAAAGCTATTTTATGAGAAAATTAAATTAAAAACAAGTTGAAGAAAACATTAGAAATGTGAAACTTTGTAACTAAAGGCAAATTATACAAGTAAGGTCAAATCCCATTTTTGATTTGAGTAATCCACCGTTGGCTATTGACCACAGACTTCTCTATAATTTTTCACCTCAGAATTAGGAATGACCAGCATAACTCTTGTGTAACTCTTCACATCCAAATCAAACCAACGTTTAAGAATTTGTTCATTTTTAGGGGAGATTTATGTGGTAGGGACCTTGATCCCAGAGACAGTGTATTATCTTAACGTATCTGCTACTGACGGAAGACATCTCAGCAGTTACACTCCAGTCAACATCAATATCACTGATGTCAATGACCACAGACCCAGGTTCGTGAAAGCAGAATACTCCTTCTCCATGAAGGAAGGAGATTATACAGAAGAGAAGTGGAAAGTGGGAATACTACATGCTGAAGATGAAGATACAGGCAGGAATGGAAAAGTGGATTACAACATAGTGTTAGCATATGGTGAAGGTAATTATTCCTTCTAAAAACTCTGATGATGACTCATTGTATCTTAGTATTATCCCCTTAACAATAATCACTTGTTATTAAAAATTGGAATTGTATTTAAAGAGTATAAAAAGAAACCATCAGAAAGTTTTCACCATTTTAACAACCATGGTTACAATTTGTCCTTAGATGATACTTTTGGATGTTAAAAAAACAAACTAATGTTACATGGGTTATACTGATGTAGAACATTACTGTATTGGAAGGACTTGGATTACACAAGTTATAGTGATGTAGAACATTACTGTATTGGAATAGCTTGGGTTACACAGGTTATATTGACGTAGAACATTACTGTATTGGAATAGCTTGGGTTACACAGGTTATATTGACGTAGAACATTACTGTATTGGAAGGATTTGGGTTACACAGGTTATACTGATGCAGAATATTACTGTATTGGAAGGACTTGTTACACAGGTTACAATGATGTAGAATGTTGCTTGACTGGAAGGACTTGCCCCACACCAGATACATTTATGTGAACTTTCTTCTGATTGGACAGAACATCAATGAATCCTTACAAATTCATTTTCATAAGCATTGATACATTGTTACATGGATAACATGTTGTAGTGTTTTGAGGCGACACCTGGAAACATAATTTTTACAGAGTGTATCTACAGCTATAAAGTAAGTCCTATTTGGCTACTAGTACTTTTCATGCATCATTTGAAATGGTTGTTGGGTTTAAGACAATATTCAGCAGTAATACTGATGTCTGTTATGTGTCTTATCACTGTCTTCTGCCTTCCCAACCAAATAACAAGTTGAACCTAGGTAAAGATGTCTTTTTACTTTAAGCATTTCATGCTTGTTCAACAGTTGTAGTCAGACTGAATAAATGTATCTCTGCTTGAACGTGAATTATGAAAGACTTCTCTTCACTAACATCAATTTACAACTTGATCTCCTCAAACTGAAAGTCCAGTAAGTCTAACCCAAGTATCATCAGATACTTTCTTCATCATAATCAAACAAAAGTCAAGTAGGTCCTATCTAATTCTTATGAGTTTCATTTATCTTTTTCAAAACTGAAGTCAAGAAGACTGTTCTATTTTGATAAATCATATTTTATTTATTTCAGATTTTCCTTTTATTGTTGATGTGCACACTGGGGAACTGTTTGCTAAGGGGGTTGTAGACCGAGAGACCAGATCTACCTATACCTTCATCGTCATGGTATGAAGTTTAAAACTACCTTATGATCACTTGTATTTAATCATTATTTAAAACCAGATATTATATATGTTAAAAACTGTTTGTTCTAGAAAATTATTGTCCCAAGGTTTCAGATCCAAAACAAGAAAATGCTGTAATCACCATAACATCTGCACCCATTCAGTTTAATGTTCCCCAAATAGTAAATTTTCTATTCTATTTCTTTTCTATTACAATGATGTTTTATTTGCTGCAGGCTCTGGATTATGGAGAACCACCATTGAATTCTACCGTTAATGTTAAAATTGAAGTGACTGACGTGAATGATGTGAAACCA
The DNA here is from genome assembly GCA_011833715.1 of Carcinoscorpius rotundicauda. Classification (NCBI taxonomy): domain Eukaryota; kingdom Metazoa; phylum Arthropoda; class Merostomata; order Xiphosura; family Limulidae; genus Carcinoscorpius; species Carcinoscorpius rotundicauda. Next base: position 65,284,173 of record CM022392.1, on the reverse strand, counting down.
AAGTTTTTCACTGATCCCTACCTAGCTCAAGTTCCTGAAAATTTAGACCCGGGCTATAAAGTAAGACTTTCTTAATTTTAATATTAAAATTAATTGTTCATAATTTATGTTGACATAATTTTGTTCCTTTTAAAGTTTTTTTTTTATATTGTTATGAGTGCATTGTTTCAATATCCTAATGAGCCTTTGGTATTGTTCGTCTTTTAAGACAATTTTATGTATGAGAAACATCTGTTTTCACAGATTAGCTGAAAATATATATATTCATTATAAGAACTAAATATATTAATTCTAAATTTATTGTTGGAAATGAATAAACTCATTAGAGATTTATCTCGAAATTAATAAATTAATTATAGATTTATTATTAGAAATAAATATATTCATTAAATATTTGTTATATATTCATCAAAGATTTATCATAGATTTATTAAATATTTATCACTACACTACATTTTGATTAATATTCAGTATTGTGAATTCGGAAATCAAAAATAACAACTATACTTGAAATATTTTGTTTCTTATTTTTATTAATACTCCAATTAATCTAGCTTGGGAGAGATATATATTACAACAGTTTTGGAATAGCATAGCTCTATAAATAGTTTTGAAAAGTGCCAGCCTTCATGGAGTTTCTTATTTAAAGCTTCAAATTTACTTGAGTATGATATTTTACAAAGCTAAAATCCAAGATTTGATTCCTCATGGAGGATGGAGGAAGGTGTTCTGAGTTGTAACTTTAAAACAGACAAAAACTCTGTTGTTAACAGTTTTGTGTTTCTGTTTTTCAATTCTATGACACAGGTAGTGAAAGCTAATCTTGAATGTTTCTGTTTAATGAAAGAAACTTCTCTCCCTGGGATTTTCCAGTTAGCTTAATGGCTCAAAATGGTAATTGGGGTAGGTGAAGCTTTCTTGCTTGACAACAAAACAAACTTTGTTTCAAATAAAAGAGGCAGATATTTGTTGGCCAATGTTTCAATAGCTATGGTATTAACGAGTGAGATAATATGTTAAGGACCTGTTGATATTTTAGTTTACAGATGAAATAAATTTAATCCTAACTGGTCCAGAAACTGCACATAAATTGGACATGGTATTCAGGATCAATGTGGATTGTAGGTTGAGTTCTTAACTTACATCACAGTTGATAAGGTTGGTGCAGAAAAGAAGCTAGGATCATACTATATAGATGATTCCTTATGTATATGCTAGCATCCATCACCAAAGTTTGGCCTGCTTGCTTACCATAATTTTTTTATCACAAATGAAAACTGTTTGACAGTGTGTGTGGAATACTTTGTTCTCGAATTTTGATCCTTGCACCCCAATAAAAAAAAGAAGGGGTAAAACACCATTTACAAGGATATTTCTACTTGTTTAATAACTTTTTGCATAAAATTTAAAGACACAACAATGTAGTTACTTGAATGAGTCAAGCAGAGTATGCAGTCACAACCTAATAAAGTTATTAGGATAACAAAATGAGGAAAGGACACATTATCTAACATTGTCCTTTATACAGTTATTAGGGGTAACAAAATGAGGAAAGGAAACATTATCTAACATTGTCATTCATACAATTCTTGATTCCTTAATAAGTAGTTTAAGACTGATACTATTAAAAATCACAGTTTAAAAATATTTTTCATTATTAAAATAGGCCCGACATGGCCAAGCATGTTAAGGAGTGCAACTCATAATCTGAGGGTCACGGGTTTGCATCCCCATCGTGCCAAACATCCTTGCTCTTTCAGCCATGGGGGCATTATAATGTTACAGTCAATTCTACTATTCATTGGTAAAAGAGTAGCCCAAGAGTTGGTTGTGGGTGGTGATGACTAGCTGCCTTCTTTCTTGTCTTACACTGCTAAATTAGGGATGGTTAGCACAGACAGCCATCGAGTAGCTTTGTGAAAAATTCAAAAACAAACAAACAAATAAATTATTAAAGTTCTTATCACCAAGATTAAATTTTCAAAGTTAATATTTATTTTTAATTTTTCCATTATATCTACATTCTATAGTCTCTAGAATTTGAGGTCCAGATTTATTTACACAATACTTAATATGATAGTATAGATTATTAAAATTTTTTTGTTGCTGATTACATTAAGAATTTGTGTTTAAAGTTTTAAACTGTGACATTTGAAACAAATACTTCAATGTCATCATAGGTTACCCAGATAGCAGCCTATGACCCTGATCTTGGCAAAAATGGACTCGTTTTCTATAAGTTGGGGAAGGGCCATCAGAACAAGTTCTACATTGATAGTAAAGGTAGTGTAGAAATGTGTTTTCTCTCTTTCTGAACCTGACCCTGACCAAAGAAGGTCAAAACATTGTTCACTCCTCTATTAGTGCTTTCTCTACCCATACCAACCATTTTTAAATATATAATGTGTTTTCTTTAGACTGGGGAAGGGCTATCATAACCTACATTAACAATAAAGAAAATGTAGAAATGTGTTTTTTATAGACTGGGGAAGAGCTGTCAGACCGAGTTCTACATTGATAATAAAGGTAGAATGACTGATATGACTGTAAAGTCTGAAAGAAAGAAAAGTTGAAGATGAGTATGGTAGGTTTAGTAAATGAAAATATTTTTTTCAGCTATCAGTAAAATATAAAAAAGAACTACAAACAATAAAATGGTGAGTAAAAAATTTAGAAGCTTATTAGAGTAGATATTAGCCATTGGGTGTTCTAGTTAAAGGCAGTCATTATATTATCATCACTTTTTGAATTTTACGTTTTCTTTTACAGATGGAACTTTATGGACGTTATCCACGTTGGACTATGAAAAACAAGAATTTTTCAATATGACAGTGATTGCCTATGATCAAGGCATCCCTAGCCTCAGTTCCACAGCCAAGCTATGGATAACAGTCTCAGACACAAATGACATTGTTCCTGAGTTCCCCAAGTCTGTATACACGTTAGAGGTGGCCGAAAGTACCAAACCAGGAGAATCTATCTTTCAGATGAATGCAGGCAATGGACCTTTCCGATACTACCTTAAAAGTGAGATATTTTAGTTCCCACATAACACCTTGACAACAGAAATAAAGGTTCAAGTATTAATACTTATCTGGATGTATTTGTTTTCCATTCTATGTAATTATTCCTAGTTGTAGGAATTTGATCTATAAATCTGTTTGCATGACACTTCAAGTGAATGTACACTATTTTTAATACACTGTACAGTTAAAAAACTGTATAACAGGGAAAATGACATGATGAAACTAGCAAGTTTTCCTGGTATTAACACATAAATGTTATTTTTGTTTTCTTAGATAAAGATGAAATTGATACTTTTACTATTGATGAATTGTCTGGCCATATCGTGCTAACAAAGCCACTGGACAGTGTCCACCGTAGTCACTACAGGCTAATAGTCACTTCTTCAGATGATGCTGAGCCACCAAAATTTGACAGTACAGAGGTGAGTGTGATGTAACATTTAACCTTCAACATGTTGACTCACTCAGTGTCTTTACAGGCAAGCCTTCAAAAAGGTGGCTCACTCTATTCACAAACAAACCTTCCACACATTGACACATTAGGTCTTCACAAAAAAACCTTCCACTTGTTGACTCAGTGTCTCTTGACAAACTTTCCACATGTTGACTCGGTGTTAACAGTTTTTCTCTGCAGTCATAAATTGTACATTGTTGTAATCCTTACTCTGCAATTGTTAAAACGTTTATCTATACAATATTCATTTTTAAAGGTATCTTTCTAAATGAAAATATTCAATCTTATTCTTACCAAAATGTGGTTTTAGAGTAATCTGTGATGACGAGAAAACCCATTTGTAGAGAAAATTAAATATTTAAAAACAGCTGGTATGGATAGTGAAAGCACTAGTAGAGGAGTGAACAACGTTTCGACCTTCTTCGGTCATCGTCAGGCTCAAGAAGGTATAGCTTCACTTAATTTTACTATACATAAATATTACATACGTACATCATATAAATACGTTTTGTTCAACTTTCCTCAAGCTCAGTTGATTTAAATTTTCAATTAATATTGGTTAGCTTCAATTTTTATGGAGTTCATGAGTAATCCATGTAGTCAGCATTAGCTGACATTTCTACAAGGGGTGACAGCTGGTACATGTAATTTGCAAAAGAAATCTCTAATATCTTCTAAATATTGTTGATAACAGTATGATCATACTGTTATTACATTTTCACAGTCAAGTTAATTTTTATATGTCCTTAATTCTCAGGTGAATATTGTGGTGGGAACTGGTCATGGAGTTAGACTGTTTCCTTCTCGCCTGTATGAAGTCAGTGTCCAGGAAAATGGACTAGCACCACTGGTGATCTTGGACTTGAACTCCACAGATGAGATTGCTTACAAGCCTGTCAAATACAGTATAGCTACCCAAGAGGTTAAAGGTTAGTTCGGAGTTGAATCAAACCCTAAACCAATAAGTAGGCTGATAAAATGATAAATTACCTACATGACACCAGAATTGATGACACATGGAAAAAATGCAATAAAACAGATTGAATATGATTAATATGTTCAGTATATGACACAAGTATAAACAAATTAACTGCTTAGTGTTGAAGTGTTAACAAAACTTTGAACCTTGGTGTTACTAATAACGTTATAATTAGATATCTCCACATTTCACCAGTCAATAATCAGTTTACACTTAATTCCAAGTTTGCTTGTTCTGAATAAAGTTAACTCACCACAAAATAGTTAAAATAAGTTATTATAAAGTTTCAAAGTCAATAGTTATTCCTCTCTTTCAAGTTAAAATATCTTACTCGTAATACAACTGAATATGGAATTAACAAAAATTAGCCATTTAACATAATATTTTTTGTCTTTAGAATTTGATGATTTCACTAAGTCCAATTTATTTTCTGTAGGTTTGTTTGCTGTGGAAACCCATTCTGGTCAGCTGTCAATTACCTCGAGCTTAGACCGGGAGAAAAAGGCAAACTATACCGTGAAAGTCAGAGTGGAAGACACAAGTAAACGACACAGGAGATCAGGTACATCACTTCCTATATCATCAAATCTTAAATACAATTATTCTAGATCTAATAACAAAACAGAGAATGGTTAGAAGTCCAGTATTTACTGGGTATAAGATCAGGATACACTATATAAAATAATTTAATATAGATTCACCATTTCAAGAAAAAAATACCCTTTTTTGCGCTTAGTAGTTTGTTTTTTCACACAGTATATTTGTCTGACACCTCTGCCCTTAAAGTTGTTTTTTACGTTCTTGTAGATGAAGAACTGGATGTATTGTCTTATCATCTGGCTTTTGATGAGGCCTTGGTATTAGTAAAAGTACTGGACGAAAATGACAATTTACCTGTTTTTGAAAATAATGGACGCCCCCTGGTAGCAGCTGTTCCATTGGAAGGTGCTTTTGGTTACAAAGTCACCCAAGTTAAGGTAATGTTAGACACACAGACAGATAGAGATAGATTGATAGATACATATTCTTAAAATTCAGATATATTTTGATATCTTTTGTTGTTTTAGGCAACAGATATTGACGAAGGCTACAATGGAGGGATTAGATACAAAATTGTACAGAAAGAAAAGGATGCTTCCTCCAAATTCCATATTGACCCAGTTACAGGTATTATTCGTTCAACTGTGACCTTTTCTCTTGACACAGATCGGCTCTTCAAATTTGATATTAAGGCCACAGATCGAGAGGGCAGTGATGATGGAAACAGTGCTTTGACTAACGTGTTTGTAAGTAGTTTGTTTATACTGACCTACAGTCATGTTAGAGGTTCAGTTGACTTACCCTCTATCATTGTATAAAAGTGATCTTCTTTGCTATTGGAAACAGGAATATAACTTCAAATGCAAATCTTAAAAGTACTTGAATTCATACAGTTAGAGAACTATTATAAAAAATGGTGCTCAAATAAAGAAGTTATGGTATCACCGTGGATTAAAAAGTTTCATCATTTGTTTACTTTGAAATTGTATCCAGTGGTCATTCTTTCTGGCTAATTGGGTATAAACATGCTATTAGTTCTGTATAATTGTATAATTCTTTTTCCCAGGTGGCAGCATTATTAGTAAAGGTTTTTTCCACTGGGGTCTAATTTCCATGTTTATATATGAAACTTGAAATTGCTTAGGTCTAAATGTATTGAGTTTGACAAATCGCCCCTAAAATATAATTTGAGAATTTGAATTTTGTATATTTTTTCTAGCAAGAGACTCACCACAAAAAATGAATATCAACACTAAATACTTTAAACAGTGTAAATTTTCAAACCTGTATTCCATAACAGCATTTTGCTTTCTACTTCTTGAAACACCAAATAGATAAATGAGCCTCTAACATACTACATTAAAAACTCATACAATTTGTCAAAGAAAAGGATGAGATTTTTAACCCAGCCATGCACATCCTGTTCCAAACCTCACTATATTAATAGTTTAACCCTAGACTCCTTTTTAATTAAAAGCTTCTATGTTTCTACAATGTATCTAGGCACACTAATGTGTAGTTACGTGACAGTTTTTTCAGTTAACTTACAATTAAACATAACAAAAGTATAGAAACAAGTTCAAGAGGATATATAACTAACAAGGAGAAAAGTTCATCAATTTGCTTTCATACCTTTAAAAGTTTGATGAATATATTCAGCTTTACTTTCTGTTGTTTTGGTTTTTTATAATTATATAATTCCAAAATAATGGCCTAATTTGATGGTTAGGGTGCTTGACTCATAATCTGAGGGTCGTGGGTTCAAATCCTCACCCTTTCAACTGTGGGGGCATTGTAATATGAAGGTCATTCCCCCTATTCCTTGGTAAAAGAGTAACTCAAGTATTGGCAATGGGTGGTGATGACTAGCTGTCTTCCTTCAGTCTTTTGCTGCTAAAATTATTGATGGTTAGTACAAATAATTCTCAATATATGTAGAAATTTAAAAAGAATTATGCAAGTACACACACATGTTCCCTAATGGAAGAAACAAGAAACTACCCTTGAGAACAAAAACGAAAACTCACAATGTATATAATAAGTATTGGTATACATACACATAAAAGTTATTCTGATTTGAACAACGAAAATGTGGATTATTCAATTTAGCAGTTATTTATCAAATGTGAAATAGCAAGATGCCTTGACAGGATCTTCAAGAAAATGTTATAGTTTGAAATATTTAGGGTCAAGTATCATTGTATGATGTATATATAATTTTTATAATGCATGAATTTGGAATCAATACTTGTGGTAGATTAATTTTTTTAATTTGATAAAACTAAAATAATACTTTGTTTTCTATTTATTTCTTAAGGTCTTTAAAGCCATTTAATGATACCTTCTTTATTAATTCATTTGTAAATATAACATAACAACAATAATCCTGTTTAGCTGACATTAAAAAAAAAGTGTAAATATATAGTATTAGCTTTAATTAAACATTTACTACAGAGGGTCTGACTTCACGTTTATATCTCAGATATACGTTCTTCCTGAAACCAAACTTGTCCTGTTTGTTACTGAAAATAATCCTATACAGGTGGAGGAACGATTGGACACTATTCTAAAGTGAGTAACATCTAACATTTTCAGTATCAAATATAGAAAAGGTCAAAGATCCATAAGGTAAGAATTTTTCCACACACTATTAAATTGTTTTCATCCTGTCCTGCCCAAGACCAAAGGAATTGCTTTCAACCTTGTCCATAGTTCATCTAAAAATATTTTACTTTACATCCAGTTATAATATTCTACAGCTCATCTTTAAAACAAATATCGTATTTTATATACTCTGTACAATCAACAACCCACCTATAAAAATACAATATTAGAGAAAAACTGGATTAAAGATGGACACATCAAAAAATTAATGTGACATCATTGTATAATTTAGAAAACTAAAAATCTGGTCACCAGGCTATATCAAATCCCAACATTAAAACTACTAAAAATAAAGATGAAATACAAGCAATTGCCACTAAATAAGAGTAAATCAAAAAAACATGACACTTTAAAACCACTATATTTTTTAAAAACTGACTAATCTGTAATAAGGCAGATTAGGCCTGAAGTAGTTTGGAGAGATGATAAACTATTCTTACTCATCTATACTTAGGAGCTAGAGGAAGATGTATTCAATTTGGATATTGAGTTGCAAGTTTGAGGAAAACATCTCCCAGTTAATAAAGTGACAAAACTATAGTAATTAAAGTACATACAAATTAGAAAGGTGCATTCTTTAAAACAAGAGCTATATGAAATATCAATGTATTTCTTCTCTTATTATATTAAGTAACAACACCTTCATACATTTTCATTACCTCAAATTTAGTACTAGAGTACAACCCTAAGATACAACAAGCATGCCAGTACAAACAGTAGTCACCATTTGACAAATTAAAACTCAAATAAAAGAATAATAAATTATTTATAAATGTGGTATCACTCTTTATAATAAGTTTCATAAATTGTTAATAAATTGGTGGATTTGCAAGGTACTACAAAATATATATATTTCAAGTGTACAAATAATAATATCTGGTACACTTGAAAGGAGCACTTAATTCATTGCTAATATAAAAAATTAGAATAGATTTAAAAAACAATTACCTTTTGAAAATTATCTATTTGAATTTATAAATAAGGCCAATTTTATTGTAAAATAAATCTACAAAGTTTTCTAACCACTGTGATAACACTAAAAGTGAGTTCTTGTAATCAAAATTACTGCAACTGTTTTGCTGATACAAAACTGAATGTTAAACATTTTAATTATCAGTTTATTTCATCTCGTCATCTACAAGTTTTTCTGCCATGATATGTTTCGAATCCCAAGAAAGTTACACGTTTTAGTTACATAATTAAAACAAATAAACTGGATTTGAAAGAAATATTTTAAAGTTTACTGAGAGTTAACTGTGTCCCAAACTTTCTGATTTTTTGCATTCCACAGAAGTGAATTGCTGGTAACTTTTAATAATAAAAAACAACAGTGTTTGCAACTGTGAATATTAAAGCTTACTAAATTATCACTGTTATGTATCTGTTTTGTTAAAAACAAATCTAAAGAGCATTATAGGAAGTGTGGCCACTGTATGATTTTATTAATCATTTTTATTTACTTCTGATCATGCTATTAGATTGAAATATTTCATCATAATGGTTTAACTTCCTGTAATATATTTTTCAAACAGTCTCATATTTCTATTTGTTATTTTTTCTGTGATATAACAGCATTGACGCTTTTACATTCTTGAGAATTTAAACAGTCAAAATAGTAAAATAAAATATAATTAACTCAGCCACTTTTACAAGTTCAAGATTTTTTACTAAATTGAGTTACTTTTGTTTTAGAAATATATATGCTATTATAATGAGATTGCAGATGGAGTTGTTTGTTGTTATTTTAGAAATATAATAAGAAAATAATTTTGGTCCACTCTATAGAATGCATCACTTATTAATCTAATTCACATCTTAATTAATAGCTGTTATACTGCTACTATCTGTCATATATAAATTGGACTGATGAACTCTGGTATTAGGCAAAAGTCCTTGTTGGTATTGGATGGGGCAGAGGCATTCCTGGCATATTATAACATATTTTTCTTTGCTTTAATATGATTATAATTTTTGTTCAAAATTGCACTGAAAATGGGACTTTGACATTGAACTATTTGGTCAAACTTGTCTTTTTTATGAAAGTTTAAATGCATTCTAAAGATGGCTGGTGTGGGTATTAAAACTTTAATTAAAATAAAGTACAGAACAATGTTTCAACCTTAAGTCATCTTCATGTTCTCTACTTAATTTAATTAATGTTTTATTTCCTATATCAGCCATCTTTAGAATACATTTTTGCTTCAAGTGGGTTTCTCATCATTGTGAATTATAAAATATTCTTTAATTTTAATATCTAGGTTCTTCATTGATATATTTTGATTTTGTTACTAATATAAAGAGTGTGTTTATTATGGTATAATATGACTTAAATTTATATCACCTGAAAAAGGATTAGAAATCTCCAAGTACTGCTTACAGACAATGTACCTCATTCTTTTTAACAAGACATGTAGAATTCGAATATATGAATAAAATATAAAATTAATTTTTCTGAGATCTTATTCCTGCACAAGAATTGTTTTATTTTTAATGAAGTTGTTGTTGTCTTTCTCACAAATTTCAGATACTTGAGTAAAGTCACTAAATATGAAGTGAAAATGGCAAAACTGACACCTCATCAAGAAAGGGACATTGAGCATCCTGAAGCGTGAGTACTTCGTTTTTGTTAAGTTTATAAAACTTTATTTGACAAGTAACATAAAATAAGTGAACAACAATCAAATTACTACTTATTAAAAAGTGGCACAAACTATATAGTCATCAATCAAAACCTGAAAGTTGATCTTTTTGATGTAAATTAAGAATATTTTGGGTATTGTTCTTTCTAAAATTAAATCAACAAATTTATCACACTCTTGAAATTCAAACTGTCACTGATTTAAAATTTATTCTTAAGACTTAAATGTAGTTTCAGAGGTACGGATGTGCAATTTTTGTAAAATTTAATTATTTGATTTCAAGCTTTTTGTGATCCATAGCTTCCTCTGGTGACAAATAAAAAGAGCAAACTATAGTAGAATGCATGATGTATGTCCATTTATGTGATAATTAATGTGGTCATGTAATTGGACACAAAGGAAGCCACTTCCCCATGAGTATATCCATCACACAATCTGTATTTCTTGACCAATGGAAACTACTGCTAAAGATGACATGGATGTTCTCAAAAATCTTCTTTGTAAGAATATACAATTGGGATAGTCAAAATGAATTAGAACCTTGATGTCATCTTAACACTCCTACGAAAAAAATATTTACATCTACTAAAGTGATAACCTTAGTGGATGTTTTAAAAAAAATTTAAATATTATTTTGCAAATGTCTGAAAAGTCAAAATATTATTGCTTCTTAAATTTCATTTAAATACAAAATTATTAGTCTAATATTGATAATCTTTCAAGTTGCTCTGGGGCCTATTAGGCCCCAATTTTCATAGGAGTGTTAAACAAAAAGAGAGAATTGACAATGCCATTGAATAAAATTGGTCATTTTTGCCTAAATAATTTTAGTTTTCTTTAAAGAGTAAATTGTTTATTTATAATGCTCCACTGTATATCATGTACATCTTTTTTTTAATCCTTACAGTTAGTCTGTTTCTGTAGAACCAGTTGTGGGGGTGGTGGAATATTGGTCAGCACCTTATATGTAGAATGATGTCGTTGCTGCACTAGATTTGTCAGAAAAATGATTATATATAGTCTTAAAGTCACAGGATGATAATATCACAAAAGTAGACACAGTTGACAGAACCTTTAATCATGGTGATAATAATCCAGAAGGAGGTACAGAGGTGAAAGTTTGTATTCCAACTGTAACTGTGAAAGCAACATCAGCTTCTTAGTATATTTGCATTATTTCGTTTTTGGATTGATTTATTTAACTTATTATCATGATTAAGAAGATTCTATACAAATGATAGAAACTATTTCAGCATCTAGTCATTAGTGTTATAGCACTTAGCATCATAATGGATACAGGCATGAGTACTGTGACATGAAGTTTTGAAATGCCCAGACTACTGATATTTTAAACACCCAAGCAGATTTAGGATATATACATATATATATTTGGACAGAGCAATTCTAATATCCTGCCTTAAGAGTGGTAGAAAGACTAGGTGGGAGAATGTGAGAATAAAAATCCTTGGAAGCTTATATTTTCCATTATTACATGCATAAATACATTTGAAATCTCTAATGCCTTGGTCTGTACATCTTCAAAGATTTCTTTTTCTGGGCCACCAAGATCTGATTCTGATATAGCTCCTCAGGTGGAGTTAAGGGTGTTAAGGTGTGACTTCTACAGGAAATCCTCCAAAAGCTTTTGAAATTTGAATGAGTTTGTTGTTCTTATACTTCAGTGTTTCAATTAAAATATCCCTTGATTCAGTTCTGAGAGAGTCAAGAAACTTCTGTTAACCCTTCAGAATAAAATATGTTAACATTTTATCCTGTGTTCTTTCAGACAGAGGCTGTACAATAGAGAACCACAAAGGTGGTTCATTATTCCTCAAACCTAGGGTGTGTTACAGTTAATTATCCTTTTAATATCACATCACTAAACCTCTTGTGGTTTTCACACTGTATAATATATAGTACCACTGTGGAGTTTTATAAGAAAGATACTACACTGTCAAAAACAATATAGTGCAGCAACACTAGAATTTAATAAGTACTATATTCAAAAAGTGGCATTGGACATAGTATACAATACACCTAGCAGAGATTTTCTTCACTAGTACTTAGTTTATCTTAGCTGTAGTTGTCCAGCTAGATAGCCCTGTGGAAGAAAGACTTCCCAGTGTCACCCATCTATAAGATTTCAAGGCTAATGCACTATATTGTACTTAACTGCTAGGATTCCTGTCTTCCCATTTACAGGTTTCTATCGACAATAAGCACGTGAAGAATGTTAGATGCCAGGAAAGGTAAAGTGCTTATGTAAATTCTGTAGTAAAGGAATGATCCTTTACTGTAAACATGAATCTATACTGAAAGTCTGATTTTTTGGAGTTTAACTGTGCAGAACTCTAATTGTTTCTGCAACAAAGACAAAAGGGTGAAAAATACAACATGTAAAGAAGTTTTTAATTAAAAAGATATATAATTTTGTGGAAATAAAAGACATATGATCTAAAAAAAAGCTAAAAGTATGATCAAATTGGACATCTTTGTCAATGACAGGTCTATTGTCAAAGGGATAGCATGAATTAAAAGAAATGCAAAATTGTGCTATCATTGGTATGCTGAAGGAAATTCAGAAAGTATCAACAGATTTGGAAAATGTTTTCTTGAAGGAGATACAAAAACAATTACTAAAATTATCAGGATTGTGAAGCTGTCTGAATTAGATTGGAAACTCCTACAGTGGTACATTTTTAGAGGCTTATTCTTTGTCCATAATATTTATAGAAGTTGTGATAAGGAAACAGGGACAGGGTGTTAGTTAAAAAGATTCTGTTTGAATTAGAAGACCACAAATCTTTTGCTGAAGCCATATTCAACATTTTCTCATAGGTTCTGAAGTTAAAGTATTCATTAACGTATAATGAAATACGGGGTTCTGTGAATTTCAAATGAGCAATAATAACAGATGTATATATGTTACTATTGTGAAGGAGAAGACCTTTTGAATTTATTTTGGAGGAATCAACGAACAATTGCCATTCACATGGTATACACACTGCAGCTCCTAGCATTGGAATTAATTCTGCAATAAATCAGTGAACATTCTTGAAAAAGTATGGTATAAACTCTTTCTCATTATTACTGTACCAATAAAATGATGTATCTGAAGAAATTATGTTTTTAACTCAATGCCTGGACTCCAAAATATCTGAATAATCCTTTGGAAGACCCATATGTGTAACTGAACCAGTAAATTCCTTTTGTGTGAAACGTTGTGGTTCATAAGATGTTTCAGGTTGAACACAGTCCCTATCATCATTTATATAGGCATTAGATTCAGAATCAGAAACTGAAGTAGGTACAGATATATTAGGTCCATGAGCAACAAGTTGAAGGTTCAGATAAAAAATTTCATTTTTATTTTGAGTGTTGTAGCCTTGCAGGTTAAATGAGCAAAAATAGTAGCCATCATCTCCATAGTTTCTAGGCTCTCTACATGTCATTCAAATTCTAAAAGGAAAATACTTTTTCTTATGTTTAGTTCATTGTCTCAACTCTTCTACAAAAATGGTGTAAACTTGATGCAGAGCCAATTTTTATTCCAAAATACCCATCATACACTTTTTTGACGAATTCTGTAACATTTTGCATTTGTTTCTTTACAACAAGTTTACCATAAATATACCACAATATGTTGAGTCATTTACACAAACAATTTCTGTCATAGTGACAAACAGATAATATTGAAAAGAAAAAATAACATCATATTGTGCGCATGAAAAAAATGTCCAGGAATAATGGGTCATGTGACCTGTTACCTGTTTATATACTAGTATTGTATTTCTCATAGGTTTTAGAATGATCCATAAGACTTTCAGGTAATAATCATCAGTCTTACAATTATAATGGATGCTATAAATTATCCAACTGAATTCCTAGGTTTTATTGAACTATCAGAGATACCAGATCACATTCTGAAATAAAAGATTGGTTCACCATTAATGTTGTTGATAAATCTTCATTCCTAACAAATATGTAATGTCATTAGATGTTAAAACTTTACTTCCACATGTTGTTGAAGCAACAGTTTCAACTGGCCATGCCAAAGGTGAAGATGTCTTCATTTCAAGTAGTTCTTTGCTGCAGAGTGATTATACCTTTGAATTTGAAAGGCCCCTATTTTCCGTTAAAATTTGTTTTGCAGTGTCAATTAATTAGGCACAAGATCAAAGTTTAAAGGTTGTTGAATTGTTCATAAAGTAGCCTTGTTGTTCACATGATCAATTCTATCTAGGATATTAAAGGGTTGTATCTCATCAAAACCTATCTATATTTATTGTCAGAAGAAGAAATAACAGACAAGGTACAGCCTTTATTCATATTGTGTAACTTTCGTTTTAAAAATCAAACATGTAGATAAAAATTTATTTTTTAAAACTAAATGTTCTTAATAGAAACTTCATTGTTTTTTTAAATATGCGATATAAAGTAATTTGGACACCCATGCAATGATCTGGTAATTTAGGTAGTATACACATATACAAATAATCATTTCCAAGACAAGTTTGTTTCATTTCAGAACTGATTTGTACGTCTATGGAGTTAATCACGAAACAAATGAAATCGTTGAAACTGAAGACCTCTTAAAGTAAGTGTATTTTCTTGATGAAACTACAGTTTATGTTTGTACCTTAAACTCAAAAATCATTTATATACTAAACTAATACACACATCATGTATGCATGTATATATATTAGTTTTATATTAAACAATTACATTCAAATGATATTTAAACATCTTATTCAAAAAACAGTGACTCACTTAAGATAGAACATAGGTACAAGTCTAGTTGCATTGAAACAAATTTTTCTTTAATTTAAAACAGTGCAATGTACTTTTTAACCTAGACAGTCATAGCTGCAAAAACTGAGTGCATCTAAATGTTTCTACTGTGGTACTCTTACAGGGCTTTTAGCGATAATTCCCAAGCAATTAATGCCTACTTGGACAACTTCAAGATTCGACGGATCCAAGAAGTTTCTGTGCAAGAGAAAATTAGCCAAATGGGAACAACAGAAATAGCTATCATAGCTCTTAGCAGCGTAATTTTCTTGGGTGCCATCCTAGGAATAGCACTCCTGTGTTCTTCCTGTCGGAAACGGTTAGTTAAAATTCAGTGCTTAGACCCTTGCACTGCTCGTCCCATCTGTTGACGTGCTATGATATCACATATGTGCTGTAATAAGTAAATAATCAATATCTTTGCAATTTAAAATCATAGTGTAAAACCAAAGGCTATTTATATATTTATTTTTGTGAAAACTAGTCAATAGCTAAACTTTGTTCAGATAACTAGTGAATATAATATAAAAAGTAACTTAATCCCTCCATGGTTGTACATAACCACTCAAACCACAAAGACTCCCTCAGTTAAACTAGTAGTTCTCAACAACTCTAAAGGAGCTCTTAGAAAAACAGAAAATTAATGTGCTATTTTTTAAAAATAAAATAAAAACATAGTTCTTTCGTAAAGATAAGAAATAGGATCTGTCTATTTTTTATTATGATAATTGTGGTTTATGCACTTTACTAATGTTCTAATCTGTGTAGACTGTGATATTTATGAGTTGAGTATTATTCTGCAAGGCACAAGAAGAATATTTAGGAAAATGATAATAAATAATAAATTGAGATATCTAAATGGTATACCGTATGCCCTTGAAAATTACCACTTGTTATGTATAAACTAGTGGAGTAGTCATTTTCATATCTTGTAAATTTGTGCTTGTTCTTCTTTACTTAATTTGTGTTATAAAACTGTTAATCTTTACATTTGTAGATAACACAAGGTAACACTTAACTTGGTTAACTTCAGTAATGTTTTTTCAGTATTTCTTCCACTGTGCTCCATGATAAATGTGTGTAATTAGAACCTTTGTATTATTTTATCTTTTAACAATTTTTTGCTTAATTCCATTATAATACATTCTTTAATTTCTTGATGAAGGGTGTCTGCTCAACAATTTTCATTTGATATGCTAATTTATACTTTATTGACATTTATCTGAGTGATAAATATGATCCATTTTGTTCTCTATATACTTAACTAATATCCTAATTTGTGTTGAGTGTAGTAATTATGAAAGAGTGTTATCTCTATGCACTTAAAAGATGTTCTAATCTGTGTTATCTGTTGGAATCCGATCTTTCAGGAAACTAAGGAAACGTCAAACTTCATGGGAGCAACAAAGGATGTACAATACAAAAAATCCCTTGATGGGAAAAGCTCTGGGAAATCCTTATGGTAGTCGTACTCCCACGGTTACTGAAGCCCATCTGAACACTTCTTACGCTAATGGTGATGCAGCAATGTATGTGGTTTTTCTAATGATATCTTTAAAGGAAATATTCAGATTCTGTCTATATCATATTGCTGCAATGTAAATTTAGAAAACCAAGATACAATACTTGATTATTTCCTGACAGATAACTAAGATTCTCTTATTTGTAAACATAATGCTTATTTCAGACTATTTTGGCCACTGCACGTCTCTAGTCAGTCACTGAGTATAATGATGGTCATTGTTTATACGAAGCTGCACCATCTATACTGATTAAATAAATCTAAGGAGTACAAGAATCAAATGATGATTGTAACATAAACAAACAATAAGATTATGTTACTAACAATAAATAAAAAGCCCAACTAATCACTCGATTCACTATATATTAGTAAGTTATACCAATTTCAGGAAGTTCCATTTCCACCTCTGTAACCATGAATAAGATAAGTCAAAAGAAAAAAAGTAGGCTTCCTTTCAATAGTGGAATGGATTTATGCTATAAGTATACTTTTCTCATTTATTCAACTATAGATTAACTGTGGTGAGTAAATGTCAACAAAAAAACACAACTTACACACACACACACACACACATATATATATATATTTATATATTAATGGTGTTAAACATTATAAGAACTTTGAAAATAATCAGTCAAATTTACATTTTAATATATATATATAATTCTCACTATCTCAGCAGCCATGCTTTATAAATATTTTGATAGAAATCAGTTTAAATATATATTCAAATTAGCTATACATTTATTTTATAACACAACTCTTTGCATGAATGATTTGTTTAAATCATTATGACTTTTACTAGTCATAGTAATATATGACTAGAGATATATATTAAAATAAGGTAAATAACAAAAGTTACAGTTTAAACGTTAAAAGGTGGCAGTGCCTCAGAAAACATTATCCATTCAGTTCGTTACAATTTAAATGCTAAAAGTTGGCAATACTTTGCAAAATAATGGATCTAACTGTAAAGTACAATTTTAAATTGAAAAATTGGTGGTGTATTAAAAACAGCAGGCTTAAACATACAAATTGTTATTGTTGAAATGGCAAAAATGTGCAATGCATGAGAAAACAAATAAAGCTTAACTGTCATATTAGTTTCAGTCTAAACATCAGAAAATGGTAATACATTAGGCCTGACTGTTCAATTAAATCCAAGTTTCAAATTTTAAATAACTACTAATGGATTAAAAAACAACAGGTTGACTGTTTCAGTTAATTATACTTTAGACTTCAAAAGTTGGCATTGCACTACAAATTAATAATCTAACTATTCAATTAATAACAGTTTAAACACCAAAATATGGCAATGCATTAGCAAATAACAGGCCTAACGGTTCAATTAATTATGATTTCAATGTCAAGAGCTGGCAATGCAATGAAAAATAGACACAATTGTCCAACTAATTATGGTTTAAATGCCAAATGTTGGAAATGCATTAGAAAAAATAGGCTTAACAATTCAATTACTTACAGTTTCAATTTCAAAAATGTGATGGTGCATTAGGAAACAAAAAGCCTAACGGTTCAAACAGGAGAAAATTGCAACGCATAAGAATAAAAAACTTAACTGTCCAATTTCAAATTTTAAAAACTAATAACGCATTAGAAAGCACTAGGACTAACCATCCATTTAGTTATGATTTCAATGTTAAGAGTTTGTAATGCATTAGAAAATAACTGAACTAACTGTTACATTAATTACAGTTTCAAATTTAGAAAGTTGGTGGTGTATTAAAAAACAATAAGCCAAACTATTCAATTAATTATGATTCAAAAAAGAAAAACTTGTAATACATAAGAAAAAACAATACTTAACTGTTCAATTAATTACATTCTAAATGTTAAAATTTACTGATGCATTAGATAAAATAAAGGCCTGGCAGTTCAATTAATCTCAGTTTCAAATTTTTAAAAACTAATAATATATTATAAAACAAGAGGCTGAGTTATTCAGTTAATTACAGTTAAAACTCCAAAACTTGGCAATGCTTTAGTAAACAGTAGGCCTAACTGCCTATTATAGTTGGAGCCTAAATCCCTTACGACTGAAAGATTAAGCATGTTTAGTGTAATGGAGGTTCAAACTCATAACCCTCAGATTAGGAGTCAAATATCCTAACTACCTAGCCATGCCAGTCTCTTCTGAAATGCATATTCCAATTATTGAAAATTTCTATTTGAACAATCTATCATATCAACTGAAGCACATTGGCCTGATGGTTAAGACCCTTGACACGAGTGCCCAATTGTTTGAACCTTGTCACTTAATATGCTCATCATTTTAGCCATGAGAAGCATTATAACTTGATGGTCTATTCCATGATTTGTTGATAACAGAGTAGTTTAAGAGTTGATGACAAGTGGTGTTGACTAGTTTCCTTTCTTTTACCTTATCAATTCAAAATTATTCGTAATGCATATAGTTTTCATGTAACTTTGAGTGAAATTCTGCAAAGCAAAAAGATAATTAGATCAACTTCATGGTCAATATGTCATCTAATCAATAGTTTCATAGATCAGGTTCACTCCTTCCATGACAATACGACACAAATCATCCAGTGCTAACTCCTATTTAATTGGTGTAAATGGATGGAAATGGTGACACATACATTTTCCAGGCAGATTGTTCAGTTTAGTAACTTACAATTCAAAATTTTTATAATAGCATTCCACTACTGAGTTTGTTGGTTGAACATTTGTAGTTTGTTCATCATATTCATTGCTGTATTGTCTTTTATTCTGTATGTTGAACTAAAAAGTGTAAAGTAATATCTAAGAGGAAGAAAAACATTTATTCATGGGTAATTCTCCTCTTTTTTACTAACAATATCATTAAATTAAAACTTGAAATTTATTTTTAATACTTTGTTTCAGTATAAATTTGTCTCTCTTTTTTTTTTCTTCGTCAAATAGAGAATTTCCCGATAACATGACGGATCCAAATTCTTTAAAGAAAAGCAACAAACGTTCTCGCCAGCAAGTTCCACCAGATGGAGCTTCATCACATACCCGTTCAAAAAGTCCACGGTATGACAGGTATAAGGTTGATGGTCAGTGGTATGATCTGAGAGATGGTGGTGATTCGCTGTAAGTAAGATTAGACTTTCTCTCTTAAATGTTGCATAAAGCTGCACAAAACTTGACTCTATGATTATTCATCTATGGATTTTTTGTTTTTTTAAACAAATGTTTACATCTACTATTTGCCTGAAAGTAATAGTAAAACACATTCAGAAAGGTAGTGTGTTAGTCTGGCTGAAACCTTGTGAATTAAGATCAACTTAGAAAGGTAGGGGTTGTTTGTAAGCATCACTTGCTTGTTTTTAACACTGATGTAAATACTGTGTAAAACAAATGTTTTCTTATTTAAATATGTTGCTCAAAATGTTTTTGTGGAGTATATTTTAATAACTTATAAATTAGTATGTTACAACATTTGAAATTTTTAAATTTAAAACCAATAGATAAAATTCCATAGTATATTTAGACTGTCGTCTAAAAGTACATTCAACTATAGAATATACATTAAAACGAAAAGGTACAACAAAATAATTAAAAATAACATAAAGGTGCATGAAATGAAAACTTTAATCTGTAAAGTTTGTTTACATTAGGTTAAAATGTTAAACATAACTAAAAAGGCCTAAGGCCTGTAAATAACTAAAATTGTGATCAACTTGGAGATCACAAATTGAAATATGTAGAAAATGATAGTCTCAGCAATAGTGTGAGAGTAATTTGTGGGCAACATTGACTTTGAGTGTCACCCTATCAGCAAATTGAAGAAGACATTATGCATAGTAAATTTGTGGTTAAAATAGGGTTTGGTAAGGATAATTTCCTCCTTTTTTTCCTGTTCAATCTAGACAGTGAATGGAAATAATAGTAGGATTTATCTGGAAAAGCTTGTGTTGGCAATGCTCACCTCAAACCATCTTCCCACTGGCTAGAAAATTTGACTTGATGATAGCCTAAAAATTCAAACAAAAAGAATACAAAGATGGTTTTTGTATCAGTGGAAACTGGTTTGTTGCAAAAGTAGCAATCATACTTCTTTGAATAATAACATTTCCAAAAATGTAAAATCATGATAGGTAGAAATTACTGAGAGGAATGGGTCAGCTGATCCTGAATATCTAAGGGAATTGTTAAATGATCCAAGGCCATCAGGGACTTAAGTAAATCAGCTTAAATAGTACAATTAGATTAATGCTTAGCTTGTGTAAAATCTGTGGCTTGGGATACAGAATACAGTTGAGTGAACATACAGTTTGTATATGGGATCCTATTACCAACAAAAGGTTTACAACAAATCATGAATGAGATTTCAGAGAAATGCGACTTTGAACTATTCATAAAAATTTAAACAGAAAAATAGCCAAAAAGGTTTTAATTAATGAGAAATTGGTATTTTCTCTTGAGAGTATATGACTTTAGGTGATTCAAAGAAAGATGGCATAATGAGATAGACTAATCAGATTCAAAGCAATAGGTCCATGATTAGCATGAATCAGAGGATTTTCTCTCTGTTTCAAGAAAGGAATACAGTAACCCAATGCCATAAATCTGGAAACTCCTCCTTTTGTCAAATTGTACATAAAAGAACCACAAGAAAATAGAGTCAAGACGAAGGTAAAATAACATCTTGTAATACACAGTATCTTTTCCTAGTGTTGTACTGCTAGACCAATATAGAACTACTTTCACTTCCATCAGAACAAAATAATTTGTTGTTTCAAAAAAATAAAAATACTGGTTGAAAGAAAGTGGTGCTCTTGTTTTGATGATCAAAAAGGTGAAGGAATAGATAGAAGTGCTTTCCAAGAGTGTTAGCAGTGCCCTTCAAGTCAACAACTTCTTTGCCAATAGGTTACAGGATTGAAAGAGTATGAAATATGTATATGTATTATATTCACTTATTGAACCTTAGAACCAATGGTAGAAAAGACTTTGCATGGGCATTTACTTCAAATTTTCTTCTGATTTTGATATCAGATTTGTCAGGTACAGGTATGAGGTTTCTGAGTGGTTATACAGTTGATAAGAGTTGAATATACACTGAAATTATCCCAAGCTCATTTCTGAGTTTGTCCATGGTGGAAAACTGATTTTAAAAAGTTATGGAGAAACTCAGAAATGAGCTTGGGATGCTTTCAGTATATATCTAACTCTTATCAACTGTATAACCACTCAGAAGCCTCATACCTGTACCTGACAAATCTGATATCAAAACTGGAAGAAAATATGTTTTTAATATAATAAAGACAACTGCCTGAACTATACTGTCAGTTACTACTTCCACACAGTCTCTAATAGACAATAGATTAATGAAGATAAAATCAAATTCCAAGAGACCAGTAAAGAAAGTGTATTCAGCATGCTCTGTCTTTTATCATGTCACACAACTCAGTTAGCCATTCTTCTTTAGAATGCTGAAAACCTATAAATAAAAAGAATGAATGTGAACAAGTTATCTAATGGTTGTATATCTAAGCTCTAGTTCTACAACTTTGTAGCCAGTGCAAAATGCTTCTATTAGACTAGACGCACACCGCTACTCTGTTTACAGTCAAAACCAATACAACATTAAAAATTTACACAATGAAAAATAATTAAACCAGTGACTTGCCCTAAAAGACTGTACATATGTTTTGATCCATATTTCTCTATTTTCCAATGCAATTAAATAGGAAAGGTAATTCTATTTTGAGGGTTAGTTCCCTTTATGGTAGTCTGTGATAAAGTGACATTTGGTATTATATTACCAATCCAATACCAAAAACTGTCAAAATATAGCTTTGTTACCTGCCATTACACTATGACTTTAAAGTAGTTGAAATTTTCACATAATTTGTTGATTTGCATATTCAAAACTGTTTTAGTATAGTGTAATCAACTTCTGTATTCTCCTATATTGAAGAAAAAGGTTGTGATAAGCCCAACAGACAGACCTTTCCTAATAATATCTTCAGCATATACTCAATGATGTCATCAAAGTCTCTTTGATCTCGAACTTGAGTTGAACACAGTGAGTGTCTCACGCTGTTTTGGGTACCTTGATTGAAACGCCACTCATTGAGCCAAAATGAATGCCAGTGAAACTGGTTGGCTATAAAAACAAAAGGTAGAGTCTAACATTTTGCCTCATCTTCACAAATGTGACAATATTGTAGTAATTCCAACATTCCTTGCTGCAGAATCTGTAGTGTCTTGTACTACAGGGATTATGAAATCTATATTTCTATGAAAGCATCATAAACTGTCATGGGAAAGTTATCTTGGTTTAACAATGAACTGCCAATACTACTACTAATTTATGGAAATGTTTATTATGGTGCTTGCCATTAACTTAATTCCTTTGTTTGGTGTTAATTGTTACCAAATACACTGAACTGTATAGACATCCAACTATTTTACTTTCTAGAAGAAAGAAAAACAGTCATACTATTATCAGTCTTCAAACAGTGTAATTTGTCATCAGTTATCACTGTTTGTGAAAGTTTGGCCAAAATACAACACTAATTATAAATAAAATGTGCTCACTGATTAGTTGATTGACTTACTACAAGTTGGAAGTGATCATGTTGACAAGTAGTAGAGTTGATCATGATCACATGGGCTAGCTCACTATGAGTTAGAAGCGATCATGTTGTCAAATAGCCGAGTTGATCATGATCACATCGACTGGCCCACTAATGACGTGTGTAACCTAGTGAAACAAGTTAAAACAAAAGTTTTGGTTTAATTAATTTGGACAGATGTATCTATTTTTTGATGTCAGTATATTTCAGATTTTGTGTGTGTGTGTTTTATATCTTTTAGTCCGTAATATTTATATTTTTAAAATTATAATGTTTGCTTTTGAGGAAAGTTATGATTAAATTTATCTCTTGATTGAAAAGAAAAACTAGATTTTATGAACAGTTACAAAAGTTAGTAATATGTGATATTGGTGTTAGTAAGTGAAAACTTGTTCTATTAATCGAATACTTGGTAAATAGTCATACGCGAATTCTGTTTTTACAGTGGTTCCGGGTTTTCTAGTTGGTCCTCTCGACTGTCGCATCATTCCAAGATGAACAATCCCATCTCTGAACTCTGATACAACATACCAACTACGCCAAACATTTAACTGTTGGTGTATTAGTGACGTATTTCCCGCGCTGGTGGATGTCTTGTAGCGAAAGGAATGAAAGGAATTGTTAAAATAGTGGTATTCCCTTTCTCCTGAAAAAAACGTACCAAAAAAAGTAGACCTTGTTATCTGGAACGACACTGTTCTTTCATGTGAATACTAATAATTTTGTAACCCTTACACAGTTCATTACTAACTGTTACAATATAATTTATCGGTTTGAGAATATAAGATAAATCAAGAAGGATGGCAATAAACAGAATGAAGGCGGTGGGAAGTTTAAGACTATGTATATCTTAATACATTTAAAGTGCAGAAGATGGCGCTGTAGACGAAGCCGTCGTCAAAAACAAAGCCTCATGTGTAAAGTATTTTATACCTTTTGATAATTGTGTTTCTTGCTTTAAGTGTGAATTTGTACCTGGGTGAAAACTGGCTTAATTTTCGCGAAATGAGTTAAGAGGTTAAGTTAGCCCAGTTACCTGTTTGGAAAAACAGACGACAGGTTTACACTAAAGTTGTACGTTTCGTGAATATTTAAATTGTTATGACGATGTTACAAAAAGAAAACCGACGAGGAAATATCAATGATTAGCTGGTTTCTTGAACTGTGGTCTATCTATTATATATTCTAAGTGTTTGATAAATTATATTCATATCATAGGCCGATTTCTAAAACCGATAATTAAATAGTATAATGTGTATAAATATGTGTTTTTTGTGTTACACTAATACAGGTTTACTGATAAAATATATTAACTTTTCCTGAGTTATATTTGGGGAATTTGGGCATTAAAAGCTCAAATAATTAGCGCGAAAGTGTTTTTATATACCGAAAACGTGTTTTATCGCTTCGGTGTAAAAGGAAATACTAAATTAACCGGTGTTACTTAAATTATTTTCGTTTCACCTTTTTTTTTTTATCTGTATCTTAATTTGTAGCTCTTAGGAGTAATATAATTCATTGTTTGTGTGAAGATATAACGGGGAACATAAAAAAAATGTTCAGTAGAGTAAGGTCATGTTAGTTGGATTCTTTGATAAAAAATTATCCCGGGATATATTCCATCCAAACGTGTGCAGTAGGTAAATAACCAGTTTATACAATTTTAGACAATTAGAATGTAATACACTTAATATTTTTGGAAATGATTTGATGCGCTTATGTAAATATACAACCAGATGTATGAAAGTTTGAAGATTAATAAAGAAAAAAGCAAGACAAAATTTGGGAAACTTTCAACCTAAAACAAGTATTTTATAATAAGCTGCTTAACCTAAGACCTTATAACCCTCTTACACATAACAAATAAGCACTCACTGTTTTCTGTACTTCGCATCATCTCCTAGTTCCTCTGGTGTAGGCTAACTCTGAGAAGAACTCTATATTTCGCAGCTGGTGAAACAGATTCGAACGCCTACGATATTACCTTTTGTAAGCTGTGGAAGTGTTATAGATGGCGTGGGAGTGTTTTACTTTACCATTGATCAGTAATACAAAAGTAGGATTTGTTTGTTGAATTTCGTGCAAAGTTATTCGAGAGCTGCCTGCGTTAGCCATCCCTGGTTTTAAAGTGACAGACTAAAAGGAAAGCGGCAGCACCATCTATTGCTAACTCGTGGGCGTCTCTTTGATCAATTAATATTGGGATTGGCTGTCATACTATAACCCATTCACGGCTGAAGTGGCGCGTATGTTTGTCGACGGGGATTCGAACCCTATGAAGCTATTTATTGTTTAATTGATTTTTATTGCTTTATTGACTATTTGGAAATAAGCACAAAGCTATACAACGGGCTATCTGTGCTCTGCCCACCATGAGTGTCTAAACCCGGTTTTTAGTGGTCTGTATTCGTAGGCATATCATAGTACCACAGGGGAACACGTTAATACAACAACACAAGTTTCCATTGTTTCTTTAATTTATATGACTCTGTGGGTAAATCAGTCTAGTTAATATTGGCAGAATTACTCCAAAATAAAGCAGTAAAAATAAAACACTGGTTTAAAGTTATAGTTAACTGAAGTCTTTCTGTGAATCTTGTAAAACAGTAATACCTTAGTTTTTATACTGGTAATCTACCAAATTTCATAAACATCAAAAAAGATACCTTATTCGGAAAGTGGAAAAGATGTTGATTTATTTAACAAACAACAGCACAAAACTCTTTGTTTTATTTCTTAAGCACATAGCTACACAATGGGGTATCTGTACAGTGCCCAAAACAGGTATCGAAACACGATTTTAAACATTATAAGGCTCCGGACTTATGACACTAAAAGTCGGTTTCGATATCCGTAGTGGGCACTGTATAGATAACCCATTGGATAGCTTTGAGCCCAACAAAAACTAAACGTTGTATTTATGTAATTGCTATTTGTAAAAATTAAATACAGTTTATTTATTGTTTATTACCTGAAGATTTATGAAATATCAGATATTAATATGAAGATTCTGAACATTATTTTCAAACTAGGCGTTAAATATCGGCTTGATATTAGTAAGAACACATTAACCAGAAAATACACAATAGACTATTTATTCTGTACACACTATGGGTATCGAAGCCCAATTTCTAGAGTTATATGTATGCAGGCTTACTGCTGTGCCACTTGAGGGCAATAAAACATAACTTAAAATCAACAGAATACATTTGATATATTTAGTTAGCAACAAAATACAGTGCCGTAACAGTTGTCAATGTAAAACCATTTTAGAAGTCTTAGCTATATCAGCTAAATAACCTCTTACCCTCTGAGGATTAACCTGAGTTACCCCTCCCTATCCTAAAAGTCCCAACAACACGCGAGTGGTATATCTTTTTATTGTTGTTATCATTCACGGCTGGCAGATGGGCTTTGAGACTTTGGAAAATGTTTGGGTCCGAGATTATTTTATTTTAACTCTATATCCAATCGATCAATCTGATAATCTAAATCTAATATGGTGGTCAAGCAACATACGTGGTGTGATATTTGATTCATTAGAAAGTTGAATTCGTTTTCTTGCAGTAACAGACACATTTAGCATAAAGTTATGTACTATCCTTCTACATATTCACGTGACTTAGTTGTTAATGCACCTAGCAGCAGGTTAGTAGATTCAAGGTTCGAGCCACAGTTTGATACTCACAAACTCTGATCTTTCAACTGTTAAAACAATTTATCTGTAACAACCACTCTTGATGACGAGAAAGCCACTTGAAATAAAAATGTATCTCATTACGGCTGGTATGGGTATTAACACTTTTAGTGATAAGCAGAGAGCAACGTTTCGACCTTCCTAGGTCATCTTTGTTAACATGAAGATGACATAGAAAGGTCGAAACGTTGTTCTCCGCTTATCAATAAAGGTGTTAGTATCCATACCAGCCGTTCTGTGACAGCCACTATTAGATTAATAATAGTCGTGTAGGCAAAGATTGCTGAAGGATGATTGCCCTCCCTCTGGTCAGCAATTCTAAATTAGGATAGCCACGTCTATACCTTGAGACCTCTGACATAACCGCTAACCTTAAACGCAGGTTAACAGCTATCTTGGGTAGATTAACGACACTAAACCCAGGTTAATAGTTAACAACTTTCTTGGGTAACATGGAATACAAAATGTTTGTTTCGGCGTTAAATGTGTTGCAGTCAATGTTTTTACTGTAAAGACGAACCATTGTGTGTGTAATTTTTGGTGTGGTAACTGGAAACTGTCCGACGTGCACGTGAACTACTTTATTTTTGGATTTCTTTTGTCCAAGGAAGGAAATAAAATACCCCCTAATACAAGGCACATTTCTACTTTTTAAAAAAAAAAAAAATTTCTAGCTTTAACTTTTAAAGACACAAGAAATTATTCAGTTAAATGAATCAGTAATTACCTCCTACAAAGCAGTGTATGCAGTTAGTATCTAATGAGGTATTTAATAACAAAAGGAAAGAGGAACATTGTCTTCCATGCAGTTTTGCTTACTTAACGGGTACTTTCAGTTAGTACCTAGAATAAATTGCTTGGTATAGTTATCAATAAAATGCTACCGAGATAACTATATCTTTTATTATAAATTTAGAGAATCATTTATTACAAACATACAAATAAATAAGAACTGAAACTGTCCCCATAGTCACAAGAGGGCGATAAAAATTTTGCAAAAGTGTTTATTTTTTTAATTTCGCGCAAAGCTACACGAGGGCTATCTGCACTAGCCGTCCCTAATTTAGCAGTGCAAGACTAAAGGGAAGGCAGCTGGTCATTACCACCAACTCTTGGGCTGCTTTTTTACCAACGGATAGTGGGATTGAGCGTCATATTATAACGTCAACTCGGCTGAAAGAACGAACATGTTTGGTGTGACGAGTATTCAAACCCTCGACCTTTATGTTTGAAGTTGTTTGCCGGGTCGATTGCAAAATTGTCGGAGACAAGTTATTTACATTCTTTTATATAAAATTTCAACGATACAAAAATGTTTTAAATTAAAAACGAAGCCCCATTGCTCAGAGATAACCTTAAGAGCTTATAACGCTAAAAAATCAAGTTTTGGTAGTCACAATGAACAGAGCACTGACAGCTTTGTGTTTAATAATAAATGAACAAAATTTTGAAAAGGAAGCCTCGTTTCATAAAATGTCTAAGAATCTAGTATATATAAGAAACTAAATTTTAGACAAACAAATAACACTAAGTACATTAAACTTTATAACAAAACTGAATGATATATTTTAAAAAGAATTAGCAAAATTGTAACTTACTGGTGTATGATTTTAGACGTCCACACAAACACCATAATACACCTTCATCCCGTGAGAAAACACAGAAGAATTCAGTGTTTAAAAACATAGCACTGATATTTTCATCTTTTTGAGGAGAACTGAGAAACAAGCATTCAAACTCATATTATATAACCATCCAACAACTGTAATTTCGAGCAATAATTTGTTCTAACTCAACTTGGTCCTTGACTGAGCGCCACCTAGGGTAACTTTAATCGTCAACTCGGCTAGGTATGTGACAGAACGCCACCTAACGTTGATCTAATCACCAGTTCGGCTAACTCTATAAAAGAATGCCATCTCACGGAACTTTAATTATCAACTCGACTAAGTACATGTAGGAACGCCACCTAACGGAGCTTTATATGATTTTAGCCGTAAACAACGTATTGTTGACGAATTTGGATGACATCCATGTCTTAATGCTTGTTCACATCGTTCACTTAAACACGACACATATTGGATAAAAATTAACAACAGATATTTCCAATGAGATCTGTGGCGATTCAGACTGAGAATGGTTAAAAATAAATTTCTCAATCAAATCGAAATAACAAGATTTATAGTTCGTTTTATAGATGTGACTTTTAATTTTTGTGCAAATGGTTACAACTAGATAAAGAATGAAAAAATGAACAGTTGCGAGTTCCTGTATATGCGTTATTTTTGTCAATTAGTATTTAAGTTTTGTTTAGTAAGTACAAAGCTACAAAATAAATTATCAGCGTTCTGTCAACCATGGGGAATCGAAAGTTGAAAATCTATAAAAGTATTTTTACATAAAGTTTACAGCACTTCAGTCAGTTTATATTTAACTTAATAATTTATTGACACCAGATGGCTAATATTATCATATGCTTTTGTTCATGATTTAAGAAAATCATGCTAACACCCAGTGGCAAAGTGGATCCACACCGCTGACAACCGGCTTTCGATACTCGTGGAGGCAGGAACACAGATAGCCCATTGTGTAACTTAATTCAAAACAATCATATCGTGGTGTCAACATGTAAGGCCTTCAGCAACTGATATGGGTAAAAAGAACGTTCGTGAAAATTACACATTATCTCTTCACATGCTACCCTATT
The DNA here is from genome assembly GCA_011833715.1 of Carcinoscorpius rotundicauda. Classification (NCBI taxonomy): domain Eukaryota; kingdom Metazoa; phylum Arthropoda; class Merostomata; order Xiphosura; family Limulidae; genus Carcinoscorpius; species Carcinoscorpius rotundicauda. Next base: position 65,254,564 of record CM022392.1, on the reverse strand, counting down.
AGTGACACATTTTAAAATGGAATTCGTTTTAAATTATATATGCCTAATATATGCTAGAATTTATTTTTTGGACATGAAACTGGACATGGAAATTGCTGTTTTAAACCAGTCGTGTTTGTAAGAATGTCCGACAAGGATGTGGTCCTTGAAGTCCAAAAGGTTAAATCTTCGTTAAAAATGAACTGATGCCATAGCACGTATACTGGAGTTTTGTTATTTAACTTCTAAGTATTTACTTGTTCCAAATGGTCACTTGACCACAAAGAAAATCAGAGAAAACTAATTGTTTCATGATAAGGAAATTTGGGATATAAATATTTTGTGTCTAGAATATGATTGGGATTTTTTTGAAATACACATGTTCACCTGGAAATGGTGTTTTGATACTTTTCTGAAACTTCTTGAAAAAGACTGTCTTTGTCAAAGTTTTCTTCGAAATTCCCATCCAAAAATGTCTGCAGGATACCTTCCAACATTCTCACCTTTGTTACAGCAGTTTGTAATTCCAAATTTGTTTCTCTTAGTTTGATAAGTAGCTCCATTTTTTCTTTCTTCAGGCATTCTACATCATTTCGGAATATCTGCTCCATATTCTGAATGTCTTTATCTTTAGCATTCCTTCGATGAAGTGTCCGATTTAACTTTGCCTTCAATAGATCATTTTCCATAACATACAACAATAATTGTCTTTGTAATTCTATGACGTTTCTTTCTTTTAAAATACTAGATATTTTCAACCGACTTTCCTCAGTTTTTCTAAAACATGATTTTTTACCGACTTTTGATTTTCCGTCTAACTGAACTTCAGGATGCGAAGTATAACTGGTTATATTACCATCCTGTTGGTTTATGGAAATGTTATTAGTGTTATCCACTTTATTGAAAACAAACTGTTCAGCACATTCAGAAGAGCTACTTGTACGTTGGTCAGTTTCGTCAAATAAATTGTCTATACTTTCTCTTCCTTTCACAAACCTATGAATACATTCCATTCTGTCAAGATTTTTGGGCAATTCAGTTTTCACACTGTTCTCACAAAACATTTCATGATGAACAACTTTATCTTGAGTACAAGAGGTAATTTCTTGGTGTTTAAAATTCGAAAAACTGTGGCTCAGTCTTGACGAATTGGTTTGTTCTAAAAAATCAATTCTTTTTCTCAGCATTAGTCCTTTTTGACCAATAACGTCCAAAAGTAGCAATAATTCGTCCCACGGTTCTTCCACATCAGGAAAGTTCACATTTTCATTGGAATGAAGTTGCTGAGAAGGCAAAGTGGAAGTTCCTTGAACACTTCTTTGGCTGCTATTCTCTTCGTGATGAGTACAATGAAGAAGGATTGGTAAACTGCCATCCTGTTCGTGCTCTCGGCAATCCGAGTCGAGTCCACTGTCTTGTTTGTTATCGCTCTCAGTTGCTAATAATGTATCATCTTTACTGTCGAGTTCGTTAAAAATCATGTTGGGTTGGTCAGTAAATAAAGAGTCTGTCAACACTTTGTCGCTCGTATAGTTTCTCTCAGAGTGTTCAAGATGTAACTTAGGACACTTGTCAAAACTCTCCTTCAAACCACTTCCAGAATACGTTTTCTGAAGCCATTTGTAGTTTGAGGAATCACCCCTTGGAAAAGTTGATGGAAGTGAGAAGGTTGTCTTGTTATTTTTGGAAACGTCACAGTTCGAAACGGACAAGCTTCGTACATCCTGGACTGCACATGTAGCATCAACGGACGGCTGCTTGATGTTTAACATCTGATGTTGGAGCTCCTACAAAAACAAGTCAATTTTGATGAGCATAAAAAAACAGAGAAAGTCAAGAAAGAAAATTCAAATAATTGAGTTTCTTCATCAAATAAATAAATCAAATCTAGCAACTTTTTAAATATGCATGTCTTCAGCTTCTATATAAAACTAACAAAGATGTATTTAAAAGCCCAGTGAAATTTGTCTTTACTCCACTGCACATAACCAAAAATAAATAAGAGATTAAAGTCCGTATCATTGCAGTAAATGTGAGAAAATGATTTTAAAAAACCAACACAAACCACGGAATCGGAAGACGTTTATAAGGATTATGAACTGGTAATCAATAATTGTGTTGTGTATCATAAGGTCCAATATTTGATATACCACTAAACGAGTTATAACCATGTCAGTCAATTCTGCTTTTAATAGTAACTATGTAAACAGTAGGTGTTCTTGACCTATTGTCCAGCTGTGGCCAGCAGTTATACAGCAGTGACAAAGTAAAGATGAACGTAGCAACACGTCAATCATAACAATTATAAGTAGCCCAACAACACAAAACTCATGACTCACATCCAACATCTTTCACTTTCAGAGAGACTTGTGAAAAAATAAGTGTTTAAATAAAATATAAGTTTTGAATTTCGCTCAAAACTACTCGAGGGCTATCTGCACTAGCAATCCCTAATTTAGTAGTGTAAGACTAGAGGGAGAACAACTACTCATCACCACCCATGCCAAACTCTTGGACTGCTCTTTTACCAACGAATAGTGAATAGTGGGATTGACCGCCACATTATAACGCCCTCATGGGGGTAAGGGGAGCATGTTTAGTGTGACGGAGATTTGAACCTGCGACCTTCGGATTATGAGTCAAGTGTCTTAACCACCTGACCATGCTAAGCCTGTAAAGTAAGAGTGCAGTATTATTCTCAACAAATGACTGGGGATAACAAGGTATACGTATCTCCTGAAGTTAAATAAAGAGAGGAATTGAGACCTCTAGAGGGCGAAAGTAACATATAATTGGCTGAACATTCCTTTTAAGAATGCCCCCCGTTAGTACAGCGGTATGTCTCCGGATTTACAACGCTCGAATCAGGGGTTCGATTCACCTTGGTGGGCTGAGCAATGTGGCTTTACTATAAGAAAAACACACGCACACACTCCTTTTAAGAATTATGTCAATTAATATTTCACAGTCAACAATCACCGCGTTCTTTAAACTAAAGATAAAAAAGAAAGAAACCAGCCTGTATAGTAATAATTCAGTGCATTCTCGTATGCGTAAGGAAATGACATAATGGTTGTTTGATGCAACATATACAAAGGTCACGTACAAACTTAACTTAATACGTTCTTGTAGTTAAATACTGGTAACTGATGTAGAGTGAAGTTAAGTATCTCTTGTTCCTGTATTAGTTATAATTATAAGTAGTTGTTATTGTTAACGAATAATTACATAACTTAATTAAACGTTGCTGAAGAAAAGTTTTAGACTTTAACCCTAAAACCAAATTTCACATTTCACCTGAAGTACCCCGAATTTTATCATTTTAGTTTGTAGACTGTTCTGAAAAAAAACACAAAAAACTTCAGTCACTAGATGGTGCCTCAATTCAGAAGCCTTTGGACTTGCATATTTGCATGGAGACATTAACACAGTATTTAATTGTCTCCAGTATTTCAACTGGAATTTTGAAAGAGGTGGACCTCCCTACTATGATTCATTATGGCATTTCAGTCAAAAGATAAGGAGAGCTAATGGCTTAAATCCTCAAGAGATGAATGCCATTCTAGACCGTCTCTCCCAAATTTAACCCTCATTGTCTCTCAATTTATCATTATTATAATAAGATACAAACAAATAAATATAATTTTATTTTTTTGAACAAGAGCTTCAACATGAATTAGCCTTGAGAAAAATAAAATTATTGGTATTTTAAATGTGAATGGCACCAAATATGACACGTGAGCTCAGTACCTAGGTCAAATAATTCTGAGGTTCAGGCATTGCTATCCCTAATTTAGAACAACTGAACAACTCAGCACGTTACAGCTGAGCCAAACCCAAACCGGTGAATATATTCAACACAACAGTTTGGAGTATAATGTAATTGTCATGGTCTGATGGTTAGGGTGCTTGACCCGTGATCCGAGGGTCGTGAGTTCGAATTCCATCACCGAACATGCTCGCCCACTCAGTCGTGGGAATGTTTTGATGTGATGATGAAATCCACTATTTATTGAAAAAGAGTGGCCCAAGCATTGGCAGTGGGTAATATCGACTAACGCCCTTTCTAACCTTTTAAAATTAAGAACCGCTAGTGCACATAACCCTAAAGTGGGTTTGTGCGAAATTCAAGAAACAAACCAAAAGTAGTTTCAAAATACACGTTTTCCATATCAAGCGCATTAAGGCGTTCGACTCGTAATCCGAGGGTCGCGGGTTCGAATCCCAGTTGCACCAAACAAGCTCGCTCTTTCAGCCGTGGGGGCGTTATTATGTAACGACCAATCCCACTATTCGTTGGATTCGTAGATCGAGCAAGATAGCTGCTATGTCACGCTTCTGAGTCGTACGTAATAACAGGTTTATTTTCTCTTTTGGAGAAGGTTTATGCCTGAGAGGAGATAGGAAGTTTGTATGTTTATTGAGTCAAATTAATGTTAGCATATACTTCACTCTAATGACACTGTTTTCAATAAGCTTTGTTTTCATGTCTTAGTATAACTCCTTGAAATTTGCACACAATGAACGTTTCTCTACCATAACTAATCGAAAAAGAGAAATTATTTGTTTTAGAATTTTTTGCATAATCAATTTATTGTTAATTTTATGATCACCTTATGCAAAATAACAGATTCACTATCCAGTTACTTATGTAACATATGTCCCCAGTAAACACAGCACCCTGATACACTTTAATGTCTGTTTTGAAGTAATGAAATATAATTAATAATTAGTGATGACGAGAAAACCCACTTGTAAAGAAATATATATGTATTATATATATGTAATAACTACTGGTATGGGTAGAGAATTTTTTTTTATGTAGAGGAGCGAAGAACGTTTCGACCTTCTTTTCGTCATCGTCAGGTCCACAAAGAAAGAAAGAGGCAACTGACCGATAGCTGACCACGTGTTTGAGGGGGTTGTGTAACTAAGTGTAGGAATGTAGAGGGCGTGCGTAGATGTTTGATTATATTTATTAATATAGGTATAAAGGTGTTCCTTTGTATTGGTTTATTTTGGGCTTCAGTTGTTGTATAAGTAAGGCTTCTCTACATAATTAAACTTCTGATCTATGTGAAACTAAGCGGCCAAGTAAATTATTAAATGATAATCACACTGCTGTGTAACTTATCATGAAAAAACACCCGTCATAAACAAGGTAACACATAGATGTGGAATGTTAAAATAACCTATTAAACAAACACTGTTCAATCCATAGTGGATAAATTGGATGAATGATAGTGTCCTCTGGTGAGTTATTGCAGAACTAAACCTGACACCTTTCTAACTGCCAAGTGCTACGTCGTATGTTAAGGCAGAACAACAACCTCAATGTTCCCACAAATATCTTCCAGAAAACAAGAAGTTTAGAGAAGATTATGGCCTGAACCTTTGACCCCACGACGTTTCAGATTCTGTGTTAAATCCTTTGAGTCATGGCACAACGTTTCTGGTTCTGTGTTAAATTTCTTTACACTTGACACGACATTTCGAATTGTGTTTAAAATCCTTTTAGCCGTGAAACGAGGTTTCAGGCTTTAAATCTTCTTTGTGTACAAACTTTGGAATGTCTCAAAACTGGAGGAAAGAAGAAGTCCATTAAAACCACACGTTAGTTACACAGCAGAAGGCTCACTTGCTAACTGTCCCCTACGTTTTTCAAGTATTTCTACTTCTTCGTCGAGACATAATGTTCACAGTACTGAATTAACTAAGTCATATAATTACAGGCTCGATAATACATTATAATCAACTTAATTTGTTATTTACATGTGACTAAAACTGTTTTCTAAACTTTCAAGAAGGTTCTAATCAATAATGCTATACCAATCATATTACTTCAATCTTTCCCCCAAGCAAACGCCAATATACAATTTGTTCTTTTTTAAATATATTAACATTTTACTCTTTCGAAGCAAGCACTGAATACATCTTTCTTCAGAATAGCCGAAATTCATTATGTCATTTCAAAAAGTACTTACTTGTAATGTATTTAAAACATTTTCCGACGAGATACTAACATGCTATCTAGATAACTTGGTGTGTGTTTTTGTTTTTTTACGACACACAATAAAGTTCTAAAAACAAGTTGGTGCTAGAGACTCTAACAAGTTATCCAGACAAATCAGTGTTGATAATTTCCATAACCAGTTAGATTTTTAATTCAACTATGCCTGCTATATTGAAGATTTTGACCTCCCCTTCCTCCTTACCTATGTAGCTATAAATAAATATCGATATATTTTTATATCATGATCGGTTTCGAGAGGGCGTTACTACTTGTTTACTAACAGAATTTTCACGCTTCTGAGCAAAGAAGAACTTTGGACAATTCATGACCTTTTTACTGGTATGTTTAGAAATGTATTGAAAGATATAATTATTTGACAATTAACACACATTTAACGTAAAACAGACAATACATTACCTATATAACTATTTGACAATGAACACACATCTGACGTAAAACAGACAATATGTTTAACTATATGATTATTTGTATCTTTGTCATATTGCTGAAATTGTTAGACTATTTCTATACATACTATTATGGAAATATGAACAAACATTTAGTTACGCTCTACGAAACCAAGTAACAAACATATTATTTCTCTTTTCACCCGTGGTATCGTTATAGTATTATGATAAACCCCATTTTTCGTTGGTAAAAAACGAAGCCCAAGAGTTGAGGTGATGTTCACTAGCTGCCTTCATTCTAGTACACTAGTTCAAAATAAGGAATGAAAGCCTCGTATTTTAATATATGTTGTACATTATGCTTCTGCTATGTTCTCCAAGCCTCGTTTTTTATTAACACTCGATGACTAATTCACCCTCCCTTCCCTCTATAAATTTCAAACCACACCTGATGTTCAAGAATGCGTGAAGCCAAGACATGGTTTCCAAACAAGTAAAGTATTTCTGTTAACATGAGTCATCTGAAGAAAAATTTAACAAACAAAACAAAGTGTATTTAGCCGATAGTAAGTGGTGATTTGGTCCTTCAATGCATATCTATCATAGAGAAAACGAATAAGATATCATGTGGCGGTTAACAATCATATCTACAGTTTCCTTATGTCAGTCGCCATCATATTCTTATTTACTACTGTCTTATTTTTTAAAGAAATAACTTTTTAAATTTAAATTGACAAGCTTAAATATGGAACTATTCAAATTTAGTAAAATAAAAACTATCTCGAAATATTACTAACAATATAATAATAACAGTTACTTTGCAAAATGGAAAGGTCCGTAGCTGTAATTAATTACAGTTTCAATGTTATGCATATAACATATCCTATTTCAAACTCTGAAAAACCCTTGAATAAAGGCATCGGTCACATGACTAAATGATGACCGTTGTTGTTATTATATCAGTCCCTACAGTTTCAGTTCTCCGGTTGTTTTAAATTATTTAATTGACTTAAATTTCTCGATTTTTGTATTAAACTCTTTTTTTTCCTCTTCTTGGGACACTTGAGACTAAGTTATAAAGGTGTGATTATACTTACATTCTATTGCCATGACAGTGTCAAAATTCTACCATGACTTGATATATGCCTCCTTCCCCAACGAACCAGCACCAAGTCTGAGGACGCTAAAAACACGGTTTCGATATCCGTGGTGAGCACAACACAAATAGTCCATTATGTAGTGTTGTGTTTGATTACAAACAAAAAGCAGAAGATAATAAATAACAACAAACATTTTGTAAAGTAAAGTGGATATGTTAGTACCAAAACAAGAACATGGGGATGATACAGCTATACACAGATCAACCTTACACGACTTTCAATATTAAAACTTAATGTTACACTGTAAAATGCATGAGTACAAAATGGTTAAGATGTCGATCAATTCGACCGACCTTGTAGTGATAGTCTGTGCTAGTATGTAATAACTCAGACATGTTTTGATTCGACTTTGCTAGTACGTAAGTTCTAGACTCTTAGTTACATTACATTGATGCTTACCCTTAGGTAACCATAATATTGTGATAAAAATGCATACTAAGAGTCAGAAATATATGACTTTCAACTTAGTTAGTTCCAATGCGGTGACATTTTGTTATGCTTAAAGTGTTGACAACCACTGACTACAGATTTCTCTAAACCAAGCTTGACGTCAGAGTCTTATTGTTTGTTCCAGAACCCAAACATAACAAACACAATAATAAAAAATGTTCATTGTGGTCGATGAAATAATATTTTGATCTAAGTAGGTTTATTTGTTACCAATTTGTAAAACATCCTTAGATGGAAGAAAGAAATGAATATTATTTTTGAAATCTACATCACTGAATTATGAAAAATCCATTATTAAAGGCAAAGCAAATTTTACGAAGTTTAAATTCGCAGGCCAACGTTATTGGCGGTTATTTCGCCCTGCACTTAAATTTTTTTAAATAAAGCCATATTTTTGTAAGAAAGTTAATTTCAAGAGATAACGATTTAACTGCATTGTTTACACAAGAATTATGACTTTTTAAATGACTACCAGTCATTACAACTTAGAGATAACATCGTACACTCCCCAGAAACACATCGAGTGAACTTGGGTTTAAACTGATATCAGTTACAAAGTAGTTGTATCGTTATCTCAACTGAAACAAGAAAATAAAAAGTTGGTGAGTTGATCACTTTTTGGTTTGGTATCTCAGTGATTGTTTTTAGTAGAGAAACCAGTATCAATGAGTGGCAATCATACTTTAAAGTAAATCTCTCTGTTATTATTGATTTTTAGGGTAAATGTTTGTATTATGTCTGTTGTGTATCTTCCCCATACTTACATATAGTCTGAGGGCTCTGTAATGTCCTGATTTTTAAAGAATGGACATACCAGTGTCCCACTACTTGTTAGATAAAATAACGAACGTTGCTGATTTCCGATTCTGATTGGCTGAAAGTTATACCATTCGTTTAATACTTGATGTGGAATAAAAACAAGCGGTGAAATGAAATGTTTTGTGAGGGAACACGCACATACGTCGTTTGACGGAACTGTATTTTCAAATACGTTTAAATTGTACACAAGAGCGCGTTAATACTATTAATACATATATTGTTTAATACACATTTTAACGAAGAAATATTTACAATAAGTATAGTGATAATCCTAACCATGAACAGCTGAGCTCCGTGGGACTGTAAATACTTTTACCAATCTCGTGTTTCACTACACCTCCACGTGACACTGACATAAAACAACCAATTGCCGCACATAACAATGCCAACCAACTGACCAGTTAACGTAAAAAATCATTTTATACCTGTAGTCGTGATTTGGAAATACAGCATACAGTTCGAATGTCATACACCAACAGTTATCCACAATGAACAAAACACTAAACATTAGGGCATTCATTATATCCTAAGTTAGAAACACCAACTTCTTCTTGACTGATAATTAGCAACGTAAATCGATGCAAATCAAACACCCGGAGATACGCAGGAGCAAATATCTAACAAATTGTACCTTTTATTATCCTTAAGCAACTGGAACAAATAACCATTCATATAAAGGAATACCCACCAATTGCTTTGTGAGAAGAAAGGGGCGGTGAAAGTTGGAAAACACAGCATTTATTAAAACAAACGAACACATGTTGCAGTGACGGTCGAATAATCCAGTTAGTGACGTGTGAAGAAACACTGTGTTTGAAGTTTTTTTCATAATTCTTTCGTTCTTTAAAGCAGTGCAGACTTACCAAAACAGTGTGTGGTTTAAATATGCACATTTATTTATATTTTTACACTCCGAAATAAAGTTTGAAGCTACCCAACTGAAACGAGTTCCTTAGAAGAGTTTTGAAACATATAAGTGCATATCAGAAGATAATGGTTTCCGTTTTGTTAAAAATGTTTTGAATCTCGAACAAAGCAACACGAGGACTATCTGTACTAGCCGTCCCTAATTTAGGAGTGTAAGTTTAGAGGGAAGGCAGCTGGTCATCACCACACACCGCCAACTCTTAGGCTACTCTTCTACCAATGAATAATGGGATTGACAGTTACATAGTAATGCACCCCTGGCTGAAAAGGCAGGATGTTTAGTGGGATGGGGGTTCAACCGCGTGACCCTTCGAGCGCCTTAACCACCTGGCAAAAAAAGTAATATTGCCACCATCACCTAGTATTCCCAGATGGTTACCCTTCCAAGTGCTAACTAGGCCCGACACTGTTGTCAACGGAGATGAATGAAACTTAGTGGGGTATTTTTAACGATGGCCATACAAAACATTTTCATATTAAGCATTACAAAAACTTTGTTTTTAAAGTTTTCGAATCTGTTAGATATCGTACACCAGTTAAAACTATTGCTAATTATAAAACTACTGTTATTTAATCAATTACACAATACTATTCCAATATGATGCCTATAAGAGCAATTAAATGATCCCCAGCGGTAGTGTGATAAATTAAATCGTAGCTCCCAGAATAGAAATGTCACAAGGCATAGTATAGAAACGAAAGCGAAGATACACCATGTGGCAGAATGAGGTAAAAGTTAATATTTTAGTAGAGGCTGGAAGGAAACTAGTACAGTTTATAATAGAAGGTAAAAAAAATCGAAAACTTTTTAAAACTGATAGTAAATAACTATTTATGTAAAAACCAATAGTCTAGTAGACATATTCCCAATAACAAGTGTGTTACCTCCCAAATGGTAATATAGACATCGTCCAAAAGTGGCCCTAATGTGGGTGTAAGTGACCAGAATCATTGCTTAAGAGATATAACCACACCCAAACGGTCGATTATGCTTCAGATAATGGAGTAAACAAAACTGGAAAATGGGTCTCTTTAGAGATGAATCCAAATTAAAATTGTTTTCCAACAATGAACAATAATTTGTTTTCAGTAAGGGAGAAGAACGACAAAACAATCAATGTAGAAAACTTAGAGTGAAACCAATGTCACTGCGGACTGGATCTGGACTACTGACGTCCTACTTGGTGACAAATACAAGCATATTATTTCACGAGGAACAAGACCTGTTCGGCAGGGTTTTATATTCAACAAATAAAAGTGATTATATGAATGCAGCAAATGTGGTGAAGCGATTCCTGGTAGAAAAAAAGATGACAATAGAACTCTTACGACCGTGACTAAGCTTATACAAACTTCTAATATGATTACACTGCTGGCCATAATCATAAGGCCAATGAACATAAAGAAATATATGCATTTTGCGTTGTTAGACTCAACCACTTATTTGAGTAGAGCTTCGAAAGATGAAAATAAGAAAAGGGAAAATAAAAATAAAAACTTTTTAGGATTTAACAGGGAAAATGTGAACACTATGAAATTAGCCTAAATACTAGCTGGTCAAAAGTTTAAGACCATATTGAAACGAAGCGTTAATCGGTAAACGCGTAACGAAATTTAGTCATTTGTGTTCAAGCATTAGCGTTGTCAACATCTCCCACTGACATCTCCTGTGTTACACTGGGTAAAAACATGGCAAAGGCTAAAAAGTTGACAAAGTTTGACTATGGCAGAATTGTCAAGCTGCAAAAGCAAAGGTCTCTCTCAACGTGCGATCGCTGGTGAGATTGGGCGCAGTAAAACTGCTGTTGCAAATTTCTTAAAAAAACCCTGAGAGATACGGAATGAGAATTTTAAGTGGTCGGCCCAAGAAAATTTCGCCGGCGTTGTGCAGGAGGAATCGACGGATTGTCTGGCAAGACACCAGCCTATCGTCGAACCAGATTAAGGCCCTTACGGACGAAGAATGCAGCTCAAGACCAAATCCAAAATGCTCGAAGAAAACAGCAAGTGACAGACTTCTATTAAATAACTGGGAGAAGGCACCAGATAAATAAGCTTGTTATGTCCAAAGTAATGTTTATTTTTTTTAAATACCCACAACACATGCAGCAAAATTTTCAAATATTGCGAATATTCCTGTTCGAATGCGCCCTTTTCAGTCAACACTTTAGTTTACGAAATTTAAAAACACAACCCATTCTAACGAAACTATACTCTTCAAAAGAAACGCAAAAGGCAAAATATGATGCAAATTGTTAACAAGTTTATTTCGGGTAGTTCTGTATGACATGTGTGAAACTTTGCATATTCACTGCTGAACATCCAAAAACTACAAAGGCGAACTCCACGCTCACCATTTGAAGTTTAACGTCACTCAACGTCAATAACGAGTACGCCCCCCGTGAGCATCAATAACTGCTTGACATCTCCTGCCCATGGAAGCGATGAGATGACGAATCACATCCTGTGGAATGGCTGTCCACTCAGCCTGCAAAGCTGCTGCAAGCTGAGGTAGAGTCTGCAGTTGAGGTTGTCGCCGTCGCAGACGTCGGTCCAACTTGTCCCAAAGATGTTCGATGGGGTTTAAATCTGGTAATCTGGAGGGCCAGGAAAGAACGTTGATGTTGTGATGTTTCAAGAAGACAGTGTTGAGTCGGGTTGTGTGAGGACGGGCGTTGTCATGTTGAAAAACGTCGTTGGCATTCACCATGATGGGTTGCATATGGGGCCTAAGAATCTCGTCGACGTATCGTTGAGCCGTAAGATACCCTTGAATGTCCAAAAGGTCTGTTCTGGCATTGTAGGCGATGGCATCTCATATCATGACGCTGCCACCACCAAATCTGTCAATGTCCTGCACACAGTTTGCTGCAAAACGTCTGCCAGATCGTGGATGGTCACGAGTTGATCCATGTTGTTGGTGATGATTCTATAGCCTTGTGATGGTGCTTGGGTAAACATTCACAGCTCTGGCAACATCTGATCGAGATTCGCCTGCTTCCAAGGGACCAATGGCGTTATTGCGTTGTGCTTCAGTCAGTCTTGGCGTAACTGTATTGCTTGTCGGTGACTTAACACTAAGCTATGGAAACCGAGAACCTGTCACTTTTATAGGGATTTTGCAGAACATGTAAATCTCTCCAAAAATTTATTGGACACGAATGCGTTTTGGCGAAAATCCGATGTTTTCCTCCGTTTTCAAAGTGCACAACTTTTTTGTCATTTTGGTCTGACAATCAGTGACTTAACACGTGTAACATCACATACTCTGAGCTTGTAACGTTATTACATATGTTTCTCTTTAAAATAAAAAAATATCCCTTTTGCGTTTCTTTTTTTGAAGAGTATATAAATGTTAAGATCTAAGATTTGTGGTTCAGGTCTCAACACTATATTTAGCAACGAATACTAAAATATTTTCATTTATTTTGAAAGTTACATTTTTTTGAAAGGTATATTCAGAGATGAATAAATTATCATAGGCAAAGTGCTCAACAGAGTGCTTAATTTATTGACATACTTTATTTCCTGTAAAATGCGTGTACATCCTCAGAAGACAATATTTAAAGCTACAGTAAATCTCACAGAAACAGGCTAATAGGATGAAATACATTTGATTAAATAAGAAAAACAACTAACCCAAGTGTATTCTTGTTCACATGTTATATAGCAAGCAACATGACACAACCACCTCAAACTTGAAACTCAACAAGCAACATGACGTATCTAACTGAAATAAGTAACAAACAACATGATGTGTCCATCTGAACTATCAGACCTAGTAAACAAAACGAAGTATCCACTTAAACTGTCAAACCTAGTAAACAACAGGAAGTATATACCTAAACTGACAAACCTAGCAAACAACACGACGTTTCTACTTAAACTGTCAAACCTAGTAAACAACTCGACATATCTACTTTAACTGAGAAATCTTGTTAATAATTCGATGTATCAACTTAAACTCACAAACCTAGTAAATAACACGACGTTAACACTGGTGTTTCAACTTAGTAACTAAAGGAAGGAAATTTCCTACTCCTGTAGAGTCACCAGTCAGTTCCACCTATTCTTTGGGTATGTGTAATTTTAACGGTTATCGCAAAGTAATTCAAGACACAGGCACGTTAACCCAAAAGAAAATTAAAATCGTATTTCTTTTTGACGCATGTTTGTTTAATCAGAAATTTCCACTAATCCAAATTTCTTCCAATCAGTTTGTGTAATCCAATCAACAAAGTATATTTAAAATCACCCTTTTTAACAGTAGAGTGCGCTCTATATAGATGTCAATTGGAAACCCTTTATGCAATGCGCTGCAAATAACAACAGAATTACGTGTTGTGCAGTTTCCAAGCCTACTTAATGTGTAATTTCCAGAGATACTCTTTGAAAATAATAATTTGTGACTTAATGCTCAACGACCAATGGAAGATAGTCGTCCATTATCAATTCAGCAAATAACGTTTAATTATTATTTATCTTTTATTTCCCTGTAAACACAATACGATACATATGGTGTAACGTACACGGTATTCTTTGATATTTTAAAACGAAAAATCAAATTTATTTAACCGAATAAAAACAAACCACAAAACTTATGAATTAATTTTTGCGAGTCATGTTTGTTAGATTGTTTCTTATTGTAGATTGTCTTTTCTTTTTCTGTGAAGTTATGAGAATCAAATATTGCAAGCAACAAATATAAAAATAGCATAATGGTTTATATTCTGTTTAAGTAGTCTGGTGGTTTACTTTCTGTTGAATTAGTTCTGATGGTTTATATTCTGTTTAAGTAGTCTGATGATTTATATTCTTTTGAAGCAATATAGTGGTTCATTTTTTATTTAATTAGTCTGATAATTTACATTCTGTTTAAGTAGTCTGGTCGTTTATTTTCTATTTAATTAGTCCTAATGGTTTATTTTCGGTTTAAGCAATCTGATGATTTATATTATGTTCAAGTAGTCCGGTGGTTATTTTGTGTTTAAGTCGTCCGATGGTTTATATTCTGTTTAAGTAGTCCGATGGTTTATTTTCTGTTTAATTAGTCTGATAGTTTATTTTATGTTTAAGTAGCCTGTTTTTTTTGCTTAACAAAGTATTTTTCATTACTGAAGCAACAACCATTAACTTACGACTGTATGATGTAGCAACCTTTATGATATTGGAACCGGAAATACGTTTTCCTCTTGGCGGAAATAATTACACGCATTCGAAGTTACCTTCCCTAGTGAAAACGGTTTATGCCAAAATAGGTAACACTATTTTCTGTAGCAGTATTTTATTGTTATTCTTAAAGTGTGTAGAACAATTTCGACGCACAAATGTCTCTTATGTTTCACGAAATGTTACATTAAACAATATGATGCGATGTTAATTAATATTACGGTGTGTAATGTTATGATACCGAAGTACAACAAGATAACTCTGAACCTTTATTCTGTGTTGAACTCGATCCCGTGACAATGTTATAATAGTTCAGACAAATTAATGTTGTCTCACTACACTTTCTAGCATAAAAAGACCTAGACATACACCAGTAAAAAAAACACTGGGCGAGACGACGAAGTCTTCACACCCACGTTCATATATATCGGTTTTAGTGGGCACGTGCTACTTACCAACAGGAGTTTCTGGTGCCTGCAGTTTAAAGATTACCTGAGTACAGAAAGTATGTTCTCTTCTAGAAGGTGGCGTCATCCTTTTTCAAGTGACACTGTGTTGTTCTGTATGTTTGTTACAACTTCTGTATTAAATGATTTTTTAAACATTTTGCGCAAAATCCAAACCAAACCACCACTCCTTAACACTGAAGCCAACTTTGTGGTTCCTTGAACACCCATAAGTCATATATTAACTATAATATAACTGTATTTATAAACTATAAACCGATATATTGCCACAGATATGTAATCCAAGGAAATAAAATGTTTATTTTTAGAATGCCTCATAAAAGCTGTCATCCAAATATCACCTTTCGTACCAAACATTAAAATAATTATTCTAACTTGTCTTCTTAGAACATTTAATAATAAAGATAAATTTAATGTAAAGTCTTCTATAAAAAGGTATAGCACGTTGAGAGTGAAAAGTTTGAAGTAGGTTTAGTTTCAACTTTTAGAACTAACGTAGAATATTTATAATGAATGAGTAAGGCTACTTACTCAGATAAGAAATACGGAAAACTAGGTCGTCCACTAACGAACAACGATATTAACTTAAGAACACGGTATTTTTAAATTTATTTTTACTGGAATGTCGTGACTTTTCTTCTAGGCCTATTTATAAGAGATTAGTCGCAACAACACTTTCACTGCAGCGATCCGGGTTTCGAATCGCGAACAAAAACAGCAACTTTAATTGGTAGCAGTGGCATTAACTATCTTTTTATGCAAGAATTTGAACGTGCAGTCAAATTTTAGGATGAGAAAAAAAACATGTTACTAAAGAAAATATATTTAACTAAAGAAAGTAAAATTACCTTAATAGCAACCATAGACTTGGCCTGTTCTTTAATAAGAAAATATAGGGCTCCAGAAATCGACATTACAGCTTCAAACAGAACAATACATTCACTATTCGGTGTTTCCCAGGTAACCTCGTGCCAAAAGCAGACGGGACAAAAAAGTGTAGAAATTCGTACAGCGAACGAAATAAGACATTGAATCTAAAGCACAGCAAATATCTGTAGATAAGACAACAAAATCAAGTGTCACAAATACAGACCGAAGTTCACGAAGGACTCGAGCGGACGCACTAAACGGAAAATGTGGGATAACCCAGTTCTGGCCACTTTTACGACAACAGGAAACAGAGCACAGAGAAAGTGCAATAGTCCGGAACGACGGTGACGTCCTGTAGGAGAAGGGGAGACGGAAGGACAACTATAAAGGGTGCTTTGGGCGTACACCGAAAACCTGAACTACACATTACTAGCTCACATTCGTGACACAATTTTACTGGAAATAATAATAGCAGTATAAAAAGTGACTACGGAAAGTGTGCTTTCAGTGTTGGCGTACCATACAACAATAAGTGTTTCTATTATGGAGACTGCTGCGAGATGCGACATCCCTTTACAACAACAAACTTCGTCTAAAAGTCCTCGTCTGTGGTCTTTACATCACTGACCAACACAGAGATTATCCCAGAGTAAAAACAAGAAAGTCATAGGCTTTAGACTTTTACAGTTATCACACAACTAGATATAGAAAATCTTACAACGAAGCCCCTTTTCACAGTATTGTTTCTTTTAGTTCAAAGCCACACTAGGCCATCAGCCACGTCTACCAATGAGAAACGAACCCCGGATTTTAGCTTTGTAAGTACTCAGACTCAATGCTAAGCCAACAGAATACTGTTTATGTTGTTCTGAGCTAACAGGAAACATGCGACCTGTTTATGTGTTAAAGAATATGCAAGAGCAATAAACATGTTTCAACTTGAGTTTCTAATAGGTTTGCTGTAACATTCTGGAATTTTAAACATTATAATTATGTTAACAAGTGAACAAACACGAATCATTATGAAAAAACTTTGCAAGAAGGGATGTTAACAAGTCGTTTCGTTGTTAACAAGTGTATTAACAGAGATGAATAAGTAAAAGTCTGAAAGTAGCGAGTATTTACATATCAACATTTCTGGTTTTTAGCAGCCAAGAAACTTGTAAAAAGATTCTATCTTAGCGACCAAATATCTTGTAAAAAGAGCTTACCATAGTAGCCAAATTAGAAGGTTAATTGATTAAAATGTCAGAAGTTTATATATTCTGTTGGATTTTCACTAGTACATATAATAATTATTCCTTGAAATACATCTAAAACCACTTTTATTGGTACTTATTTTTTCTAATTTCAATAAGAAGAGAGAATTCACTGTTATTTATTTGGACAGTAAAAGGCAGTGAATCTTTTCTCATTACATTTAGTACTGTCTCAGGTTTGTACATGAGATCTGTATCTAGCAGATACTAATGCATGGAGATAACGTTCAAATATTACCATGGTAATATCTGACACTTCCTTGCCTCTTGTAAGTCATTCGTTTTTATTTGGGCCAGGCATGGTCCCGAGATCACAGGCTGAATCATGAATCCCAAGACCCAAAGTTCACATCCAGTTGCTGCAAACTGCACCCAGTAATTTGGTATCGTGTGCACTATAACAGTAGCAGTCTTCGTCCCACTATTCAATTAGAGTTGATGATGGATGTTTTTATCAGTTCAAAATTATAGAGAGTACATGAACCTTGTATATTTTTGCAGGAATATTTAAAAAACAAGAACTTTTCTTCAGGTTAAGGAATTATTCTGCAAATCTTCTCAAACCAAAATCTGTTATTATTTACCAAGTTTACCTGTAATAAGACTTATTTTACTTTCACACTGTTTTCATGAAATAAAATGTAAGTGTTTAAAGGTCACGATATGAACAGTCATACTCATCCTTTCAACTATGGGAGAGTTATAATATAATGGCCAATCCCACTATTCATTGGTAAAAGAGAAGTCCAAAAGTTGGTGGTGGATGTTGCCTCCTCTGTTGGATAGGGGTAGATAACTTTAGTAGCTGTGACAGAAAAAAAAACACACAGAGAAGCTAGTCTACCTTGACCACTAATAATCCTACATAAATGTATATTGTTGTATTTTGTTATTTTTTCACAGTGTTTGTTATGTAGATATCAAAATGACAGAATCTAGGTAATACAATCAAAATTTGAATCAGTCAAATATACTGAATTCCATCTACAACAAATCCAGCTTGTGGACTGAAAAGCATTTTCACTGATGTAGTTAATGGCACTAAAACTTTATCATCATAAATGACTGTGTGACCCAGTTTAGACTGATTGTAAACTTAATGCTTGAAATTGACTAGCCTGCAGTCAAAAGTCAATTCCTATATAAAGTAAAGGGTTATTAAAAGTTTCTTTAACATAAATTTATAGTTGGATCAAAACTGATTTCACAAGACAAGTTTAACAGTTGAACCAGTTAGAAAGGTGAAACAATTCCCCAACTGACTTAGATAATTCCTTTGATGACAATGATAGTTTTAGTTCCTCAGCTAAAATACATCTCCAACTGGCTAAAGACACCTCTCCAATGGATTAAATATTTCTCCAGGTTTTTTATCCTAGCTGACCAAAATACATTCTAAAGTATCTTGAAGAAACCAATTTTTTGAAAAGTTCTTTGTGAAATTATGGAGACTGGTAAGTTTGAACTGCTGACCAGAGGGAAGATAAACACTCACAAGTATCCAAGTATATTCCCAGTATCCACATAAAGATTCTGACTCTCACTCGTATTACACACCTAGAACTCATCAGAGCCAACATGCGCCTTACTAAATGAGAAATAACATGAAGAAATGCACATCAGTTGAAATGAAGATGTAGAAATGCTTCAAAAACAGTATGAACACTAAAAAAACCTTGTAACATGATAACACAGAGAGCAAGAATATATAAAAAGTACAGTAATCAGAAAGCTGGTACAGGAAATTTAAGAATAAACCTCCAGTTCAGAAAATGTATCATCTTGAGTTTTTTGCCATTCCTTTCTTCTTTGTGGGCTAAAGTGAAATGAAGAGTGATAGAGTAAAGGGGTTTTCATAGCTTTTGCCTGCCAGAATAAGCATTTAATAAAGATAAGCAAGGTTGTTGTTTAGGGCCACTCACTTGAGAAGTCTTGCACAATTATCTTCATTTGGATTTTTAAAGACAAGCCAAAAAACATACATTTAACCTGTTAAGAAACTTACTACATCAATATCTTGTACAGCTTCTGTTATCAAAAGTAATTTCATGGACAGATAGGTTAGTTTCACAAAGAAATATGCACAGAAATTCTTTACAAATGATATCTATACATGTAATAATATATACATATGCTTGTCTTCCCTTACAATAGTGGCCTATGTGAAAGAGTGTACTCCCTAGTTTCAAATGAAGTGTTTTTGTAGATAACAATGTCTTGTGTCAGTCAAAGTCCATACGTTGGTGTTACAAATTTATCTTTACTTTCATGATTCTATCTTTCTTTTTTTTATATCCAAAAGCTTTGAATAACCTTAAACTTTGTATCTTCCCTAGATCCCCATAGAGCCTGGAGCTTCTTCTAAACCCTACAAAGTAAAAGCTGTGCAGGTGGATACATTTACACAGTAAATTTGGAATGAGGACAGGTGTGGAAAATGAGCAAACTTCACACACACACACACACACCAACTATGAAATAAAACCTGTACTGGTCAATAAAGTACTCTTACTTATTTCTAATTAACCAAAATTTTCTTTGAGGACATTCTATCATCTTACCAAAGCATCCAACTAACAGAAACAATCAACAAAAATTGGAGTACCTGAGAGAGATATTTTATTGTGACTAACTCTTTAAAACTGTCACGTGAGATCAGTCACTTTAATAATCTCAATAAGTCTTTATGTAAATAATATACAACCTTCAAGAATGTTCACTTTTAATGTTTAGAGAAAATAAACAAATCACACTTTCCTTAACACAATCTCCAAACTCAACTGTATGTACCTCAAAACATGTGTGACCTTCCCTAACTCTGGAATTTCAAAACTCTAATGTGATGGCCCTCAAGAACAAGTCTTGTTCATATACTGGTTGTGAGATTGCTCTGGGATATAGTTGTGACAATTTAAATCATACAGAATGTGCTATATAAACAACACTGAGGGAGTTAACTCTCTAATATTGTTTGTAAAGTGTTTTACTGATATTAGAGGTGAAATTTTACTTACAAAAGTGCTTCCAAGCAGTAGCTGTCCCATAACTTTGAGGTATGGACTGAGGACATGTTTTATGAGAGGGGAGAATGTGGTATTTTAAGTTATTAAATAGTGCCTTATAAACCACAGTTAGTGATTTGGTTTGAATTTCATGCAAAGCTAACACTACACAAGGACTATCTGTGTTAGCTATTCCTAATTTAGTAATGAGAAACTACAGTGAAGGTAACTAGTCAACATCAACCATCACCAACTCTTGAGCTACTGTTTTACCAAGAAATAGTGACACTGATCATCATATTATACCACCCCCATGGTGGCAAACATGTTTGGTTATGGGCATTTACACCTGCAACCCTCAGACTGTGAGTCAAGCTCCCTAACCACCTGACCATATCAAATCCACTTTGTACAATACAGTTATATGAATGCAGTGAAGATTCGGTTAGGAAATCACAAGAAACCTGTCAAAAACACAAAACACGACAGTGTAAGACACAATTACAGAAGATATGCCATAGAGCCTAGCAGGGAGATTAAAACATCATGTTGCTTATACTGCATGGACTACCCACTAACAAATCAGATATTTCATTCAACTCAGAGATTCAACATACAATAGGATAGAATAAATTGTTGCTGCTACTTTTTACTTTTGTTTCACATATAATTTGTAATATGCTAGAGAGAAGAGAGCTTGTAAACAACAGCTATTTCCAGTTGATGAGCTATTCTAATCAAACAGAGGGATTACACTGTCACTCTTATAATACACCAAGGACATGAAAGAGCATGAAGTTTGTTTAAAAATCACAAGATATGACCCACAGACTCTCAGATCTATAGTCTGACATACTAATCACTATGATGCCACACCTTACACCCAATCAGAATACCCTACAGTTTTTTAAGACAGCACCCTTCTAGTGTAACTGACTAATTACATTTCATCATAAACATTAATTAATTATTAAATATGAAACTGTTCAAAACAGGTGAGAATTTCCAGTTTTGCTTCAGTAAGAGAAAGTTTCCATTTCAGGTTCAGAATATATTTGAACATACACCTGAATTTTGAGTGGTTGCTGGAATTTAAAAACCGATCATAACTAAACAATTACTACTACCTTTAAATAGTTCTCATTTACTTATAATAAATTTATCCTTGGTATTTATAAGCTGACAACCCTTGCCACTTTTTGTCTTACTGGATTTTCCTTAAAAAATGTGTGATACCAATGTTTGTATTCAGTAATTATAAACATTGTCACAAACATACAATACAATCTAGGTTTATTATCATGGTAACAAGTCTTCCATTATATTTCTACAGACATCCTTTTAACACTGTATTTGTAAATTATACAGTTATACCAGATCAGAAAGAATTACACTAAGCAAATGTAAACCGAAGCTTGGCAGGATTTCCAATTTATCAAAAACGATTCCCAATTCAATGATTTATCTAATAAAATCTGCACCACATGTTCAGATTACAGTCTGAAGGTGTTATAACACTGACATATAACACACAAACAGTATTAATGAATAACTATCAACATTCTACACTGAAAACTAAGCTGTCTGTACACAGCATGACCAAAGACCATACATAACTGTGTGAAAAAAACCTAAACACTGTTTTCATTTGGTATTGTTAATATTATTGTACATTTAATACATCTCTTATACACCACACACACATATATATACATATATATATATATATAATATATACACACATAAAATAATTAAATTACATAAGAAAACATACTCGGTATTTCTCTTGAAAGCCTGATTGTGAAAATATTTCTTTAAATCACAAAGCTCCAAATTTCAGATCTCATATAATTTTCTTTACCTTATATCTGCGCACTTTCTTAGTAAAAACACGAGAAAGGTGTAAAAGGAAACAAGAAAATCTACAGTTACATGCATACTATGGGTTCCAATATTCTGAACATATTTATACCATACTCAGATTCTAAATGTAACTCTAGTGTCATAAAAAAAATAGTATGTAACATACAGTTCATTAACACACTTTACATACATTTACCATGCACATGCTTCAGTATGTCTGTGTATATTCAATAACATTACATCTTGGTAGAGATGATCTTACATCAGGCTGAACTGAACCTAACTAACATCGTTGTCCTTATACCTTCCAAAATACAATAAGGTGAAAAGTTATACAACTTGTACACATAAACAAATTACAAAACACAAACTCACTTGGTGGTGGACTATATGATAAACAGTAATGATAAAACTCCACTTATGTTTGTATACACATTCATGTTTGTGTATACATTGATGTTTGTCTACATAACCATGTGTCTGTATACATCCATGTTTGGATACACAACCATGTGTTAGTATACATCCGTTTGTGACAAAACCATGTGTGCATACATCCATGTTTGTCTACAAAATCGTGTGCGAGTATACATCCATCACATGTCAAGATGACACAGAATACAAATATCTCAAAATTTCTAGTTTTTTCCCCAAATAAACATTTTACAGTTTTCCTGTGAACAGTAAAACTAGATATTTTACAATGTTTATATGAGAGGCTTGCAGTCTGTAGCCTCAAGTCAACTACACACAAAAGTTAAGTTTTTGGATGAAACTCTAAGGCTAAACAGATTTTATCACATCCTTCACTACATGATTCCTTTCTACATCCTCCTAATTATCATCCTGTTTCTATATCATCCTAGATGTTATCCTGTTTCTATACCCTTCTAGATATTATGCTGTTTCTATTTCTTCCTAGATATTATTCTATGATAAGATACAAGTACTAATTTTAGCTTTAACAAGTCTTTATCAGTAAATGTAAATTACCACGATTTTAAACTCTGTCACAGAAATGGTGCAGAGCAGCTTCTGTTTCTTCAACGAGAGGTACAACATGCTACAAATATATTCGTTTTCATGATAAAGTAAGAAAGATTCAGACTAACAACCTAAAGTAAAAGCAGTACCACTCAGTTCACTCATTCTCAAACAGTATCTCACAGCTTTTTTGTTGTTGTAAAAACAACAATTCCATTACACCTGGATAAACACTGTGAGAAATCTTTGTATTGCAATTCAAATATCCCACTAAATACGTCACTGTCTTCACACATGCTCAAATTTTGGGTTTTTTGTAACAATGTTTTAATACAACTGAATAATTAAGTACCTTACTCAATAATAAGTATTCTGTGTTTTTTGAAAGTCACTACACCATTAACAGACAGTACTGCCACTGGAAATTTTAACTTAAGTGCTGTTAGCCAACTTTGTACTACTCTGTAAATTACATCATGATTTCCATGTGGCAAAATTTTTCATAAATTAAAATCACTAAAACTTAAAAATATCAACTGAGAGAGAATTAAACAGCTTCTCAATGTTTTCAGATTCACTTTCATAAACTTAGTTTTATATAAAAAAATAGTGATTTGTTTTTAGTGCTAATGTATAAAAAAAATGAAAGATCAAGCCCCTCACACACCACTTCCAAACTCTGGTTTAAATGGCATAACCTAATAAGAATGATGCCACATTTTCCATGGAATGGGTGCTGGACCATCAAAGGATTACTCTGCCAGATAACAGCTACCAAACAATACAACAGCATAATGGGGGCCAACCTCAAACTCACAATCATTTAAGTGAAGCCACAGAACCATGCTGCTCCCAACAATATATATGTATATACATGCATGCAGACAGACACACACACTCACATATATATTGACTCAACTGTTACTGAAACAGTTTACCACAATTTTCAAGTTGTTTTAATACTTCTGTTAATATTATCTATGCAGATAAATACATATATCACAGAGAGACATTTACTCTTTGTTATGTTTTCATATGGTGATTTTTGTTCAATCTTATTTTCTGTACAACCAGTGATAAACAACTAACAAGTAACACAAAGTATAGCACTAATGGTTGCAACAATCAGTTAACATCTGAAAACAAACTAACTTCAGATTACTCAAATATAACAAGTACCAAAAAGAAATTTTTTTTGTAATACATTTAGTGAAAAACTTGATTTAATTACGATTTTCAAACTTTTTTTCTGCAGTAGGAAAAGTCAAATTATACACATTTCTCACCAAACAGAATGTCATGTTTCAAGTGAATGCATTCACTTTGAACAACCTGAATACAAAAAGCAATGCAGTTAGGATATTTTTCTGCATAATATAAGTTTCTGTTAGGTATGTTTTAACCAGCTAAAACTTACCATCTGTTTACTGGTTTTTAAGAATCATCATCTTTTAACACAAGTCTAGAAAACACCACTAGTCACATGGGTTTATCAATAATAGCCACTCCAGCATAGCTGCGTCCTATTGTCATGAATGCAGGGAGCATCGACCATGAATCGAGCTTCGGATTGTAGAATTCAACAGAAGCAAGATTAGAGGATCCATCATCTCCCCCGACTACATACAACAGACCATCCATGGCTATAACCCCTGAAAGTAAGTAAATAACTCTGTTAAGTTAACAATAAATCACTTACTGCACTTCTTCTACATACTAGGTGAAAATTCCATTGCTCTTGCCACAATTTTGACCATGATACCACATTATCTATACAGGCTTCAAGTCCAAATTTGTCACTCTTCCAATAATCACTTACCAGCATTTCTTCTACACATCATCATGTCAGCAACTGGTACCCAACAATTTGTTTCTGGACTGAAACACTCAACACTCTTTCTCACCAAGGGACCATCGTGTCCTCCTACTGCATATAGAAGTCCATCTAGCACACCAACTCCAGCTCCGCTTCTCCGAGCAGACATTTCTGCCACCAGGGACCAGGTATCTGTTTCTGGGTTGTAACATTCCACTGAACTCAGGCACTGTCGAGATGCCCCATCATAACCGCCCACTGCATAAAGCAAACCTGTAACCCAAAAACAAACAGTTGGTGAGGAGTTTCTGGTCTTTCATCTATCTCTAACTTCATAGAGTAGACCTAGTTCAGATTTCTATTACAACAAAGGTACGTACCATTTAAGACACCAACTCCCACACTACTTCTCCTAGTGCTCATTGGTGCAACCATCCTCCACTCTCCTGTTCTCAAATCATAACATTCTGCACTGTTTAACCCAATTGAACCATCAAAGCCACCAACTGCAAAAATCATATTGTTAAGGACTGACACTCCAAGTGTGCTGCGACGGGCTTCCATACTTGGTGCTTGAGCCCACTGAAAGAAGACAATATATCAAATAAAAGAGGCTTCAACATAGGCTTACTGTACACATATGATGTTTGTTTGAAAAATACTAAAAAACAAAGTTTAATAAAAAAATTCATTTTACTTAATTATCAGAGATTAAAATAAACAAAATAAACTGAATTGGAATTTGTGGTTGTTTTTTTATTTCACACTAAGAAAAATAATAAATTGATAATTAGCAATACATAATTTAACTTTAAACAATAAGTGACAGGAACTTATAATAATATATTACAGGAAATTCTGATAATATAAGAACCTCTAACAGTGTATTATAAGAACTTTGAACAATACACTATAGGAACTTCTAATAATATATTATAAGATCTAGCAATATATTTTAGGAACTTCTAACAATGGTTGACAGGAAATTCTAACAATACATTATAGAAACTTCTAACTACATATTATAAAAGCTTCTAGCAAGCTATAATAGGAACTTATAACAATATATTACAAGAATTTCTAACAATATATTACACGAACATCTAACATTACATCATAGGTGCATCTAACTATATATTATAAGAATTTCTAACAATACACCGTAAGAACTTATAAGAATATATTATAGGAGCTGCTAAGAATGCATAATAGGAACTTCAAACAAACAATATATTATAGGAACTTCTAAAAATATATAGTAAAAACTCCTAATAAGATATTAAAGGAACTACAATAATTATATTACATAAACTTCTAACACTACATTAAAGGAGCTTCTGACAATGCATGATAGGATATTCTAACAGCATATCATAGGAGCTTCTACCAATATACTACAGGAACTTCTAACAATGCATGATAGGAACTCCTAACAATACATTTATAGGAGCTTCTAACAATATATTACAGGACCTTCTAACAGGATATTATAGCAACTTCTAATAATAATATATTACATGAGCTTATAATAATATATTGCAGGAACTTCTAACAATACATTATAGGAACTTCTAGTGACATATTACAGAAACTTTTCACAATAAATTATAGGAGCTTCTAGCAAGGCATCAGACAAGCTTCTAACAACACATCATTGGAGCTTCTAACAATACATTATAGAAACTTCTAAAATTATATAGGAGCATCTAACAATATATCATAGGAAGTTCTAACAGTACATTAAAGGAACTTAACAATATATTATAGGAACTCTAACAATATATTACAAGAACTTCTAACAGAACTCTTATAATATATTACAGAAACTTCTAACAATGCATGACAGGATCTTCTGACAATACAGAAACTTCTAACAATATATTATATCAACTTCTAACATTGCATTACAGGAAATTCTAACAATATATGACAGAAATGTCTAACAATACATCATTGGAGCTTCTAGCTATATATTATAGGAGCTTCTGACAATATATAAAACAAATTGGCAATATATTATAGGAACTATTAACAATGCATCAAAAGAGCTTCAAGCAACACATCATAGGAACTCTAAGAATACATGACAGAAGCATCTAACAATACATTATAGGAACTTCTAATAATATATTGCAGTAGCTTCAATCAATCCATAATGGCAGCTTCTAACAATACATGATAGAAACTTTTAGCAATTTATTATAAGAACTTTTAAAAATACATTATAGGAGCTTCTAACAATATATTAGAGGAACTGCTAACAATATTTTACAGAAACTTCTAATAATACAGTGTTACCTCAGTTCTCAAACGACTCTCTTCTTTAACAATTCAGTTTTCGAATATATTGTTTGAGAAAAAAATATCTCGGTTGTCGAACATAAATCAGGTTCCTGAACCAAGCTGTCATGGCCCGAACCCCCAAAATAACCTGACTGATGACCTGAACAACCCTTCAACCATTTTTGGCCCACAACAAGCTTGCACAAAGCTTACCTACATCTGTCGCTCAGTCCATGCCTTCACTAATATCTGCTGTAAACATTATTTTTCTTTTTGTTTTTCTATTGTTGTTTTTCTAAATATTCTGATTAAATAAGCTACCATGAGATCAAAGAAGGATAATGAAAGCAGCAAACCAAAATTTGTTAGAGCCATAATGGAGGTGAAAAAAGATCTCATAGCAAAGTATGAGTGGTGTTCTCATGTCTGACCTTGCAACACAATTTGGTATGATGAAGTCTACAGTCTGCTCCATACTGAAAAATAAAGAGGTCATCATAGAAGCTGATGTTGCAAAAGAAGTGACAGTGCTTACGAAACAAAGATCTCAAACAATGGAATAGGTAGAAAACCTATTGCTGATTTGGGTAAACGAAAAATAGTTAGCTGGTGATAGCATTTCTGAGACCATCATTTGTGAGAAAGCAAAGCAGTTGCATGCTGACCTCCTGAAAAACACCCCTGAAATGAGTACTGATACAAGTGATACCTTTAAAGCTAGTAGTGGTAGTTTGAAAAATTTATGAAGAAAAGTGACATTCATAGTGTGGTGAGACATGGGAAGAGTGCCAGGCAGAAACAAACCTCATTAGACAAGTATTTAGTGAGAAATAGGTCAAGTGAGTCTCAAGCAGTTTGTAGCAGTGCAAAGAGAGAGAAAAAGAGAAAAAAACCCAGAAGGAGAGTTACTTGATGTTCTTATGGAAGGTGACTCCCCTTCCAAACAATAATAACCCTCCCACTCTCCATGCATTTCACCACCTTTCACTTACCCCATCAGCTCTCCTCAGCACATATAAAGTGCAGTTAAATTTTCATTTATTGTATTTTTTATTGTGTTTATAGTTCTTGTGGTTGACTTTATGCATGTAAGTATTATTATACAGATATAAATAAGAAATATTTTTACTTAAAATGCTTCATAATGCATAACTTTTGGATGCCCGTAACAGATTAATTTAATTTACAGTATTTCTTATGGGAAAAATTGATTCGGTTGTTGAACAGCCTTTTGGAATGGATTAAATTTGAGAACCGAGGTACCACTGTATATTATAGGAGCTTCTAACAATATTTTACAGTGACTTCTAATAATATATTACATGAACTTCTAACAATACATCATAGAAACTTCTAATAATATATTATAGGAACTTCTAACGATACATTACAAGAACTCCTAACATTATAGAAACTTATAACAATTATTTGTAGGAGCTTCTAAG
This sequence comes from Carcinoscorpius rotundicauda, assembly GCA_011833715.1. Lineage (NCBI taxonomy): Eukaryota > Metazoa > Arthropoda > Merostomata > Xiphosura > Limulidae > Carcinoscorpius > Carcinoscorpius rotundicauda. The sequence continues at coordinate 65,225,651 of CM022392.1, read as the reverse complement.
AATACATCATAGGGGCATTTCACAATATATTATCGGAAATTATATTAAATGAGCTTCTAACAATACATGATACAAACTTCTAACAATATATTATAAGAACTTTTAACAATACATAATAGGAGGTTATAACAATATATTACAGAAACTTATAATAATATATTAGAAGAACATCCAACAATATTTAACAGAACCTTTTAACAGGATATGATAGGAATTTCTAACAATACATTACAGGAGCTTCTACCAATACCTAATAGGAGCTTCTAGCAATATATTACAGGAACTTCTAACAATACATTAAAGGAGCTTTTAACAAAGAAATGACAGTTGCTTCTAACAGTAACTTAAAGGAACGTCTTACAATGTATTACAGGAACTTCCAACAATACATTATAGGATCGTCTAACACATTATAGGAACTTCTAATAATATATTACAGGAACTCTTAACAGTATATTACAGGAACTTCTAACAATACATTATAGTAACTTCTAGTAATATATTACAGGAACTTCTATCAATACATCATAGAAGCTTCTAAGAATGCATGATAGGAGTCTATAGTATATTAATAATAATAGCTCTCTAAACTTCTAACAATAATCATAGGTATACTTATAGAACTTCTATATTAAGGAACTTTCTATATTAGAGGAACTTCTAATAATACATCATAAAAACTTCTAAGATACACTATAGGAATGTCTAGCAATATGTTATGGGAACTTTTAACAATACATTAGAGGAGCAACTGACAATATATTATTGGAACTTCTAATAACATATTACAGGAACTTCTAACAATATATTATAAGAACTTTAACAATATGTGATAAGATCTTCTAACAATGGGATGCAAACTGCTTAAAATTCATAAAAAAAAACCTAACACAACCTATAATCTAAATGAAACTTTCTTTATAAATGTGAAAAATTTCATACAAGTATTAATTTATAATTTTCTAAAACTGAAAATGTATTTCCAGTTGGTACTCTCCACTCTCACATTACCTTTTTTTATTTTTGGTGCTCTCTGTATGTAAACATTTTTATAATGCATGCTACAACCTGACCCTCCCCCTCTATTAGAATCAAAGATTCCAAAATATCTATCATGCAAATCAACATGTGTCATCTCTCCACCAACAGAAGAGTACCACCATCCCATGACACATGCACCTTCCTCTATGTACCACTATGTATATCAATTTCAAGTTTGGCAAAAGGTGTAAGCATTGGAAGATTGTGGGGAAAAGGGTGGGAAGTGTAAAAACAGAGAAGTTCCTATTGGAAATACATCTTCAGTATGGCAAAATTACAACCTCCTTCCACTCACAAGATTAGCTAGAATCCCACATTGAAAAGGATAAGGGCACCCAAACAAAGGGGTGAGTTGCAATGAGACACATTGCCATTTAAATCCAGAGGATGGTGTGCCTTTTACAATAACAGAACACAACTGCCAAACTCTAAACTGACTGGTTACAGCCAAATGTGTGGAATCCATTCAGCAGGATGTCTCCATAGTCAACTGCCCCAGCAGCTTGGAAATGGTAGGTGGTAAAGACTCCCATAACCTACTGGAAAAATTGGTGATAAAAAGTGTGTTAGAGAGTCTACAAGGACTGTTATGACCAATAAAGTGCAATGAGTTATCACAAAATCCTATTTTGAAAAAACTATTCTGACTTATTCAATTAAAGAATGGCAAAAATAGGATTATCCCATTCTGCTTTACTCGTATCAGTCATGGGCAGTACAGTCCAGAATAGGCCTATTTATGAAGCATATATCACGAGATCTTGTGAAGCACCCATCTCAAGGGTAGTGTGCCAAGCTATGGAAAGTGCTCATGAATGTGGTATACAGTGAGGATTTGTGAAGAAAGAATACCTGGTCAGGCACCACTCATCACAGAGTGGGATCCAACAGATGAAATTCAAAGCAAGGGCCTTCAAATGAAAATAATTATTAATGAAGGCTTACTTCTTGTCATAACCACACTGATGTCTGAAGCATAGCCACAGGACATAAAAGACACTTTGAGGATACAAAAACCACAACATGATGTAGATAATGGAAAATGAATGTCTCAGGGATTGTTTACATTGCTGAGTGCAAAATCTCCTTCAAAGACCACCCAGATAAGAAGCAAGAAAAGAATAAGATGGTGGATTTGATGTAAGGTAATGCAGAATAATATATATTGGGAAAGGACAAAGAGAATAAGCCAAGTGGATTAAATGATAAACACAACTGGTAAAAGTAAAGGGAGAAAGATCCAAAGAAGACGAGGGTTGCCAGGGGATAGAGATGAGAACCTCTAAAAAAAGCCATAAGGACAACACAACTATGAAGGGAACATACTGGGCATATAAGTCTATTTGGATCAGAATGAGGGTAGAGATGAGAAACAGAAGGAAGGGAAATGGGCAAAAAGGAGTTACCCTTACAAGCTGCTGAGGACCAATGAGCCACCAGATGAGAAAGAGTGGGATGCTGTTGGACCAAAATGGCCCTCGACTGCAAAGCCTCTGGAATTGTGTCACATACATAAAGTCTTGAGAAATGAGGCCATACAAAGGTCTCAAAGATAATAAACCAGGAGATGAATCTGCAAGAATAAAGCATCATGCCCCAAAAGGTTCCAATAACAAAGACATCATGTTTGAAGGGCCAAAGGAGTCAACAGGTGGGCAAACATGGAAATGAGGATGGAGAAACAGTGTCCCCAGAAAAGCCTCAGATAGAAGATGGATTGAGGAAAGACACCATAACAGAGTTGTCATGATTAGATGTTGATGAGAATATTGGGCACCTGTTTGGTGAACAGGAAATTCAGCATCTGTCCCTCAGACAGGCAGAACCAAACCAAAAATTGATGGTCCAGACAAAGACAGTCTGCCTTATAATAAGATAGAGCAAGCCAATCTTAAGCTGTCACCCAAGTGGAAGGTGAAACACTCAGCATGAACCCAAATATCAGGAGACAAGGGAAACTAAATAAAGTTGGGAGGTGGAATCATGTAAAAGGGAATGACTTGGGTCATAAAAAATAGGAACAATAGACAAAACATATACCTGAGAAATACAATTTGAATAAGCCAACAAGGGCTGAACAAAATCCTTAGACAGTGTGTGAAAAGACATGGTAAATTCTGATAGAGACCAATAATAAAAATTCTCATCAGCATGGGAAGGATCAAGAGGCTCAGAAGGAAGAAAGGCAACAGGTGGAGACGGTTGTCATATATAATACTCAATCTCTCTGCAAATAAATCTCCCCGAAAGGTCGCCAGTACCAATGTCTGAAGTAAGGCTTCAGACAAACGAGATGGGCCCAAAGTGGTAACTTTCACTTCAGAAATCATGCTCAACATCAACAAAACAATCAGAAGAATTGGAGATAAAACATAAGAAAAGTAAATGAAGGTGAAACTAAGGTAAACCACTCTATAGCAGAACTGAAACCAAAAAAAATGTCTGAACTGAAGCACTGCCAAATAAAAAGTGATGGTTAAGTTGTGGAACACAGAAAGAGTCACATAATAGCAGTGTTTTCCTTATGGTGGAAAGATGGCACATATTGATTTGCATGAGAGACATGTTAGAATCTTCGATTTGATAGGGATTGTGTATGGAAGCTCATGGCATGCATTCTAAGAAAAAAGGTTGCATCTTGAAGGTAGTAAAAAATGGGAAAAACTAATGTGGCAACTGAGAGGGAAGTACCATGTCATAAACCTTTTTTTTCAAGTAATATATCTATCAGTTATTGAAATATTTGAGGTAAACTATCATAACAATCTTTATACTCATGTATTTGTTAAATACACTTGTCAGTATTTGCTTTATTAATGAAACTATGAATTCTAACCTTTATAAATAGAAATGCAAAAAAGTACACTTAATTGTCTATACTTATATCCCATTAATTATGAGTTTTTTTCTATGCACATAGCTTACTCTGATTGAAGTTATTATTACTTAACATTATACACTGTGCATATATTTATCAATTTATCAACTTTAAAAATCATAAACATTTCTAAGCCACAAACTTCTTAGTGTGACTCTCCTTGTTCATAATAATATTTATTACATTAAAATGACTCATTTTATACCCTGTATATCTTCACTCTGTGAACAAAATACGTTTACCTTAAATATTATATATATGTATATATACTAAATATATATAATAGCAACTATTATTATTTGAAATAATAAGTTATACAAGTTGAAATTGATCTAATTACCTGTCCACTTCAAACATCTAAAGCAATCATGTGTAGAAAAACCTAATAAATAAATATCTATTGTTACCACTATATCACACTGATCTCACAGGCAACGTGTTGATCATGTTTAACAATCTGATTTATTAAACTAATTGAATTAATAATTTGTAATATGAAGTCTTACGTTCACCTCAGTGTTAATTTTGAATAGGAATATTTTATATCTTTGTGTCAGTTTAAAATAAATCTAAATTAATAAAAATAAACCCATACCAATACAATATAACAAATTCAAAGCCTATAAGTTATTTTGTCATTAAAAATATAAACTAACTCTCTGGCTTTCGAGCCAGCTTCTGAATACTACCTGATCTCTGAGTGGATCATACACATCAACAGTTCGTACTCGCAGGGAGCCATTGAAACCTCCAACAGCATACACACAACCGTTCAGTACAGAGACCCCAGCACGACATCGACGAGTTGGTAACTCTGACACAGGGTACCATCTTTCTTCTTTGAAGTCATAACACTCAACACTACGAATTGCCTTAGGAGCCTGACCTCCAACTACAACTAGAATCTGTGAGAAACGATAACTTTCAACAAACATATATAGCATAACAAAATACCACATTTCTAACAGTTTATTTTCACAATATTATCTTTATTTAACAGAAGGGTCTGAAACAAAACACAAAAATGTGAATATAATGAAACTTAAATGTTTGTTTACCAAAGATAATTAAAAACTAACCACAATAATTACAGGTACTAGAATGATTGGCCACTTTACTAGGACTCCCACTAACCACAATAATTATGAACACTACAATAGCTGGCCACATTATTAGGACTCTTTATACTAATAAGATATTTCATTACTAACATATTTCTTGCACTGTGTATGTATTACTTAGGCAATAAAATGATTTGTGGATGTTCAGATATCATTCAATAACAGATATACTGTTAGTGTAACTTGCAAGTCCACTTGCTGAAATTCTTTAAAAAAATATAATTCTAAACTTTTCAATGAATAAATAATGCAAAGTTAGTTTACCAATAAGTGTTTCTTATTCAGTTTAATGTATAAATAACATAAATGTTCAAACATTCATTTCCATCATCTCTAAAATTACGTGAACTGTAACACACTGCACAATAGATTTATTTAATTTTGTTAACTGGCTTTTAAGTTTGATTCATTTCTCCTAATTAGATTTCAGTATTTCATGCAATTACAATCAATCATTCATGGTTAGTTTAATATTTTTTAAAACTTTCTATGTTTTTCTTTTGCTTTTCCATCTATTAATTTGTTAGTTTATTTCATCATCTTCAGGAGGAATTTTGAGATCTCACATTTATTTCAGGCTTTGATAAGAGAAACAGCATAAAGTCATGAGAAAGGAAAGAATCTAAACTTGAATACTAAATTCCAACAGTTCTTTGCATAAATTATTTACACTTTTGAATTTTGTAAATGAGGTTGGGAATAACAAGTGTAGTGAAGTGACATCAAGACAAGGTTTAGAAATACTTCCCATTTGGCAATGCTCTTGTAATACCCGATGATACTTTCATATTACATTGTAAGCTACAAAAATATTCTTCTACAACTAAGAATAGGGTAAGGATAATGAGGCTTGGAAAGCACTGGACAAAGTATTTGGCTTTGCTGAGGTTATCAAACTGATACTTCATTGGTCAACAGGATCTGTGTGTATTTTTAATTTATTTTAGATATGAGATATGACCAAAAATCCTTTTAAAGATTTTGTTTTTTCAGAGCCTTGTAGAAGTTCTCTGTATAATAAAAAGTCTTTGCTGTAAATACAGAATTATTTATTTACAGTACTTTATTATTAAACTGAAAATTTTACATCATATTTCATATTACATATTCAAATAACATTTTATCACAATGTTTTATCATTGCAGTGCCTCAGGATAAACAATGTTGGTTGTTTTTCCACCTGATGCCTCAGACCATACAAATGCAAGAAATGTTGAAAATTTTCAGCTCTATTGTCTTTACACATCCCAATATTCTTTAAGTGTTTTGCATAATATCATTTACCAGTCTTTCAATTATTTATAATAAGGATCTGCTCCATGGGTACTACAAAGCCAGATTTGTAGTACAAAGTCTTATAACTTTATAACTTCTGGGAGGTTCTGATATCTTTGTTTTCTTTCATGTTGCCTTTGACTGGCTAAGAAATATTTGGTACCATACCCGACTGAATTGTGTTCATTTTTGGTAAATAAGTCCATTTTTCCCAAATTTCTGGTTAACTTTGGTAGGGTTTGTGACCATTTTGTTCTTCTGAGCAGTAAGAAGCAGAAAACCTCCATATATTGTTCATCCGATAAGTGAGATTCTAAAAACATATGATAGTTTTTATAAAAACAGTACTGTTGTACTGAATGATGAAATCATTTTTCACTGGTAAATTTGTAGGTTGTATATTATATTTACAATTATATACTATATTTATACAATCAATACAATTGTATACTATATTTGAACAAAGTACATGGTGGAGTCAAATGCTACAATAGTCAAAATAAACTGGAAAAAGAAATACACCAGTAAACTTCAAATTAGGTAAAAATGAAAGAATATATGAATTGAAACTTTCTTATCAATTATTAAAAATAAAAGTTTGAGACAAAAGTATTTCACTATTTTTTCAAAATCAGAACTTCCTAAAAAATGTCAGACATTTTGAAAACCTGAAGGAAAACTTAAAATAAGTACAAAATAAACTTTTAAAGAATGTTTCTCATTATAAAATTACTTCACAAATTTAAGAGTTTGTTCCAAACCTCATACGAATGGTTAATTATTTTCACTGTTAGAATATGCTATATCAGTGATACTTTCTGGTCTTTAAAGGAATAAAAGCTGCAATTTAAATCAATACCTATTCACTCTAAACCTCAATACACTAATATTTCTAATGGAAGGGTCTCACCTTTGGACGTCCAACAGGTGTTCTTGGTTTTGTTCGAGGGGTCTTATACATAAGTTTCTGCTCTCCTTTGAGTAAATGATACTTCATAGCTTCAATGAGAAAATCCTTACACAGATGGTTGGACTTCAAAAGTGGTTCTTCTTCCACTCGCTGTACCAAGTATTCTTGAGGAAGCAATGGCAGACGCACATGTTCTATCAATTGAGCCAGATATTCTTGTCGATTCTCCAAATCATAGTTCACCCAAGACATTGTAGCCTCAAAGACCTAAGTTCAATAAATAAACAAGTAAGAGAATGAATAACACTTAAAACTAATATCCTATTTAGGTTACTCATTATAATGTCAACTTTATAACAAAGCTGGTAATGGACACTTCCACAGAAAGAGATAATAATTATGCAACTAATTATCTCAAAGGCAACTTTAGTGAGTGTTTTTACTGTTTTTTTATTTATATAAGATATAAGCCAAGAGCCTGTGAAATATTTCTGTATAAACACATTTTGTAATATCTGTTCTGAGTTCTTTTTAAAACTGGAAAAAGTTCAGCGTAATGACAAAGAAATACTTGCACCAAATGTGAAAATTTAGCTTCAAAGTTCTTTTCATTTTTGGCCATTTATGTACTTCACATCTTCCAACTACTGTTTTAGTATTTATAAAACTGCTCCAACTGCTGTGTCAAAGTGACAGATTATAACTTTTCATTCTGTTTGCAGTACACTGATAAGCAGAAATTTCTTTACTATAAAGTTTCAGCTTTCCGTTTTATGACCTGTGATTCATAAATCTTAATAGGACAGCAGCCTTTTAGTAGTATGTCTTCAAATTTTAAACAACTAGTCAAAAGCCACTATACATATAATCAAGATGTACTGTTAATATAGAAATATAGAACTACATTCTTCAGAGAGAACAGGTTTTGTCACTAATCGTTTAAATTATAATTTCCCAGCAGCCCTCTGATGGCATTTTCTACAAACTTCACCAAAATAGTAAAGAGCCTCTCCACATGTAACAAATGGGTTACTGATAGATGAGAACTATATCAGTGACAGAAATGAACTGTGTGCGTGTCTAATCATTATTCAGATTACAACATTCCTCTAGACCTCTGGTGGTATTTCCTACAAACCTAAAAAAACTGGCAAAAAACCAATGTTTAATCTTAATCCTGAATGAATTCTGTGTCACTGAAAACCATAATTTACCAATCTATAGATTTAACATTTCCTTCAACTTTTGTTAAATTGTATGAAATATTGACATTGTATGAAACTATTGAGGTGCCATTACCATAAAAATATTAAACCATTCAATTTACAAAAATACAAAGCAAACACACTTTTTATTTAAAACATTCAATTATTAACAGATTCTATAAGAAAAAATTCTTAAACACAAATTATTTTAACCACATGAAAATCTTTCATAGTTATTATAAAGACTTCATGTACAAATGTATTCCAAGAGATGTTTTAACTTTTTGGTGATATTCCAAGTTCAAATATTATTTACATGTCAATTATCAAAAGTTTCTTCTAATTTTTCCAGTCTAAATGTATCATTTATAGTTTATTGAAACCAAGCTACTTCATACAAACATCATAAACACAAGAACATCACTAATCCAAATGTTTTATAATTTTAAACAAAATGATTTATTGACCTAAAACATTAACTTCTTGAAATCATACCACACTTATCACTTTGCAAATCTACTAGAATCAACTGTAAGGTCATCCTCTGATAATTCAGAAATTGGTATAGTGATATAATTCACCAGTGATGAAAGTATTTGAGTACAACTGCACACAAATTGTCATTTTATTTTCATTTATTTAATAGTTTAAAGGAATTACTGAATATTATGTAATTAGATGCGAGTTTCAGAAAAAAGCAATAATTTCTTTCATTTATAAAGATTTTTATTCACAACAGCAGTTTAAATAAAATATTAGTTAGTTGTTACAAAACAATTATGTTGTTTTTGTATGCAAGAGTAGAACTGAACATCTGAAGAATACCAACTATTCAAATAACCTTGACTCAGACTTTAAAAATACATTTCAAATCTATTTTAGGAAACTCAGTGTAAAATATAACTCTAAACATAACTGCATTACATCTAGTCAAAGGCACACAAGTCTTTGAGAAAATGTTTCTTCTAAAAGAACAACTAGAATCAAGAATTAGATACAAAAAAACCTGCCATATTATACAGTGCCTAACCTTCAGCCAGTACCAAGTCATATGTCACAAACAGTAAGTTTCCATGTACTACAGACAACTTTGGTATGGATTCTTTGACTCCTACTTAGTTTTTCTGATATCAGTAATCAGTTAGATATATTTTTAAACTAATTAACAAGTTAGTGCAAATAATATGAATTTATGATTAAACATAAAAAGTAATTTGTAAATTAATGCTACAAATCCTGTCTAACAAACTGACCTGCAGTATACAATGATACCAACTATTTCAAATGATTGAGCGTAATGATTGTAAACAGAGCCCTTTATGTTTTGCGGCTACTAGGCCTGACCAATGTCTCCAAGCTGTTTATTATTATAACTATTATTATCTATTACTGCTATAGATTGCTCATTTATTACTGTTTTGTGTATTTAATAAATAAATTTAAAAAAAAATTGAAATTATGTCTTTTATTTAGTTCAGAGTAACAAACATATTGGTAAAACAACAGAGAACATGCATAAACAGTAAGCAGAAAAAACCTGTGTGTAAGGACTAGTTTATATCATGTTTATGACACTTATTGTAAAAGTTTTGCAGCTGTTGCAGCCTTTACTTTAATGGATGGTTGGGAGTTATAACAATATTGTCCATTTGACTGCACACACATCTTGTGTTTTATAATACTGCTCAAAACTGAGGTGCTCAAGTTTGGTCTGAACTTGCTTTTGTTTTTAGTCACTAAACTAAATATCCTTTCACTGTCAGCATTAGAATGGAAGATTGTAAGAATTCCAAGCATAACCCTACACAGAATGTCATACTACTGGTTGCCATTTCCATTCTTAACTGTAGACAGATGAACCCAAAACTTGTCAACATTCAATTGAAGGACAGTGTCTGAGAAAATATCAATTTGATAGTTCAAATAGTGCCTTTCCAAATTGTCAATAGCGTTGTGCTCATGTGTATTGACAAGGACAGGATACACGTCTGTCAAGAAGCGTAAAGAGAAATCTTTGCTGACATTCAGTTTTGGATCAGCAACCTCTGCGTGAATCAGAAGTTCATCATTTACAGTGAAATGTTTCATCATGTAATTTGTAGCTGCAATACAGTATTTCTTGACACTGGTGTAGAAGCTGATCAGGTCCAGGTCCTTTTCTTATTTAACAATGTATTCCTTCGCATAACGTGTATGCAAGGTTATTCTCTTTGCAATATCAAATTGGCTTGCTCAAATAGAGGAATTGCAGACTGAAGAAAAAGACAAAATAACAAGTTCATTTTATTGTCCAAGAAAACTGTTAACTTATCTAACTTGCTCTGCAATAACTTTTCTTGGTTACTTCCTTGCTAGCTTTTGTTTTCTTCTCTTTTTTTCATTGTCTCTTCTTTAGTTCAAGGTCAGACTGCCTAAACATATATTGAGTTATATCAAATATTTCTTTGTCTGCTTTTGGACATTGTTGTCTTGTGTCCCTGTGTGGCTGAGAGGATATCCTGACTGTTAAAGTCACATTTAAATCCTTTTGAATCCAGTTTTTCCTTTTCACAGTGAAAATACTTCTTCAATGGCTTCCATATCCAATATTCTGTTGAGGCACACCCCAACTTATAGCTATCTTGTGTTAACAAGTTGTAAAAATTTTCTTGTTTCGTTGTCATACAATCCTTAAAAACTTTTTGAAATGTTATTTTTGCTAGCACTTTTGTCCAGAAAATAGTAGATACCTATCAGTATATCAGAAACTGGGCAGGGCAGTTCTCTGGAAGCTTTCTGGACAGCAAAATTCATGAGGTGACAGGCACAGCCCATGAAGTAAATGCTAGACTGTTGTCTTGAGATGTGTCCCATCACACCTTTACCTATACCAGACATAACTGAGGCATTGTCTGAAGAAAAACTAAGACAGTTTTCCCATGGAATGTCCTCTTTGTCAGTTTGTGGTCCAAAAGCTTGAAAATATTCTCTCCCATTGAAGCTTCTTTCCATTCCACCATTGTCAAAAGAGAACAAAGAATTAATCCAAGCAAAAGGTCAAGATATCATGCAACAACTGGATACAGTTTTGAGTCATCCATGTCTGTGGTTCAATCCGTGGCTAAACTGTGAACACTGTTAGTAAGTATGCTTGAAATCATTTTTTCATCTTGGCTGTAGTTTTGGTTCTAGCACACCCACATGTTTCACTATATTAGAGTCTGGGAACATTTTTCTGAATAGATGTCCTGCATGATCAGCTACAGCTAAGGGTAAATTATAAGCATTGATGAATTGCATGAACATCACTTCTGCATTTATGGTTTCATATTCTGAATTCTTACTTATAAATGTCATTATCTGCATCATTTTTGTCTTCGCCTCAGCCTTTTGTTGGTGAGATGCCAATTTGTATGTCTGGAACAATCGTTTATCCATCCATGTGCCACAGAAAAATCGATGTGACAAACTGTGCAAAACACATGACTGTCACTGACTTTTAATGCAATGACCAGATATTTTGCACTATACTCTTTCCTAAATTTTTTATTCAAAGTTTTAATCCTTTTAGATTTGCCATAAACAAGACAATCTGGTGAACAAGGCCACTTTTTTCCATCTTGTGAATGATTGCATTGGTGTTTCTATGCCACTTAGAAAATGAGAAATACTTATCTACAAGACCACTGATGACGTAACTATGGATTCCCCCACATACCCAGTATGGAGAAGCACTGCACTCAAACTATTAATAGACGTCACAGATACAAATATTTTTTATTATTTCAAGCAGAAACATGATTATCACAAGTAGCCATTTGGACTATGTCTTTTATTTATTATCAAAATTTATTTATATCTCACTAAATATTTTCTTTTCAGCCCTTTCAAGCCCTGGGGGAACAATTTATCACTTTATTATATAGGCCTATATAATATATAATAATTTGAGAGTTGCAACAAGTCGTAATATTTGTCTCTATGAGCGTATAGTCGTAATGTATACACTCAAATCGTAATGGTTGGCATCTCTGCCAATCATAGTCCCAATAATTTTTGGTCATTTTGAGAGCTTTGGGTTAGAATTAGAGCAGGTTAATCACAGTTGTGTTATACATATATTGTAAGGGTATCTATACACTAGTTTTAACAAATTAAGTCTTCAAAAAATTCACCAAACAAAAATGTTAGGAATTAACCCACTCTATATCAACCGGGGTCCACACCAAGTGAAATGCAGACATGAAGTATTATGCATTATTTAGAGGAATTTACCTTTAGCTTTACACTAGGCCTTGTCTAGTAAAATTACAACATCTTTTCCATGTACTGAAAGGCAGTAAAAGGTTATACTTTCAAAATCACATACTTTAGTGATTTCAAATGATACACAAACATACATGTACCTAAATATAGAAAATAATTCAAGAAATAAAGCTGAAGAGAACTGAGTGATAAAGTTACATTTAACACTTAACATTAAACAGAGACAAAAATAAAAATTTTGATAACATTACACTGAGCTACTATTGGAAGACTGTTCATGTTGGAGAGTGAGTTAGGAATAGCACAGACACCTGTAATAACCAATCCAAAAGTTATGTGAATTTCTTTCTCTATAGATAACCAGAAGCAAAATATAAAGAACTGATACAGTCACTCTATTTCCAGTGTATATGCCACTTTTCAGTTATCCAGAGTATCTCAAAGTTGAAAACTGGCAAACAGCCAAAACTGACATGTGATATTTTCATTCCTTGTCCTCTTTCTTCAACAGGACAAACACATATCTAGTTCTAGCAGTAACTATAATTTTATCACGATCTGATAAAGTAAAACAATCTTTACAATCTTTGATAACCTACTTTATTATTATTATGAACATTTATAGAGCTTAATAATAAAATCTATAACCTAGTAGGTCATATGTACCATCTTATAAAAAAATAAACAAGTATAATAAAAAAAACTATCACTAAAACAAGCACTATGTATGGCTGGGTACTGAACTTGAAAAAGAAACCAAACAAGATATGGATGGAAGTGAACATACCACTTGATTGGCTAATGATCATGTAGTAGGCTAAGTCATCTCAACTTTACATGGATAAGAAAATCCCTACGTTACTGGTTTCTTCACTACCAAAACAAAGAGAACCAGGCTTTTCAATTATAAAATATTACTCTGCTGTTAAATAATCACAAGGACAAGTATAATGATGAAAGATGAGATTCTATTCAAATATGAAGCTTTCTATATACACAGTGGGAAAGCCAATAATGTTGAGATTTTATTCTCCATTGATTGTCAATGCAGCTTAGTCTGCTGTGTAATCATTAGCCACTTCTGCCTTGTTTGTTTTTTTATAGTTCAGTAGCCAAACCCACATAGCTTTTGCTTTTTATGGTAATTTTTTTCTGTTACTCATTCATTAATATAATTAACAAGAAAATTAGTAAATGTTAACAATATGTATGGAAAAACAAAGGACTATTTCCAATAATTTCTCAATGAAACAATAAACCATAGAACATTCCTTGAGCCCAACTGTAGAGGAAAACTGGACAAACACAATAGGCTTTAACATGAGAATATAGGTTTACTTCCTACTTTTTCAATCAAGCTTTCAATTTTCTACCCTGAACTACTCATAAAAACCACAGTAGTAATAAGACCAAACATAGGTTCTTTATGTTTTGTAGGTTTTCTTCACCAATACAAGGAAAAACTATAATTTTCTTCAAAGTCTTGTTTTAATAAAAAAATAAAACTGCCCACACAAATGCCTTTGGTTCAGTGGAAAATATAGGTTTTAACATGTAGTTCAGGTTCAGTGAAAAATATAAGTTAATTTTTGAAAAACAAACTTTAATAAGTTCATTCCAACAACTGACAGTAGTTTCAAATTACCTTTTCTTTTAACAAAAAAATGAAGAAAATGTTCAATTAACAACAGAATTTCTCTGCATTTTCTCAAGTGAACTGGGCTCATATTCAACCCCAATGTTTGTGGTACTTTAATCCTGAAATATAATAAATATGTTACTTACTACATCCCAATGATTAATACCAGCAACAACACTCCACAACAGAAAACTGTTGAGAGACTACAGTAAAAGACAAATTCCTATATTAACAATCTCCAACAAAAAGCTGTTGGCAGAATTTAATAAAATCACAGATTCCAACATCAACAATCCACAACAGAAAAGGTATTAATACTCAACTCAATAATAAAAGAAGTCATACTTCACACCAAATTAAAAACAGTAAAGTAAAATAAACATTAATAATAGTTTAAGAATAAACTTTAGTTTTTGTTGTTGTAAGGTTTATCAAAGAAATAGGGTTAACAGGTAATATTAACTGTAACAACAGTAATACATTACAACAACAAAAACTAAAGTTATCAAAGTTATGGGTTTAACAGGTAATGTCAACAACAAAAACTAAAGTTATATTATCATAGAAATTTGGTGAACAGGTAATGTTAACTGTAACAACAGTAATGCATTACAACAACAAAAACTAAAGTTATCAAAGTAAGGGGTTTAACAGGTAATGTCAATTGTAACAACAGTAATACCTTACAACAACAAAAAGGACCAGCATGGCCAGATGGGTTAAGATGTTCAACTCATAATCCGAGAGTCGCAGGTTCAAATCCCTGTCGCACCAAACATGCTCGCACTTTCAGCCATGAGGGCATTATAATGTGATGGCCAATCCCACTATTTATTGGTAAAAGAGTAGCTCAAAAGTCGGCAGTAGGTGTGATGACTAGCTGCCTTCCCTCTAGTCTTAGACTGCTAAATTAGTGCAGATAACCCTTGTGTAGCTTTGCGCAAAATTAAAAAAAACAAAAAACAACAAAAACTAAAGTTAGCAACAATTAATAAAAACTGTCAAAACAGTATAAATAATGAGTTTAACAACAGCAGTAATATTTTATTATAGATAAAGTTTGCAAAAAAATCTTTAACTCGATTTCATCATTCCCTATACATAATCCTTCTTATAGTTTTATTAATAAATCATTTTCTCAGAATAACCCAGAAAAATGAATTAGTAACATTAATGCTATCTATGATTCAAAAGCTACATGAATAAAAGTTAAATGTAGTGAGTTAAAATGCATCTAATTCCATATATGTAATTATTCAAGTGACTGTAATTCCCACAAACTAATATTGGAAGTTAATAACTTGTTATCAGGCTACTTAAAGCAAGTTTTCTTGACACTGAAGAAGTTCTGCTTACTGAATTTTCAGAAACTGATAAGTCATAATGAAATTATTCTATTACCATTACTTTTTACTTTTAATAATTGTGCCATGGCATGTTAAGACTTCTGTAAGAATTACAAACCATTTTTTTAAATTCTTAAATTAACTGGGAAAATAAAAGTCAGTAAGAGATACTTTACAAGTTCATAGTTACATTTGAAAACATTGTGATGTATCTTTTACTAACTGTATTTACACAAAGTCATGATCACCTGTAAGACTTAGTTTTGGTTCACTTCTATAAATTTTACAGAAAAATGTTGGAGAATGAAAAGAACTGAACACTTTAGTTTGTAAAGATGTTTAAAATATAACTCAACTCATGAGAAGAATATAACATGAAGATAATTTGCAGTTATATACTGTTTATTTACATTAATATTCCAAACTACCTGTTGGAACAAGATCTTTAAATTATGTTTGGAAATTACAACCTGTCATACACATACAGTTAACACTTTCTCTACTGGTCACAGGTCAAACAAAAGTCATGTCATCATGTTTGTTGATTTGCATTCAACACTTTATTAAACTTCTATTTTATGAATTTATTTCATTAAGTTTGAAACCAAATTGTACATAATAATTTTAATATTATATAGGAGTTCATTTCTTAATTTAAAAGTAAATATTAAAAGAAATCTAAATATAGATTTTCGTAAGTTACATGGTATGTTGAATGCTGCAGTGATTCAAATTATATGTTTGTGATGTCAAAATACTAATTCTATGGTTTCTTACAAATTAGAAACTCAAATTACTAATATTGACAAGCTAGAATATAAAATAAGAACCCTAATATATTTTAATTTCACTCAGATGTGGCTTACATACTGAATCAAACACAGTGGCTCCATTCACCTCTTTCCAATTTTACAAACAGCCCCTTATATACATTTACTGCAGTATATGACAAGTGAATAACCAATAAACAGTTTAGAATATCCCTTGAGTGTTTTTCCAGCCATTTTAATATTTGAAAAAGCACCACATTCTTTTGATCAAAGATTTCAAGAAGGTAGGTTTTGTCTTCAATTTGCTCAAAGTTTCATATATTTTTAATTTAAATACATCTTAGTTAATAAATTATACTATTAGTATAGTTATTTATGATCTTTTGGTTCTTAACTATTGATATAAAGCCTAAAAAAATGTTGTTTGATATCTTTCACATGTAAAATTTTAAAAGGCATAGCAAAGTAAGTCCAGCAACAACTGAATTCAATGATTGTATTACAAAGTTCCAAATAGTAATAATCTATATGCATATGAATAATGTATAGTAACTGAAATGTGACTGCATGTTACAAAATACTACTCCACTAAAACAGCCAAGATAGGAAAGACTAAAGGTCAATTTTATATTACTAGATACATGACTGCATGTGCACCATGTCAATGGAAGTTGTATAATGTTAGCTAAGCATGACTGGAAAGTAAATATAACAAAAAATAATATATAGTGTTATGAATCTTAAGCTACCTAGAATAGACAAAAGCATAATTTATACTAATTTCCCAATTTTTCATGATGGTTACAAGGTTAGTTAAATGACAGACCCCATATAATTAGAGTATAGAAAACTAACATAAAATATAGTCTTACTGAAAACATACATTTGAAATGTATTTAAGAAGTCCTAGAGATCATGCAAGTAATATTTGAGATATTAGTGATGAAGAATAGTTTTTTAATCATAACATAAAATAACTTTACATTCAGAATAGTAGCAAAAAAGACTATTTTCACAAACAAATCTTTAATAAAAATCTGATTTTCTGTATGCAAAATACATGTAACGTTCACTAAAAGTCTACCAAATTTTGTAAATGGCATATCAAAAGTTATAGTGTAAATACTTAGTGTTTAGAAATGTGTAGACAAACTACTATATGTTATAATGAACCCACAATGAAAAGGTTAACTGAATAATAACTACTTTCATTTCTTAAAGACTAGTAAGTAAACATTCAAACCACAAGATCTAAAAGCTTAAATCCATTAAATTTTAATAGTTTTAGCATTATTAAAATATAACAAAAGATAATGATAATTCTCTTATTTAATACATAATTTTATAAAAACCAAATGCACCTTCTCTTCTGATGGAACAGCCAGTCTATCACTTGCTATAAGCTTACAGACATGTGTTGGGGACAGAGCTAGGAACTCTTCACTTTCAACTACCTCCCTAAAGAAAAAAAAAAAGTTTTAAAATAATCATCCAACGAAGAAATATCTTATTCTTCTCTCTTTCCACAAGAAATACAAATGTTAACAATTTCTATCTTGTAATCAATTTCAAATTACAATATTTAGTTTACACTTTCTATTCACAAAACCTATATTAAAACACTGGGAACATTCAAAAATGCAAAAAAACTGAAATACATCAAAGAAACCACTCACATATAAAACTAGTATTCAAAGTTGGAATCACTGCATATCAGCACATAGAGCAAAAATATCAATTCTGTCCCATAAACATGTTACACACACTGTAATAAAATCTTAGTATTTAATTTAACTGCAACTAACTGGCCAACTGGAAAATAATTCCGTGTATATTTGCAGTTTGAAGGAATCTTCCAAGAATAACAGCTGGGAAATCAGTAGAGCTTCATAATCAACTGAACATTGGGTGTATTATTTGATTGTTATTGGGAATAATCAAATACAATAATAATTTTATTTGTTGATTACTGTTACAAGTAGTAACATTGATTGAACAGAACAACCTTGAATTAATCAAAAATAATAATGAGAAGCTGTAATTAAAATATCCCAATTACTTCAGTAAGTTGGATAATCAAAAACAGTAGTAAATGGAAATATTCATTTTGATCAGAAGATTACTGTTGCTAATAATGACTCTAATTAACTGAACAAACTTTAATTAATAAAAAATAGTACTGAAAAATACTAATGACAATAATCCAATTACATTAACAACTGGAATAATCAAAAACAGTGAAAAATGGAGATAATAACTTATTACTTTTTAACATTAATTAATTAATTTTGATTAATTCACTCAATGAAGTAACATTAATCAGGTTAATCTTAAGTTTAATTGAATTTTAATTTCATTGAAGTGACGCTAATCAACTTGTTAACCATTTTTAAGTATGATTAATTCATTCACTGAAATGACACTTGTTAACCTTTTTCAAGTTTGGTTAATTCATTCATTGTAATGACACTAATCAACCTGTTAACCTTTTTTAACTTTGATTAATTCATTCATTGTAATGACACTAATCAACCTGTTAACCTTTTTTAACTTTGATTAATTCATTCATTGAAGTGACACTAATCAACTTGCCAATTTTCTTATCTATCATTAATGTTAGCTGTGTACCTGGAACCTTGAAAATCAAATTACTTTGATATATGTGACTTAGTGGTCACCTGTCAAATGGGTTAATATCTCTAAATATAAAACAGGACATTTTAAAGTGATTTAAGGTTTGAATGGAAAAAACAAAATTTGTGACAAAACAAAAAAGAACAATAAATGTCATTAACCCTAAGAACTCGTGTAACTAAAATATATTTCCATATCATAACTTTGTTTGTTAGTTCAACATCACACAAAGACACTTAAGGGTTATCTGCACTAGTCATCACATAATAATGGCTCAAAACTGGAAGGCTGAGCATAACATTACATTGCTTACAACTCAACACTCTAACATCAGACTCTATCATACAAGATCTTTTAATATATTTATAATTAACTGGAATGTATACCCATCTATTACACATACTAAGAGAGAAACCACAAACTTCTTCAAACTAATGCAGCATAACTGTCAACAAAACATACTGAAATTTTCTTCACCAACTACCAGTGAATATTAAAAAGTTCAATCTGAGTTTTGCTTCATCCACTACTAAAAGAATACAAGTGTTTAAAGAAATATCATTACTTTTGATTATTTTATACAAAGTGTCAGAAATACAATTACTGAAGATATGACAATTTATGTACAGAAACTGTTTTCAATGTAGATATTTATGTGTATGTGTGTGTGTGTGTGTACACACATACAGGGTATTAGAAAGAGATTTGGAAACAGGATTAAGTGAGTATATAATGGAACTTACACATGATAAAATAGCATCTTTCATGCAAAAATAAAAATTTCCCTATTGCAGTGTTGACTTGGCACAACCACATACCAATCTAAAAGTGACAAACCAACACAAGTTCTGAATAAGAAGTAATATACTTAAAGGGTTTGGTATTTGTGGTGAACTCTTTTTAAAGAAGTTACATGTGACAAAAACAAAGAAATTTGAGTTTTAGCTAAAAAAAAAAGGTTACTCCAAATAACTGGTTACAGTCCAACTTCAAGTTCCACCCAGTGCTACATGCAAGACTGTGATGAAGGTTTGTGAAACTCGTACTTCTGACAATAAAAGTGGTCAAGAAAACAAAATGTGAAACTCTTCAAAAGTGATATAAAGTTCCTTAGAGTAAATTATCTTCATGACTGGTGATGATCCAATACAGATCTTGGAAATGACCTTACAGCAAGTACAGCTGTTTGAATTAAGTCAACAACAGTAATGAACAAAAGGTCACAATGGACATGAATCTACTTGTCAACCCTTGTTGAGGAGAAACAACACAGGAAAGAAATTAAACGAATGACAGGTATAAAAGAATGTGATAGGAAAACAAGAAAAGTACGTTACAGAAACAAAACCAAGCTTGAACAATAACAAAATTATAAAACAGACTTGAAAGTCTGGGGTTCAACACCAATTGTAGAGGATAGACTGATACAACTGAGAGATTATATCTCAGCCATTAGTAGACCACCAGAACTAAGGGACTGTATCTCTACCAAGGAACAGTATGTCAGCCATGAGTAGATCAACTGAAACAAGGGACTGCATCTCAGTGATGAGATGTCACTTGTTTAGTTACACTGAGTACATTTCATAGTATGTAATGCCACGTATTTAATGAGACTAAGTACAGGTTATAATATGTAGCATTAATTGTTTAGTTAAATTGACTGCAGGTGATACTCTAATGTCACTTTTTTAAATAAACTAAGTACAGGTGATAAAATCATATGTCCCCTGTTTAATTACATTGAGTATAGGTGAAGATCTGTTAGGTCACTTGTTTAATTACACTTAGTGCAGGTGATAATCTGTAATTTCACTTGTTTAATTACACTGAGTACAGGCAATAATACGTAATGTCACTTGTTTAATTACACTTAATACAGGTGTTAATCTGTAATGTCACTTATTTAATTACACTTGGTATAAGTGTTAATCCATAATGCCACTTGATACAAAGGACTACATTAAGTGAATAGATTTATATTTCATATAACTAAACAAGACATTCATTTGGGCATATTTGTGTTCCTTGTGTGTCAAAAAAGAGAACACTAAGAAAACACATCTATATTTCATCTACCCAAACAAGATGTCAGTGTGGATTTGTTTTCAATTCATTAAGTGTAAGGAAAGACTACTTTAAGTAAATACATCTATATTTCATATACCCAAACAAGTTGTTGATATGTGGATTTGGTTCTTGTTCATTAAGTGTAAAAGAAACCTAAATTAGGTAAATACATCTATATTTCATATACATACACAAAATGTTGTTCCGTGTAAGACTCTGCATAAGATAATAACTCCATACACCCATGGAGGTCAGCAAAAGCCCTTATTCCTAAACAATTGGATGGATGTAACTGAGTCTGCAAGAAGTCACAACAAGCATCTCTGACATCTGTTAGCTGAAGAAGATTGGCAGCTGGGAGGAGGACCTGGTAAGAATAAAACAGTTGTAGTTGTAAAAGTTGAATGTGATATTTTACTTGTTGTTCATTATGACAAGGTACAGAAGGAAACAGAAAACAAATAAAAACTTCTACTTCACAGCAATAAATCTATTTCACTAGTTAAACATTTTCACTTAATTTTTGTTTTTACATTTAATTCCATAGTATGACTGTTTTTTGTTGTCAGATCTGTCCTGATTATATCACATATGATTGAAATGTGACCTTAACACCAAAAGGTCTAGACACAGTAAAATATAAGTAGGTTGAAGAATTATGTTTCACTATAAAAAATTTATTTTTTTCCATAAATTTAATACCAATTCTTGACAAATATATAAAAATGAAGTCATCTCTGTCTGTTAGATTCATTTGTGTACATGAAAAACCAGTTTCAGTCTAGTGTAATTTTTATACTGGGAAAATTTTTTGTTGTGCAAGTTCTACTGTTTAAATGGACAATGTGGAATTAACTGCCATGAGTTGTAATGACCAGTTCTCAGACCCAAATGATGACTTGTACTAATATGAAAAAATTAACACAACATATTTACAAATTAATTTTAACTAGAAAGCTGTTAAATAAATATAGTAAGTGGAAAAAAACAGTAATTTTCAAGAGTATTTAGAAACAAATAGAGGTTATGTTAAAATTAACTTAGGTCCTTACATATCATTACAGTCCATGTTGTCACATTTTATAAGTAACACCAAATGCAGTAACACACTATTTGCCAGCAAAGACCTTTAACAACAGCTCTGCAAAAAGTTCCATTGTAAAATATCATATCCAAAGCACACCTCTCCTCTTTATATGCTTTCCATCATCCATTTAGTGTATATGTACAAAAATTTTAGTTTCAATAGTATAATCAGAAAAAAACAAATGCACTGTATTTAAAAGTTTGGCCATTATTCATTCAAAGGGAACATGAATATCCATTTCACTTCCCATTTGCCTGAGGTATGTGACAGTTGAACAGAAGGCATGACAAAAAGTTTTACCCTCTTGGGATGGTTTCATTTTTTTATGAATTCTCTTAATCCATAACTTGCTCTTGAAACAATATCTAGTGGTGATCAATGATCCCTTCTAAAAAGTGTTTATATGTTTATTTCATTTCTGAATCTCATTTTCTGATCAAACTTGTGAAATTCTCATGTAGGACATGATGATAAACTATGGGAATTCATTAGTCTTAATACAAACAAAACTTTCTTATGTATTAAAAAATAAAATGTGTTGCCTCCATAAATGAACAAACACAAAATCAGAAAAAAAAAATATATGTTAAGTAGATGTCTAACACAGACAAGATAAGTCTTATATAAACCAAAACATCAACATAACTTTTCTTGAGCAATTCATGAAAAAAAGCATTAACTCCAACAAAAGAGGGAAATACTATGTGCAGAAAGTTACAGGCTTAACACTGAAACCCTTAATCTAAATGCATAGCTAAGATTATAAAGCATACATAGGAAAACTCAAGTTATTAATATGGTTAAAATGGCTTTAGACCAACCTGGACATTATCTTCGGTCACTTCAACCTCTGCTGAATAAACATAATCTATTAAGAGCTGCAGAGCTTGACCATCTATTCCTTGTAAGGTGATCCTCTCAGCTTTGCTCTCAGTAAATCCAGTAAACATAGCATAGAAATATGAGCTACAGGAAGCTAGGATCATTTTGTGTGCAGGAATTTCAATCCCATCAGCAACCAGAATAATATCACATAGCAGGTTTTGTCTGAAAAACACACACAGACTGATATAACCAAATCTTGTGAAATCTCAATCGGTAATTTTCTGTAAATCTTTATTAAAAATGATACACTTACTGATGTAATTAAACACACCCTAAAGGAATGTTACTATATCACTTGACTTGTCTCTTAAGTATCAAACTATATGAATAAAAAGGCTTATCTGATGGTTTTTAGCAAATTGATATACATCATCAATTCAGCAAGGTAAGTGATTCAAGTTTAATATTCTATCTGGTAGTTTTAACAAATTAATGTCTTGTCAAGTGAAGAAGGTAAATGATTCAAGTTTAATATTCTATCTAGTGGTTTTAACAACTTAATATCTCAAAAAGATAGGTGATTCAAAATAGGACCTCAGATATCTTCTTCAGTGAAAAGTGATCTCATTAACTGTTTGAAGCCAACCAAGAATAGAGCGAGCTACATCTGATATCAAGATAAGTGTACCTGTGTGTCAACATAGAATTAATTTGCTCTCTGTGAACCACTGATAAAAGATTCAGTTTCAGATCAGATAGAAGACTCAGTATTGTTTGTAAGTTTATGAAATTATTATATATAAACCATTATTTGTAATAACTGTTATTTTAAATTGAACTATTTTTTTTACATTAAAATATATTTGTGTAAGGAAGAAAACTGTGTATAAATCTTGTTGGCAAATATCATAAGTTTGAAACATATCAATATCCAATTAACCTCCAACTTAAACTTTCCGGCTATTTGAAATTATGATACCTAACATTGGAAACAAAAAATTGGAGACTGGTTCAAAATGAATTATAACACTTAACAACTAGTATGTTGTAAATAGACTGTTATGTTTAAACATGATAAAATTGTAACACCTAAAATGGATAACATAATAAATCAGAGACTGGTTTGAGATAAATTAAAACACTTAACAACTGGTATGTTGTAAACAGACTGTAATGTTTGCACATGATAAAATTGTAATACTTAACATGGGTAACATAAAAAATCAGAGATTGGTTTAAAATAAATTATAACACTTAATAACAACTAGTATGTTGTAAACAGACTGATGTGTTTGCAAGTGGATTCTTTAGCTTGCAGTAAAAGACACAATAATATGTTAAAGTTTTGAACAATGGAATATACTGATGTAAATATATTATCAAAATAGTGAGATTTCAGAAGAAAACAATACTAATACTGATTTTGAAACAAATGAAAATATTGTACACACATCCCAGAAATAAAAGATGCAGCCCACCATGTTCCCTTGACCTCAACCCTGATAACTTAGTTACTGGGCTTTCTGAAAGTACAGGTCTGGAAACATAACCTATTAACCATTACCCAAATTGACAATGCTTACATATTTCCTAAATGAGTTTATATATGTTGTTGTAATATGATTTTATGGATGCTTGTTACCTTGTTTCTTTGTTAACAGCTTTTATTTCTATTATGAAGTTTCAGTCTTAGCTATATAGCAAACCCACTAAGAATCACGTGCAAGCTATAACACAAATTAACATATAAATTTATAAAAGTCTAAAATCTGTTTCTTTAATTGCAAGCTAATCTAAGGACTTTGAACTAATCTCAATCAAGCTTGGTAAGATTATATGTTAGATCAACAGACACATCCCAGATCATTTATTACTCAGCCACACCTACAGCAGAAACATATCAGTTTACCAAATAACTCCAGTCTTAGACCAATTTTTATTTCTAATTTTTTAAAGTTTTTCTTCAAAATTCAGTTATTTCATAAAACTGTGAAACATTCGCTTTTCTGCCATGAAAAATGGTAGCCAAAGCACAAGTTTAAAACCTTAAAGTAGTAGGGATATGTCTAGAAACCCATTGTCAGTTCTATGTTGGATGTTGAAAGCAGGATCACAATGGTATTTCAGGAAGAAGGAAGAATTTCAATTGTTGTTTATTAAGAAACACTCAAAGTATCAAAAATATGTAGAAAGTTATTAATAAAAATAACTCAATTGTAACACTATTCCAGTAACATTGAATAAAGTAGTTGTAAAGTAAATTGTGTGTAAAACAAATTATTCACATAAATATAAATCACTGATTTACTACTTCAAGCCTATATTCAATCCTTAGTGTGAAACAGATTTCTCAGCTTGCATATTAATATTAACAATATTAGTTTGAAGAACTATCATCCTTTGTACAGAATATATTTTACAAGCATTTATTGAAAATAATTCAAGCCCACTGGACAAGTTTTCCACTACAGTAGAAAGCATGAATATATGACAAATTGTACAACACATTAAATAGACAATATAATGACAAAATAACACCAGGTTTACATCTTCTCCTTAATGTAAAAAAACAAATCTTGGAAGTCTAACACCAGGATAAATTTTACAATCACTGAAGACATTTCTCATCTTCAGTATGTGATGTTAATTTAAATGTTTATATCAACGAGAATTTTAACAGAATAAAAATATTATGTTATGGGATTTTTATCCATGTCACAAACTTGCAGGACTACAACTAACAAAATTTAATTTGATATAACAAAAAAAAAAACATTACTTTCTCAAGATATTCATAACTTCAAAAGCTTTCTGAGTGTGATGAGGATTTTTGTACGGTGGTTTTTCTCCTCCATTGCACCTAGAACGTGGAAGCTCAACACGACGACACACCGTCAAGGTTCTGCTGTCCTCTGGAGCAGAGCTATCTCAGGAATAAATCAAAAGTCATCAATTATGTTATTTCTACTTACATACTAAACTTTATTAAAAATACATAGAAATAAACTAATTTATTTGTGGATGATCTCATCATGTTGGAAACATACTTTGAAAGAAGTTCTGTACTGCATAATATTTATCTTGAAATATTCCACTAACAAATTAATTCAAAAGGAAAGGATGGTAAGATAACCCGAAGGATATTAACTTATTGCAATAAGATTTACAAGAGGTTTTTAGTAATATGCTTGTTATATTACTTACAAATTTCATTAGTAAAATTTGAAAACGATTACAGTAGTTAACTGGAGTGTAGGATTACTGTATTCAATGTGTCAAACATTATGGTTTCAATAGTTTCCTAAAAACGAACACCTAAAAATATATATCAGGATGGATGGTAAGGATATTAACACTTATACTAATAAAGCAGAGAACAACATTTCAATCTGAAGATGACTTTAGAAGATTATAACATTCTTCTCTACTTCATTGGTAAAAGTGTTAATACCCATACCAGCAGTCCTGAGATATAGTTTTACTTCAAGTGGCTTTTTCATCATCAAGAGATATCTGAAAGCTGGCTGCCTTTCTTGATAACATTGTAAGGTCTCAGATAGGTATGGAAGCATAAAGTTGAATATCAGGGGTAAAAAGTTCAAAGAAACTTTTATTTACTCTTTATTCATAAATTATATCAAAACGTTTTTAGCTATTTTTTATTCAACTAATATTCTTTGTGTTAAATTATTAATCAAGTGATATATTTATACAGACGATAATTACATGTGAATTTCAATTTTACTTCTTGTTTTTTTCAGTTTGAATTGCTTTAATATCATTAATATTGGAAAATATAATAAAAAGTGAAATACACCATATTCATATTTATTAATGTCAAATCTTATCAAATCCTACTCAGTGTTCGTAAGTTACACTGTAAATTAAAATGTTGCATAGTATTAGTAGATGAAATAGAATTTAAGAGCAAAGCAAGCTGCAGCAGAAACAAATTTAAATTAACAACGTGCAGGAAGCTAAAGTTAAAATTTTAGGCTTACGTCTACGTGAACAAATAAATAACAAGACACATAGATAACATTAAATACCTGTCGCACAAATCCATCGCAGTATCAAACATTTATGATGAACGTGAATTTAGATGTATAATAAAATGTCAATCCAACTTGCAAGACATTAATTAACTGAAATATTTTATAACTCTGTTTTTGCTGTTTTGTTTGAACTGTTTTATTTCGTTTGATTTTATTTGTCTCCAAAGTAATAAGTTCAAGATTAAACACAAATGTTTCTTAACCATTTCACTACATGACCTAACTGGTAAATTACGATAAAAAACAAAAAACGAGCAGCTCAAAAGAAAACGTGAAACAACTAATTGAAAGGGATTAATATTCAAATATGTTTAGTGTAGTTATAAGTACTACGAAAATTCTTACTTTTACAATGAACCTACGGAAATGTATAAGCATAGTAACAAATTGCTTCTCACATATCTGCTTATAATATTTAGTATGCATGGTTTTATCATTTGGTTACCTCGTTATTATCTATATCTTGAATAATAATTTAAAATATAGAATATTCGTTTTTCAAAGATAGTCCTTGTAAATAATCGAAAACGTGAAATTACAAAGTAAAATGTAGAAAATACTATTTAAATAAAGATTCATTTATTTCAGAATTTTTTTGCCCAGAGTTGTCTATGATTTTGACCTAGCAGACATATTAAGCGCATAGTTTTCTTATTTTCATTTCTTTGTTTCTTTATTGCCTAAACATCTTCTGTGAAGCATTGTTTGTTACTCGATTATGTTAATCCTATGATTTGCTATTTTTAATCTGACTTTGAAATAGATATGTATCCTCAAATAAGGCGAAGATTTTCTCTAGACCTCGAAACCGGCGAGTCGGACACCACATAATAGTTACTCCTCTTAAAGTTTGAGTTCCATTATAAGTTTGTTTGGTGTGAAAGGTATTCGAACCCACGATATTCAGATTACAATTCGAGTGCGTTAGCCACCTGGCCATGCCGAGCCTTCCATTACAAGAATGACAGTCGATCTCTTAGCTTGAATAAAGGGTAAGAGCAGCCCAAGATTAACTATTAAGCAAAATAAGCAGTGCTTGGATCACCAAAGGAAAGGGAGCACCACAGAGTTTTCCCTAGCCATCACGCTCTTAACTCTTTTGCTGCCACACTCAACTTTAGTCGATTTTTTTTTGTAATTGTTTTTATCTACCGTGTTCTACTTTACTCTGCATTGTTAAAAATAACGCTTTCTTTGGCTCGATGAGTGACTTCAAAGAACTTACTGTAAAAAAACAACAACCTTTGTGAGTGAGTACATATTTTGAAATTTATCATACCAAGAACAAAACTAGAAAGGAATTACACTATAGCAATGCCACCATTCATAAATTACATGTAACCTATAAGCATATTTGTGCATGTATGTATTTCCTTATGAATATGTAATAATATAGACATATCTGAAGCTGAGCTTTACTTTGAAGATAAATACAAAGGTGCCAGGTCTTAAACAACAATTACTTCTTTCTTCATCCTATCCTGAGTTCATAATACCCCGACCCAGCTAGGCCCTTTCGTGATACGTTTTATGAGACGAACGAACAATCCGAGACGGAAACAAAAAGACAACGGCTACAAACTTTAAGGTGAAGTTCGGCTATTTTGCGGCTGTAAATTCAGTGTTCTATTACATTTCTGAAAAGCTTGAGAAACAACTGATTGATCAGAACAGTCTAAAGGCGATAATTCGACCCTTAATTTTACTTAAGTCAAATTGCGTAAGAATTCAGTATGTACGACAAAATTATTCTTAACGTTGTAATGTATACACTACACTACTAGTAACAGTACAGTACTGTGCCACCGTGGTCACACAAAGATACTGTAAGGAACCAACAAATCAACAATATAAATTTAATATTGTCTGAAAAAGTGCATGAATTGAGCAAGTTTATGTAAGCAAGGTTAGTACTGAGTACTACGTTAGTGGCCTTAGTTGCTTGTTTTTTGTTTATTTTTTAATTTTGCGCAAAGCTACTCGAGGGCTATCTGCGCTAGCTGTCCTTAATTTAGCAGTGTAAGACTAGAGGGAAGGCAGCTAGTCATTACCACCCAACGTCAATTCTTGGGTTACTCTTTTGCCAACAAATAGTTGGATTGACCGTCACATTATAACGCCCCACGGCTGAAAGGGTGAGCATGTTTGGTGCGACAAGGATTCGAACCTGCGACCCTCGGATAACGACTCGAATGTCTTAACGCGCTGGGTCATGCCGGGCCAGCCTTAGTTGCAATGTATTTATTAGCATTAGACTTAACACTAGTGTTGTTGTCTGAGAACCGAGTGACGTCAACGTTAGGCCTAAATACTCTAACTAATTTAGTCTAAGTGCACTGGAAACGCTGCTGTAGTCTGGAATAATGAAGTGGACTATTCCCAATTTAAGGTCGGAGTGTTGAATTTGTCTTCGCATCCAAGCATACAGATAAAGTTTCAGAAATATGGCTGTTTTGTTGATGTATGGTTTGTTGGCTCGTCTGAAGTCTTTAGGTCAAAATTGAGCTCAAAGTTGAAGTTATAACTCATTTTTCAGATATTTGATTGCGATTAAGGTACTCTAGCCTAGGCCTAACCCAGTGTTTAGAAGTTCAACGTGCAGTACAGTTTACAATTGACTTTATGTTATGTATGTGTACCAGTACAGAATGATTACTATGTATATAGTCTGCTACAGTATGTGTTGTTGATCACAAATTCTTTTGGAATACTTTTTGGCTCACAATTGATTTGCATCTTACCACTGACGTTGTTTGTTGCATACAACTACCATAGCAACAACGTCAATGAAATTTTTGCAATGGCTGAAAACTAATTCTCCTAAAATAGATTGAAGCCAGTTTCGAAATGATGCAGCAAATCAATAAAGGTATTTATGAGTTCACACTTATGTGCTAAGGGACTAGGTCTTAGGATAACTTTCTGACAATCTTTGTCTAAATGTAAACCTAGAGTTTAGTATGTTTAATTGTCTTACTAACGTTTTTCTTTATGAATTTCAGTATTTTTTTAATCATTTTAACTATATATGGTCCTTATTTTTTGGTGTGTCTTTTTATTTTTGTTTCCATATTTTTCAGACTTCAAAAATAAAATGTGTTCAATTAAGCGGTGCACAAAAGAAAACAACTGGCAAAAAAGAACCAAAACTGAAAAGCTGACCAATTTTTTCACTCAACTTGCACAATGTGATATTTGAAATTAAAATCCATCCCCGCCATCAGACGTCACATGTACTGCATCTGACTCTAACAAGATTGAAGTTGAACCAAGCTCCCCACCTACATGTACCACTTTTTCTACTTCAAAGTCAGAACATGATGACAATGTTGAGGTGTCGCAGGCTGGCTCAACTGGCACAAGTCTCACAAGTGATCTCACTTTCCCTGTAAATTCTCCTGATATACCTTGTGTTAATGTTGATGCAAATTGCTCCACAAAACAGTTTGAAGTTGAAATAATTAATGAAAATGAAAATCTACTGGACTGTGGTAAAATACTCCAGTCTACAAATGATGAAGAAACTAAAGCAAAAGATCCAGGGTGGTGGCTCAATTTCTCTGCTGATGATATGGCTCATTGAGTTGCTTGTGGACCCACTGGCTGTCAACACCACAATGGGCCATTTAGCAAATCTTGCTGGACTTGCAACAGTAGCAAACCAACGAGGTACTGTTCGCAAAAACTTTTATTTGGAGTAAAAGCCAATGGCGAGCAATACAAGAGAGAGTATTCACCATCAACAGACAGTTTACTGCTTTGTCTGTAAACTTTTCGCCCCTAAAGTTTCCTCATGTTTTGTTGAATAAGAAGGGTTCAGTGACTGGCGAAATATTATTGTAATTGATCATCGTGAAAGAAGCAATACTCACCCAGAATCTATGCTAACATACTTAAATCACAAAAAAGGTTTAGGTTTGTGACAACAGTTGGAAAAACAAATTAAAGAAGAGTGCAGTTACTGAGAATATGTTACTGGGAACATATCTTGGAGCGTGTAATAGCTGTTATTCGTGTGTTAGTTGAACGTGGCCTGGCTTTTTAAGGAACAGTTGGTCGAGTTAGTGTTTTATGGCACAAAACAGCCAGGCTATCTGCGCCAAACGTCCGGTTAAAAGGTAAAAATAAAGTAAATGTAATAAAATTGATAAAAATAAATGAATGTAAAAAAACAGCATTGAAAACATAAAAAGCATAAAACCGATGTTGACATCTAATCTACAATGTTAAGAAAGAAGCCAGAGTAAGAGAAGTTGTAAAAGACTTTCTGTTGCATAATAGTAATTATCATAACCCGCCAGGAAGACAAACAGGTAAGTACGAGAACCACCTTCACTCACCTGAAGTTGGCCTTTCCAGTCCTGGTTCCAGGGTATTTGTCATTACAGCCATTTTCAAAAATTAAAGTAATAAAAGTTTTAAAATACATGTAGCAAAATTATAATAATAACTTGCCAAACGTCCAGTAAAAAGGTAATAGTAAAGTAAATGTTGAATAATGCATAAAAGAAAATGAAGATAAAACAAAACAGCAATTATAAACATAAATGGCATAAAAATGTTGGCATCCACTTAAGAGATGTTTTTGTTTTTTTGTTTGTTTTGTTTTTTGGAATTTCCAACAAAGCTACTCGAGGGCTATCTGTGCTAGCTGTCCCTAATTTTGCAGTGTAAGACTAGAGGGAAGGCAGCTAGTCATCACCACCCACCGCCAACTCTTGGGCTACTCTTTTACCAACGAATAGTGGGATTCACCGTCACATTATACACCCCCACGGCTGGGAGGGCGAGCGTGTTTAGCGCGATGCGGGCGCGAACCCGCGACCCTCGGATTACGAGTGCACACCTTAACGCGCCCACTTAAGAGAGAAACTACATTAATATAGAAGTTGTAAAGGAGTTTCTGTTGCATAATGGTAATTATCATAACCCGCCAGGAAGACTAACAGGTAAGTACAAGAGCCACCGTCAGTTACCTGAAGTTGGCCTTTCCAGAGCTGGTTCCGGGTTATGTGTCATTATGGCCGGAATCAAAAAGTAAAGCCATAAAAGTGTTAAAAGACATGCAGTAAAATTGTAATAATAACTCGCCAGGACGACTAACGGGTAGTTTAAACAGCAGCATTAGTCAACTTAAGTTCGCCTTTCCAATCCTGGTGTCGAGTTATTTAATAGTACAGCTATTTTCCAATTTCAAATCGAACTAGAGATCGTGTCTCTTAAAAGGAAATCACAATTAAAAAGGTGTAATGAATAAGTATAAAACATTTAAATGGCATTAAAAAGATTAATAGCTGTTAAAAAACTAAAAACTTTATCAAAGTGGACAGTGTCACCATCACAAATAACACTGTCTAATGTTATGGACAAACCTTGGAAAAAAACATGTTTAAAATAGTGCCGTCGTTGAGAGTCGTAACGATAGTAAGTGCTACGTTTTTTTATGTTTTATGTTCTTCATAGACTAAACGCAACAGAAAAACACAGATAACAGTTTGTATAATTTATTACACTAAACTATTAACAAATATAACAGATATAACATAAATTATATAATAACAGTGACGGATATTAACTTATAACATTCGAAATTAATTACAAAACAAAATAATACTAGTTTCAAACTTCAAAATTAATCACAATACAAAATGGTACTGGCCTGTATCTAATATAATGATCTAAAATGAAAGTCTCAAATTCCAGTCTAGGGTGTGAATTTGGTCCCACGAAGAAATTCCGAAGCTTAAATGAAGAAGTTCAGAAACAGTTCACAGTTCAATAAATTCGCCGACTCTCAGCACAAGCAGTAATTCAGATGAATCGTAGAGATTGACGAAATAAAATCACAGCTTCCGTAGATCTAACTTCAGTCACAAATCCAAGTTGAATAACACAGCAAACACTTAATCTTTCTCAAATAACTGACTCTCTTCTTTTGAAATAAAACTAATGTCTGACTCTCCTTTTTTTTTCGAATAAAAACTGATGTCTGAATCTCTCTTATCTCTCTCGCATCTTCGTCTGTTTATATATTGTAGGCCTAAACTCCTCAAAAGACCGCGAAATTTCTACAGATCTCTAGAGCAATCCGCGCATGTCCGTTCTTGCACGAGACTACACGTCTAGACACGAAGTCACCAGCACTTCATTTACAAACATATGATTGGTCTACTTAATTCAAGAAAATTCTAAATGTTACCCTAAATGAATAACAACATATTTTATTAGTTTAAACTTCGAAACAATAATATAAATATGGAAACATAGATAATAGAAATGAAAATCCAAACACAATACGACATGTTGTCGTTTACAAAATATTTACATGACATTTACATAACACAAGAAAATAAAATGTGGCTTATTGTGATTTGAGTGTTACACATACTACACACTGGTGCAACAGTTCAAGATAAAAGAAAACGATGAGCTAAAAACTGTGACCAATGCGTAGTCTAGTTAGAACAACTTCCTCCTTCCGAACCTTGTAGAAGCTAGACGACCAAAGTCCAATACAAGAGTTTATTTGGAATAACTTGTTTTCGCCTTGCTCACTCCAAGTCGACTGCCAACTGGCACGGAGCAGAGCCTTGAATACAGGCCCATAGTCCATATATGGAACAAGCACAGTGGTGATAGTACTATAACAGACAAATTTAGCTGCGATGTCAGTGATTCGTTTCTGTGAATACCAGTGTGGCCCGGTATCCAGAAAAACTGGATAGAAGTAGGTGTTAAATAGAAATGGGCCAGTCAGTTTTGAATATCAGCAAGAACAGGGTGTGAACTAACGTGAAGCGATTTCAGGGCCAGTAGAGAACTAAGCGAGTCAGTATAAATAGTGCAGTTTGAGTACTGCTTAGCTTCTGTGTAATCCATGGTAAGAGAAATGGCATACAGTTCAGCAGTAAACACTGAAGCTGAAGAGAGGATTCTGCTCACAACCACCGAACCAAAAAACCCATAGCAAACTCCACACAGTACCTGATTTTGCACCACCTTTATAAATAGGAATGGAAGGATGGTTCGAAAGATATTCAGCAAATAACAGACAGCATTTCCCATCGGGAGTATCTACTTTTCTCAAATGACTTGAAGGTACGTCACAGTTGGGGAGTGTAATAAGTTATGGTGGGATGGGCTAACCAGTGGATACAGCAGTGTTATCCAACGACAGACCCAGTGCATCAGCTGTGCCTGGATACAAAGGCCAAAAGGAACAATGGAAGATTGTCTGTTCTGAAAAAACCCGGCCCATCGAGAAAGGAAAACACAACCCCCTGTCAGATGCTTTGGTAAGGAACGAAGTTTTGAAGCATACAGTAAAGATAGTTGAAAACATCAGAGGTGCAAAGAATGTTTATGAGACCCTATGTGCAGAAAGCCCCAGAGTAGAGTCCTTGATGGTGAATGGGGTCCAGCATCATTAAGGTCAAAGTATTAGCAGAGCCATAGACCACTGATCCATAGCTAAGTTTTTTCATCTAAATAATGGAAGAATGATTACTTGCAATATGAGCATCAGACATCATGAATTGGGGACCGATAGCTTATCAAGAGATTCATTTGGTGTTTCACTGTGAAACAGGTTATAGGTTTAAGTTAACAAACGATGTTTCTGTAGAAACTGTGATACTAACATTACATTTATCTAAATTACAAATAAACCTAAAAAATAACTCCCACTAATAACACTAAATAGCTCAACAAATAATCAGTGACTCATTAACAACTCCCTCACAGTTTCGTATTGAAATGGTTCTCGTTTTCTGCTTACTAATCGCAATTTTTGTATCGTAACGTCACGTGCCCGCCAGCAAACATATATTTCAACTGAATATAGTCCATTACACAATTATTAATCTATTGAAATATTCGGTTGAGAAGACATAATTTTTAAACATTCGTTCTTTTCTTTCTTTATACACGTTGCAGCCTAAGTACTATACTCTTACTTTAGATGATGGTTCTTATAAAAGTCGTATTTTCCAGGTTTTTGTTTATTTATTATCTTAGTTTTGACAAATAGACATTTGGCTGTTTTCAAGGAAGTCCTTAAGAGGACTCAAAACTGAGCCGACATTCTACCTAGTTTGTTTGTTAGTTAGAAACAGAGCCACACCTGGGCAAATCTGTGGTTCGTGCAAACTTTGTACAGTGGAACCCCGTTATAACGCAATAAATGTGGCCTAAGAAATGCGATCGCATTAAATGTAAGATCGCGTTATTTCGAGATACCCTCAAATGGTCGAATTTCCACATTCTCCTCATTTTTACTTGTTACATGAAAGGTTTCCACATGAACAAACACTTGGTAGGTGAAAACAAAATTCTGGAAATTTTATTTATAGGCCTAAGTCTAAAGCAGTGGTGCACAAAGTCCGGCCCGCGACGAGTTGCTGAGTGGCTTTTGTTTGCTTTGCTTCGTTTCCTCTATGTTGTTATTTGGTTAGCGATGTTAAATAACCAGGAGGGTTAGATGCACTAGACCTCTTCCTCTATCCCGAACGTTGATGGCGTCTATCGTTAAGCGTTGGTTAATTAGTATAACTTTGGGCCAGAGTATGACACGGTACTCAGGCCCGTTTCAGGTTAGTGTCCATGCACAGTTTCGACAATATTTTTTTTCTTTTATATATATATTTATATTTTATTATTATTTTCTTTTTTTCTTTCTTCCATAGATAAAATACTACTACTACTAGTAATAATAATAATAAAATAAAATAAGAAAAATAGGGTACAATAATATAAAACTTGGTTTAAGTGTCTTGTGCATGGTGGCCAGCTTATTTGATATTTCTTAAATATATGTTAAAAGGTGAGAGGTATTTAAGACTACTTTCATCACGTACGTAGCATCTGTCGAGATCACACATTAAGTCATTTTTATGCCAATTCTTATTAAATACTTTAGAGAATTATGCAAGTCTTTTAGATATTCTTTCTTTGTTTGCCTACCCGTAGATTAATGTGGATGAAGTGCAACGTGGTACTTTATAAGTCGAAGTTAAAACTGAATTTTGTATTCCTTGTAGTTTCTGTAATTGTTTAGATGCTATGTTTATCCAGGCAGGAGATGCTTATACTATTATGGATTTGATATATGTTTTATAGATTTTAATTATTGTGTCTGGTGATGAAAGACTTCTTGCATAATTTGCTCTTTTCCAGATTCGTATTAGGATATTTTTTGTATACTGTACCACGTTAATTTTGTATCATAAGTTAAACCGAAAAATTTAGCAGAAGTAGCATTAAGTAAAAGTGATCCATTCATGTAGAGCTTTGGTGGATCTTTTTTCAGTTCATTTAATCTACTGTAAAGTATTACTTGGTTTTTCTGTTAGTCTTATTAGGTGGTCTGTAGTTTGTCTGTATTTTATAAATCCGTTTTGAATTTTGGGTAATTTTGAGTTTATATGGATAGACGATTACTAATTATTATTTCTAATATTTTGCCGATACTACTGGTTAAGCTAATTGGGCGGTAGTTGTTTGGTTTATTCACTGGCTTTTCCTCTTTCTGGAACATTAATATCATTGCTTCCTTCCAATAAACGGGGATATATCCAGCTGATAATTATAGGTTAAATAAGGCTGTTAGGTGTTCTTGTAATCTCTGAGTGCAGTATTTTAAGAGGACAGATTGGATACCATCTTCTCCAAGAGCTTTGTTTTGATCAATAGGGTTATTGACTGTATTATAGAAGTATCTGTTCATGTCTGGTTCATGATGCGTTTTCTAGGTGTTTTTAAAATATCTCAGCTTTTTCTATGTTAGTGTACGCTCTTTTTCCATCTAGTTCCAGTGGTGGTATTCTGTGATTGTTGTTCCTATACTCATATATCTTTTTAATTGTGTTCAGAATTGTTTTGGATCTGTTTTGTGATTTACTTCTGAACAGATGGTGTCCCAGCTATCTTGTTTTTGTTGTCGGATTAGATGTCTTATCTTATTTCTTACAGTGTTTATTTGTGTTTTTAGTGTGAGGTTTCGATTTTGTATGTACTGTCTGCGAAGTTTTCTTCTGTCTTTTATTAAGTGTATTATTTCTTGATGTGGTTGCCATGAGTGTGTTGTTGTGAAGTTTTTTGTTTCGGTATCGAGCTGTTAGCTGCATGTTTCAGACACTCAGAAATTATATGACTATACGCATCTATATCTGATGCTTCCGCGGCAAAATGTAGTACTTCAGTTGGTAAAGTCTGGTTTATGACAGTTTGTAATAATGGCCAATTAGTTTTTTTTTTATAATTTAGTTTATCTTTAACTTTAATTTTGTTTAAGTGGGGGATGAGATTGAAGATACACCAAACAGGGAAGTGGTCACTGTCTTAAGTCGTGACCGACATGAAAGTTTATAAATGTACGACTCATATTGTGCGAGCACAGGCATAGGTCCAGTATTTCACTGGTGCTATGTGGATACGAGATATGTGTCGGTGTCGCATCATTTTATAATATCATATTAGTTTTGCCATTTGCGTTTGTACATCGACAGTTAAATGTTGTATGTTTACTATTTAAATCTCTTGTGATAACTATATTAGATTTTGATTACATATGGAATGCAAAATATTTGCATCTAATACTGTGCTAGGCGAGCAATAAATGCTCGCTACTGTTACGTCACTATTATTTTGCGTATGATTACTGATTCGTTAGAGGAAGTAGTTTAAGTTCCTGAACTATAAGTTCAGTTCTGTACAATAATAAAATTCCTCTGTTTGGATCTCTTTTATCCTTTTTGCCGTGTTTTTGGTTTGTTTGTTTTTTTGCGAAGATTAGGCGCTATAGAAGAATATGCATAAGATTAGATACTGAATGGTTCCATATTTGTGTCGAGCAATAAAGAAAATTTAATAAGCAGATCTCGTTAATGCATAGGCATTTATTTATTGGCACAATGATGTAATATTTCCGTCATTACGAAATCTCACGCGTTCCAATTGTTCTTCGAGATTTACTTACGAGCCATATTTTGATATTATTTCGTAACAAAAATGGCAGCTAATCGTAAAAGAAAAGTTGATGATTGGACTGTGCAATACTGTTTTGTTGAACAACAGAAGAACGTTATTTATCTGCTGTGTCACTCGACACATAAAGATTTCCATAACATTGTCGGTCATAAACGAATAGTTCGAATTGCATCTCTGCGACGGTCGTTGAATCATCAGCAGAACGTTTTTCAAAGCAATCACAGACTTAGGTGCAGCATGTGAGGTCATTTACGATATTTCGTTGATGATAGTGAAATCTGACCGACCGTTCACTGATGGTGATTTTGTCAAGCAGCTATGATTACTGCATTGGAAAGTTGTGTCCAGAAGTAGTTTGCAAGATACAGACAGTGGCTTTAAATCGTATGACAGTTCAATGAAGCTGACTGATAATAATCTGGAAGCAATCTTGCGTCTTTTAACGCTGAACATCAAGCCGGACATTTCTAAGCTCGTAGATGACAAGCAGTACTATCCATCGCAGTGACTTTGTGATAATATTTCTTAAAATAATATTCAAACTCTTTGATGTAATCGTTATTTGTGTTCTTAAATGTGATGTCCATCTTGTGTGAAACAACTGTGGGACGATTTTAATCTTCTTTTTTGTGGCCCCCAATGGTTAC
The DNA here is from genome assembly GCA_011833715.1 of Carcinoscorpius rotundicauda. Taxonomy (NCBI): domain Eukaryota; kingdom Metazoa; phylum Arthropoda; class Merostomata; order Xiphosura; family Limulidae; genus Carcinoscorpius; species Carcinoscorpius rotundicauda. The sequence goes on along the minus strand of CM022392.1, from coordinate 65,186,917 downwards.
GGGAAGTCTATTTGTGGCCCCTGACCCAAAAAGTATGTGCACCACTGGTCTAAACAATAGAAATAAAGAACAAAAAAATTACAGCCAATAAAAAACGCAGTTACATAAAAACTGTAATAACGTTTAAAGTGTCACAAAAATTCATTTAGTTTTCAAAAAAATTGTCTTAATATTGATTCTTTTATTCCCGACTTCTAGTCATGAACATATTCGTTCAAAACTAATAAAATCGTGAAAATCAAAGATCAATTCTTTTCAAGAAAAAAATGATAAGATCGATGAATTACGTTACAAAATCTTAATTGAAAAGTCAAAACTTGCGAATTTAGTAACAGAAAACTGGGAGCCAAACAATAAGAGCGTTATGTTCAAATTTGTGTTATATCGATACCAATGTATTCTGCGCTCCTGTAAAACTGACAAGAAAGAACTGCTAATTGCACTGTCATATCCACCCGTCTTGAGGGCCAGTTGTGGTCAGAAAAATGGGTGTGCTATGTCTCAGCGTAATATATAATTTATAATATCAACGAACCTCGTGGCCGATCAGTGAACTGTTGGTCAGGTTTTGTTTGAAAATAATGTGGGGTGATTCGTTTAGCTAAAAATATGGTTTGCTTTTATCCTTTATCGCCGCTAGTGTCGCGGATTTCAGATTTATAAGGACCACATTCTTTATAACAAGTGTCTGTGTTTTGTTGGCGATAAATTTTAACAATAAATAGACTGCACACAATACATTCGTCTTACAACATTTGTTTGTTTGTTTTTGGAATTTCGCACAAAGCTACTCGAGGGCTATCTGTGCTAGCCGTCCCTAATTTAGCAGTGTAAGACTAGAGGGAAGGCAGCTAGTCATCACCACCCACCGCCAACTCTTGGGCTACTCTTTTACCAACGAATAGTGGGATTGACCGTCACATTATAACGCCCCACGGCTGAAAGGATGAGCATGTTTGGTGCGACAAGGATTCGAACCTGCGACTCTCGGATAACGACTCGAATGTCTTAACGCGCTCGGCCATGCCAGGCCATTTACAACATTCAAAATAAATTAAATGTCAGTACAAAAAGTGGTTACGCTGTTTTTTTGTCACAGCTGCATCAAGAGCTTTAAATAACTGTCTCATTTTCGTCAGAGGTTATCAAACTGTGGTTTGATATAGTCCTTATGGAGGTTCGCAATAATACATTAGATTTCTGATATTATCATTTATTGACCAATGAACACAAAGAAAAATATGCATTTTGCGTTGTTAGACTTAATCACTTATTTGAGGAGAACTTCGGAAGATGACAATAAGGGAAAATAGAATTAAAAAACTTTTTAGCATTTAATAGGGAAAATGTGAACACTATGAAATTAGCCTAAATACTAGCTAGTCAGAAGTTTAAGACCATACCAAAAAGAAGTCCAAAACTGGGTAGGAAATGTCTAACAAGAGTTCTCAGTAGTGAGTTGCACGGCCGTCATTGCAAATAACTGCAAATATTCGCTTTGGCATGGTCGATATGAGCGTTTGCAAAAGACTGACTGGAATGCTATTCCAAATGATGAAGATGGCTTCACAAAGATCATGCACTGTTTGGAATTGACGTCCATTTCTATAGACTTTCCTTGCTAGACCCCCAAACATTTTCAAAGGGGTTCAGTTCGGGCGAACATGCTAAATGGTCCAGAATAATCACGTTAATTGCTATGAAAAAGTCCTTTGTCCTGCTGAAAGATTCGGTCATTTCCACACAAGCGAGGGCCTTCCGTAAATAAGGATACTCTTTCCAACATGCCAATGTAGCCAGCTGCTGTTTGACGTCCCTGTATAATCTGAAGCTCCATTGTTCCATGGAACGAGAAAGCACTCCAGATCACGATGGAACCTATTCCACTGTGTCCACTTGTAGAAAATCTCTCCAGTGGGATATCCTTATCGTTCCATTAATGTTGAAAGCCATCTGGACCTTCCTAGCCATCCCTAATGTAGCAGTGTATGGCTAAAGGGAAGGTAGCTAGTCATCACCACCCACCGCCAACTCTTGGGCTACTCTTTTACCAGCTCATAGTAGGAATAACCGTCACATTATAACGCTCCATTATAATGGCTGAAAGGGCGAGCATGTTTGGTGTAACGAGGATTCAAACCCGCGACCCTCGGATTACGAGTCAAATGCCTTAACCACCTGACCATGCCGGGCCCAGTCTTTTTCAAGTATTCGTTAAACGGAAATTAAATTGTAAAATTATTAGAAGCAGTTAGATCCGCAAAAAAGTATTTTACGTTGTACATATTTAACCAAAGTAGCAGTATGTCAGCATAATGAACAAATTTCAAAATCTGAATAGTTGTTTACAGATCAAAATGTCTGCACGGCAACATCCATTAGTACTTGTTGTGTTGGTCATGACTACAGATACAATTATTTATATATTTTATACGTTATAACCACAAACTAATTAGCAATGTTACCCCCAACCCCATACGTATTTTTTTACTAACTATTAGAGCGGCACTGGGCTGTTCTTTGCGGACTGTTTTTCACGGTTGATGAACCCTGACCTACAATATGGAAGAGGCGCGATACTCTTCACGCGTGCGAAATGCAACAGTGAAATGTTCATTTGATAATCACTTACATGTTGCTCTAGGTTATAAACTATGACAACGTGTTCTCAAGACGGCTGGTATGGATATTAACACTTTAATTAAAATAAACTACAGACCAATGTTTCGACCTTCTTTGGTCATCTTCAGGTTAACAAAAGCTGTGACGACGATCGAATGGAACACGTTTGTGACGAAGTTTCTATAAGGCAGTGGTTCTTAACATGGGGTTCGTATGAGTTTCTCGGGGGGTCACGGAAGGTTCGGGAATTGTTGGGAAAATCACGGAGCAGTTTGTCGTTTTTTGTAGGAAATGCCAGTAACTGCCCACCAATGAAAGACACACTGAAGTGCGGCAGTTGAACCGCGTCGAAACGTTTGCTGCGCAACCATCTGTCTTAATTTTGAGTAAAATTTTTCATATATTATAACGCTTAGAATTGCCTAATTTTTTTAATTATATAATATCAATACATCAAACTTAAAATTTAAATATCAAAGTTTCCATCGTATTTAGTATATTTTAGTATATCAACCCTCAAACTGAGTGAATATGTAGGTTTTGTATGATGTTCAGTAATTCCATGAATTTTGCATTTGTTTAGCACTTGTAGTATTTGTAACATTTTTAATAAATTAGGATCTTTGTATAGTTTTGTTTTATTCTACCTTTACGCAAAGTTCACTATTACAAAGAATATTATAGGGGTCACGGTAATAACCTGAAGAGTCTCAAGGGGTAAGACGATGAAATAGGTTAAGAACCACTGCTTTAAGGGTAGCAATAGCCTGTAGACAGGACAAAGAAGTTGCCAGAAAGGTCAACACGAGTCGACTGTTAAGTTTCTTTTGAGGTAGCAATAATCCAAAGAAAAAGAAATTAAGAATAAATGGAAGATTGAACAATTTATTTCACTTCTACATTACATAAATGTGCATACAAACTGTAATCTGCTTAAATCATGATGACATATTTGACAATGAGTTTAAAATAAAATGTTGGGCATTCTGTTTAATCAACACGCGTACAATTCAACTTTACAGGAATCAATTTAAAACTAAGCGAATATAACAATAGTTTTACTGTCACAGTCTGTCTTTAGTTTGTCCATATTTGTTTAGACAGCCTAATTTGATCTCATACAGACATTATTTCTAAATTAAATAACAAATGTAAAAGAAGCAAAAATAATGTTTACAACTGACAGTCTCTGCATTAAATCCACTATAATTTTTTTAGGATTCTAACTTCTGATTATTAGTCTTGCAATGACTTAAACTTCAAAACAAAAGACTATCTACCTTGATTTATATTAGTAGGTAACTGTCAGCATAATTTATTATACATTTTCTTCCCAGTGAAAGTGTAGAAACGATAAATAATTTCCACAGAGGAAACAAGGAATTATAAGTTCATTGGGTAACCGCTTCATTTATTATACAAATATACCTCTGTAGAAAATAATGAAGACGGTAAATTTTGAGAAATAATAAAAATTATAATTGTTCATTTAAACACAAGCATTTAATGAGAAAAATGTAGTAATGAGTGAAAATAGCTTGGAACAAAATCTAAAAAAAATTCTGTACATAAACGAACTGTTTATGTACCCTCTCTTTAAGGTGATATTTCAATTATTTTATAATGTAACAAAACATTCTATGTAGCATTTTACGAAAATAATTTTGTGATATTTTCATTTCCATTTGTGGTTATTGAAGCCTGTCTTCCTGAGTGGAACAAACACCAGTTATTTTATAGTTTGTTGTGCTACAAGGTAAGTTGTCTATTATATATATGTTAGACAGACTTGATGCATACTGCACCTGTTCTCTCAGAATTTATTCAGTATCTTTCAGAATAAAGATATGTATGTATTACAAAACGTTATACAGGTATGTTGTGAGCTTTATAGGGAATCCATTATCTATTAAATACAGAAATATCTTGTCAGTAACAAAGATATATGAAATGATAAAACTTGTTACCAAGAAGCTGTACAAAAATCAATAACATATATGAACATAGTTAAACACTATTTCTTTTTAACTAAAATGAAAGATAATCTGAGACCTTCTTCGCGTCTTCACAGAATGTATCACGTCTCTCTTCTTTCTCATCTGTCCACACCTGCTTTCTCTGGACACTCGTCTTCCTTTGGATAATTATCCAACTTATTTTATTTTTTATCACAAACCAGTAAATGTAATAACCAAAATTCACACACAAAGAATAATTTCATATTCAAAACTAAATATGTAAATATAAACCAAATTTATAGCAGCATTTCAAACTATTATTCAGTTCAAACAATAATGTTTTACCAGCTCTGGAATTAATAATACCATGATTGTATCATCCAACATTTATCCAACAGCAACGTGGATTTCAAAGGATTTCTTTTTTTGGTTTTGGTTTTTTTCCTGGCTAGCACAGTATCAAGCATTAACGATAAAGGCTTTATAAATTATCAACTATGTGTTCTTTTTTTTTCCCTGCTTTTACTTTTTGTTCCATACACACATCCAGGTAGTAAAAAAGTAGAAGCTGATCTTAGAAACTAACATCCATTCACATGCTTCTAAGAAAAACATCAGAAAGTAATCACAGAAAGATACATACAGTTTTAAATAACATCAAGTACAATGGAGAAGTAATAAGCTGTTTACAATGTAGTGGAAATTAGATTCATTTCTTGTAAAAAATGCTGGACAATTAGCACAACAAATCATTTGAAATTCAGATTTCTAGTTGCATACTTCACCTCAAGGAACAATCATATACACATTGTTCACATTTATGTAGTACAATTACTAATCAGTAAACAATTGTTACCACAGTAAAAACATACAAAAGTATGATTAACAGTCTAACATGTATGGAAATTTGACTACAGCAAAATATATTTTATAACAATAAAAATATAGAATTCTTTATCACAATAAAACTTTATGCTGTAAATGTTATAAAAATAAGGAAATTCATTTAATAAAGTACATAATTTGTACTTTTAAAAACCACATTTTAAAAACTATCCTGGCCAAAGTGTAATATATTGTACTAAATAAAACCCATAGAAATATAGAAAAATGTTACATATAAAATAAAAAGGTGCTTTACTCATTCACTATGTTAAAATTATTTGTACTTCTGAGCAACATCTATTAAAAACAACACAAATTACAGTAAAATATGCTTTACTTCTTCACAACAGTGGTGGATAATTTAGTTTTGTAAAAAGCACATTTAAAATATCTCACCCACAGTAAAAATACATTTACTCTGTAAAACCAGAGGAAATGTGTAAACCAACTCCCCACAGTGAGTTGTATGATCAACATCTTTCTAAGACCATACCTAAATATATTACCAAGCAAATAAATAGAAATATTTAGGTGCTCAATACCATTGTAGTCTGTAGTTTTATAAAAACATACATAACTCTTTAATCACAGTTTAAAGGAAAACAAAACCTGTTAAGCACATGAAAAGTTTCATTGCAGTAATCTTGGTTGATATACATACACACATTAAAATGAATTATTTACAATGAAAACTTTAAACAAACCATATTTTATTACTGTCTATAGATTCATATAGTATGTCATTGTGTTAAACCTTTTAACACATATCACATTAAATTCATGTATCAGTACAAGCAGAGCTACAGAAACATATTGCACAACTCATGGTAAGTTCATGACACCCATCCAATTATACAGGATCCAGAATATACAACCATTTGCACCTTCTCTTAACCTTCACTATTTACTTATCTAAAAGAGGGGCTTATCATCTTTGTTTCTTCCCCTGTGTAAAATGAGCCCATTTTTATATCTTCATACCTGAGAAATACAACTCCCTAATTTATTTTCTGTTAGGGAAGTAATACATTAATTAGACATGATATATTACACACACTGTCCCTTTGAAAAGAAGTTCCAAATATACTTTTATATTTCTGCCCAATATATATTTTCACCTCTACAAAAGAAAGGTACTTTGTTGAATGGAGGCCTGGGACAGCTTTCACCCCTGGTGTTGACTCTGAGTACTTATTTACCAGTGTAAGTGACACTGTAGTTTATGCTAACAAGCATGATAACAAAAATGTATCATTACATGAAAACAGCCTATAACTATAAAGATAACCCACGTGAGAATAGCTTATAACATGAGTTCTGACAGTTTAAACATCTACGAATAAAATCAACTGGTCACAAGTTAAATACATAGTTATTTCTGGTTTAAAAAAAAATAAACTGTTGACACTACTTTTTATTTTGACTTAATACCAATGTCCTGTCACCCTTAAAGACCAAAAAACATAGGTCCTGCATGAATTTGAATCTCCACAGTTAATTATACTTAATATAACAATTATCAACAACTGTATGAACTGTATTATGTTCCATAAATCATTTCATTTCTTCTTAGTTCTATAATTGAGGTACACAGTCATTTTCATACAATACAGGCTATACATCACGAGATGAAATAATCTCACATTTAGTTATTTAATACCCATGTCCATCACATTCTACCCAAACTCAAGGAGATCCTAATGTCAAAGTTATGGGAATTGAATGATGAAACAGTATGCTAAAGCTTAACACAAGCCACTTGCCAAGAGAGTCTTATGTATTAGGGAGAATTATTCATTGTCATAGTTATAAGACAGATAATGTGTTAAAATGACAACAGAAAGCAATCAAAAGGTTTCCTCAAAAAATCATCATATGCAAAGTTTCTGCAGAGTTAAATGAAAGACACTTTCAAATGAGTGTCTACAGTAACAATCTAAGTGATGTTCATAAGATAAATGATTAATTCATTTAGTTAAAGTCACATCCTGTTTTAAAGAAAGAAAGAAAAGCCTAACAAACTATTACAATCCTCAAATCTTCAATAAACTTGTTTACTAAGGAAAAGAAACAAGGTTTCCAAAACTTCACAACATTTAAAACTGATTACTTCATGCTTGAAGACAATGTCCAAAGAAGATGTTTCACAATCCCAGAACAAAAGAAGAGATTGGAATGTGAAAAATCATGAAAGCGAGACATTTATACAGTATCCTTCTACAGAAGTCAATAGTTTAGATCTTATATTTGTAACAGAGACAATTGCCATAAGCTTGTTCCTGCAACAATTTTAACCTACCAAAAATATTTACCTGTATTGTTTGCATACACAGTCTAAAAAATATGGAAGAAGGTAAGAAAACAAAAAAACAAACCTTAGGTTGTTACAGCCTCTGGGAATTATGAAGCCATGAGATAAGTTTTGTAACAAATCTTATATGACACCAGTGTAGTTTTTCTTTTTTTTTCGTTCCACACATTTTGATAATCAGATCAACAATGTTTGTGTTTTGTTCATTAGTAATAACTTCAGGTGTAATGTTGGTAATTATTATGTTGCAACAAAAGTATATGCATGATTTATACATATTTGGCCTTCAAAGGGCAGTAGACAATGGCATCAAGTTGAAATGAAAGACTGATGTCACCAATCTATTTTTCAGCCCAGTGTACTGGCATACATCTTGTGACTAAGTACACTGGACAGAAATCATGAATAATACCTCAGTTTAATGTAAGTATAATAATAAACATATAATGAATTATTAATCACATTTCTATTAAAATAAACAGACCTACTACACAGTTCCTATACTATTATTTCAACTGGAATCCAATACACAACATTATCTGCTCCCACCTTAATTATATATTTTTTCTAAAACAGTGAAATACTTGTTGTATCATTTCTCCATGAAAGCTATTTATTATTGAAGTAGCTTTAAATCATTACATAGTTCTATATGTGGTTCTTTACCCACAAAATTAGCATTGCTCTCAGACTACTTATTATACATTACCAGTTGAATTTTATTATGATTACTTTAGACTACTGAAAAAGAAATCAGGGTTCCCTGATATCAGTATTGCCTGACATAGTTACCCAAGTATGGAACGTAAGTGTGGAAGCAATCATTACAAACTGTAGAAATGTATAAAAACCCTATAATCTGAGCTTGTGTTTGGGTAACAGGGTGTTTATTCATTTTTACCAAGACTTCTTCAATCTACATGTTTTTTCCATCATTAACTCCTGTATACCTTACAGTTTTAAATACACTGCAGAGCTACTGTGATTCATGCATTTAGACTGGACATAACTTACTAGACTATTACATTTAAAAGGTACTTTACAGCAAGCCTAAACAAGCAAGTACGTAACAAATCAAACTACATCTGAAGCAAAACATTCCACTACCAGAGGAATAAAGCAATATAACCTGAAATTAGGGAATCAAACTACAGATTTATTTTAACTACCAATCAAGAGAAATCAACCTCAGATATATTTTAATTTTCATTTAAAAAAAACACATTTTGGTTCATTTTTCATAACTTGTAATAATCACCTTGAAAGTGTCAAAAACTGTTTAATATCAAAGTACTTTTACTTCATCATTTGTTATTTATCTGTTATAAACCTATTGTCATGTACCTAACTGGTCTAAAATTATGCTTGTTGCAGGAATGTGGATTCACACAGAATTGTTCACTTTTTCTTTTCAAGAAAAGTGGTTTGATCTTTGAACTTGCAAATAACAAGCACCAGAAGTATTTCCTTGTGCCCACAAACTTTAATGAGTAAATGTGGTAAAGTACTGATGATGACAAGAATCCCACTTGAAGTAAAAAATGTGTTCTAAAGATGGCCAGGTGAGAGAAATACAAGCACTAGTCATCTCTAATATTTAAGTTAAAAACATATACTGCTAACTCTAGGGCTGCTTTCGTGTGCCTGAATAGTAAAATCTGACAACAATGAAAACCTGTCCGGCAAATAAAACACAGCAACAGTAAAAAGGACAAAACATCATAGCACAGTAATACTAGGCATGCTTTATAAAGCCTTTTAATATTTTAATATAGATGTATATTGTCTTCTTAAATAATGCAATTTAAGAAAATTATATATTTAAAAATGGCTGGAATGAATAGAGAAAGCAGTATGTAGAGGAGCAAACAGTGTTTTGACCTTCTTCGGTCATCATCAGGTTCACAAAAAAAGAAAGGGTTACTGACTGGGAGCTGACCACATTCAAACATTCACAACTCTAGAAAGGTAAAGTATCAGCAATTGAAGTTATTTATAACAATACTTTATAATCTATCTTAAATCACAGGAATATCTCTTTTTAAACATAACAAAATGCTAAAATTTTTATTAGCTTTACACAGTTTGCTAATTTTGACAAGAAAAATCAGAATTCTAGTCTTAAAATGTACAGATAAATCTTTTGCTAATTTACATAAAAGTTTACTTAAACAAACCATCACTTAACATTTCTTTTTCTAACACGTGCACAGAAAACTAGAATTAGATATATTGACATGTTGCATAAGTCTCACTGAATAATTGGTTTTTGAAAAACATTATACCAGTAATGTTCTTCTCTCCATACCACCAAAATATATTTCAATATGTACCAAGCCTACAATACAATATTTCTGTGTGAAAATTAATTTGCAAACATAATAATTTATTTTATTTTTTATAAAAAAAATCCCATAAAGTATCCATCACAACACAAACACAAATTTTCATATTTGTTTAAATCATTTTAAACATCTGCACATAAAACCATAAGACCATGTGGATTTTTATCACATTTGGAGCAGTCATTTTACCATTTGTCCTATAAACTGTATGATCAAAAACATAAAAAATTTAAATGGTTTAAATTACATTGAAACAAGATCAAACACACTCTAAACGTCAAAATTTAAAACACTGGTTCAACTTATTTTAAAAGAACAGAGACATTTTTTATGATGGCTTCAATTCTTCTAGATACTTTAATTTTACTATTCTCACACTGTGTCGATCAAATTTATAAACTATTTTTGTGGATAAAAACAAACATATGAATATGTCTACTTCTTGCAATTTCAAGTCCCACTGTGATTACCAATTGAAACTTGTGTTTATATTCAAACCATATGATACACAAAGCAATGTCATGATGTTTTACTAAATCAATTATATAACTGAAGAAACCAACAGTTCTATGTATTTGTGACATCCTCATGCAAACTCACCAAATTTATCATATACACTTGAAAATTTAACATGAGAATATTTATAACATGGCTAACAGAAGTTGATTGATTTTGAAAATTTCATATCTTGTCTAGTAGTAAGCTAATGAAATAAGACTGCATGATTAATATAAATATACTGACTACGATTGTTGTAAACTAATCACAAGATATGATAATTTTTGTTTCTGTTTTCTCCTTTGTAAAAATTTTACAAACAAACTCCACATATATATATATATATTCTAATATTTTTACACATTTTCTCAGCTACATATAACACATCATACATAAATCTGGGTAACTTTCTTGTGTCACATGTTAAAACATCACTATACACAGTATTCTCATGCCGCAAATTTGCATAATTTACCATGACTGAATAGTTTCTTGTACAGCATGTGACTAAAGGAAAGCAAACCGTTTACATAAACATTCCATATGCTTGTATCAACTACTTCAATTTACGGCCAAGAAATAAACTAAGAAACACTCTGGTACACACTTTAAAACTTTAAACAACAATGGTAGATTATAGTTGAAAAAATTTGTAGCAATACAGTCTTCATACATGTGTAAATATATCTGTATATACATATATATAAATATATGTACAATTTTTATACATCTAAATATGTGTATATATATAAATATATGTACAATTTTTATACATCTAAATATGTGTATATATATAAATATATGTACAATTTCTACATGTAAATATGTATGTAGTCTTCATTCTTCATACATGTGTAAATATATGTGTACAATTTTTATACATGTGTAAAAATAGTCTTTTTACATGTAAAAAATATGTATATTTATATGTACAATTTTTATATGTATAAATATATGTATATGTATTCTTGATAAATGTGTAAATATGTTTGGGTATATATAAACAACATATGGTGTTTTAACATTATCAACAAAATGAAATAACATTGTGATTAGATGTGTAAAATAGTTTCACAGACTAGTTTCTCACTTCAATAATTATTACAACCAGAGAGCTCAGTTTTATGTTTATAAAAATTATGATGTACAATGAAAAAAATGCATGAACAACCCTTCTTTCAACAATAAACAAAGTTATTAAAGTATCATTTTCACAACAACTTACATTCCACTTTAGAATCTATTTTGAAAACTTTTAACATGCATCAATTTCATTTATTCAATTAAGAAGTGAATATGAAGTAAATACATATATTAACAAAAATTACAATACAATGGAGTACATACACGCACAAAGTACAATTGTATGTTTCTCTACCTAAAATAAAAAAACTTCACAATAAAACAATAATTCCAATGTATAAATAATGTTACCATTTTTACCTGACATCTTCCTCAGTTTTCATCAGTGTCTGGATCTCTTTCTATCAATGCGTACAATGGTCTCTGTAGGTTTCTTCTGGCTGAGGCGTTGATGGACAGGTAATCTCTTTTGTGGGCTGTTCAAAGAATATTGTCTTTCACTTTTTCTATGCCAATTCATACTACTCTCTGTGTGTTCCACTTTCTCTTTTTTTTTTGACTTATTTTCTGAACACTTTAACTGTTCATTATCAGATCGCGAGGAACATCCTGTGAGTAAAGAAGGCTTAATTGGTAGTCCTAGTCTCATGTGAACAGGCAGTCGTTTCTTTTCTTCTGAACCATGGCCTTTTGCTTCTCCTACATCACAGAAACACTTATGACTTAATTACTCATTGTAAATACAGTTTGTTGACTTTTAACTAATAAGGAAGCTATTGTAATCTGTGTAATATACAAGTTCAAAGAACAAAATCAAAGGATAAGCTGGATTATTAACATTAGTGAAAAATGTTACTTTCTTCTAGATAATTCATATATTCTTATACATGCACTTTCCTCAGTGTGGCATTACACTGAAACAAGCTTTGACAAATCCAGAATGCCAAGCTGCCATAGCAACCAAATATTACATTGTAATGCCTAGTATTTTCATCCATTTTATATGAGCTAATAACAACTTGAATCTAGAAGAGTTCTGGACTCTTCGTGGAACAATACTATTTTTGCACTCTTTGAATTTGAAATCAAACTTTATTTCTAAGATTTTAATGGCAGATTCAGCATTTCATGTCGTTTTACAACACATTAGTAATTTGGAGCCATTTTGTTTTTGTTTTTTCTCTAAATTCAACCAATTAGTGTATACATTTGGACTCAGATGGGACCAAAGGCAATAAGTTCAAGCAATAATATCAAGTGGGTGTTGCTATCATGAAACTGTTAGCATGTACTTCTCCATTTGAAAATAAATATATAAAAACCCCATTTTCTGGTACAAAAAGTAGTGAAGGGTCATTCCATGTCAAATCATCCAGATTTTGGAAAATTTTCCAGGTGACCCCTTCAGAATGCCTTGAAAAAATTCACATGTTCATCTACCCATATAATGAAAAATTGCCAATGATTAGATAGATATCTCCAATAATTTCTTATTTACAGCCCTGTAAAATTTAATTAATTTTTTTATTATTTTGGGTGAATTCATTTTCGAGCAACTTTGGTTGCTTAAAGCAGCAAGAGTAATGGTGGTAGAAGGCTGAAATTTGCTACACTGACAGAATTAATCACACAGAATTCAAAAATTGTCTCAAACCAAGTTTATTTCTCTTAAGATATCCATAGAGTCTGTAAAGTCACCTGAAAACCCAAAATTGTGAAAAAACATTGGTTTATTTTATAAGCCATAGCTCTAAGACTTAATATGATACAAAACTAAATTTTGTTTTCTAATTTCCTATAACATATTAGTTGTTAAATCAGCAATTGTTGTAAGTAAAAGTCTGTTAGATCTACTGTAAAAAACTTTAGTTGCATGCAAATTTTTATGATTTAGCTAAAAATAGCCATACTTCAGGCCACAGTTTAACCATGTCACCAGTTATTCAGCTTTTTCAGATTTTTAACATGTATTCTTATATCTCTGAATATGATCTACAAACAAAATCAGGATGGTGTTCAACCTACTTTGAGTTATAATTTTCAAAGTATTCTCTGACCATATGTTGTTTATTTGAAAAAACAACTTCAATACAGGTGTGTTACTGTGTGCAAACATATCCATACAATTTTGAAAAATACCTGTCAGAATTTTATGAATCCCACTGAAATATTCTAACCAGCCTTTCACAATGTTAAATAACGAAGCTGTAAGAAACAAAAAAGAATTAATTCATTTCTAAACAAGTTTATTGGCATAACTAGTTAGATCACATGGCAATGCAAATATATTGTGTATGCATTACAGTTATGCAGATATGGCTGAGTTTAAGATTCATAATATAATAAATACAAAGGCAAATCAGGCACAAAAAGCACATGCATTTTTTTCAAGGCATTCTGTGGAGGTCAACTGCAGCCTCCTGGATGATTTGGCATGAAATGACCCTGAAGTTAGGTGAGGCACAATAAAAGGCCTTTGCTTATTGTTGTAGTGTCCTCGTGATTGACAAGTAGATTAGACCTAATCTAAACACTTGTTTGGTCTATCAATATCAGAGATAATTTTTTATTTCAATCATTGTAAGAATCCATCTAAGTTATAGTTATTTATTGTTCTGCTTTGAAAACTACATGATAAATGCTATATAGCAAAGTTTAATACTGAAACCTTTGTTTTATAATATAAATCTTGTACCATAACCACATAAATGACTCAAAATATATTCCATTACATTTCTACATTGATCTTGTCTCATGGATCTAAAAGTATTGATTAATTCCTTAACACAACATTACCTTAAAACATTGATCACACAACTCAGGTGTCTACTTAACTCCTTAACATGGTACTACTCTTAAAACAGATTAAACAACTCAGGTGTCTACTTAACATGGTACTACTCTTGAAACAGATTAAACAACTCAGGTGTCTACTTAACTCCTTAACATGGTACTACTCTTAAAACAGATTAAACAACTCAGGTGTCTACTTAACTCCTTAACATGGTACTACTCTTGAAACAGATTAAACAACTCAGGTGTCTACTTAACTCCTTAACATGGTACTACTCTTGAAACAGATTAAACAACTCAGGTGTCTACTTAACTCCTTAACATGGTACTACTCTTGAAACAGATTAAACAACTCAGGTGTCTACTTAACTCCTTAACATGGTACTACTCTTGAAACAGATTAAACAACTCAGGTGTCTACTTAGCTCCTTAACATGGTACTACTCTTGAAACAGATTAAACAACTCAGGTGTCTACTTAGCTCCTTAATATGGTACTACTCTTGAAACAGATTAAACAACTCAGGTGTCTACTTAACTCCTTAACATGGTACTACTCTTGAAACAGATTAAACAACTCAGGTGTCTACTTAACTCCTTAATATGGTACTACTCTTAAAACAGATTAAACAACTCAGGTGTCTACTTAACTCCTTAACATGGTACTACTCTTGAAACAGATTAAACAACTCAGGTGTCTACTTAACTCCTTAATATGGTACTACTCTTGAAACAGATTAAACAACTCAGGTGTCTACTTAACTCCTTAATATGGTACTACTCTTGAAACAGATTAAACAACTCAGGTGCCTACTTAACTCCTTAATATGGTACTACTCTTGAAACAGATTAAACAACTCAGGTGTCTACTTTACTCCTTAATATGGTACTACTCTTGAAACAGATTAAACAACTCAGGTGTCTACTTTACTCCTTAATATGGTACTACTCTTGAAACAGATTAAACAACTCAGGTGTCTACTTAACTCCTTAATATGGTACTACTCTTGAAACAGATTAAACAACTCAGGTGTCTACTTAACTCCTTAACATGGTACTACTCTTGAAACAGATTAAACAACTCAGGTGTCTACTTAACTCCTTAATATGGTACTACTCTTGAAACAGATTAAACAACTCAGGTGCCTACTTAACTCCTTAATATGGTACTACTCTTGAAACAGATTAAACAACTCAGGTGTCTACTTAACTCCTTAACATGGTACTACACTTGAAACAGATTAAACAACTCAGGTGTCTACTTTACTCCTTAATATGGTACTACTCTTGAAACAGATTAAACAACTCAGGTGTCTACTTTACTCCTTAATATGGTACTACTCTTGAAACAGATTAAACAACTCAGGTGTCTACTTAACTCCTTAACATGGTACTACTCTTGAAACAGATTAAACAACTCAGGTGTCTACTTAACTCCTTAATATGGTACTACTCTTAAAACCGATTAAACAACTCAGGTGTCTACTTAACTCCTTAACATGGTACTACTCTTGAAACAGATTAAACAACTCAGGTGTCTACTTAACTCCTTAACATGGTACTACTCTTGAAACAGATTAAACAACTCAGGTGTCTACTTTACTCCTTAATATGGTACTACTCTTGAAACAGATTAAACAACTCAGGTGTCTACTTTACTCCTTAATATGGTACTACTCTTGAAACAGATTAAACAACTCAGGCGTCTACTTAACTCCTTAATATGGTACTACTCTTGAAACAGATTAAACAACTCAGGTGTCTACTTTACTCCTTAATATGGTACTACTCTTGAAACAGATTAAACAAGTCAGGTGTCTATTTTATTCTTTAATATGGAACTACTCAACTTCTTAATATTGCACTACTCCTCAAAGATGGATAAAACAAATCAGGTGTATACTTTATTCCTTAATATGGCACTACTCTTAAAACAAGGATCAAACAACTTAGGTGTCTACTTTAGTCCTTAATATGACACTACTTTACTCCTTATTATAACACTACTCTTACAACATGAATCAAACAACTCAAGTGTCCATGTTACTTCTTATCCCGATATTACCTAAAATGTGGATCAAACAACTTGAGTGTATACCTTATTCCTTATTATGGTATCAATCTTAAAATAGGTTGAACAACTCAGGTGTCTACTTTATTCTTTAATGAGACACTACTCTTAAAATATGTTTCAGACTATTTGTTAGCTTCCCATATATGAAAAACAAAGCAAAATAGAGCAGTAATTTATTTTCCCAAAGCTATAACATTAAAACTTCTGAATAACAAAGGGTTTGAAAAACAATCCTCACTTGGTAAACACAAAATGTAAGTTGTAATGTCATTATATTAAAACTAAAGAGGGTTAAGTCATATTAAAATTATTTTAAACATGCAAATCAGCATGTTCTGTAACAAAACAGCTGTTTTAGTAATGTGGAACAGACTGTATCAGAACTACATTTTGACATTGCTTTGTGTATGATGCCAATGAAAAATAACAGCCATTTCCAACACAATACCTGTACATCCAAAACATACAGATATGTTCAGGTTAGAATTAAGAGAATTTACAAAATGCAGCCTTTACACTGCCTAATTTAAGATTCTGCCTCAATTTAATTTAGAAGATTGCTGTAACAAATTTGTGTGAATGTCAAACTTATAAATATGGTACTATAGTTTTAAATGTAGGCTTATATATCCACAAACTTTAGAGTTAATACGTAAAGCCTTTCTTTTACAAATGAACTACTTATTAAAAGTTTGATATTTTATTAGCTTGTATGTTTTATGGTATATTAGTTTAGTTACAGAGAGGTTTGTTTGAATCATGAGTCGAAACGAGAACTGATACTCTGCCAAACTTTTCATATTGTGAATTTAAATTGTTCTATTAGATGGAACAGTGAAGTTTATTGATTCAACTTTACAATATATTGAAGTATATTGGCTACCACTTTGTACAGAACCAAAAGACTAAATGTGTTAAAGTTTACTTTAATCAAAAAATAATGAATATCATTTTTTTGTTTGAAAAAAATTGAGGACTATTTCAGGAAATTCTGCTTGCACTTAAAAATTCAAAAGTCCTTTTGGTTTTGACTTGTTGGAGAATTTGAACATTGTATTTGGAAAACCAGACAAAACTGATATCTGAAGTTTAACTTGGAAAGATACCTGTCATTTTAAGACTTCACCAAATATTTTTATCCAGTTTGAAAATATAATGCAAGTTTTCATTTTTTTTCCAATGTTATGGACACTTGCCTTGGACCCTGCTTTTGTGTCCTAATTTTGAGAACTGTAATTAACAGCAATGGGAAACAAAGGATTATGCATCAACTTAGGGTATCAATACCACCAGAAAGACACTTGCAACTAACAGTATAACTACAATGGTAAGCAAAATTTGAAATCTTGTAACATGTAAGAATCCATGAATACAAAGAACAAATGTGAACTTGCATTAGGTAACAGTATAATGTGTTTACAGTTATCTGAATAAAAAATAATTTGTGTGTTTACAGTGTTATTTGCTAAGAGAATGCCTGACAAAAAAATACCTTTTTACTATACAGTATACCACTTACTCTTTAAAAACTCTTGTGTACCTTGATAAGACTGACATCCAAGTTTGAAAAATGGTATTACAGAAGGAAAGGGAAAACTTTATTAAACAATATGCTTGTCAACAAGTATTTTCAGTGAAACTCAATTAAATACACAAGTTTTAATGAGCTACTCAAGTTTATTTTTATCTTGTTTATTCACCATGTAAATATGGTTGTGAGCAAATTAGCTTACTAAATCAACCTGGTTATGTGTATAGCTGATAAAACTTTTTATTTAAAAATATTACAGTGCACTGTTTCATCAGTTAGGTATATTCACTGCTGACATTTTTGGTTGTAAACCCAGTAACACCTTACAAGATTTTACCTACTTGAAGGAATAAGATTAGACCTAAATCCATATACTAAAGCAAGCTAACAGAGTAATCCCTATAATAAAAAAAGCAATAATAAAAGTTAAAAAAGTGGTGATTTTGAATTATATGCACACTTCTTTAATAAGTACTTGAATTTTACAGGGTAAAAGAATGCATGCAAACAAACACCATACTACAAGCATCATGTTTATTGAGTAATCCAAGGAGAGAGGAAATGACTAATTGTTGAATATAAACAAGCATGAAACTACAAGTGCCAAGTGTACTGAGTTATTCAAGAAGGAAGAGAGGGGATGGTTGATTGTTCAATATAAATGAGTATCATACTGTAAGTACAGTATTTAATGAGTTATTCAAGAGTCCATAACAATGTTTGAGAAAAAAAAAAAAAAAAAAAAAGAGACAGAGGCAGTCCATAACAATGTTGTAACTATTGGTTGTGTAATCCCAGTAACAAACAAGAAGTCAGAAGCAGTCCTGAACAAATTTAAACCTTACAAGCTTTAATTTTCTGTAAATTTAGTTTCACAGTATAAATAACAGAAAGTAAATCTTGTAGAGTAAGGATGGTTTGGAGAGAAATTTCACTGTCAGTTTTATATGTTGAAGTTATATTTTATATTTCTTCAACCAAAAAAACTACAATTTATTTCTAATCAATTTTTTCTTTTCTGCATCTTTAAATGTCAATAAAATTCAATTGAAATGATGATTAATTATAATAACAAAATGAAATAAAAGATTTAACAAAGGTCGTAATCACTTGATATGTATCCTCTTACAGATGTTCTAGAAATAGTGAATTTACTTTTAACATTTAAGAAAGAATACCTATTCAAGTGTCTTTTTCTCACCAATAAATAAAGAAAATATGATGTAATTAGATTAAATCATAAATATCTTGTTGTAAACTTTAATTGTACAAGTTCTGAGATATTAAAATTTACTTTTCCTGTATTTTAATATTGATGTGCTTTGTGTTTTACAATCTCCTATCAGTTTTAAATACACATCTTCTCAAAAATCTATAATTACATAATATAATGATAGATATTATATTCTCCTTGAATTACACCTTATCACGTGTCATTAAGGGTCTAAATTGAACCACACAGAAGGTAAATAGCATTTTGTACAAATTTAATGAGAAAGATCACACACTTCAGACACTTTACCATGTCATAATTCCCAATGCTCAGTTTCTTAAATACCAAATATACACTACTTTGTTCAATTGTGATAGGCATAATACAAGAAGCTTTACATGTGACAATTCTGTTTTAATGTTTTGTAATATTACTGAGCAGTTCTAACCTCATCAGGCGTTCTTGGGTTGTAGGCCAAAAACACCAACAGCATTGTTGATACTAATATAATACCTGTGGCATAATGATCATACAAACTTTTATAGTTTTCCTATTATTCATAATCAAGACAATTTATTATTAATTGTAATTATAACTATTAAAGGTTTATCACCTCTTATAATTGCAATTATTATGCATACAACTTGATCACATGCAGTCATTTCCAACTTAGTTATATTTGTTAACTTAATATTACAGACTGCAATAGTCAATACTAATATAAATCATAAAAAAACTGAGAAAACTATTAAACCTTTATCACTGACCCATAACCTTTTATAATGGCTTTTGTCAGGCTATATAATGTTTTTGAGTGAGATCAACTTATATCTAATAAATAGTTTCTTTCAATAAATACGTATTTGAGTCATAATAATGTACTGGTAGCACCCACCATATTTTCTAAACCTAAAAAAGCTCAACTGATATTTACAGAAGCATTTCTGCAGGTTTAAATAGATATAACTTAATAATATTTATATTTACAAGAATAGAAAGATCCAGCAAAAGATCCAAGCTCTAAGATCTTCAGTTTGTTCCAACCATTCTGTTGTTTAACTTGGAAGATCCATCTAGTCAGTTCTCCATAAACAAAAATTATAGTTTGCAATTTTAATCACTTTATACTGACACAGCCAGGCTATTATCTGCTAATTATAAGGATATTTATATTTCTTATACATTACTCGCGTGTTAAATGTTCAAATACAGAGAAAAATAAATGCTGACTTGGCTAAAAAAAAAAAGAGACCATGGTGTAAAAAGGAAATCACTTTCATATACTACATAAAAATAAAAAGACCATGGTGTAAAAAAATGTCCAGTGTAATATACCACATAAAAATTTCATGGCTGTAAAACAGAAGCCAGTCTCAATTACCACATAAAAATAAAGAGATCGTAGCGTAAAAAGATGTACAGTTTAATATACCACATAAAAATATCATGGTTGTAAAACAGAAGCCAGTCTCAATTACCACATAAAAATAAAGAGATTGTAGTGTAAAATGATATCCAGTGTAATTTACCACATAAAAATATCATGGCTGTAAAACAGAAACCAGTCTCAATTACCACATGAAAATAAAAAAATCATGGCTGTTAAACAGAGGCCAGTCTCAATCACCACATAAAAATAAAAATGATTATGACTGTAAAACAGAGGCCAGTCTCAATTACCATATAAAAATAAAAAAACATGGTTTAACAATATCATAATCTACATGAAAACAACAACAATCCTAAAGGCAATAAACTATTATCAAATTAAGTTTCTAATTTACATAATTATACTTTTTGTCATACGATATACATAAGTAGTGTAAAAGAGTTTAAATCTCCCAGGCCTTCAAATGGGACAATGGTTCATTAGAATGCCTGAACATAATTTTCAAAAGTACAAAATAAAGACAAAAATGAATATTAATTAATAATAGCTTTTATAACCTTGATCAACTTTTACCACAACTTTATTCATAAAAATATATTATAATTTTATTAGATACCAACTTTTGCTGAACTACAGGCCACATATTGTTTTCTGTAAAATTCTAATTTTTCAGCAAAGTTCTTAATATCTATACACTACAACTCCATTTTCCTTAAAAATAAATTTTTGTAACAGCACAGGAAATATGTTAGTGTACATTTTCATATATCTATAAATCCACTCTCACAATCTTTTCAATGAAAAAGTTATGTTTGTTTTTACACAGGTGTATTGGAGAATTAAAGTCTATACTTAACAGTACACAGATATTTAAAACATGGCAGTCTTCAGTCTTAAAATACAATAAGAAACTTTTGCTTAATAATTTTAGTGTGTAAAGATAAAAAGCTGCGAAATGAGAAAATATTTCATACCCTATTTGACACATACCAGTTTTTCCTTGAAATTAATTTTATTTCTTTACTACATCTGTGTGAAAACATACACAAGGGTCATCCTAACCTTAAACTATGGTTGTTTTGTCAAAAACTGAATGAGAAGTTCAAAAACAAAGGAATGCAATCATGTGTAACTGAGGAATATGACATAACTATACATTCTAAACAAAACAAAAAACAGCTTACCATCATGAACAGTTATGGAAATACTACTATGATTTTCTTTTTCCTTCTTTTCTCTTTTTGTATTTTCAATGTTTTGAAGAGATTTAAGAAACACCATTCTTTCTTGTCTAAAATTTTCTTTCTTTTCAACACTTTTCTTGGAACCCATTGCAGGTCTCATCTTGGTTGAACTTGAAGAATCACTACCATTATCTGACCTCACACTCCTATTCACCTTGTGATCTTCATTTGTAGAGTTACTACTTGGAGAACTTGAACTTCTGGTCCTATCAGATGACTTTTTATGACCAACTGTTCGAACAACACTCAAAACAGATTTAAAGTTTGAACTTTTACTGTTATTCTGGTCTTTGTTTCTAACTTTCTCTGGAGAAAGAGAACACTTCCAATTTATCCAGTTTTCACATGTTTTTCTATCTCTATGAGATTTTGCATAAAAATGAGTGCTCATGTCACTCCTGGATTTCTTAACTGAACAAGTGTCAGAAGCTTTACCAAATGTTTTAAATCTAGCAAATTCACTGTCAGAGTCACTATCTTTGTCATCCAAGACACTTGCACCAGTGTTGCCGACTACTTTAGACTCATAACTTCCTTTCTTCTTGTTGTGAATATCTGTGGTACTGATCTTGTCACTACCTCTAGCTTCATTTTCATCCTTATCCACCTTTCTGACCATTGCTTCACAATTCCTTTTTGTCATCAAAAGTTCAAATGTTTCTTTCTTAGCATCTCTGTTGGTTTTTCTTGCCTTGTGTTCCTTTTTATGTTTATGAACACATTTCTTAGGTACATGCTTGCTGAAGACAATGTTGGTTTCAGTTTCTCTACCTTCTATCTCTCTTGGAACATTAATGATTTCCTTTTCATCAATTTTACCTTTAACTCTAGGGCTAGTTCTACCCAAGACAATTGAGTCATTTTTCCAGAGTAAATGTTTTGAAGTTGCTTCCACTGTACCTGAACTAGAATCCCTCTTTTCTAGTAAACATTGTGTTTGAGTGGCTCTGATTTCTTCTTCTCCTGGAAAAACCATCTGCTCACTTTCTTTGACATCTTTAATTAGCTCATCCTTCTCGGTGATTACCATCCTTCCTTTTTTTATTGGAGTACAATCTCCACTACTAATTGATTTGTCTTGTTCTGTTATCTTAAAAGGACTGTCTAGTTCATCTAGTGAATATGAACTTTTTGTATCACTGTCATTTTCTTCACTCTTTGGCACTTCACTTGTATCATAAGAACTTTCTTCTTTCATTACCTCAAGGTTACCTGTATTATCATCTCTTTTCTCATCTTCCTTTCTGCTATTGAGTAACACTGTTTCACACTCAAAATCTGACTTGCTTAGTAAATCTGTGTCATAATCCATTGTACTAAGCTTGTCCTCATCTGATTCGCTCTCTTCACTCTCAGAGTCAGATTCCAGTCGACTGAACCTCTCAGGAACTATATAAATATAATTGTATATAATACTTCCAACATTCTATTTCTAAAATAGTTTTTTACACAGATATAAATGAAATTAAATGAAATGCTTTATCCTAACACAATCATGCAAAAAAAAAAAAAAATTTAAAAAAATCATATAATGTGCTTTAAAAACCTAATGTTTTTAGGTTTTACATAAACAAATAAAATCTCTAAAATATACAATAATAATTGGTCATATTAAAAAAATTATGAACTACAGATCCTACTGTACTGAAACATAGACAAGACAAACTATTGTGAGTTACAGATCCTACTGTACTGAAACACAGACAAGACAAACTATTGTGACTAGAGATCCTACTGTACTGAAACACAGACAAGACAAACTATTGTGACTAGAGATCCTCCTGTACTGAAACACAAGACAAACTATTGTGACTAGAGATCCTACTGTATTGAAACACAGACAAGACAAACTATTGTGAGTAAAGATCCTACTGTACTGAAACACAGACAAGACAAACTATTGTGACCAGAGATCCTACTGTACTGAATCACAGAAAGACAGACTATTGTGACTAGAGATCCTACTGTATTGAAACACAGACAAGACAAACTATTGTGAGTAGAGATCCTACTGTACTGAAACACAGACAAGATAAACTATTGTGAATTACAGATCCTACTGTACTGAAACACAGACAAGACAAACTATTGTGACTAGAGATCCGACTGTACTGAATCACAGACAAGACAAACTATTGTGAATTACAGATCCAACTGTACTGAAACACAGACAAAACAAACTATTGTGAATTACAGATCCAACTGTACTGAAACATAGACAAGACAGACTGTTGTGAACTACAGATCCAACTAATTGTGTTGGACCCCAGAGACACTGAATCTGGAAATACATACAATTGTTTTGTAGTAGTAGTAGTAGTAGTAATAGATTTCTATGTGACATTAATTAGCTGGTTTAAAAAATATGAATGCACCAGTGAAGAGAAATATTTCAAACTCTTATTACAGTAGAAGACCCAGAGAGAACTGTAGTATTTCTGTGGGCCACAAAAGAAATCCTGGTCTTACACACATCCCAAATAAACTGATGGACTTAAAAAACAACAAATCTTTGCAGCAGTTCTGAATAATTGAAAAGCTGGAAACATGCTCAATAAAAGTAGTAGAACTCTGTGAGGTAAATATCAATCTTAAATATTCACATAAACTGTTAACATTTGTCATCACTACAAACCTTTTAATTCAATGTAAGTACACACAATTAACTATCAATATCACTTTAAATAAATATCTGTATACTTTTTAACCATCTTCAATTTAAAGTAAGTGGTATAACAATAATTATTATTATACAATTATTTATACATGTTTCAAAGTGTTTAAATGCTCAGAACTATGATGTATCAACATTTGTTGTCTACATTATAAATATTTTTGTTTTATGTGTTTGTTGTAATAGATTCCAATAACCTCCAGAGAACATAAAAAATGTAGGATATGACTTCTCACAAACCTTTTCCTTTAGAATCTGACAACTGGGGAGATGAAGATCCTTCATCAAGAGGACACCACCTGTCTTGTGGTCTAAGTAGGTTGGATGTAAGTTGGTTATGTTTGTTCATCTTAGTCGTTTCTTTAGTATCCACGTTATCATTAGAAAGATCTTCTGAAGGCACAGTGTTGATTACTATCAGGTTTGACCGAGCTGGCTTGTTAAAAAACTAGAAATCAAGTGATGTTGATTAGAAGAAATAAAATTACCAGAGCTATATTTACCACAAATATCACCCCATCTCCCTCTTAATATTCTTATTTGTTTCATTTATCTAGTTCTTGAAGTTATATCTACTATAGCAACCATTCCAATTGATGTGAATTATAACTTATGATTTAATACCCTATTTCATGTCACCATGAGTACCTTCTTTTAGTTCCCACATAAACCACTTGTCATTCTAAAGTTCAGTTCTCAAGAAAATAATTATGACAGCATATAGAGCCATATAACAATGTTCAAACAACCAGTTGTTTTCTTTGTTCTACTTGTGATATATTTACTTCACTTTATTCTAAATGTTTCCTTAATACCATGAATAGGGTAAAAATAAAGTGAATGCTACCTACTATGTGTGTACTAAATGTTTAGTTGATTTAGTATTTAATTCTTTAAATTGGAAAAGTACTAAATGTTTTATTGATTTGGTAAGAGATGTGCAATTACATATAAATCATATTCTGTAAGTTTAAACTTCTGAGCTCATTTAATGGACCTATCTCAAAGTATCAGCATGAAGAAAACGAATAATGTTTAACTGATAAGGTAATGGAACTTCAACACTAAATTAATGATACTTAAAACACAGTTCTATGATGTCTGACATCTTTACGAGGTCTGTTCAAAAAATACGCAGACTGTTTGAATTGCACGGCTCCAGTTAGTTCCAGGGAAATCGGCTTGATGTCACTAGGTTTCCACAGATCAGCTGATTACGACACCATTTCCCGATTGCAGATATCTTCATTTGTGTATTAGCTATGCGGTTTTAAGTGAAGTGCGATTTTTTCGTTTGGCGGATTTCAGAATGAATGACCTGAAGGAGCAATGGCTTGCTATGAAATTTTGTGTTAAACTTGGAAAATCTGCAACTGAAACTTTTACTATGCTTAACACGGCTTACGGTGATGTTGCTATGAAGCGTATGGCATATTTCAAGTGGCATGAACGTTTTAAGGAGGGTCGACAGTCCATTGAAGATGATGAGCGTCCTGGACATCATTCCATGTCAACTGACAACCCACATGTCGACAAAATCAACACCCTGGTATGAGAAAATCGATGTGTGACTGTCAGGGAGCTTGTTGAAGTGTTGGATTTTGTTACGAGATTTTGACTGAAAAATTGAAGATGCACCATGTTGCTGCGAAATTTGTGCCTCAGAACTCGTGAGTTTTTGGTCAAACACTCGATCACTGTTCTTCCCCACCCCCCCTACTCACCTGACCTTACTCCTTGCAATTTTTCTTGTTCCCCAAATTCAAAAGACCCTTGAAAGAAAGAAGGTTTGAAACGATTCCCGTGATTAAGGCAAATGCAACGAAGAAGCTGGAAAACATTACAAAAGAAGCATACCAGGACTGTTTCAACAAGTGGAAACACTATTGGGATACGTGTGTGCATTGGGGAGGAGAGTACTTTGAAGGGGTCCCATACCTGTAACTTCTAAATAAAGTACATTTTGTTTTATGACGTCAGTCCTTGTATTTTTGGAACAGCCCTCATATAACAGATTCAAAACTTCTTACAGCACATGGATCATTAATTCAAGCTATTTTTTATCATCATTTTACAATGTTTTTTTAGATAAATCTTTGAGTTATTGATATACTTACATTTAGATGTCCATGTCTTTTGTGATATGGAAATTTCCTGTATTGATGATGTGGACGATAGAAAGATTTTTTTGCAATGGTGGCAACTGGAATTTCCTGAGCATGGGACTAAAAAAGGAGAATAAAGTGTATATCAACCAGTTCAAGAGAAATGACATCCTCATTTACCCAACACTAAAAAAGGTGAATAAAGTGTATATCACCCAATTCAAGAGAAATAATATCCTCATTTACCCAATACTAAAAAGGAGAATAAAGTGTATATCACCTGGTTCAAAAGAAATGACATCCTCATTTACGCAATACTAAAAAAGGAGAATAAAGTATATATCACCCAGTTCAAGAGAAATGATATCCTCATTTACCCAACACTAAAAATGTGCTTTAAATATTATTTCCTAATGAAAAAACAGAATATGATAACATGTTTGCTAAGTGTAAATGTACTTTTATTTTCAAATCAGTGGCACTACAGCAATATAGAAAGTTAAGAAAAAATATCTTAGATTTTTGTCATCCCATTTTGTCTGTATAAAATTAGTTTGGTGAAAAGTATTCTCAGTTTAAGGAAAACATTCAAGCATGTACAAAACAGAGGATCAACATGAAAGCCATGCATCCACGTATGTACAAAACAGAGGTTCTTCATAGAAGTCATGCATCCAAGTATTTACAGAACAGAAGATCAACATGGAAGTTGTGTGTGTGGCAAGAGGGTTAATATCATTTTTTATAACACGAGTTTGCCAAAATAACATCCAAACCATGACATCCACTGTATTTGGTACTGAAAGTTTTTTACTGACAGATGTTTAAATGTGATAAATGAAATACCTTTAATCTCAAAACTTAACCATCACAGTTATATTCTTAACAAATATACACAGAAGCTAAAGAAAAATATTATGAAAACATCTTTAAAACAGTACCTCAAAAGTTGAAGGGTTTGGCCTTTTCTTTCTTGACAACAGTGCTGCTAATCGTAATGCTTCTAAATCTTCATCGCTGTCATCATCACCAAATTTCATCTCACTTGATGGCAAAGCATTTTGTGACTGGTGAGTAAAGAAAAAAAAACAGAATGATAAAATTTAATTTTCAACATGTAAAGTCAGTATGGAAATTCAAAACAACTGCATGATCTCAAAAATCATCAAATACTTGTTAATGTATATATGTTGCACATAAAATATTTAAATTATCATGTTCCATATTTATAAATTACATGCCCTTCATTGAACATGTTAAAAAATACATCACAATGCAAGGAATAATGAGTTATCAAACATCTAATGTTTACCATTCATTTGTGCTCACAAAACTAATACAGAATTCACTAATGGGCCACTTTATAGATGAGCTGTTATTGTCCTGTACTCTATTTTCTTGGCAATGCATTTTAAAATCATTTTATTTCCAAAGTTACTCCCTCAATACAAAACTAAAGTAGTATTAAAAAGAACAGTTTTACTGCATGACCTAACTTGACTGAACTGTTTACTTTTACCTTTGTTCAAGCACATTTCATCTTGTAGTAAGTCAATACAACCCACATAATTTAATCAAGTGTGAAAAAATGAAACCAGACTAACAACACATAGTAACAAAACTTTCTGAAACTACACACCATTGCAACTCAGAAAACCACATTCTCTCTATACAAAACAATGTAATTTTAAACAAAGAACCAATTTCCACAAAAGCTAAATATATAAAGCTACCTTGATTGAACAAAACAGCCCTATTCTAAATGAACACCCCAGGGTATCTCTTTGTTCCATACTATATATCCCTGTAAACTAGTTGTACCTGATGGTGATAACCAGACACACAAATAAAACATTATTGCTGACCACTAGAAACTTATAAAACATTACTGTTTATCAGCAGACACACTAATAAAACATTATTGTTGTTCATCAGACACACTAATGAAACATTATTGTTGATCATCAAATGCGAATAAAACATTGTTGATCACCAGACACACAAAATTGTTGATCACAAGCCAGTATCTTACACATGTGATAAATTACAAGTGTACATACTTGTATTAATTAATTTTCAGTACATAAGGTCAGTGAACTGATTCTTATACACATTAATGCTAATAATGAAATGTATTCAGAGTTTATAACCTTTGACACAGCATGAATACCTTAATAAAACTTGGTAAATTTTCAGTAACAGATACAAGTCTTTTGTGTACAAAAAACTAGAATTTTTAATCAATTATTTTTACTAAGGATTGAATCTGTTTCATTATTTGTTCAAGTGCAAAGTGGTTTTCATGTTATGATAAAAACTATTCTCTGTCCACAAAATATATAATCTCTAAAATCTAAATACATTTCACAAACTTTTTTCAATAAGAACTTTATATTTTTTTCTGTTACTTTCTCTACTGAAACTACACTGGGTCTGTAAATTTGATCAAACTCATAAACATCATAGAAAATTAGAAAATAAAAATAAATTATGTTGTTTTTATTCTAAAATGGCTACAAAAACAAACAATTAGTCTAAATATCTGAAATCATATAACATTACACATTATATATATTTATTTATTTTATTACATTGTCTTCCAATTGTGCCTGGCTAACATTACAGAAGTTGTAATGATGTGACATACATGTACTCATGTTACCATATCTAATAACATAAAACTAACTTTTAGTCTTTACAAAGTGATCATGTTGCCTGTCCTTTAGTATTTGGTAAAATACAGTCACATTTCAATTATTATACAGTATGTATGTATACAGATTATTACTATTTACAAACAATTTATTACATTTACCTTAAACACAGAACAATAAATAAATAAAGAATTATACTTTCTAGTTACAATGACTTTTGTACTCATTTGATGCTTGTTGATAACCAGATGCACTAAAAATTGCCAAGTCTTTTCAAATTTCACACATGGAAAATGTGAAACTACTTTTGTCACATTTATATTTATATTTCATAAAATGCTAGTCCATAGTCCACTAAATATGAACAAGAGATGTCAATTTTAAAAAGGACTAAAAACCTATTTCATATTTTTGGATAAAATAGCGAGTGCATGTATACCACTGTAACTTCGATGTTAGCCAGCAGTTACTGGTAATAGTAGTACAATAAATATATAATGTTATGGCATTTAAGCTATATAGAATAAATGTTTGATATTTGTATTTTTGAGTTATAATTTATGATCATTCTATAAAAAAAAGCATAATTTATATTTAGTTCATATCTTAAATTACTCTTCATATTTCCTAGTCTACATTAAAAAAAAAAAATTCTCGTTACTTAATTTAAAACCAGACAATTTGTGTATGAAAGCCTTGTAATGTTTACAAATAACCTGCAAAATTAACAAAACTTATAATATAATTACTGTCATGGATATCTTCATTGTTGACAGATATTGAAAGTTAAAAAAAACTTTATACATAAGAAAATTGTTAAATTTCACATGCAATATCTCCATAACCTCCTAATATCCTCAAGGTAATTATCAAATGTTTTTTTTGGGAAAAAATATCCATTATATTAGTTATTGTACCATTGTATGGGTTTGGTTAATTCTATTAACCTCATAATCACCACAAAAATATGTAAAATATGCATAAATTAAGTACTTTTTGTTCTACAATAATAAGTTATAGCAAACGTTAGCTTAAATCTCATAATATATATATATATAAATTATTTTTATTTTATTAATCATTTGTCTGACTAACATTACAAAAATTACTTATGAACTAAATAACTTGCAGTGTAAATCTACTAATTTGTCATTTGGGGATCCAGTGGTGTATAATACGTTTTTATTACTTTAATTATTTAAAATCAGTGAAACCCCTTTTTTCTATATTATATACTTATACATTTTAATGAAATAACTTTGTAAATTCCAGATTAAAAATCATTTCATATTTAGCACTTGAGCAAGTGTCTTATGGGCTTCATCAGTTAAGACTAATATTGATAATAAGCAATTTTCACTAACTAGAAAAGGCTTAACTTTACACTAATTAAAAAAAAAAAAAAGTCAGTGTTAGGCCTAGCTTGATCCAGCTGTTGAATAGTTTTGTAACTCGTTGAAGTGACAAGTAGTTCTTCTTATTTTGATCCTATTACCATGAACATTTCCCATTGTATAAGAAATTAATATTGTTTTCCGCTAATTATTGATACATTTTAATGTTTTTACCTATGTATAAGTACCTTAAATATGTACTCATAAACAAATACTTTTACAAACTAAACACATACCACAACTTTGTACGCCATACTTGCAAACTCAATATATGACGTCAAAACGGTCGGCGCCTAGGCTGTAAATGTTTTTACAATTATAGTGAGTAAATTATTGTTTTGGGAAAATATAAACAAAATGTGTATTTACCAGAAAACCAGCAAAAATTATACCGAATGAGATAAGTTACGTGAAAAACAAAAAAGCAATAAACGAATGCAAAAAAGTAAAAGATATAAAAAGGCATGATTAATGTTAATAGTTATTAAATCAGTAAAACACCGTTAAATGTTAGTTTGTTTTCTTTTAAAATGTTCGTATAAAGCTTGGACTGTGGTTCCAAGAAATAAAGAACATTTTACGTCCAACAAGAGGAAAAACAAGGACCATCAGTTTTAGGCTGCTTTGATCAATAAGTTCAACTTAGCCGTCAGTAACAAGGGTAAATCAGATTTTCTCACAGAGAATACGTAACGATATAATAACATTTGATTATTTTGCAGAAAAATATCGTCAACTGTTACATTCTACTTTCTTTTGAGTGAAGATTTTGTTTTCGTAAGCTTACTGGAAAATGTTTGTGGATGGAATATTAAAGGAAAACATTACAAATAAAAAAATATATGAATAAAAATATACTAAAAAGTAGTAAAGGACAAATTGGTGGGCCCCCCAGTGGCTCAGCGGTATGTCTGAGGACTTACACGCTAAAATCCGGGTTTCGATACCCGTGGTGGGCAGAGCACAGATAGCCCATTGTGTAGCTTTGTACTTAATTCAAAAAAAACAACAACAACAAATTGGTGGGATATTCTCAAGTGTAATGATTTCCTATAATTAAAGATTGTCCCATAATAATTGGAGACATGAGAGAAGGTGTATTGATGACTACGTCTAAATCTTCAACCATACTAAGTGGAGAAAACAAGGGATAAAACAACAATGTGTGATAAAATGCAAAATCTATTTCTAATGATACACAAACTAATTTACAATGAGTTCACAAAACGTAGATAGGAACTGAAGAAATGGAACAAATTTATTCATAAGTCATTCGCGTAACTTGCCTATCCCACAAGTAAACTCACGAAGAACACATCCTTCATTTACTCTTAAATATACTGTAATTGTAATAATTGATAATTTTACTCTTCCATAACTACTTTATAATACATTTGTAAAAAATATATAATTTTTTTTAAAATTTGTGAACAGATAATCCGTCTTCCGTTATCACATCTTTGTAAGCTAGATATCAAAAAAGAGAAAACATGTTTTAATCATTTTACTTTGACGACATGTTTGAACAGTTTGTTCATATGAATGTGTCTATTCCCCGTGGAGGGACAACTTTTACAAATATAATTTATTTGTGCAAGTTAGTGTTTGTTTGGGATTCTTTTCCTTGAATATGTCTTTTGGTGTAGTCATTGACATAAATAATCCATGGGTTATGGGATGCCATACTCGAAAATTGATCCCAACTTAAAAGTGGGGCGTAGAATTCTTCCTCTTACCTCTGACAGTCGTACAGCAAATACTTTTTTCCCAACCCAACAGTTAGTGAAATTACAACAGGAAAATTATAAGCCAGCTAATGAGTAAAAATATACTATACTTTTGTGCATAAAGATTTTGTTTTTTTGTTTACTTTTGTTATCTATATTATTTTATTATTTTCATAACAGCTTTGAAACCTGTAATGTTGTAGAAACTATTAGCTAGTTATGTGTTCAATAGCGGTACATATGAATACCATATTAATAAATGACAGATGTCGCTAGAGAATATATTCAGTGGTGTCTTCCATAAAAATTTTGCATATTAACTAAAGCACTATCAAACATGGTGCTGTTCTGTATATACTACACATTATAAACAGCATCAGCAACAAAACTGTATGATTCATTGGTCAATATGGTCTGGCATGGCCGAGCGTGTTAAGGCATGCACTCGTAATCCAAGGTTCGCGGGTTCGCGCCCGCGTCGCGCTAAGCATGCTCGCCCTCCCAGCCGTGGGGGTGTATAATGTGACGGTCAATCCCACTATTCGTTGGTAAAAGAGTAGCCCAAGAGTTGGCGGTGAGTGATGATGACTAGCTGCCTTCCCTCTAGTCTTACACTGCAAAATTAGGGACGGCTAGCACAGATAGCCCTCGAGTAGCTTTGTGCGAAATTCCAAAACAAATCATTGGTCAATAACATTATATTCCATGTTCTTGTCATTCAAGACGTATCTTAAGAAAAACTGTAAAGTTTAAAGTTTCTTTCACAAGCAACCTGTGATGACACCTGCAGTCTCGGACTGTTCTTTCAGTGACCATGATAAATTTAATGCTTGGTGTACAATTTTATTTCACAACATATTTCACTGTTGTTGAAAACAAAAAAATACTATTGACTAAAGAAGAGAAATGTGAGTTTTCTTAAGTGCACTGTCTTCCTACTGTTAAGAATATTGACCCCTGCAATTAAAAATTCAGCAGAAAATGTTTCATGGATTTAAAGTTAATTCCAACCTGACTAGACTGATGAAAGAATTTAGATTATGGCATTTACCCCCATATTTCAGTACTAAATCAGGATTTTCTTTGTTCTGTAAGGACGTATGTAAAATTATTCTTGTCTCTTTGTATCTTCATTTTGTATGGACGTTTCATGATTCTTCTCAACATCACCAGCCAGTACAGTATACCCGTGTACAAGGAAATTGATAAGTATGTAAAATGTAGACACATTAAAGAATAATTATGAATGTATATTTTGTTTAAACGTTCACTCGTATTTTATTTAATCTGCTTTACATGTTTGAAGTTATTCTCTACAGTTTATTTCTTGAAAGTGTATTTTTCTAAAGCATTTAAATTTATCTGTTAGATACCAGTGCACCCGAATACCAGAACATCTCAACAACAGAAAGGAATAAAAGAATCTGCTTGAAAATGTAAGTATACTATAATATTTCTTTGTGAATGGCCGAACACAAAATTAGATCCCGAATATCCCCAAATATTTGTGCTCCATGTGTCACATGTGCATTATAAACGCTTCTATATAACAGTACATAACTTTTATGACTACGTTCTACAGGCAATAACACCTGTGGCTGAATTTTCACACTGTCACACAATTAATATATTTCGGAAAGGATCTTTAGAAAAAAAATTGTGTAGGGTGTGTATATGCGTATTTTTCTTATAGTAAACCCACATTGGGCTATCTGCTATGTCCAGCAAGGGGTATCGAGCCCCTGATTTTAGAGTTGTAAATCCGTAGACTTACTGCTGTCCAAACGGGGGACGATATGTGGAGGATGTTGAGTTATTTGGAACTTACACATTATAAAGATTTCATTTGAATGAAATTCTCTTATTCTGAAAAAGACAACAACCAAAAACATTCTATTTAAAGTCGAAAAAAGAAAAGAGGCCCAAATATGAATAAGATGGAAACTTCTAAAATAAATTATTTTGTTTTCCAAGGTTTCGCTACTATCGTATGCTGTTAGCTTGTGCCTATGGTGTGCAGGACGCAGACTACTATTTATGTAGCTTTGAGCTTAACACATAACCAAAACAAAATTTATTTTTGCGTATTAGCGTTTATTCATGAGCTGAAAGAAACGTATCATCATGATACATCTATCATAGCTATCTTTATCAAAAGGAAAATATTTGTTCGCTTTTAAATTATTTTAATTTTAGGTAATTAAAATCGTTTTCCTGTTTGCAATATCTAAAATATTTTGTAAAAGAGAACAGATGAAAATTTATTTGCTAATTCCAATTATTTGTTTTCATTGATTATTTGATATAATAAATAAAACTAGAGAGCGAATCAGTTTTTTATTTTATCGCGGGAAATATAGCGTGTAGAAATTAACTAAGTTCAGGTGATTACTTGGAGAAATTTGTAAATATAACATGAGTTTTTATATTACTATAATTATTATTGTTTATTTTATAGGTTATCTTGAGCTTAGGACAAGGTAGAGAACTTCGTAATGAAGTTTAGAAATAGCACTTAAAATAGTTTATTGTTGTTGCACTCGTGCATAAGTAAAATACAGAAATCAAAATATATCTAATCCAAACAATGGGACTAGGAGTAACTTACTTTGTAGTTGTTTTACTGTTGTAACTCGGGGAGTGTGAAAAATACACATGCTTTTACTTATATGTAAACAGGATATTAACTGGTTGCTAAACTTACTGTTATGATAAATTATTATATACTGAGCCAGTTATGTGATAGTTCAGTATTTCACATATTTGAAAGGCTTATTTCCAAGTGTCAGAACTTAGTTAAACATTTAAATACTTTGAATTAAAGTTAAGGGGAAAAAATAATTCATTGATACTAGATTTTGGAAACTTATTTCGAACATTATTTTATATTTGATGTTTAATAAAAAACAACAACTTATTTTTAGAAGTTGCTTGAAGATGTAAAGAAGTTAAACGAGAGTACAATGGATTTTTATAACATTGATAATGAATTTGAATCTCAGTATGCTGATGACCTTGACGTTCTTCGAGAGCTTGAAGGTTAGAAGACCATTTTGGATTAGAAATCTGTGAAACTTGTAATGTTGTATTGTAATTTAAGAATGCTTTGATTTGAATGACTTGGCCAATTAGGCTACAGCTTTCTTTGTTTATTTTAGAAGTATTAGTTTTTAAGAAAATAATTTTTTAGAAAGGTATTACATATTATGCATTGTCAGTATTTAAATTATGTAATTGCTTTAATAGTTGTTTAGTAGCTGGTGTTAATGAGTTAATTAGAGATTGTTCATATTTCTTTGCTTAGACAAAAAGGACGTGTATGTTACAGATGACCTCTATTTAAGTTTTCTAAGTAACAAGATTTTGGAAAATTGGAGAAATTCTTTAAGATAGTTTAAAGTTTAACTTAACAATGTTGAGGTAGCTTGGAAAGTTGAAAATTAACAGGATAGTAAAGGTAATGAGGAGATTGAAGAAAAACATCAAGTGTAAGAATTTAAATAATTATTCTAAAGATAAATGTATCACTAAGAAGAGTTTTTATCTTATTACATAAGTATTAATAATAAGATGGATGAATTCAGGTCTAGTTCAAATAGAAGCATTGCTGTAACTCATTTATTTTTGGAAGATACTGATAAAAAGAATTATTTTGAAATTACAGGTAACAAGTTATAAAGCCCTTACTAACTGGATACTTTTGACATTTGTTGAACCATCACAGAAATTTTCTAGACTTGCTTGTTTAAAGGTTAATAGTGATAAACCTTTTTAAATAGGGGTGAGGTGGCTCTTTATGTAAGGAATGAGCTGTATTGTGTTCAACATCAGACACAAAAAAAGTGGTAGTTAAGAGGTCAGATATGCACTTGAGTTAAAATCTTGTGTTACAGGCTATGTAATTGGACAAATGATACCTCTGGGAAACTGTATAATGAGTTCTGGTATTACTAATAAGGAAAGTGATGTAATAATTACTGGAGTATTGTTGATTAGAGATGCATGGAGTGAAAAAAGCTTCTTGAAGTGGTTCAGAATGGTCAGTGCTAACTATGGGATGTTACTTCAAAACTCTTTGGGAACAAATGATCAGTGTAAAATTGGTAGAATGTTTGGGGAAAAATGATCATGGTTTGTGCAAACTGTTTTACATAAGGTGGAATTTATATATGTATAAATTTTTTGTTTCATAACAATGGATCTAAATGTTATTTAAATTATATGTAGTAATTTCAGGATATGGCTAATAAGCATGAATATACAGACCAAACATTACAAAAGCTGTGCTAATGGAATTTGTATTTTTGAGCATAAAAACTAAATTTGATCTTTTGGCATGGTATTTTTTTTTTAAATTATCTTTGTCATTTTCTAGAGGAAAACCATGTTGAACTGTCTTTTTCAAAATCCAAGGAAAACTTGAATTTTCGGAATCAAAATGTTGAAGAAAGTTTTCGTGGTGGAAATAGGTCAGGTAACCAGTGTGAACAGCTGAACCCAGATATAAAAGGAAGAAAACGGAGTAATGATATATTTAATGATGACACTCCAAGGGAAAAATGTGAATTATCAGGTATTGATTTTCTTTTTAAATTTTCTTATCGTGAACTGAGATAGACAAACAGATCTTAACAACAACACTTGTGGGTTTACCCAGCAGCAGTTCCAAAACAGACTTACATTCATTTACATTGTAGCTATTTTTTGAGCTCCAGGGTTTTCACCCTTTTCCCATCTGAGCATTGAGAATGCATGCTACAGTCTTTTATGCCCCAGTCAAATGTGTGAGGCAAATTCTAATTTGCAAATTTCTCCACCAAGTTCAATGCACTCTCCATCTAGGTATCCATCTCAAACTAGGTACCATATGTAAGCACCTCATCCAAGTAATGTTATAACTTTTTCTTGACAAGTCATTCTTCACAGGTTTCTAGCAACAAAGTGTTGTGATTTTGAACACTGTTGGCTTTTCTTCTGCTGTTACTTTTTCATTTGCATTTATACATTACATAACAAAAAAGAAAAGTCCCTCAATGTTTTTGAGTAAATGTTTCGACTACAGAGGTCAATCAGACTTTTTCTCTTCCACTTCTTTCTGGTGTTTGTCAATAGCCAGCAGAGGAGCCATTCTCAGTTGAAGCTGTCCATAATATGATTTGTTGCAAGATGGGGACACATAAGCTGAGGGAGTTTGGAGGTTGTTTTTGCAAATGACTGGCAAGGAGTTAATCTCACTTTTTCTGGCTCAACAGAGGATTATTTTGATCAGCCACCTCCAGCCCTTTATCTTCAGTTGGTTATTTGGGTTTGCAAGGTTTTTGGGGTATTTCCTATTGCATTTTACTCTACTCCTTATCAGTGGAAAGGATGGGAAGAGTAAATGACAACTTGGTTTTTCTCCTCGTGTATTGCTGTTCATGCTGGGAGATTTGCTGCTCACTTGTGTGATGGAATAGCTAAGAAATCGATGCAGCATCTTGTTTATTTGGGTGTTGTTTTTTTAAATGCTCACTTCAGTTGTTTTTAACTAACTCCTCTCAGATTTCATGCCATGGAAAGAATCTTCAGGCCTTTACTTACGGCTTCTTACTGTATGGATAGTTCTCTCTCTTTTGAGGATGTGGTCGGCCCCCGAACCTCTCAATCTTTTGGGTTTGAGTATATATGAGGTAATTGACTGACAAAGAGATCATGCATTCTAAGCTGGTGTATCATTCTCTCTTATAACTCAGGAGCAACATCATGAATTACAAATGGTGTTTGGATTGGAGCAACACTAATATTGGGGTACCCACCATTCTACTACCTCATCCAGAGATCCATCTGTTCAAGGACACATCTCGTAGGGGATGGGGAGCTTATCTTCAAGGTCAGGAGTTACAGAGTACTTGGAGAAAAGGCAAGTCTACACTCCATATCAATGTTCTTGAACTTCTTGCAGTATATTGAGCAAAGGTTCAAAGTCTGTCTCCCTTGAGGGAAAAATTGTCACGATACATTTTAACAGTTCTATGATGTTATCTCGGATTTCTCATCAAAGAATCACACATTCTCAAGACCTTTGTTTTTGTACCTTGGATTTTCTCTACTAGGCTTATTCTCATCATATCAGTCTTTTATCATGTCATGTTCCAGGAGTGATTAACTTAACTGCAGATAACCTGTCTCAACCAAACCAGATTTTTCTGACAGAATGAACGCTACATCAGGAGTTTTTACAGTGGATTGGAGTTGTTTGCAATTCATGTGCATAGGACTTATTATTCCATATTTGTCCTGCTGTACCCCAATAGGATTTTTCTTCCCTTCAATTTCTTTTTATTTATCTCCTGTTAATCTCAGAAGGTGGCTTCACAGAATGAGTCATGTGGCCAACAATGGTTCATTGTTAGAAGAGAAGAATCTTTTGCATGTTACTTCTCACCAGGTTCATCATATCTGTATGTTATAATCTGCTCAATTGAATTGCATTTTGGAAAACATTGTATGTGGACTACTCATAATACTTTCCATTCTTGTGGTTTTGCATTTCTTCAGGTTGAGAAAAAACTTTGTCACCTTATGTGTTACATACTTTCTCATTGTGATTCCAATGGTTTAAAACACATCTTCTATTCCTACAGGTTGGGATCCAATCAAAAGTATATATACCTAATATTATGGTGCAATAGCCTAGCCACTAATGTATGATATAGATATCATGACCCCTTAATTCCAACCTATACTGATGATTACTCATGTTCTCTTCCACCTTTGATGTTGGAACTAAGTTCAGGTGAAGAGCTTATCTATTCTACAAGTAATGTATGTAGTTTCCTCACTTGTGTACCACTTTTATCTTAGTGTACTTCTGTTCTGTACACACACCTCTTGTATGGATGATGCTTGCATTTGGACCCTCTACTTTCTTATAAAATCTTTCACTTTTTGTCAAATCAGTGTAAATGTAAAAGTTTGATTCTGTGTTCTATATTTTCTAAGAAGCTTCAATTTAAAAAAAAAAGTGTCAGAGAAGTAAATGTGGTTAAAAAATTTCATTTTATTCTTCTAGTTTGATTTTTATCTGAAGATAAGAATCCCTTTTACTTCTTTATAAATATAGAAGTTAAAAAAGAGTTGTGGTTTTGGAAATAATTGCAGGGTTAAAGCAAGCTAAAGTCATGTGCTACTTACATTTTTATATTGAATTAAAGGGTTATATTTGCTGTGATTTATGTAAATTCATACATTGTTTGTACTTTTTAGGTTTTGCCAATAAGCGTGCTCGATTTAGTGAAATTTCAGAAACAACCTACAGGAATAAAGTTTATGATTTCACTGATCTTCATCACTGTTCGTCTGTTGAAAAATTTTTCAGTAGAATTTCTGTTACTGGGATGGATGGAAGTAGAATTTTTTTGCCATTAAGAAAAGAAGAAGATATAATTTTCCCAAAGGTGAGCAAATGTGTTTGCACATTTCTTGCATTAGAACAAATCCTTTGTGCTTAACTTAATTTTAGGTATTAAGGAAAAAAAAAGGTGATGTACAAAAGTTGTTCTGGAAATTATTTGGTACATGTGCATTTTACATATGACATTGTCATGTAATTACAAATAATAATTCTAGTTGGTTGTAAAAGTAGTTCTTTCTAGACTCTAAATAAACTATTATATATATAAAAATCAGAAATGCATTGTATTGAATGTCAATATTTCGTTTGATAGTTGATTTTGTGTCAGTTTGTTTCAAATTTAAAATATCAGAGTGTGCTCTGTATAGGTATTATCTTTTTAATCAAATATTAGGGTTATGTTTGTATGGTTCTAAGCATACCTTTCATACAATCATTTTTAGCATTTACATTAAACTTGTGTATATACTGCTGAGTTGTAGAGTGTACAATTTTATACTGAAGCTAAAATGATCAGTTTTTGTCTAGTCATGTTACAGTTATGGTGTATATACCTATATAAAATGGATTTCTGTAACAAACTTTAGATGTTGGCTACTTTCATCAGACAGTGGTTAGTCTTACTCTAGAAGTTGCTCTGTAAATAAGTTTTAGTGACCATAAGAACAAGGTTACTGGACAATACTGTTGGATACTCCTCTTAGTAAAGTGTTTCACGTGAAACAGAATGGAAAATAATTAAAGTGAACTGAATATTCTTATAGTGGGTAATGTTACTGTCACTTGTAACGATTCGTAACATCTCTCAATTTTCAGCCACAGCAAACTGAGCATTGTGTCACATTAAATTAATAAACATCAAACAAGGAAGACATAAAATATAGTCACAACTGATACCTGTTAAACTTCTGTCTCTCATATGAAAAATTAAATCATATTTGTTACTATGGAAAAAAGCAACAAATGGGTCAATACTGCTGAAGTTTTTAATTAAAATTTTGTGTATTTTCTTTTTCTCAAAAGAAGGTTAATGTACTTTTACTAAAGTTATTTTAAACGATTTATGTAACACAAAGCAATGCATGATTTTGTTGCCAAATGGGTTAATGTAACATCATGATAGACGCTTTATTGAATGTTGGTTTTGGACAAGAATAGTAAAATGACATTTTAAATTCACTCTGCCCTTTTTAATATAAAACATCTGTTTATGTTAATGCAACAAAGAAAGTGAATACTGATTCTAACTATAAAGCTTCAAATACTTCTAGTATACTAGCTGCCATGATGCCATTAAAATTCTCACGTTGTAGTTGAAGGTTAAAGGGGATCACACTTGATGGATTTATTTGATGTTTACTATACCACTTGTTAAATGTGACTGATATAAGTGTAGGATTTGTCATAGCCAAAATTGTAGTCTGTGTAAATCTTGTATTTGACACTCCTCTCCTTGTAATGTTAATATGAACTGTTAAATGCTATGCTGATTTTAGTTTCCTTTGGGGTGGGTATGTTGTCCTCCCTTCATAAATGTATTTTTAATAAGAATTATCATTTGTCCTAGTGAACTCTTAGTTCTGGCTTTTAACAGATGCAGTATATATAATTATGCCCTCTCTTAGTAAAAAACCTGTATTAGGTCATTTTGTAATGTAAGTTATATATTTTTTTATTGTGATGTATTGTTTAGCTAAGATACTTTTGATGTTTTATAGCATTATGAAGTTTTTGGAAAAATAATACTAAAGCACTATGCACGTTTCAAGGTGCACATGGCAGAAGATTGGAAGTTACCTTGTTTCTTCTTTTTTCAAGGGATGTCATAAAAGTTTTCCCAATAATTATTTTTTACATCAGTTGTGGGAAATGTTTTAGAAAGTCTGACAAAAAATGCTCTTTGTGAAATCATTTAACAAATCTTATCAGACAAAGTGGTTCATTAAGGAAAACTTTTGAAATGCTTTCAAAATGTTACTGCATATGTATATGGGAGTAAAGATTTGGTATGTCTGGATTTTCAGAAAGCATTTGATAAAGTGTTACATGAAAAACATGTTAAATAATTTATCTCTGTTGTGTGTGTGAAGACAGGCTCATTAAAGAGAAAAGTGACTGGATGGGAAAAAGCAAATGGTTGTTGTAAATAGAGCTAAATCAAACCAGATTAATGTCGGGCTCATTAGGTACGACCTTTTCTCTTTTTTAATTTACATCATTGGAACAGATATCAAGTTGTTGCTGGCTGTGAGAAGGATGCTGTTTCTTTACAAAAGGATTTATATCATTTGGTTAGATGACATTTAAGTGTAATAAATGCTAAGTAATTCATGTGAGTTATCATAATTTATTTTATAATTTTGGTTGAAATAACCTAAACAGTGTTACATTTAAAAAGAAACTTGGTGTAATGGTTCATTGGTGTTTTAAACCATTCAAGTAACGTACCAGTACTAGTAGTTTAGTAAATGTAATTTTAATGTAAAGAGTTATTATTTCATTATGTGGGTTTGTAGTTATGCCACATATAGAGTATTGTGTTTAGTTCTGGGTTCTTTATCTTGGGAAAGACAATGAATTTTTCCAATCAGAGAATGGCAATTGATATGACATCTGGGATCAGAAGGTTGCCATATGAAGACACTGAAATTTTCTCTTGAAAAAAAAAAAAGAGTTTGGATCTGATTTTGTTCAGGATTGTTAAAGTAATTGGTGTTGGTGCATCATTATTTTTTCATATTTAACAGTAAGAATGGTAGTACTTGGAGAAGACACTTTTATTTTGTAAACATGGTAGTTGATTTTTGGAAATGGTTGCCTTCAGGGGTGGTGGAAACACTAGATTTAAGGAAAAGATAAATATTTGGATGATAAGGGCTGTCTTTAAGTTGTTTTTATTATTTAAGTGTGGTATATCTTGGATAAACCAACACGTCTCTTGTTGTTGCTGTTATGTTATTACCAGGAGATGAAACACTGTTCATGTATTTTGTTATTGATAAAATAAGAAGTGCTTTCTAGTGAAAACAAAAATCAGTTATGTTGTGTAAGATTTTTTAAAATTTCTTTAAAGATAATGTGCTGAGAAGAGGAAGCTTATTATTGATCCT
The DNA here is from genome assembly GCA_011833715.1 of Carcinoscorpius rotundicauda. Lineage (NCBI taxonomy): Eukaryota > Metazoa > Arthropoda > Merostomata > Xiphosura > Limulidae > Carcinoscorpius > Carcinoscorpius rotundicauda. The sequence continues at coordinate 65,143,914 of CM022392.1, read as the reverse complement.
TAGTTACTTACCAGACTACACTTTGACATCTGGAGAAAATTAAACTTGAGAATTTTTTTATTTGTTACTGCTTAAATTTAAACATAATCATATATTATGTGTATTTTTGGAGTTTGACATGTATATCGAAACAGTTATACTTTTCACATGTATAAATTTAGGAAACTTGGTCAGCTTCTTCATGTAATCTAAAGCTTTTGGGGAAATCCTACTGGAAGCTGCGAGAAGAAATAGAAAATGAGGTGAGGGTTCATGATAATGAAGTAAATAATAGAGAGTTGTTTGAAGATTAAATCTTGTGATGGATTTTATTAAGAGATTGAAAATATAAATGTTTTAGTTGATTTTCAGCATTAAAAAGGTGTGACAGTCAGAAAATTTGTATATTAAAAGATACAAATATCATTTGTGTCATTCATAACTGATTGGTTGATTGATAAATATGAATAAAGGTTGTTCAACTAGTGGAAGAAAGAAAATTAAGTAAAAGGATACATGTGTTATTAACTTTGTCACCCAGTGTTGTTTCAGCAGTAAGTTTGTGGAGTTATAACCCTAAAATCCAGGATTCGATTTGTCATGGTGGTAAGAATGATAATGGCCAACTGTGTAGCTTTGTGCTAAAAGAAAACAAATTAAGTAAAAGGAATTACAGGTGATATAAATAATAACTGTTAAAAATAACAAGTCTCAACCCAATGAGTTACCAAGCAGATTCATTAAACCAGTTTTTTGTTGATATATTTTATGATGCTCTCTTAGGATACACAGCAGCATCTTGTTTACTGACAAGTATCACATACTTTAGGGTCTCATCTTAGCCTTATACATAACGATTCTTGTCACTAATTCTTATCCACTATGTTTCATTAATTTTGAAGAATGCAGAAATCTATGTTTTAATCAATCTGTTCAAAGGGCCCCTTGTCCTGTTTCCCCACAAGCCTGATAAAATCAATAGTTCTCATACGCTAATGTAACTAGAGTATTGGTTTACAGTAAGAAAGTAAAAATTTTATGAATAATATGTTTTACTGTTATGTGTCTCCTTTTTATAGAGAGAGAGAAAACTCTTAGATAAAACTGAAAATACAACAACGGAAGTTAACCAGCAAAATGATCACCAGCCTATAAGACTAGAAGAAGCAGAAGAGAAGACTGAAGAATTGTCAACTGGTTTATGGGTTGACAAGTACCGGCCACGATACTTCATGGAACTATTAAGCGATGATGTAAGATTCTGCTTTGTGATTACCAGGAAAAAGTTATACAGAACTATTTTCTATACAAATAATAAAAGTTTAAAAATGACATAACTTGCCATTTGATGTCTTCATTGCTATTGTTTTGTATACTTTTACATACTAATACTTTTTATCAGTTTAAGTCCATTGTTGTGCTTAATAAATCTCTTTCAGTTGTTGTCCCTACTTTTACTGAAAATCTAATATACTACTGTATATTATTGAAAGGAATAATCAAATATTTTGTGCTTTAAAGCTTTTGTAGAGTTGTGAGATTTTTACTGAATGTGCACTTACACATTCATAGCTAGCATGAGACTGGCTGTTCAGGGGAGTTAAAAGAAAAAGTTGTGAAGGATTTGATTTCTTTACAAATTTTAATTTCTATATGTGTTAGGACTAGCTGAAAAATGTTGGCTTTTATTGATTATGAAGTAACTGAACTTTGTAACTCTTACTTTAAGTTAAAGTAGGAAATAACAGTCGAGGCTTATTACACCCCTTATAGGTTTCAAGAACTTTGTAAGGAAATGGAGTAAAAATTGTTGGAAAACACTAGTATAAGACAGTCACTGCAGTCAATTAGTTACAAATGAACTTACTTAATTGTACAACTTTACAGCTAGTCAATCATAAAACTGAATATATGTGATAATTAACATCAATCCAAATAGTTCAGTGAAACTGAGTACTTCACTGAATGATTTAGAGTTTAACTGGTTCTTATATTTATAACATATCCTTGTTTTTTACACTTTTTAAAGTCTTTTAGTCACTGATATTCATAAACATTCAAAATTAAGGATTTTACGAGGACTTTTGTAAACCTCTGTGATTTTAAAATTATATGCTCTCTAGCTAACATATAAATTAAAACATTAAAAAGTATAGCTTATAGTTTTCATTAATATTATTAATTTTTATTTTCTGAGGTTTTTAATTCCATTATGTTTTTATAAACATCATTCGTTTCTTCAGGCCTTCATGCCCCAAAATTTTGTATCGATGAATGACATCAGTTATACAGCCTTCTTATGTTTCATTTAGTTAATTTCATTGTCAAGAAGTTTAGTGTTTCTAATCCTGTTGGTTAATACAGATAGAATTAGTGCTATGTAATGAAATGTTTTGTTTTTGCATATTTCTAATATTTGGGTTATTTTTAGGGGATAAATCGCACACTTCTCCATTGGCTAAAATTGTGGGATATCGTAGTTTTTGGGCAAGATAACAGACGTTGTTTAAAAGGTAAAGAAAACAAGAAAACTGGCCAACAGGAGAAAGGGAAGTTTTTTAAAAGAGGAATACCAGATTTAAATGAGGTAAAATGTTGGCTTAATTATGTACAACTTGTCGGACTTAAGTCACACTGACAGGAGAAAATTTGAGATGATGGTGATGACTTGAACAAAATGTTTTGTACTTAAACAACTTGTTTGAGATTTGTATTTAGAAAAATAGCAATACATGACTCATTTTATGCAACAATATCTGAAACATTTTTCTTTTATTAAAAAATACAACAATTAGTGTCTCTCGCAAATGGTTTTAGGTTGAATTGAATGTCAGAATTTGTGATGATTAAAAAGTTTCCAATTTTTAAGAACAATACAACTTTCAATGACAATAGTAGGTAGCTGTTTCAATTTCAAATAAAAATTGATATGATGTGAACACCTTTTATAAGATGGTGAAATATGAATATAATTGATTATATTTACCACAAGTCAGTAGTATTAAGTATTATAAGTTTTGTATTGAGCAAAATACTTTGTTTGTAATGGATATGACATACAGTATGGCTCAAATGCATCTTATTATGCACTCTTCTATTTTTTTAAAAGTAATGTAGTGTTAAGAAAAACGTTTTGGACCCAATATTAATATCAAGTAACATGTATAAGAATTAGTTAAAATTGAATAGTTTAGCTATTATATTTGATGTTTAACTTGATTGTGAAGAGCTTTTTGTCTGCCCACTTAAGATAAAAAAAAAAGTACTTTGTCCTAAATCTAGGGCTTGTCATTAACTGTGATTCAATATTATGGTAAAAGTAAGAGATGCTTCTTGACCAGTTGCTTATGGTTTAACACTCTGAATTACTGCTTAATTTCATTTTCTAATGTGGATTTGATTTGTTGCTTTATGATGGTAAAATGGTGATATTGGTTTCTCAAACTCATCCTGATCAAATTGTTTACTTTTAAAAGTAGAAAATTAATTTAACAATGGCCTGGTGATTAAGGAGTGAGTTTTGTTGACAGCTGCTATTCCTTTAGACTATTATTGCTAAATTGGGGGTAGCTGATGCAGATAACTTCTGTGTAGCTTTGAGCAAAATTTAAAAGAAACCAAACTAATTTAACAGCCAATCAATGAGTATACTGATCAGTTGGTTGTTTCAAAGACCACAATGGTGATGTACAATTCGAAGTGTCTTTGGATATATGTGTGTGTGCACATGCATACTATACTTATCATATTTAATCTTTTTAACTCTGTTAATTATTGTTTACAATATTTAGATTTTTGATGTTTCAGTAGTTTTATAGATATATTTATTGCTATGAAATTGTGAAAAAATTTAATTTTTGTGCATAGTGTTCTACAAGCCAAAAATTTTGTGTGACTAGGTCTTGGCTAGTGACTTATAGTGATTAGTCCAATTGGACCAGCAGCTGTAACATTTCATGTGTTAAATTGAATTTTTCTTATGTGTGTTTGTGTCACTCAGTTCAAAGAGGTACATCAGAAGGTTTTTAGCATTGTGAAAATGGAGTACATTTACCTACAACTCTTCAAAATTTAAGGTGGCTTATGGAAATAAGTCTTAGTGTTAAATCTACTGTTAACATTGTTATGTGATTTAGGCAAAACACACTTTTTGTCTTTCATCCACACTAGTGGTTCTGTAAGTGCCAGCTGGTTCAAGTCATGTCACTAGTAGTGACATTTTTCCCATTACTTCTAATGAGTCTTTTGTCAGTTGCTAGTGAGCGCAGATGGGATAGGGGGTGGTAGAAAATTTGTGGGGTCTTTTGTCCTGTCAAAGTTGTCTGCAGACAAAAACGTTTTGAAGCCACTGGTTTAGACAATAGCAAAAATTGTATGATTCTCACATTATTGGTATTCTTGTTTTTCTTATACAGGAACTGGATGAACACAAGAGACCTCAATATAAGGTACGTACATTGCCCTCAACTGTGTTGTTCCATTGGGAAACTTACGTTTACAAAATTCTATATTTGGCTGCAGATTAATTATCTGTCTATTTTGTAACTACCAGTGTTTGTTTTATTTTATTACTTAATGAACAGAGAAATTGTTATTTTTAATATAACTACAGTCCTTTCCTTCATACTTCTAAATTAGTGGTTGCCTTCTCCCTCTTTCTTTATATGAAGTGTTTTCATGACTGAAAGTTATGCAACTTGATATTACAACCAGCTAAATAAATTCTCTACTGATACACCTGAAACTTGAGTTTTAAATCACTAATTTTAGTCTCCACTTCTGACAGTTTTTGTTTTGTTTGTATAAATTGCCACAATGCTAAGCCTTGTCATCCAGTTTTTATAATCCAGGTTCAATCTTGCTGCTTTTTCATAGGAAATGCTTAGTTTAAGTTTTAACATAAATGTTTTCACTGTCTAATGCAGTTATGCAAACTTTTTTTTTGTCAGTATAGAAGCAAGTATGTTGACTTCTTAACTTAGATTATTTATAGTAGACATTTACTTTTGAACTTTGTAACCGAGATTGTTCATGTATAGTGGACATTTAATTGTTGACTTCGTAATTGAGATTGTTCATTTATAGTCGATATTTACTTGTTGACTCCTTAATCCAGATTGTTCATTTACAGTAGACATTTACTTGTTGACTCCTTAATCCAGATTGTTCATTTACAGTAAACATTTACTTGTTGACTCCTTAATCCAGATTGTTCATTTACATTAGACATTTACGTGTTGACTCCTTAATCCAGATTGCTCATTTATAGTAGATGTTTACTTGTTAACTCCTTAATCCAGATTGTTCATTTAAAGTAAACATTTACTTGTTGACTCCTTAACTCAGATTGTTTATTTATAGTGGACATTTAATTTTGGACTTTTTAACTGAAATTATTCATTTATTGTGGACATTTATTTTTTTGAATTCTTTACTGAAATTGTTCATTTATGGTGGACATTTACTTTTGGACTTCTTAACTGAGATTGTTCATTAATAGTGAACATTTACTTTTGGACTTCTTAACACAGATATTCACTCCAAGTTCTTGCATTTTATTGCCTTTATTTTCATATCAGGTTATCCCTCCCTCATGTAATTACACTGTTTATGAGGTCCCCCCCACACACACACATACAAGATATAAACTTCTTTATTGGTACTTGTTCAACACTTTTTTTGGTGCAATTTTTTTTTCTAATCATTAGAAACTGATCATATGTGAACATGATTCTATGTATTAAACTTTTGGAAGTAAAAGCCAATTATATAAATATATTTAAAGAAAACATCAATACTGAAGAGTTAAGTAAAACAAATCAAAATGAAGGACTGCATTGAAAACAGCAAATTAAAACCTCTGTCTAATGTTAGTTTGTTATTAGCAAAATTTAAAGAAAACAATGCTACACCAAGTGAAAAGATCCTATGGTATAGGCTATGTACCCAAGAATTTGGAGGTGACTGAAGAAATAGGAGTCACATTGTGGTGGGGGATACACTGTCTATCAATGTTAGTCTCATTTGCCAGTGTTGCATAAAGAAGTAAAACAAAGAAATAGAAATTAGGAGAGCAAGATGCAGGTACTCAAGCCCACAATGTCATCTCACATCTGTATATCACCCTTAACTGCCTGCAGACAGTTGTGTGAAAGTTACTGCTCTCCAAAGTGAAGGAGATAATACCAACAAAAATATATATGTATATATATATATATATAAAATATTGAAAATATTTATAAAAGGTGATTTTCTTAATTTTATAAATAATTTGCATTATAATGATGTATTGTCCTTAAGGTTTGAAAAATAATTTTTTATTTGCAGATTGCTCTGCTCACGGGGCCTCCAGGACTTGGTAAAACTACTCTTGCTCAAGTAATTGCCAAACATGCTGGATACAATGTTGTAGAATTGAATGCCAGGTACTTAAAAAGTTTTTTACAATTACCAAAAATTTTTTGAACTTTTCATCTTGATATAGCAGAAATATTTTAATGGATTGCCTGTGTTTTGTATAAAATAAGCATGGTGTAAAGATTTTACTAGCACAAAACAGTAGAAAATACTAAAGTTGAGATGTGCTGTGATGCTTTTAGTTTAGGTTGAAAGCTTGTGTGTTTCATGCATATTTTAAATCAGTTGAAAATAAGTAAAAACATGGATCATTACATTATGTAGTTTCATTCAGAATTTCAAAGTAATTCTTTATTTCTATTGCATTGTTTGTAAAGTTAGATCCATTTTGTAGGCTTCAACAAAAGCGAATTATTAACCAGTTTGTTGTAAACAAAATACAAAATTTTGTATCAACTTATTAATAACACTACATGTGATTACATTGCAGTTAGATAACTGTAGGTGGAGTTAGTTAACGTCGGTTGCTCTGTTAGGACCATAGCTTTTTGTTAATAATGCTCAAATTACATGACCTGTTTTGAAAAGAGAATATATTCATTATTAAGTAGAACATAACAGTGTAAATCCTTAATCAGGTTGATTTGTGTAAAATCATTTTTTATAGGTGTAAAGTCTGAACCATCGTTAAGTAGTTTTAGCCTATTATATCTTAAATATTCTGATTTTCAATTTATACCCTTGTGCAAATTAATTGAAACAAGATGCAAAAAATTGAAAAAAAATTGTAGTTTTCCATTTTATTTCTGAGAATCTAAAACTTTTCAACAGATTAATACATGGTATGACTGCCTTTATTTTTCAGAAGATCATTAATCCGCTTTGGCATCGAGCCCACGATTTGACTGCAATCTTTACTAGTTTTTGTACCATGGTACCACACCTCAATTAGCTTATCTTTTGTCATACAGTCTTTTCCTCAAAGGCTTTCTTTACAAATTGCCCAAAGATTTTCAATAGGATATAAGTCTGGAGAGTTTTCAGGCCAGTCCAGCACCTTTATTCACATTGTAGTCATAAAATTCTTCACAAGTTTCGATGTGTAGCATGGAGCCAGATCTTGCTGGAAAATGCCAGATCCATCTGGAAATCTTTTTCAATTCTGGAACGATTTTTCTCTGCAAAACTTTGATGTACTGTGGTCCTTGCATCATAGCTTCTATGACATGTAATCCTCTGACGTCTTAGTAGCTGAAAAAGCTCCAAAACATCTTCTTTAAGGGATGTTTTACGAACTGATTGATATGAGATTCTCGAAGTTTCTCACCTGGAGATCTACAAACATGCAGACTTCTTTAACCCTGTATGAAGAGATGAGTCTTGTCACTGAATAACACCTTCCTCCATTGTTCTTGCATCCATTTCATGTATTTCAGACCCCTTTGATACCGTTTTTTTTCTTCATTGAGTTGGTAAGAAGTTTTTTGACTGGTCTCCTTGCCCTTCTAACACAATTTCAAATGACGTAGTTTTGTTTTCTTCTGTGTAATAATTCTATTATGTTTATGTAATCCTTCATAATAAGATATTCTGAAACATTTTTTATTCTGGACAGTGATGACCGAAGTCCTGAAGTTTTCACAGCACAACTGGAAGCTGCCACTCAGATGAGAGCTGTGATGGGACAGAACTGCAAACCTAATTGTTTAGTTATTGATGAAATAGATGGAGCTCCACAGGTGAGACTGAAATATTGATCTACATACACAAAGGACTTATTTAGTATCATCTGGATTCTGTCATGCTTGAGAGCAACTTTTTGTGAAAATCTTGATGTATTTTATGAAGTTAAAATGTAAAATAAGGTCTCCTTGAGTTAGCTAAGCTTTATCCAGCCATGCATAGATGTGAATTTGAAGTTTATGATATGTTATCTAGATGTATTATCATTTTGGTTAGACATTGAAAGATGCGAATCTGAAGTTTATGACCTGTTATCTAAATGTATTATCATTTTGGTTAGACATTGAAAGATGCAAATCTGAAGTTTATGACATGTTATCTAGATGTATTATCATTTTGGTTAGACATTGAAAGATGTGAATCCGTAGTTTATGACCTGTTATCTAGATGGGTTATCATTTTGGTTACACATTCAAAGATGTGAATCTGAAGTTTGTTACCTGTTATCTAGATGTATTGTCACTTTAGTTAAACATTGAAAGATGTGAATCTGAAGATTATGACCTGTTATTTAGATGCATTATCACTTTGGTTAGACATTGGAAAATGTGAATATGAAGTTGGTTACCTGTTATCTAGATGGGTTATCACTATGGTCAGGCATGCACAGATGTGACTCTTTTGTATGTTTCTTGTATGACATTCCATAAACTTCCTTTACACTGTAGGTCTGTGTACTATAAGAATAATAGTTATATCTCTCTTTTCAAGCAGACAACAATAGTTTTATTGTTGGTAGTGGGTGCTGTTGGCTAGCTTCTTTCCATCTAGCTAAGAAATAGGGATGATGTTTTGCAGATATGTTTCTGTAGCTTTATCATTTATACCAATTACACATTTAAGTGATTCCATTGTATTATTAATGGATCTCTTAATGATATATTTTTATTTTATTGTAATTTCTACTTATAAAACTGTGCAAAATTTATAAGAATTTTCAAATTATTTCTGTGATGAGTCATTAATATTAATCAATAAAATATTATTTTTCTTTATTATAATGTGTTAAAGTGATCATATTAAGTATTATGTTTTACAAAGGTGATGACAGTGATAGAAAATATTGAAATGTTTTTCAAAGGCAAAAATTAAAAAAATGTTACTTTCTTTGTTGAAAATATTTTAGCACTATGTTATGTATTAAATATTTTTGTATGTAGGAATCATGAGTTTATTTTATTAAAGTGCCTAAAATGAAAACACTGGTAGTAAAATGAGATTCTAGTTCCAAATTATCTTTCTATTTTTATTTTGCTGCAGCTATTTGTTTATATCCTTTATTGAGTAAAGCCAGCTTTATAATGATAAGGTTAATTAATGTTTTCTTCATTGAATAAATGAAGAAATAAAATGACAACATAATGCTTGGCTACTGCCATTCTTCCTAGTTTTAGTTGTGAAATCCATTATGTTTTTTCTATAAGCTTTTTCGTTGTGGTTGAAGGTTGTTACCAACTTTGGGATAATTAGGGCAAAAGCAACACAAGTTTTTAAGAAAAAATTATTTGTTACATGTGTATACAAGCTAATCTGCTTTTGTTTTAGGCTTCCATAAATATATTGGTTTCTCTTGCCAAATCTGCTGGACCAAGAATGAGAGGGAAAAGAAAAAAAGGGGAGATCTCACTCTTATTGAGACCTATTATTTGTATATGTAATGACCAGTAAGTAACTTCTCAAATTGTGTTCAGATGAAACTGAAGTATCATTCATTCTCTAAAATAATGCGCATTTTTCAGTAAACATTTCACAAAATGTATAACAAAAAATTTCCCAGAACCAATAGTAAATATATTACTTTGTAGTCACATTTATCCTTGTAAATATGAAACAAAGAATTTTGTATTTTTCATTTCATCTTTTAGTTTAATACTTGTTAAACTAATTGTAGGACAGTTTTTCAAATTCACTTCAATTGGAACTCCATATTATAATTAAGTGCGCTTTAAAATTACAATGTAATTTTACTTCTTTTGATAGTAAGTTTACAAACTAATGTTTGATTCCATAGCAGTTAATTCTTTGAAAGTAAAGTTCTAATTATATTGTTTCAATATAACATAAGTGATATTATATCCTTTGGATTGAAATGAAATATTTTCAAAGACTTAGATACGGTGTATGACTAATGCATATTCAAGAATATAAGACTTTTATTCATTTAAAAATGAGTCATAAATTTTAGTCATCCTAAAAAGGTGTTTTAATAATAAAGAGTGAAGGTGACTTGAATGAATACATTTATATTAAATTCAACACAGTAACAAATATATAACATTGTGAAAAGTTTTATCATCACATTCCAGTATTTAAAACTCAAGTTATCTTGATATTTTAAACTACATTAACACTTATGTATATATAAAATTTAATCTTTATCTAATTGGAAATGTTTGTTACTAAAGTTCATCAGAATGTGTTGGATTCGAAGAAAATTTAGTGAAACTATGTTATGCTGTTTAGTTCCTCGGGATGTATTGTTTAATGTGTATGTCAAAAATAGTAAGAAACAATGGAAACCTGGGTTTTTAACTTTAAACGTCAAAGACATGATGAAACATGTACAATACAAAGAAATTATAGTTTATAATTCATTAGAATTAAAAAATACAAACAAAATGCCAAGCATTTTTGAGAAATATCAAATAAACTATAGCTGTATTTCCTATCTAAAATTCCTGTTAAATATGTTCATTTCAGATTTGAGTAAAAACAAATCCTACTAACTTTTGAACAATTCTCTACACTACTTATAAATAGCTGGTTTGTTGAAGGTAAAAGTTAATGTTTTTATGTGTTTCATAGATATGAAGTTTCAGCTCAATTCTTGTTACGTTTTTTATGTATGTTTTATGTAGACTGAATGCAACAGAAAGACACAGATAACAGCTTGTATAATTTATTACAGTAAACTATTATCTATGTAACAGATATAACATAAATTATATGATTACAATGACAGATATTCAGTTTCAACCTTCAAAATTAATTACAATACAAAATGGTACTGGTTTCAACCTTCAAAGTTAATCACAATACAAAATGGTACTGGCCTGTGTCCAATATAATGACCTAGAATGAAAGTCCAAAAGTTCAGATCAGAAATCCAAAATTCCGGTCTAGGGTGTGAATTTGGTCCCACGAAGAAATTCCGAAGTTTGAATGGAAAAGTTCAGAAACAATTCACAGTTCAATAAATTTGACGAAGTTCTTTTCACGATGCCTCCGATGAACGTCTCAAACTTATCGCCTTCCAATTTTCCCGGTCTCCCCTAAACAGTTCTACACGTGTTGACTTTCAGTACAACCAGTAATTCAGATGAATCGTAAAGAATGACGAAATAAATCACAGCTTCTGTAGATCTAACTCTAGTCACAAATCCAAGTTGAATAAACACACAGCAAACGTTTACTTTTTCTTGAACAAAGACAATATCTCTTGAATTGAATAAAAACTAATGACTGACTCCTTTCTTTTTCCCTCATGTCGCCGTCTGTTTATATGTTAGTAGGTATACTTTTCTCGAACAATCGCGTAACTTCCACAGAACTCCAGAGCAATCCGCGCATGTCCGTTCTTGCACGAGACTCGACGTCTAGACACTAGGTCGCCATACATTTCCATTTACAGTCAAATGATCGATCTACTTAATTCTAGAAATTTCTAAATGATATTTTAAATGAATAACAACATATTTTATTGTTTTGAACTTCGAAACAATAATATAAATATGGAAATATAAATAATAGATATGAAAATCCAAACACAACACGACATGGTTGTTGTTTACATAACATTTACATGATATTTACATAATTCTTCTGTAAGTGTACAAAAAAAGAAATATTTTTCTGTGTGTGTTGCTTTTGCAACTTAAATATGGAACTTTACATCGAGTTTTAACTGGAATATCTTGTATTGAAGCTGAATTGGATGAATTTAAGAAGTATACAAAGAATGTGCTTCCAGAAAGGATGCAATAAGTGTCTTATTATTTATGTATTTGTTGAAATGAAGTATATTAAAATTAGAAACATATCATCTTGCCACATTGTTTAAAACTCACTTTACAGTAGTGTTTTATGTTTAATTTTAAAAGCTATGATTTTGTTGTAAAAAATAAATGGTGGTTATCTGTGACATGCCCATAGTTTAAGTTGGGCTCAGAATTTTATCATCTCAGTTCTCTGTCTTGCTGTTTGCTGTGAGGGAGTTTGAAAGTTATGATTGGTAATAATACTCAGTTTATCAATTTCATTTTGAAAGTTTCTATTTGTTTTCACAACACTAGGTATGTAGCTGCCCTCCGACCACTTAGACAGATTGCTTTAGTCATGAATTTTCCTTCACTTGTTCCTGCTCGATTAGCAACCAGGTTGCATGAGGTAAGTGTTCACAATTCTAAGCATCCAGTCTTAAGTGTGGTAGCTGTTATAGTGACAAAGATTATGTAATGTTAAGTTATTCTATTACTAGTTTGTTTATTTAACAAACCAAGATATTATGGTTTTAATTTACCAACAGCAGTATGCTTCTGTAGTTTCCAGAGAAGCTCCAATATTTGTCAAAATGAAACACTTTGCAAATTAGTAATTAGATATGACTCTTTTAGAATTAGAAATTAGTGCAGGATCCCAAATATAGCTGTAAATAAGCAGAATAACTTTTAGTTATTTAGTATATATGAGCCAGATGTTGTCTAGTGACTAGTATGTCATATCTTAAATCCAAAGTTTTGTAGGTTGTTTGCTGCCAGACCTTAGGTCCAAGGATCTTTGAGTTATTAGCATCACAGACCTTAGATATGATAATCTTTGAGTTGTTATTGTGCCACACCTTTGATCAGAAGATCTGGGCTGTGTCCTGTAACCACAAAATTTTTCTCCATAATTTTGGGTGCATCACAAGATTTGCTTTTAAATTCCACTGTTCCAGTAGAGTAATCCATGAAAAAACACATTCTGTTGTCTAGCTGACTTCCCAATAATTCATTACTTCAAAATTAGGGACAGCTGGAAGAAATAACCCTTGTGTTGTGTTGTGGAAATTAATACAATAACATTTACAGAGAAGAAAGCAATAAAAATTTATAGTATGTATCATTGTCAATAGGAAAGCCATGTAGGTATATTAAATAATGTGTAGAAAATAATAAGTAATTGTGATTTGTGTTTGTTTTATCACATTTTAAACACCAAGGCTGAACATAACCTTGACATCATGCTTGTTGATTACCTTTATCAGTTTGATTAACCTTCCTTCACAACCTTACAAGAACTTCTGAAATGGCAGTATGTGTTTATGTTATGTATAAATTTATATTTTTATTTAACCCTCTCAGTACGGGTAGGTCAAAGTGCATGTGTAATGACTTTTTAGAGAGTTACCCTAGTCATCAAAATATAGCTAATAAATCAACTTTTATATAAGTTTTACACTTTAATTTTACAAAGAAATATTAAAAAAAGACAATCCCCTTATTAGGAGAAATGCGACATTTGCTCTCCGTCTTCCCTTTCGAATCATTTGCCACCATTCTAAGAAATATGAAATTTAATATAAATTACTCATTATTATATAGATATTAGGCAGAGGATAATTTTTATAGCCTTCTGTGTTTTATGAGTTTTTTTCTGGTGTTTGATGCCATGTTACTCGTAACAAATACAAAACCAGAGGTTTAATCTCTCAAATGAAGTATTATATTACATTGTTTTCTGTATGAAGAATTGTCTGTTTTATTTCAAATTTGGTTTTACATGTTATTATTTGATTAAATAAGAAGTTTATTATTTTAGTACCATTAGCTTAAAAATGTAGGGTTAAGTTTCATTGACAATTGACAGCAAAACAAAGAATACTTGTTTTTCATGTGCATTTCTTATTATAAAAGTAACTAAACTTAAAAAAATGGTAAATTTACTAGGTTAGATAAGATAGAATAAAGAAAAAATTATGGTAAAAAATTTTATCAGCTACTCTTGAGTGAGCACTAATTCAAACAGTAATATGGGCTAGGTTTTATGAGTGATTTATAATTTGTGTCACAGGCTAATTAGTCACTGTTGAAAAACTATAATTTAGAATCTAAGTAGAAACATGTTCAAAGCCATGTTGTTTTATGTTACAATTTTAAGTAATTCTAGAATAAAAAGATTAATTTATTTTGTATTTTTATGGTGGTTACAAGATGGGTCAAATTCACCACCGCAATATAGAGTTAACCTAGAAAAATTAACAGATACACTGTCAAGGTTTACTGAAACAAATCTGAAGTTTATTTAGCAGATTTTAAAAATTACCTACATGAAATTTCACAATTTTCAGATGAAGAAGAGTATTTTTAATTTTAAAATAAAAATCATTATTTAACTAAGAGCAGTGAGTACTTTGTCTCCATACATTCATTTAGAAAACTTTAGTACAAAATACATAATAAAAAATTCTGTTATTTTGTCTTCAAAAGTCTTGCAACGTGTACTGACAGCTTGCAAAATTTCATAAAGATACATAATGGAGTGTGGATTCTTCTTGCAAAGCCACATTAGTCTATCTGCTGAGCTCATCGAAGGGAATTGAACCCCTGATTTTAGCGTTGTGAATCCATAGACATACCGCTGTACTAGTAGGGAGCAAAGATACATAAAACATGTTAGAAGTTATACTATGGAAAGTATTAAATGTAAAATTTGGATCACAAACTTGGTCAGACGATCAAGCTCATAATGAGGGAGTTAAATTTTTCTTTATCCTCACATTTTACACTTACTCAGTTTTACTAGTGGTGTATGAATGACTTGTAAAATGGGGTGTATGTGGCTAGACATTTGGATTTTATGTCAGATTAATAGTATAAGGAGCTACTAAAAACAGTTCCTGTGCTTCATAGGTAGCAAAATACACATACACACAAAGAAAACTAATTTAATGACATGTCTTATAGTTGCCATCTAAGTCAAATATATAAATCTGGAGATGTACATAATTAAACACTTTGATCAGTTGTCTCCTTTGAAACCACTAAATCTCTTTGGATTTGATAATTACTTTTATCAAATAATGATTTTGGAGCTTTGAAACTGAGGAATATCAAATTACTTTCAGAGCAAATAATTTATTTTCAAAATATTTCAGAAATATTCCAAGTAGGTTATTTTAAAGCTCTTATAATAGATATGCTCCAATAGATTATGATAAAGTTACATGTGTTCTACTCAGATATGCCTCAAAAGGTTATGTTGCAAGTCCTTAGAGATAGGTTGTGTTAAAATACTAACACGTGTTACAAGTAAGTTGTTGTAAAGTACTTATAAATTATTAAACTTATTTTTCTTAAATCATAAAACAAAAAAATTAGAAGTAAAGCAAACAATTATCTCTTCTTGCTATGACCTTTGAAGTTGGTAGTTTTTGGATATAGGCTGATTAGCCTTTTAAAATTTTACAAATGGGGGATATCAAACAAAATTTTTTAGGTTTTATATATACACAGTTGAATAACTATACTGATACTATAGAATTACATTATTATTTATTAAGCTTAGTAACTAAGATGTATTTAGATTAGAAAAAATATGTAACATCAAGTAGATTAAAGACACAACTTACTTCCTTGAAATCTTGGCTCTAAAGAAAGTGCAAGCATTCTCACAGATTAAAATGGCTGAGAAAACTACTAAGGAGACATTCTTAGCTATCGATTGGTTAATGACATGTCATATATTGTAGTAAGAGTACATGCGGGACCATTCCAAAAAATGGAAAGAGTTAAACAGGACCACCATGTTTGATTCAGTACATGAGCCATATGTCAGCAGCATAAAAAGATATGAGATTCATATTTTATATTCTAACTTAATAATATTGGTAATTTGAGTTCTTAATTTGTACAAAGTTATAGATTTTATATTTTGACATTACAGACATCTGATTTTAAACATTGCTGCATTCAACACATCACATGACTCACTGCACTCTACATTTTAGTGCGTCCTTTTAATATTAACTTTTAAATTAAGAAATAAAATGATGTGTAATGTTAAAGTTTGAATCATAATCTACAATTTGATTCCAAATTATTGACAAGAATTCATAAAATAGTGATTCAATAAATTTTTGAATACAAGTTAACAAATGTCATGACATGACCTGTGAGCTATTGCAAAAGGGTTAACTTGTACATTTAGTGTTTTTGACAGTATCACTGTGCTATAACTTGCACATTTCCTGTTATAGTATCATGTTATAAATCACACATTGTCTGTTCCTTACAAGTCTAGGAAGACATTGATGCTAGAAAAGTAATGTTTTTAAAGATGTAGTTCTATTTTGGATGTATTTTAATAATTAACCTAGAAAGAGATTATACTTTTAGATCACTTGCAAGCAGTGGATGAAAGCAGATATGACAGCATTGCTGGCACTGTGTGAACAAGCTGAAAATGATATTCGTTCGTGTCTTTCTACTTTACAGGTGAGAGGAAACATTAAGAGTTAGGTTATGGCAGAGGTGTATCCTACATGCTCTTACTGAATACTCAAAGTAACTGAAACTTGTATTCAGCTTGAAATAAAATATGTAATTTGATAAAACTTTAATAAGTATCTATGGGAATAAGGGGACTAACATCTCTTTATTAGAGAAGATGAGAAGAAAATGGGTAATATATTATTTTGAAATATGAAGAATATACATGAATTTCTCTTTTTTTAAATGGAGTTTTGGTAACAAAGTTTACTGTGGTAAAAGTTGTTTTATTTTAAAACCATTTGAAGCTTTGTGCTGTCTTAGTGGATGTTCCTGAAGAAACTGTGAAGTAAAACATTGAGTGTCTAATTAAATGACAACAGTATTTTGATGTTATGAGATTGTTTATTTATATTAAAACCATAAAATTAAAAGAAAACAGATGTAAAAGAGGCTAGAAATTGAAGCTGTTAAGACAATTACTTTTTGAACAATATTGGAGCTAATGATTTAAAAATATTAAATCTGTAAAACATAAAGAATTACTTTAATTATTTGTGTGAAGGTCATCTTCCAATCAGATTGATGCAGTAAAGGGTTCTTAAATTCCCAGAATTCTTTAGTAAGATACCTTTATTAAAAATCTTATGTTGATTAATTATGATTAAACTATAGTTTCACTTGTTGCTAATTGTTGTGTTTGATGATCATAGATAATGACCCACTTCTAATACAAACTTTAAACCATATTTTGGTGTTCATGTTTTTTTTTATATATGTAAACACATTGGGACTATTTTGATTTTCTTTGTTTTCTTATGCAGTTCATTGGAAAAAGAAAACGGGAGTTCAGTCTCTCAGATGTTCAGAAAACAACTGTAGGACAGAAAGACTTTCATAGAAGTTTATTTTCAGTGTGGCAAGATGTCTTCCAGATACCTCGACTGAAAAGGTAAATGTAAATTTAGGAAATGAAGAGAAATATGAGTTTATTCAAAAAAAACAAAAAACCTTGCTCTAGTCAGTTTCATTAGTTTTCCACTAATGATTGATGATGTAGTTTCTGTGCTATGTAATTAACTTCTAGTAGTTTTTGAAATGAACTTTAATCCTGCTAAACTATTTAGAAGTTGTCTTTTGATACTGTATATTTGTATATAAGTATTTTGCACAGCCATGGAAGACTAACTAAAAATATTCTAGTAACGAAGCCCCAGAAAAGCAGTTTTTAAATTGTGGTTTTGGAAGTAATTGACTTTAATTAAGAACATTTAACAAAATCAAAATTATGGTTTTCAGAATCCAGGTTGTTTGTAATTTGTGTCAACCACTGTTGATTTTCTGCCATTGAAAAGACACAAAGCTGTATCAATTTCCACTAGCAGTTACATCTTATAAACATAAATGCCAGTAAAATACAGATTTAATCTTTCACAGAAGGATGAGAGTATCAGAATTGTTTTGTAAATTGTGAACCCTGTGCATAAATTATTAACTTAAATGACATTTCTTCATGTCCTAACAACTTCAGATGAAAGGAAATTGGTGATATCATTCTATACTAAATCATATTACCAAATATTTTAAACACAATTAGTTTAGTCTACACATCACTAGACGTTTTATAAAGCTACATGTTTAAAATATTTTAAACAAATAATTATTTTTGTGTATGCTTTACTACAAGTTTTATAAAGCTACCTGTTTCAATTTTTTTTTTAAATAACTGTTCTCATTTTTCAGTTTTTTATACATGACAAACCCCAGAATGGTATGGCTCTAAGATAAACAAACCAAAATCTGTGTTTTATATTGAACTGAATTTAAAATTTTACTTTTGCTCTTTGGCAAAAGAAATAAATTCACTACTGATTCACAAATTCTTTAATATGTTTTTCCAAAAAGTGTATCTAAATAACTTGAACTGTCACTTTTTTATTACTTTTGAACTGAAACTTGTGTGCATTATGGTTCTAAAATTGTGGATGTTTCATGAATGTGGGAGATCAGTATTTAATAATAAACAGTAGTGTGTGGGTTAAGATCTAATGAAACTGTTCCAAGATAGTGATCTCTTTGTTTGTAATCCATATGTATTCTATTGTAACAAGATATTGTATCTTGAATATGTTTATCTTCTGGTATTGGCATGCATTTAGACATGGAAATATCTCAGAGAATGTGGTTTATGTGTAACAGTTCTGTATATAATTACTTACTGTTGGTAAAACAAATTCATAGTTAAAGTCTTCAACTGGTTCTTTCTTTTACTAGTGGTAAAATGTGGTCATGGTTTAACTGTTCGTGTGTTTCTATCTCTGTGCCCACTCTCTTGTTTTAGTACAAGATGGTTCTCTTGAGTGTGTTTCACTTCCTGTTGTTTTCTGATACATTTTTTAAGTTGTTTTTACAGCTTTATCCAAATGGTGTTAAAACATGCAAATATAATTTATTGTTTATAAAGATATTTAAGATATTTTTTACTTACTAATATGTAGTCATAGCAGAAATAATATTTACGATTAACTCTCTTGTTGGAGGCTTTTTTTTTATCAGGTAACATAAATGCATCATAAACATAGATATTTATCATTTTACATGTGATAAAACAATTGTGTTTTTAAAATAGGATGACAGCAGAAATTAAAGTGAGTTTGTATATATACATGTGTGTGGGTACATATATTTTTCACTTTTAATCCCTTTAAGATATTAATTTAAAAATTTCTTCTGCAATCGTATTTTTCTTTAGAAAACAAGTCACAGTAAAAAATCTGGAAAATGCCCACCAACTGATGGATGAAACCAGTCAGCCAGACAACACGTCATTCTCTGCCAGGTTAGTTTGCTCTACAATTCTTGTATTATGTGTTTGACAGTTTTCACAACATTTGAACAATAAACTCTGAAGTATAAAATGAAGTTAGTGATTTCTCAGTTCTTGGACCTCATGTGGACATCTGTCACTCTCACTTATCTGTAATATCTGATTTCAGATTATGAATTGTACTTGTAATTTCCTTTCCTTCATTTATTTTCACTTATATTTTGTCTCTTATTTTTAGAACATTTTATAGTGACTTCTGAGAAATTATGTAGTAGCTTGCTGCGAGGCATTTTTATACATAATAGCTTGTGGTGAAATGGAATTTTTCAAACATTTTACATGGAGTATCAAATTTATATTATTAGCAGTCAAGGTGATACTGGAACTTGTTGCAGCTAAAATCTATGCTAACTGATACTGAATTATATTCCTTTGGAAAGGATTGTTTTCATACTAACTGTACTAATTTAGATTCAATTGGAAAGGATCATTTCTTTTCAAATTCTTTGAAGTTTGTTTTCCTGTGGAGTTTTAACTGAATTACATTATACATTATGATTATGTTTTGTAACGTTTGACAGAAGGCACAACTCAGATTTGGTGATAAAGTGATAGTGGTCATGATGCAGATTAAAGAAGCATGGTTGAAAGATGTTTTTTGGGGGGTCTGAAATTCACTAACACATTTAAATCTTCATTCTGTAATAGCAGCTGTATGGTAGAACTGTGAGAATAATTTACTGACTTGACACTATGGCTGTACGAAAAGGTAGATTTTGTCTATTAAGGGTTCAGAACACAGAGATAATACTAATCTGCATGATTTACTGATGACATCACTATAGCAACTGGTTTATATGTGATTATAAACCCTTTTATTTTACACACAATTCATGAAGTGAAACATTAATATTTAATTTGGAAATACCCTGGAGAACAATAATCGAGTTTTTATGAATGTACTTAATGCTACATATAATACTTGTGTAGAGTACCTACAGTAAGCATGGATTGCAGAATCACCTTAATCCAATTAAAAGTCTTCTTAAGCACAACATATACTTATTTAACATTCACAATTCCAAAGCAGTTTTGCAGTTAGTTATTTTAACATACCTGATGAGATGATGACAAACAACAGAAGAGTGCAACACTAACAGTGTAAAATTATCACTGAAAAAGAAACCTGACTTTGTTATATTCAAATATTTTTGGGTGGATAAATCTAAATTTATTTTTCAGATCAAGTCCCCAAAATACAGCTATCATACTATCTCTGGAATTACATTTTGTTATAATGTTTATCTTCCATAGTTTGAGTATTTAACTGTTTAAGTTAGGGTTTTTCCAGTTTTTATATTTACATTTTGACATTGATGTATTTTACTGAGTGATTTAGGTTTTACTAAATTCTAATATTGTTACTTTTGACATTGATGTATTTTACTATGTGAATTAGCTTTTACTCGATTTTAATATCTTTACTTTTGACATTGATGTATTTTACTATGTGAATTAGCTTTTACTCGATTTTAATATCTTTACTTTTGACATTGATGTATTTTACTATGTGAATTAGCTTTTACTCAATTTTAATGTCGTTACTTTTGACATTGATGTATTTTACTATGTGAATTAGCTTTTACTCGATTTTAATATCTTTACTTTTGACATTGATGTATTTTACTATGTGAATTAGCTTTTACTCGATTTTAATATCTTTACTTTTGACATTGATGTATTTTACTATGTGAATTAGCTTTTACTCAATTTTAATGTCGTTACTTTTGACATTGATGTATTTTACTATGTGTATTAGCTTTTACTCGATTTTAATATCTTTACTTTTGACATTGATGTATTTTACTATGTGAATTAGCTTTTACTCAATTTTAATGTCGTTACTTTTGACATTGATGTATTTACCTATATGAATTAGATTTTACTCAACTTTAATATCTTTACTTTTGACATTGATGTATTTTAATATGTGAATTAGATTTTACTCAATTATAATATTTTTACTTTTGATATTAATGTATTTTACTCAATTTTAATATCTTTACTTTCAAAATTAAAAAATTGTGACTAGATTGAAACTTTCATGGGATTAAGATACTATATCTCAAACATGACACATTGTGTATGGACAAATAATTTTTTTACTTGGATCAGATACAAGTCAGTGGTTGATGCCAAACTGTTAATTTGAGAGTCTGTGGATCATATTCTATTAATACACAGAAAAACTTCACATTTTGAGTGCATTATTATAGTAACAGTCAATCCTTTTCTTCAACTATAGTAGTTTAAGAGGATAAACAGTGGATGCTGTTAACTAGCTATCTCATCTCTAGTGTATAATTTCAGAAGTTAGCAGTTGCCCTAACCAGAGAAATATAGATAAAAAGTTATTATATTTCAGGAAGGTATCAACTTTAATTAAAAAAGACATTTAACAAATAATTAAGATAAAACATTTCATCCTACAAGTTAAAATATGTTTATCCAAGACGTCAACAGTCTATTTAACCCATTAAACCCGAGTGGATGCTGCCAGTGCCCAGTATAGACTAGATATTTTATAAGGTATTACAATTATTAGGACATCATGACAATAATTCTGATAGAATATGTAAAAAATTACAGTTTTAAATAATTAATATACATTGCATATGTCGTGATCTGTTCATGTGATCTTCATCTGAAAATGTCATACTCACTGAAATATTTATTTTACCATTTTAATTGTGTACAGTACGTTTTTTATTTATTTGATTTCTAAACTATACATGCACTGTTCATTCATATGACTACTTTTTACAGGTAGCTTTGAATTACTTTTTTGTATTTGTTTTTATGTGCATTTTATTGTATGACCTCTCCTGACTACACTGCCTGCTTCTTTTGTCATTTCATTTTTTTACATTTGTTTACCATTTTTTACAGTTCTTTGACATCCTGTAAATAAACAGTCTATTTCTTTTTGTTAAAAGTATTTTTTCTACACATGTGTAATGCTAATCCAAGAACTGTTCTTTTTGTTAAAAGTATTTTTTTCTACACATGTGTAATGCTAATCCAAGAACTGTTCTTTTTGTTAAAAGTATTTTTTTCTACACATGTGTAATGCTAATCCAAGAACTGTTCTTTTTGTTAAAAGTATTTTTTTCTACACATGTGTAATGCTAATCCAAGAACTGTTCTTTTTGTTAAAAGTATTTTTTTCTACACATGTGTAATGCTAATCCAAGAACTGTTCTTTTTGTTAAAAGTATTTTTTTCTACACATGTGTAATGCTAATCCAAGAACTGTTCTTTTTGTTAAAAGTATTTTTTTCTACACATGTGTAATGCTAATCCAAGAACTGTTCTTTTTGTTAAAAGTATTTTTTTCTACACATGTGTAATGCTAATCCAAGAACTGTTCTTTTTGTTAAAAGTATTTTTTTCTACACATGTGTAATGCTAATCCAAGAACGGTTCTTTTTGTTAAAAGTATTTTTTCTACACATGTGTAATGCTAATCCAAGAACTGTTCTTTTTGTTAAAAGTATTTTTTTCTACACATGTGTAATGCTAATCCAAGAACTGTTCTTTTTGTTAAAAATATTTTTTCTACACGTGTAATGCTAATCCAAGAACTGTTCTTTTTGTTAAATATTGCTTTATTGTGGTGTAATTCTACACCCACAGTTTAATTTATTTTTGCAGGTTCTCTAAGATACTTCATGCATCTCAGTCTTGTGGTGATTATGAAAAGTTATTTCAAGGCTTGTTTGAAAATTATTTATTGGTTAATTTCAAAGATCCACGACTTCAAAAGGTATGAATTTTCACTTATAATAAAATGATCTTGAAACCCAAGTCATATTATCTTTTAAGTTTTATCCATGTGATCAAGGAATAGTGTATTTTGTTCTGTATTATCTGCAAGGAATTATTATCAAAATGAAACATTTGTTTGAACAACTTTCAGAAACTCTTCTGTAATGTATTCAAGATGTTTGTTGTTGTTAGAAAACTTTTGTTTCTAATTTAGAATGATCATCACCCCTCACAGTGGAAATCAATGTTCATGTCCTTTGTAGCAATGGTGACATAGGTTAAGAGAGCATTGATTGCTATGTAAGTTTAGCTTATGTGTCAAAACCCATGGATATCTTTGTAATCTTAATACCACCAAATGAAGTGTATATTGTATGATAAAAGTGGTGTGTTGCTAAAGTTTAATATAATAGTTATAAGTAGAGATTCAAAACCAAGATTATGAAACAAATCTTTCCTTGAAATTCTATCAAACTGTTTTTAATTTCTCTCCCTACACATTATGCAGTTCATGTATGGATCTCATTTCAAAGTTAACTTTACCATGGCTGCTGTAGCTATGAATTAGCCAATGTGGACAAAAGTGAAGTAAAGATTGTTCAGATGAACTGGACATCAGATGTATGCTGTAATCAGAACAGTTTGTTTTGGTAAAGTGACAAAGAATTAACAAAGAAAAATGGTGGTATAATTTTGTTACAAACTATTTAGTGTCAATTTGTATTGGGTTATGAGAAAATTTATTTTTCTTGCTTTTTTCATATATTTTGTAAGACACTACACCACACACCAACAATAAAGATTGTATTCAGTGTAATTGGATGTTTTAAAGCTATCAAGAAAGGTTATAAAATGATATGTTGGTGTTTGTTATTCTAGTAGTTTTGTTTCTAAAGGTACATTTAGAATAACTAATAATATTGTATCTTCAAAATACATAAAAGAAGATCCTTACATCTTGTCTTGAAGCTATTATTTTTATTACTGTGATTAGGCTTGTGATAAACATTTTAAAGATTTATTTTTAGCTGATGTTTTTTCCAGCTTGTACAAGGCTCTGAATGGCTGTGTTTTACTGATATTGTGCAACATGAAATCAACCATGCCCAAATCTACACACTTTTTCCATATTTACCATTCACAGCTGTTGCCTTTCATCTGCTGTTTGCTGTCTTGTCCTACACTAAACTTTCTTATCCTAGTGCTGACTATGAGGTAAGATCTTTCATGTAATTCTGTGTCTAAATCATACATATGTATTTTAATGTATAGGAATTGCACTTTGATTGGAAAGGAGGATAGAGGGCAGTAGATGTAGCTAGGATGTGACAAACTAACATCTTATTGGGATTTATAAGATGATTTAGTGAGTCAGTGAGATAACAGTCTCTAGTTTCAGAACTATGATTAAAACAGTTTCTACTTTTATAACAGAATTGATGAGCTTATGAAATGAGTTGTCAATACGGCAGCACTTCGCTGGAGCTTAAGAAAGGAATCAATAAATTCTTGAATACCTAATGAGTGGGTTCAAATTTTTATCGTTCTTAAGGATGGAAGTATATAGGTAAACTTGAAGTACCAAATGATTCCATTTTGTTGTGATGTCCTATTAGGACTGTTAGAAGGAAATACCTCATTAATGTCTTCCGTACATGCAATATCCTTTTAATTACAAGTTAACTCCAGATTTTGTTTTTATGTTGTAGTTATGTATTAGGTTTCTTTAGGTGCAGGTTAACTCTGTGCATTGTTTTCTTTTTTGTGTACTGTTGTTTCTGTTGTTATCAGGATTGGTTGTGGGTAGAAGAATGTGTCTCATCTAACCTTCATAACCTCCCACAATTCTCTGAGGTGGAATAAATCATTCTGTTAAATATTTTTAAAGTATGGAAAGTAAAAAGTCCTGATGTAGACTAAACTGGGTAAATGACAATGAAATTGTGGATGTACTAGTGAATATGAATCAAAGGTTCATCACAGATGAAGTAATGTAGAACCTCTTTTTATTAGTTTCGATGCAAGCAGACAACTTTATCTAACATGTTGAAGTCCATGTTTACCAATGTTCCAGCACAAGTAAGGTGTTTTGTAAATCCAACTTCAATTGTTGAAGACCTCTTGCCTAATCTTTTTGTAATTATTCAGCCAAAAATCAGACCTGTAAGTACCTTTCTTTTTTCAACTTGTGATTTTAAATATCAGTATGTTAGCATTTTTTATATGTTTTTATTATTTATGTATCTCAGAAAGGCTGGTATGGGTGTTAACAGTTTTACTGATGAAGCAGACAACAACGTTTTGACCTTCCAAGGTCATCTTTAAGTTAACAGGTTATTTTAGTGCAAAGCTACACAATAGGTTATTTGCACTGTATCCTCCACAGAAAAGTGAGCCCCCATATTTTAGTATTTTAATTCTGTAAATGTACTGTTGACCTACTGGAGGGGGGGGACCTTTATATTGTTTAATATTTACAAAAAAAATTCAGTTCACTATTATTTATTTTAAGCTATTGTTAGCTTTATTGTGGTTTATTGTGCAAAAAGAAACTTTTTCAGGCAGATGATAAAAACATTAAGAATTCATTTTTCTTTATAAACTGCACCAATAGTATGGTTTTAAATTGACATGTTTGTATTAGAGTACCAACAATTGTAACCTGCCTGAAAGCATACCTTGTAGAGAATTGTCAGTTTAGGTTACTTTCCCTAATCTAACCTAACAAGTTTTTAATTTGTGTATTTTAATTATTTTATAATAATAAAGGATACACATGAAAAACATGTAATATTTTATTTACCCAAATCTTCTTTTCCTTTAATGATGGTTGTCAATGAAACTTAAACCTACTTTTTTACATTAATAGTAATACCACACACTAAGTAGTTTTTTCTTTAATTAAATACTGCACATGAAAACACAAAATAGTAATTATGAGCTAAGACTTGTTAAGAATTCAGGTGGGAATAAAGTTTGAATTGGAAGTCAAATAGACAGTTTTCTAAACACAAACAATGTAATATAATATTTCATTTGATATATTAGGACTTTGGCTTTCTATTGATTATAAATAATATAGTATTGAATATTGGAGAAAACTACTGGAAATTTGTGAAAGGATGTGACAGGGGGGTGTGGCTAGAGGGTCTTTACAAATTAGATTTTAAAGGCTATAAAAGTTATCCTCTGCCTAATACCTATATAATAATGAGTAATTTACATTAAATTCCAAATTTCTTAGAGAGGGGAAAACCTAGAGAGTAAATGTCACATTTCTCATAATAGGGAGATTGAGATTTTTAAAAACTATTTCTTAATAAAATTAAAAGGCAAAACTTGTATAACTTTAAAACTTGATTTATTAGTTACATTTCAATGCCTATCTTATTTATGCACATTGATAACATAGTACTTTAAGTACGTACTGAATCTAACTCAGTAAAAGGTTGCAACATGGGAACCATGACCTACCCAGCATGTTACCTGGCAACAGCTTGTCTTTCTTCATCTTTTCAGAGCTTCCTATCTACCTGGAGGTAGTAACAGTGTTACATAGTGTTAGGCTTGTATTAGTACCTGTCAGTTAGTTTAACAACTTAATATTGTTATATAATGTTAGGCTTGTAGTAGTACGTGCCAGTTAGTTTAACAACTTAATAGTGTTACTTTATGTTAGACTTGTATGTGTTAGTTAGTTTCTGTGAAATACACCTAAACTAACTGTGACTTATTTTATTAACAAAGTCTTGCTATAAATAACACTAGCTATGTTTGTTGATTGTGATAAGAACACAGGGTATGAAGATAAAAATAGGTAAATACATATACCTACCATCACTGTAGCTAGTTATGTAACCAACTATCACTAGACCATAAACTCACATTCATGGGTTGTGGAACACATGCACACCATCATGCAGTGGCACCAATGGAAGGAACAATCATACTATTATACATTCAATCTAATTATCTGTTGTTAAGAGAGTTACACAAGAGATAGTTGTTGATGCTGCCAACCAGTTTCATTCTCTGTTTTTAGCACATAGCCTTAATATTTTTGCCATAATTCAAAAACAAAGAAACAAATAGAATGCTTTTAGTGGCTGAAAAGTCGAGCATGTTTGGTGGCAGTGGTAATAGAATCCATAACCCTTGGATCACATGGCAACACTTCTATTTGTTTGGCCTTAGTGACACAAAGATGGACTAATTTATATTGATGTAAAAGTTAGTAGAAATTATTATAGCAATATTTTAATCTTTTAAAATAATGAAAAGAGTAATTTTGATTAGTTATTTTGTTGTTATATTGATTTCCTTTCATGACAATAGTGAGAGTAATAGGTTATTGTTTTTTTATTTCACTAAGTCCTGTTTTTAAACAGCACAGTGTTTTGTGAGAAATATTAAAAATTGATACTACTTATCAATGTGATGGATGAGAGAATAAACTAGTGGAATACCAATGCCATATGTATTTAGAAAAAATTTAATCTCTTTTTTGTAAAGTTACATCCTTCATCGCGCATCATTTTATAGAAGGTTTTGTTCTTTAGGTGAACACCCAGCTATACAGTGACAAAGAAAGAGAAGAAGTGAAGCAAGTTCTTAGAATAATGATTTCTTACAACTTAAGTTATAGACAGGAACGTTCTTCTGAAGGACAGTACGAGTATAAATTAGAACCGTAAGAATTCTTTGACATGGTTCGTCATGTTGTGAGGTTTGGATAAGCATTGTTGTTCTGTATTCAAATGTTAGAGAATGTCATTTTACTTTTGACAGAATTATTTGTTTTCTGTGAGTAACAAGACTGCCTGTGAGCAGACAGAAGAACAATCAGTCGTGAGTTATTATTAAATGCAATAGTAAACTTGCATTAAGTAGCACTATTGACTTTTAGTTTGCTGTGCATGGAATAAAGACTTTAAATATATAAGTGGTGAGTGAATACTAGAAAGTCTACTGATATGAAAAGATTGAAAATGTTACTTTCATCAGCACATCATATAATACAACAAACATGCACACACACCAATGTGGATAATACAGCATGATCCATTTCATCATACCAGTTCAGTAAAATACAGGTGTGGTGTTTATAGATGCTGCTGTTATAAGAAAGTAGAAAGTCATGTGATGGTAAGGTAGCACTGTGTGTAGTGAGAAATAGTTTTACACTGTAAGTGGAAAGATGGAAAGTTACATGGTGGCAAGTTAGCACTGTGTGTAGTGTTAAATAGTTTTACACTGTAAGTGGAAAGATGGAAAGTAAGATGTTGGGAAGATAACACTGCAGTGCATTAATAAATTAAGTTGTTTAAAATAAATATTACTTGTAGTTAACATTGTGTTGCATGCTATCTAAAGTGGACAAAGATAAATGATGTCACTATCAAAGGACAGATATTGACCTTATAACACTGTCATTCATTGTTTTGTATTTAATGTATGGTATGAGGAAATCACATTTCTTGAAATATACAGCTGTCATTTATGAATTACATCAACATACCTACTTAGTATGGACAGTCATGTAAGATCTTTACAATTATTAGTTTTTCTTTCAAACACCAGTTGTCAATAGGTAGATGTATTTAATGTTGTGCATCCAAATATTTTGTGATTAATATAATTTATCCTACATCTTCAAAAATAATACTATCTTTAAAGAAGTGAGTAACAAAGACTGCTTTATAATAACATTCTTATCAACTTTTTATTACTTGATCAATTCTGTTTTATTTTTATAGTAACCTTGAAGAGCTGGTAAAGTTTTCAGGAATAAAACTACGAAGTAATCTCACCTATGCAGCTAAACAACTACTAGCAAGAGAGGTAAAATTTATTCTTTAGTTTACACAACATTTTATAAGTGTCATGAAACACAGTTGAGAAGTATGAATGAAGTGAATGTGACGTTGAAAACGTAAATGGAACCTGAAACTCCTCTAATAATAATTATTAGAAGATTAAAAATAAAAGTAACCAACAAGTGTAATTAATAACACGTTTTTACAGCACACTATTAGAAGGAGAAAAGAAATAAGAGAGAAACCTGTATACAAAGTGTTTTGTCTCATTAACCACAAGTTTCTTTGTACAAAATTTCTCTTGTTAAATTTCAACAGTGAAACACTTGCTTAGAAAATATGACACTTAAGAACCAGGTAAAAGGCATTTAAATGCATTTAGCAAACAGGAGATGGTCATCAAACTTTGAGAAAACACATTTAAAGATGAAGTATGTGCACATTAGCTGTTTATTTGCAACACATAAATATGTTAATGTGTAATAGGTGTTAAAATATTGATTCTTAACACAAGTATATGCTTAATTGTTGTCTCATATTACATTAGTTCCTGTTAATTTCTAACACATACACATTTTGAACTGCTAACTTATGATATCATGTCTGCACATGAAAGATATTGACAATTTTTAACAACCTAAACCTGATGCATAAAAATGTCAATGTTTCTTATCATAAAGGTGAGGCTATTGGAAGCTTTCTGCTTGTATACTACGTTTCAAGTCTGCTTGTAGCATCAGTTTTATCACTGTTGATTTGAGTGAAGAATCTAACTTATTGTTAAACACAAAGATACAGAATTATCTTATTCAGTGATCTGGTATAAGAAGTAAATTTCAACTTTGTTACATTACCAAGTGGTTAATAAGGAGTCTAACATGTGTTCAAATATCCTGCCATGCCTTGTTGAAATAGATAAAAATTATACTATGTTTGAGAAGTACCTCAAAACACTTTTCCTTGTATTTTATAAAAGTAACAGTACTTTACTGAATACTTAATAAAACAAAAATCATGAGTCTATAAACCTGCTAAAAGTAATAAATATTACGAACATTCACTTACATTAGAATGATTATAAGACACTAAGAAGTAAATTAGTCTTTGAACTACTTTGAAACAAGAAGGGTCTCCATCTACAGTCATGTGAAAAAGTTAGGACACCCTATGAAAGTCTGTGTATTTTTGTAACATTTTTTGGATATATAGATATTTAATCTAAATTTCAACAATACTGAGAGATTATAGGAATATAAGTAAAGAATTAAAACTGAAAAAAAGATTTTTCAAGATCTTTTGTAAATGTAGTTCTACAAAAATGCATATTCTAACTGAGGAAAAAGTTAAAACACCCTATTGCCTAATAGGTAGCGTTACCCCCTTTGACTGAAATAACTGCAGTGAGACGCTTCTTGTAGCCATCTACCAGTCTCTGATGAAAGTTTGCCCCACTCCTCAATGCAGAATTCTTCTAGCTGTGAGATGTTTCTTGCATGTACAGCCCGTTTCAAGTCACCTCACAGCATCTCAATGGGATTAAGATCTGGGCTTTGACTTGGCCATTCCAGGACTCTTTTAGTTTTCAGCCAGTCCTTGGTTTATTTATTGGTATGTTTTGGGTCATTGTTGTGTTGCAGGATCCAGTTCCGCTTCAGCTTTAATTTTCGTACAGATGGTCTCACATGATCCTCAATCACCCTCTGATACACAGTAGAATTCATGGTGGATTCTATGATTGTGAGCTGTCCAGGTCCACTGCAGCAAAGCAGCCCCAAACCATGACACTTCCACCTCCATGCTTCACAGTTGGTATGAGGTTCTTTTCCTGGAATGCTGTATTTGGTTTACGCTAAACATGTCCTCTGTTCTGGTGTCCAAATAATTCAATTTTGGACTCATCTGTCCAAAGAACATTATTCCAGTAGTCGTGGTCTTTGTCTACACTCTCTATGGCAAAGTTCAGTCTGGCCTTGATGTTTATCTTAGAGAGTAAAGGTTTCCTCCTTGCACACCTCCCATGCAAGTTAAACTTGTACAGTCTCTTTCTGATTGTAGAGGCATACACTTTCACATCAGCAGTAGCCATAGCCTGCTGTAGGTCTCGTGATAACATGCTAGGGTGTTTGGAGACTCTTTTTACATCTTGTGGTCTACTCTTGTGGTGAACTTGCTTGGGGACGACCAGACCTGGGCATGTTGGCAGTTGTTTTGAAAGCCCTCCACTTGTTGACTATTTTCTGGACAGTGGAATGGCTGATTTCAAAATCTTTTGGGATCTTTTTAAATCCCTTACCAGACTCATAAGCTGCTTCAAATATCTTTCTGAAAGCCTCAGGCAGCTCTTTTGCTCTCACCATGGTGCTCACTCTCACTTCAACAGTCAGGAACACACCAAACTAAATGTTTGAGGTTTAAATAGAGCAAGCCTGTTTCAAAATGCTGAGTAACGATCTTCTAATCATGTGCACCTGGTGTGATACACCTGTGTGTGAGTTGAGCCATTTTGAGAGGGAATAAATGTGGGGGTGTCCTAACTTTTTCCTCAGTTAAAATATGCATTTTTGTAGAATTACATTTAGAGAACATTTTAAAGTCTTTTTTTCAGTTTTAATTGTTTGTTTATATTTCTATTTAATCTCTCAATTTTGTTAAAATTGAGATTAAATATTTATACATCCAAAAGTGTTACAAAAATACACAGGCTTTCATAGGGTGTTCTAACTTTTTCACATGACTGTAGCTTGTAAGGTGTCCTAAAATGTATGTATATGTATATGTGTATATATATCAATAATAATTTTGTACTATTCAATCAGCTTGTGATTAACTTAACCAGATTTTGGATTAAAGATTATTTTTACTCAACATTTAGGTTCTTTAGCTTGTAAGTGTTTTATGATTACCCATGATACCTTTGTTCTACCAAACAAGTGAAATGTTATTAGAGACTTTTCTCCATACAAAGATATCTTCATTTGCTATTCAACATATAGTTAGACATGGAGAGAGTGAGACAAGGTGAAGAGGGTACTTCAATTAGAACTTCTTCTACCACAAGTTTACCAGAGGAAGAAAATAAGAAAGAACAAATCAGTGAAGTTCAACCACAAGCTGAGAAAAATCCAAACCACATGCAGACAATTACTTCGAAAACTGTGAAAATAAAGGTAACATTTCTCATCTTGTAACTAGCACAACTGGGAAGTAAGTTTTCTTGTGATTCTCCAATATATTAAACTGAAAAAATGCCATAGCAAGAACAAATCACACAAACTTATTAACATTGTGATGTGGGTATTTGTTCAAATAACATATACAAGTGACACTTAACCTTATTCACGTATTTTTCTAGTGAGAAGTGTGTTGCTAATCAAAATTAAAAAACCTGCAAAACGTTAAGTGTAAAATGTATAAAACTGTATGTCAGAAATGAATTAATTCATAGTTTTTAAAACAGAATAGAGAACTTATTTGACAGTTAAATTATAACAGCTGATAACAAGGTTAAATGTTTAAATGATAGCAGTTTATTACAAGGTCAGATGGTTTAAATAATAGCAGTTGATTAGGTTAAGTGGTTTAAATTACAACAGCTGATAACAAAGGTTAAAATGGTTTAAATAATAGCAGTTGATTAGGTTAAGTGGTTTAAATTACAACAGCTGATAACAAAGGTTAAAATGGTTTAAATAATAGCAATTGATCAGGTTAAGTGGTTTAAATTACAACAGTTGATAACAAGGTTAAATGGTTTAATTAATAGCAGCTGATAACAAGGTTAAGTGGTTTAAATAACACTATGTAACAAAATTTTTACTTTTTCTCATTCCTGAACAGAAAATGTTATTTCCAAATTGCTTATGCCTTAAGTAAATGGAAAAGACCTATTTTTCTCTTCAGACTTTGCTTTTGTGACCTGGGTAATGAAATTTACCTATTTTCAAGAACATTCCAGGTAGATTGAGAGCTGAGTAGATGACAGAGAATTTTCTAGAACTTTCCATAGTAATATATATATATTTTGGGGCTCACTACTCACTACTTCAGTTAGCTGCCTAAGTAAACATTTTATTTTATCAGACATAGCATCAAGAAGCTGCAAGCATTCTCCAGATGCATTCTGCTGTGTATGTGGCCAGTTCATCAAGACGAGTGAAATCGTAATCTGTGACAGCATCTTCTAAAATGCATGAAGCCTACAAAGCATATTTTGGTATACCTCTCAGGGATCAAAACAAACCCTGGGTATTGAAGATCCGGATATTGTTGTGGATGAGATGGACAATTTTTGCTTGCTTTTATAGTAAGATTTTATATTATAAAAATTTTAATTTTTTTAAAATTTAAATATATTTTATTTTTTTTAATTTCCAGTAGTATAGAAATAATATCACTTAAAATATTTTGCATGAACCTCTTACACATTAGTTGTGGATGAAATAAATTTATTCTTCATAATAATTTTATTTTGCTCTTTTGCAGGATGGTACAGAGGGGAAAAGAGAGCCATGAAGTTTGCTATTCCAAGAATTTTGTGTGAATCCACTGACCACTTAAGCAATTGCTACTTCTGCATGGTAAACCCTTCCAAACATCGGGCTGGCAAGAATGCATCTTTTATCATGTATCCAGACCTCCTGATAAGGAGTCTGCAACCTTTAAGTACCTTTGAAACTTATTCCCTATGCTGTCTAAGGTTAAGGTCAAAGCTGGTATCTTTGTTGGACCACAAATAAAGAAGATCCTGGAGTGCACAGAATACCCCAAGAAGCTCAACAGGAAGGAAAAAAAGCTTGGGGCAGCTTTATTTCAGTGGTTCAGGGCTTCTTGGGCAATCACAAGGCTAAAAATTATGTGAAATTGGTTGAGGCCGTAGTGAAGAACTATGACAAAATGGGTTGCAGGATGTCCCTGAAAGTCCAAATCCTTGACACTAATTTTGATAAATTCAAGGAAAACATGGGAACATACTCAGAGGAACAAGGCGAGCGCTTCCACAAAGATATACTGGACTTTGTGAGAGACTATATTTTGGAGCTGATATGTGAAAGTGATTTACATTACAGTTGCAAATCTTGAAAAACTACTCACATCTAAACATTTTTCTATAACTTTATCACAAATACATGTTGTTTCATTTAGACTTTATGTTAATGAAAATGTGCAAATTTGCCCATTTTTACATTGAAAATAGGTTAATTTCTAAATTTCATTATCCAGGTCACAAAAGCAAACTTTTCAGGGAATAATGACCATTTTCTGTACTTTTACAATATAATCAATTAAGAAATAACACATACTATACAGGAACAAAACTTGTGTTACAAAGTGTAATAGCAGTTGATAATAAGGTTTAAATTATTTTCAGTAAGTCCCTGTATGTTTTGTAATTTTTGTGTTCCAGTTAAATGGGAATAGAGAAAAGTTTAACTGAAAATTAGAAGTTGAAATATAACTGTTAAAGCAGTTTTATATACTTTGGTGTAAGAACAAATTGTGTGACTGGTTAAAGATGCACCATCAGTTTGAGATTTAGAAAATATATAATTGAACTGTGTCTGACATGTTATTCTTTCTTTCTTTCCAGCCTGTCTTGGACTTTTTTGGGAATGCCATTAAGAAACCTTCACCTTCTGTTTCAAAAGGTAAATAAAATACATAACTTTTATTCACAGGACATTAGCAACCACTGACCATATATACTCAGTTTACATTGATAATTTAGTGTAATTTTGTGGAAAGTATGAGATGTAATATAGAGGGATACTGGGAAAAACTTGTACATTTTGGAGGTAATGATGTAAATATAAATGTGCAAGTTGTACAATGGGCAAAAATATTTTTATTCTTTACAAATATATCTTGAGTACAGATATTTTAGTAACACCTCTAATTTTTGGTGTACAACAGACTTGTATAATTTATTAGTGAGTTTTCATGAGAGGAGTAAATACTTCAACCATGCTTTGTAGTAACTGGCATCTAGTAAGGTCACCAGACAAGCCTGGTTTCAACTACCAAAGTTGTAATTAAAACATGAGTTACAGTTTTGTTTACAAGCCATATAGTTCTGTCATAAATATTGCTGAATCTGGCCAAACAAAAACTTTTTATCAAAGCTCCATTACAAATAGTTCCAAGCTAAAGTTTTGTCACATCAGATGTTTATTATTGTTTAACTTTCTCTGCAAATATAATTTGCTGAAAACTTTAAACACATAAGATTAGGAAACTATCTTCTGAAGTCTTATTTGTAAAAATGAACAGATAAAAAGTTAAATATTTTCCCTTCTATTAATATTGACATTTGAAATTATGTACACAAATCAGAATTACCAAGAAATTAACAGTTGTAAGCTTGTCAACAAAGCCTAAGATATTAATAACTGAACAAGCATTATTAACTCAACACCAACTTTCCACGAAGGTCTTGGATTGCAACATCAGTAATCCTAAAGAAATCCATCAAAGATTTGTCTTCTTATACTTCTTGATTCCTTGAGGAACATAGGGCTGCAAGAATACCTCCCCAGCACACGCGGTTCTGGGCAATCCTCTTCAGCTTGGCCCATGTCTTACCGGCTGCCTTTGTCTCTGTGTCGTTACTTCTGCACCAAGTCTGTTTTGGTCAACCCACTTTCCGCTTCCCTTGTGTATTCCAGTCAAGGGCCTGCCTGGTGACACTAGAAGCAGGCTTGCGCAACGTGTAGCCGATCCATCCCCATTTCAATTTCTTAATGTCATTCTCGATTGGGGCTTGTCTGGTCCTGTCCCACAGTTGGTCATTGGAGACAACTTCCAGCCACCTGATATTGAGGATGTCCCTAAGACATCTGTTGATAAATGTCTGGAGTTTGTGGGTATTGGTCTGGGTTACCTGCCAGGTTTCTGAGCCGTAAAGTATGACCGACTTGACGTTGGTATTGAAGATCCGGATATTGTTGTGGATGAGATGGATGTTGATCTCCAGATGGACCGCAGAGTATTGAAGCAGTGTCGGGCTTTGTTTATTCAGCACTTAATGTCCTCATCTTTATCCCCATCTTTGCTGACGACACTTCCTAGGTAGACAAACTTGTTGACTTCCTTGATGCCTTCTTGGTGTAGTCGCACTGGGTCTTGCTGGCTGTTGTTTACCCTCATGACCTCTGTCTTTCTGATGTTGATTTGGAGGCCAGTCTTCTCTGCTTCTTCTGCAACCCGGCTCAGTTTCTCCTGCACATCTTGTTTGTGGGAGAGAAGGCTGATATCGTCTGTGAAGTCCAGATCTTCCAGCTGCTTCGTGAAGGTCCACTGTAAACCAGTTCTCCTGCCTGCTGCATTATCCAGTCAACCACCAGCAGGAAGATCGTTGGCGACAGTAGACATCCTTGACGAACGCCAGTTTGCACAGAGAAGGGATGACTTGGCAGGTGGCGTCTTCATACAGTTGATGGATGATGGTGATGAACTTTGGTGTAAAGCCATAGTGCTGCATCAGTCTCCAGATGATGTTTCTTTTGACACTATCAAATGCCTTCTGAAAGTTGACGAAGACTAAGTACAGAGGGCTCTGCCATTCCAGGGACTGTTCGATGATGATGCGCAATGTGGCTATGTGGTCTGTGCATGATCTATCTTGCTGGAAGCCTGCCTGTTCATCTTGAAGTGTCTTGTCCAGTGCTGTCTTCAGTCTCTCTAGAATGATTCTTGCCAGTACTTTCCCTGGTATGGACAGCAGCATGATATCTCTCCAGTTGTTGCAGGATGACAGGTACCCTTTCTTTGACAGCTTCACAAGATGGCCTTTCTTCCAGTCTTTTGGGACTCTTCCTTGCTCCCAGATAAAAAGATTTGTGTATTACCTACTAATTCAGCTAAGTTGACCCTGGTCACAGCTATAAAGACAGGTAAGTTAACTGAGCCCTTTGGCTTGACAAAAACGAGAAGCACCAAGTATTTATTCTCAGTCATTCCTCAAAAACACTTTTTGTAATCAATATTAGATTCCTATCCAAACTAGCTACATAGATCACAATTAAAAATCAACCTGATAACAAGTATAGCTAACTCAATGTATTGTTCTCATGAATGTGAAAAGTAAATCAAATATTTGGAACAAAATATCATAACAAAGATGTAGGAAATCTGTAAATGCTGTGTTGTTTCTAAATGTAACAAATCTAATACCACTGTTAATAACACCTTGTCATGTTTTGTAACTGCTGTGTTGTTCTTAAAAGTAAGAAAAATATCTTACGCTTCTCTATTTTAGTTTATTTTCACTTTTTTATTGTTTAAAAGATGACCTTCAGTACGGACATGTTGGGGACGTGTGGTTTCACTTCAAAGAAGGCTACAGCAATGCTGTAAGGAAAACTGTTCGTGTACAGGATCTGTTGTGATGGTATAACAAGAATCGTGCACATGAAAATATCAGGAACTAATAACATCTGTTTTTGTGTATTTTAATACACAGTTATAGAAGATCAACAAATTAGTTCTCTTACAGTTATATGTTGTTATTAAACTCAACTCCTTCGATGTATACTTAGTAGTAAAACAGCCTATTAATTTTAATCTGTGGTAATGCTTACATTCTTTCTTTTGTGTTATTTCTGTGTATGTTATTTGTAAGTGTATATATAAAGTCCTTACAAATACTGACTATTATCGAACTTAGTAACAGTTGTAGACACAGTATTATCAAACTTGCAACTTCATGATAATAAGAAATCCATTTCAAATAAAAATATTTCTCAGAACAGTTGGTATGGGTATTAATACTTTTATTGGTAAGCAGGGAATTGTTTTGACCTTCCTAGGTCACCTTCAGGAAGGTTGAAAAATTGTTCTCTGCTTATGTATGTAAAAATGGCTGATATGGGTTGAGAAAATTTTTATGTGGATGAGCGAAAAATTCGACCTTCTTCGGTCATCGTCAGGTTCACAAAGAAAGAAAGGGTTACTGGCTGGTAGCTGACCACATGTTTGAAGGGGGTTGTGTAACTGAGTGTAGGAATGTAGAGGGCATGCTTAGATGTTTGATTATATTTAGTAATACAGGTATAAAGGTGTTCCTTTGTATTGGTTTATTTTGGGCTTGAGTTGTATAAATAAGGTTTCTTTAATTTTGTATTTGTTTATGTTTGTTTCTTTATTTAGTATTTTGGTGTTTTTCTGTTTACGTTTTGTTTATTTGATTTGCAGTGTTTGAAAACGTGTGAAGGTGATTTTTTGTGTTTGAATCTGGTTTCCATTTTTCTACTTGTTTCAAATATAGAAGTCATGGCAGTTGTCACATTGTATTTTATAAATAATATTGGTGTGATGTTTGTAGATTTTTATAAGGTAATGAGAGTGCGAAGTCTAGAAGTTTCCTGGAAGTTTAGGCTTCTGTGAAACCTCAAAGCTTCTCATATTGAGTAGAAAAGTATTACAATATCAAAATACTATTTTGATAGTTTTTACATAGTATAGACCTTAGTTTTGTGCCTGGTTTTTGAATAAATTTGTTATTAAGTGGAATTTCATATTTTATAACTAGTTTTTGCCAAATGTTGGTTATTTTTCTGCTGATGTCAGGAATATATGGTATGCAGCAGTATATGTTTTCATGATTTTTTAATTTGTGAGATATATTTACTTTTGTTAGTTAATTCTGCTTTTTGTCTAAGTTACTTGTAACATGTTCTGCCATTATCTTTTGTATTATTTATAAAAATAATTTTGTATTTAGTTTATAAATGATAATAAATTTATTTCTCAAATAATTTATGTACAGACTACATTTAGTTGTGGACCTGAATTCACAAAAAATGTTTCAACAGAAGTTTTGAAACTAATATTTGCCTGAATTACTTGCTAAGATTTTCTTACTAATGGATAGATAAAAAACATTAATTTACTGATGAACAAACTCTTTAATTCTTACACTCTAACTTACTAAAGCTCTAACTGATACTGAACTAATTCATTCAGTCTAATCCTCTAAAAATAGTATTTTGATATTGTAATACTTTTCTACTCAATATGAGAAGCTTTGAGGTTTCACAGAAGCCTAAACTTCCAGGAAACTTCTAGACTTCGCACTCTCATTACCTTATAAAAATCTACCCCTAGTGAACAAAATATAAAGAAATAGAAATATCAGTAGCCTACAATGCTGTCTGTCTCCTTCCTGGATTTTGAAGTCCTTCAAACAGTCCTAACACATAAACAAAACAATACTTTAAACTTAAAATTCCATTAGTAGTAATAAATATATTAACCACAAATAATAATACTTCAAATTATGTCATTATATTATTAATTAATTATATTAAACAAAGCACAGCTAAATTTGGTTAACAAAATCATTGATGCTTTACTGTATCTAAATACCATTCACCAATTCTTTTTGGTGGTTTTCTTTTCCAAGGCTTATGATATGCAGATAGGATGACCTCTTGTTTCTTGTTGTCCTGTCACTTTCTAGATAAGAAGCTGAGTTATTCCACTGGTTGTCCTCTAGAAGTGTACAAACAGAAACCCTGGGCTCTTCAGTAAGTTGAATTACCATGGCAATGTTTTTTTTAAGTTAATCATTTAACATAACAAGCCTTCACTCTCTCATTGATATACTTCTAAAAGTCACTCACAATGGATGACCATTGGCTTAGATTGCATGCCCTTCTAGATTATGTAAAACCACATTGTAGTGAGGGTTATACAGCTATGCTAAGTTAACTAGATGGAATCCAGACTTAATTAGCTTTAAAATCTCTGTGACTTTTTATCACCAGCTGACTTAAGTGTTTCCTGAGTTAAGTCGTGTGACACCAGTGATTATCTTACAAATACCAGTAGAGTAGATCCATGGCACCTTTAAGTTGACTCCTAACTATCAGAAGTGATGGTGAAGTATTACTTTAGATGATTCGTAAGTAGCTGTGGAAGATGTTGGTCTCATGATATATGATGTTTCTCTACATGAATGGCTGATTTGTTTTAAAAGTGTACAAATACCAATCATTTCATTGTACAATTGAGTAAGAGTTGGGGTATGAGTTATTCTTATTCTAATAATATGACATCTTTTTGTACATAGGATTGATTCAAATATCCATTCCTGATGTGAGTGAAGTTTCTTCCACACACAAAACCTTGAAACACATTCATGGCTGAGTTTGTACTTCTTTATTAAGAACAGCACTTCTGGACATTTGGTGAAACAGTTCATCACAACCATTCTTACTGTTACCTTGCACTAAAGAATCAAGCACATTAACAACATTTCTCTCAAATGGGTAGAGAAAGCACTAGAGGAGCAAACAATGTTTCGACCTTTTTTGGTCATCGTCAGGTTCACAAAGAAAGAAACTGTTACTGACTGGTAGCTGACCACATGTTTGAAGGCGGTTGTGTAATTGAGTGTATGAATGTCGAGGGCTGCTTATATGTTGGATATACTTATTAATATAGGTATAAAGGTGTTCCAGAAGTTGCAGCAATTATCATATTGTATTTTATAAATAATGTTGATGTTGTGTTTGTCGGTGTAGTTTTTACGTAGTATAGACCTTAGTTTTGTGCCTGGGTTTTGAATAAATTTGGTATTAACTGGAATGTTATATTTTGTTGCTAGTTTTCCCAAATGTTGGTTATTTTTGTGCTGATATAGGGAATATATGGTATGCAGCTGCATATGGTTTTGCAATTTTTTAAATCATGGGGTATATTTACTTTTGTTAGTTTATTTTGCTTTTTGTCTAGTTGTGTGTGTGTATAATGTTTTCTACAGTTTGTGGAAGAAGCTTACTGATGTTGATAAAGTATTGCTTTATTTTGTCTAATTCAACATTAATTTTATCTGGTGAGCATAGTTTTATGGCTGTCTTTATTTAGTTTCTTAGTATTTTGAGTTTTTGTTTTGTTTCATGTGCTGAGTCCCAAGGAATTTACAGTCCAGTATGGGTGATTTTTGGTGGATTTCTGTTTTAAATTGTGTATTGGTTCTTGTAATTTTGAAGTTAAGAAATGATATCTTATTGCTTTCTTTCTGTTCAGATGTAAAGGAAATGTTGGGATATATAGTGTTAATGTCTTTGAAAAAATTGTGTGTTCTGTTGATGTGAATCCTGCAATCGTGTCGTCTTCATATCTGTACTAGTATAGTGGTGGATGTAATGCTGTGCTAACTGCTTGTGTTTCAACTTGTGCCATAAAAATATTGGCTAGAACTGGTGATACTGGGTTGCCCATAATTAGGCCATTTGTTTGTATATAGTTTTGGTTGTTTAACATGAAGTTTGTCTTCATTGTGATGAATTCTATGAGGGTTGCTAACTGGTTGCTGGGAATGTCTGTTGATAGGTTAGGGTCTTGAATATAGAGTTCTAAGGCTATCTTGCAAGCTTCAGTGGTTGGAACTTCTGTAACGAGGGATATGACATCAAAACTAGCCATTAAGGCTTTATGAGTAAGTGGGTTTTCTCATCATGACGAGTTCTCTCAAATAATACACATGCTGTTCATACTGTGTATCTTTATTTTCACAGCAAGTTTACATTATTTACACAACTTCTCAACAAATACCCAGTCTAGTAGGAGCATTCTCTTACTTATTTTCAGTATTATTTTAGTACCCAAATGCTCAAATATTGTAAGACTGTGTAGGTAATAGAGTGTTTTGTAATGTATAATCTGTAGAGGTAGCAGCTGGAGTTACTGTTTCTATTCACTGGAATCTTCATACTTCCAACACAACGAGCCCTCTTTTAGGCACAATGAATCCCACTCTGCCAAGTACATATTTTTTCATAGGCTATGTGGAGTGACTGTTTACCATGAGAATTTTTCTGCACTGAATAACTGGTTTTAAACTCTTGCCTTTTGCAAAAGTATCTCCAGTTGAATGTCTACCCATATAAGTTCTTCATCACTACTTGTGGATGCCCCATCTTGGACTAACTCTGTTGTACTTTAACTCGTTCATCTGTCCACATCTTCCATCTTTTTACAATTTTTTTTACATTCGTTACTAACATATAATGTTCACGGTGATACATCAGTATTTATATATGTTTTTCTTGTATGTTGTAATTTGAATCTTTAGGAGCCACCTTGCTATCTTTTTTTCAGGATTGTGAAAATTCACAAGCCATTTCCATGCTGCATGATCTGTAGAGTTTAAAACTTTATCCATATAATTAATGATAGAAATGAATTAAGGTTCTACCAACACTTGTAGCTGTTTTTCAATTGTACAATACCTACTTTCTGCAGCAATCATATGTTCCTTTATATTTTGTAATTGTAATAACACTGCTTTCACTGTATCTTATACAAGTGGATCTTCAAAAGTTGGAATAATTATTTCTTAATCATGTCGAAAAAAAATCAAATTTTGTTGGACAGCTTATTGTG
The DNA here is from genome assembly GCA_011833715.1 of Carcinoscorpius rotundicauda. NCBI lineage: Eukaryota > Metazoa > Arthropoda > Merostomata > Xiphosura > Limulidae > Carcinoscorpius > Carcinoscorpius rotundicauda. Next base: position 65,101,510 of record CM022392.1, on the reverse strand, counting down.
AAAAAGTATTCAAGTAATTTGTGTAGTGGGCACAGTATTAAAAAAATGATAAATACAGCATAATGCAAGAAATTGTCTTACTTATTGCAAGTTATTTAGTATTGGCCAACCTGAACAGATCCAATCTTAGATTAGTCTGTGGAGTCTTCCCCTCTGCAGATAAAGTGTCCCAGCAATCTTCCCATGTGTGATGTCATTTAAGCTTATGAATACAATATTCCAGGTTATTTTAAAAGTATCCATCAATCATTAGAATATGGATACATAATGTAATCCAGTTAGTAACACAGTCCATTTCTTTCATTGAGTACTTTGTCAACTCTCACTTGCCAGTACACACTGTCCAGGTCCAATTTTGAGACTTTTGGATCTAGTTAAAACATTTAAAGTACACTCAATCTTTTATAATGGGTAGTTATCTTCACCTTCTGGTGATCTATACAGAACCTTGTGGATCTGTTTTTCTTCTTACAAGTACAAAAAATGATACTCAAGGACTATTACTTGGTTCTGTTAATCCTTGTCCATTCATGGTTTTTATTTCTTTGAAAGTCTCAGCCAGTTTTCTAAGTAGAATCTTCTTGGTGATGTACTGGGGATGTTTCTTCAGTACCAATCTTACAAAGTATTTTATTTATTTGACCTAATTTGTGAGGTCCACTATAAAAGTGTAATTGATATTCCATGAACAAGTCATGTAATAAGTTGCACTGGTTAGTTGTAAGACCTTCACAGCTACTGCACATAGTTCTTGTAAATGGAGCAGTAAGCTATCAGTACTTGATGTTAGATTTTATACATCTCGTCTCAAACATAGCTGTTTCTAATGTTTTTTGATATGGAAATACTACCTATGCATTGTGCAATTTTACACCTGTGGTTGAATTTCATGGCCCTAATGATGACATCTTTACTTTTCAGATCCATGAAAGGTCTTCTAACTGATAATTCTTTAAGAAATGATGAGGAATCTGGTTCTATTATGTCAAAGTCACTAGATGTAACTTAATTCCTAATGACTCATGGTATGAATATATCATTTCCTGGAGTACAATGATTGTTCTTGTTGTCATTGGAAGTTCAACCTCTGGTGTAAAGACTGTTTTATAGTACACAGGGATTTCCTAGTAATACACTGTGAAGTTACTTGACGTAACTTAACCTTAACCTCACTTCCATATTTACATTTGGACTCTTCTCTGATGACAATTACCCACAAATCATAAGGCATATAGAAGCTTCCTATGGTAATGGCAACTTTCAGTTTTCCTCTTGATGATACTCCCAAGTGTAATAGAAACAGGTCTGTGAAGTTACAATGCTACAAACTGAATTTTGATACTTGTAGTGAGCATAGCACACGTAACCCATTGTGTAGTTATCCGCTTGACTACAAAGATGCCCTTATAATGTTACTTTATGATCACTTTCCCATCAATTCATCCTATTGTTTCATCTTAGGAGAGAACTCCCCACCTTTTGCTACCATATCAAGTCCCATAATAGCAGGCGTAAAACCAGTGTTGATGAACATGATTTAAGACTTCCTATCAGTGAATCTGGTGGTCTTGGTCTCGGTTCTTTAAATAACCACTCCTTATCTCAGTGGAGGCAGATGCAATATTCTTATCCTCAGTATATTGTTTTCCTGATTTAATCCATTATATTTGTTTCAAGACAGTGGTATTATGTATGTTATATTTTAACATGTATTCCTTATTCGGCCCCTTGAACTTATTCCAAGAAAAAAGTACGTAGCAGTATTTCAACAACACTGCGCCGCCATATATCTTACCAACAGCGGTTGCTAATAACATCGGAGTTTGTCAAGCCGGCTGGATGCAACAACCATAGCAACAGTTATGTTGACGATGAAACTTAAACAAATGAAATTTTTTATCATGTTAAATGACATGTATAGTTATAACAGTGTTGCTCGTTTATAACGTGGAAAACCTGAGAGATTACATAGGCCAAAATTAAAATTGAACCTTTTCTACTGTGGGTTTACAATTGAAACTATTAAGTATAATAAATTGTCAGTGAATTCTGTTAACTATATTTGTTACGAGTTTCATAAGAGTTAAATTTACAAAATGTAATGATTTATGATCGTTTATTTATAAAAAAAAATTTTGTAGCTTGAGACATAAATGAGTAATTTTTTCATTTGACTTTAACTGCCTTCATAAATATCAACTCATCATTGTTCCTTTTATCAAACGATTTTGAAAATAGTATGATTAATACTTGTGATAATAGCCATGTAAACTCCACTTTCTCTACACAGTCACCGTACTTTATTTTTTGGATTCAAACAAGAATTTTAGACCCATCTTTTGTTTCTCACAAAACAAAGTATTTCTTTGTTCAATATCAGAACTTATGAGGTTGAATGAAACACAATACTTTCTGAACTCTTAGTTATGCTTAATTTTGAATCTGAAATAGACAACTTGGGATGAATGTGGAGGTGGGGGAATAAAAAAAACAGCTTGTTGAAAGTTTTCAGCTTGTTGATACCTGGTGCTTCACAAAAAAATTGATATTTAAACAGTAAGTTACCACTATATGTATAAAATGACTGTTTCATTCATGTGTGAAACGAAGTACATCTTATACGTTTCCACTTACCACGTTATAAACTTCAATCAAATACCAACGATACAATTATTTTGAAAACCATAATCAGAATCGGTTTAAATTTAATATTTGTTGTTTATTAAGTTTCTAGAAGCTTAATGAATTTAACATCTCTTGTCTGCCAACTTTCTAAAAGTTTACCAAATTTTCTATTAAAAATCGAAGATGAAACTTGCATTTTTACCAGAACTGCTTAAGCACGAGTCAACACAAGTAAAACGGTGAAAACTGGCAGATCTGATATATCAGTATTGTACCGTTTTACTCATAGGCCTACATTTCATGTTATTGGTAAAAATGGAAACTGTAACTCGTCAAATTACTAATTTATGGTGTGAAACAACAACCAGTGGTTATAACGCTTGTATTTTGATACAAGAATATTGATTAGATTCAAATCCTTCTTAACTTAATGCCATGTAAACTCATTATTTGAAGAGACCTAACTATATTCATTTTTTTCGACTTTATCTATATAGATGAGCCTCAAATAAGTGAAATTTCAGCCTATAGCAGAGTAAATGGCAAATCAGTGTATTAGACCTCTGCGTCATGTTATATTTTCAATATTATTTTTGGTTAAAACAAAACGTAATATAATAGAAAAAATAAAATAGCAAATTTATTTTACTTTTATCAATTGATCGTCAGAATGTAGCTTCTGAATTAAAGTGGCGTTTTAAATAAGGAATGTGTATTAATGTAACTTTTCACGTGGAATAACGTAATGTTTTGTTTGTTTTGGAATTTCGCACAAAACTACTCGAGGGCTATCTGTGCTAGCCGTCCCTAATTTAGTAGTGTAAGACTAGAGGGAAGGCAGCTAGTCATCACCACCCACCGCCAACTCTTGGGCTACTCTTTTACCAACGAATAGTGGGATTGACTGTAACATTATACACCCCCACGCTGGGAGGGCGAGCATGTTTAGCGCGACGCGGGCGCGAACCCGCGACCCTCGGATTACGAGTGCACGCCTTAACGCGCTCGGCCATGCCAGGCCACGTAATGTTTATAGATAGGTTTACAATAATTTTTAAGCCTCAAACCGATACAGTTTTCAATTTTATTACTGGTATAATAAAGAAGTGCTTTAATAATCTAATTCCCCGTAAGCTTTAATGCTACCACACACACAAAAAGGATACTGGTAGTTTATATCCAACATTTATTTAAATTCAGCAAAGCAAAGAACATTAAAGTTTCATTAATTTGTCAATGAACACTTTTTTCTGACCATTCATATTTTACACCAGAATGAACTTTCTTCGCAAAATATTTATTAGTTTTTATTTTTTCAAAGAACTCGATGCAACTCAAGTCAATATTGAGTTTACAATGCAACAGTCCATTTACTGTTGATTCATTCATTAGACCTCTTCCTTGAGACCAAATGCTATTCATCACTGAAAATACTCTACACAGAGGCAGAAGTGCCTGGTAAACAAAAAATGTACTCCATACATTGCTTAAGATTACTTACAGAAATTATTTGATCTTTGAAGTGGTTGAAAAGTTCTACCAGTTTCTCTTCACAACCTTTTTTTTTTTTTGCTTTCCACGTGTCACATTTTGATGAGCAGAAGAATTTAGCAAGAACAACTTCATTAAACAGATCATCAACATTTATTGCAGGATTTCCAAGCGTTTCATTAATTTTTTTCAGCAGCTGCTTCTATGTCAGGCCATATGAAATCACTATTTTCTATCCAAACAAAATATTCTCCAGCACCAAAACTGTTTTCCCACAGCTCAATATAATACAAGCAGCAATCATAAAAACCGGTAAATTCCTTCCTAATTAAGTCTACCTGGGATCCTCATTCTTCCTCTGGTTCACTGAGTTATTTTGTTGTTTTTTTGTACCAAGGGAAATAAAATTATTTCGTCTTTCTTTCAAGTTGGTTTTCAGCTTATTAAGTTCTGCAACAATATCAATTGCAGTTGCTTTTGTTTTCTCCATGACTACAATAATTTTGTTGAATAAGCCTAATTGTCCATGAATAAACTTGTTGTTTTAAATTAAGCACAAAGGCTACACAATGGGCTATCTGTGCTCTGCCCACCACGGGTATCGAAACCCGGATTTTAGCGTGTAGGTCCGCAACCATGAACAAACTATAGATATATAATATTTCTCCACATTTACTCTACAAAAAATATTTTTATCAACAATGGGCTTTGGTCTTGTGAACAAAAATATGACTTCAGTTCTCCATAAATCTGGAGAATTCTCTCAACAGCTGATAACAAAGACAGAAATCGCGTATTTCCATATTGGAGAACCTTCTTGTACTAAATTTCTACAAACACAGAATTCCTTTATGTGTTTGACTCGCACAGTTTAAATATAGAAATACTTGTATATTTTGACCATCAAATTTTTCACTTAAATAGGAAGGACATCAATTGCAATTTGGAGACAATTAAGTACAATACGAGCACCACAACCAACATCCATAATATTTCTGCCAAGTTCCTTCTTCAATCGACTATATACATTGTTTTTCCCTTTATCTTTACACCTCCTAAATTTGTATTGCAGTTGTCACCACAATAAGTAACAATTTTGTTTTGATAGATCGTTTTTTTTAAATCGATACCAAATTCGTCGAAATTTCTAATACCACTCCTGGAACCAAGTGCAAGTCTAAAAGTTGTACTTTCCTTCCTCTGACAAAAATATTGCACCATGACATGTATATTTTTTGTATCTTTTCAGTTTGAAACATCTGCTGTAAGTGACACGAACTGAACTACCATTAAGTGTCTCTCTTCAATTCCTATGCTGCTTAAGGAAAAAATGCATTCTAAATAATAGCCTCATTCGTCGTTATGGCAGAACTGAACTTTGGTTCAAATAACTTTGGAAGAGCAATCAGCTGTTGAAAACTTATGCCATGGACAACACTGTGACAAGTAAAGGTTACTTCTTTGGTAGCTGTTAACAAGTCGCTCTCTTAAGGCACAGTTTTCTTGAAGAACACATTAACTCTTAAACTTTGAGCAGCTACTAAAAAACTAGCTGCAGGATTAGCACTTTTTAATTTTTTGTGTTTGAGTGGTCACCATGTGAAACAGAGAACTCAGATGAACACTACAAACGTTTGATTCCGTCCTGCTTGCCACATTGTTTTTCGTTTATTTTGTTTTTTTTAATTTCGCACAAAGCTACTCGAGGACTATCTGTGTTTGCCGTCCCTAATTTAGTAGGGTAAGACTAGAGGGAAGACAGCTAGTCATCACCATCCACCGCCAACTTTTGGGCTACTCTTTTATCAACGAATAGTGGAATTGACCGTCACCCACGGCTGAAAGGGCGAACATCTTTGGCGCAACGAGGATGCGAACCCGCGACCCTCAGATTACGAGTCGCACGCCTTAACGCGCTTAGCCATGCTGGGCCTCGTGTTGTTGTTTTTTTCAAGAATGGATATTCTTTTGCAATTCACTTTCTTTTTACCAACTTTGGACGTTATGACTAGGATTAATTTCTAAAATGACTAATATAATAAATACTGTAATGAATAAAGCAATCACAAAGCACAAACACTTGCTCAAAGAAAGCTTTGCATGTGCAGCTGTCGTTTTGCGCGTACCCCCAATAACAGCCTACTGATGCATCATAATACTTGCATAACTACAATATCAGCGGTCTGTGAATTTCGTTTGAATTTTCTTTTGAAAATTTGCATGTTACAACACTGTGACTTCCCCAATCCATCGACTAATAAAATGAACATTTAAAAATTATTTTTTGCCACTCTATGCAGATTTTAACACTTTTCTTTTATCATTTTTAGATTTTATACCTTTTTATCAAAAACAGGGACATTGCGAGGCAATTAAGTGGCAATCAGGACAAATTAGTAAACCGGGATAGTCTCCTCAAACCGGAATGTATGACAAGCCTATGTATGTATGTGGACCATATATAGTTCATTTGTTTAACATTTAAACAGCATTGTCATACATTAAATTCACCCTACTTTTAATTATTTCTGTCAAATTTCCAAGTTTAAGAAATAGATGATTAAATCCTTGTTAAGTTTTTAAAGCGTGAGTTTGTAGACCCCTTATAATTGAAATCCCCTGTAAATTTGATTTAAAAATTAGTGAAATTAAATATCCTCATATTTAAATAAAACTGACGAAAAATTCAATATACCTCTTTAGCTATACTCAAAATAAGGATCTCTAACCAAAAATAAATGAGATAGATAACAAATTTCATTACTGAAACTGTTACAATACATTAAATTTTCTCTTCCATTCCAAATTCGTAAATCGCATTGTTCGCTACTCTATCTGCTTTTGTCTATTCAGTACTTATACTTTTCTGCCGTCTTATCATCATCACTTGGGATTTTCCGTCGGACTTCGTTAAAGCACTCAAAAATAAACCATGTTTAGGCTATTTTCAACCAGATAATTCAAATGTCAAAATTTACATCAACTATGTAACAAACAATAACATGTTACCAGTGTGGAAGTTGAAACTGAAAGACCAAATTTAAAGCAATAGTATTTGGAAATTAAAATAAGTACACAAACTTACTGTCACTGAGTGAAATAAACGATGTTGAATTGGTATAGTTATAAACTAGCAATAATGTTAATATCTTGCTTAATACGGGTAATTTATGAAAAGTATAGAATTTGGACGATTGTCTTGATTAAGTCTAACATTTTGCTGTCAGTGTTGTTTACGTCAGATATAAACCACCTCGTAAAGCTTGAAATCTATTTTTTTTTACCTGTTTTTATAAGAAAAGACTAATTTATTAGAAAACATTATTACATCAAAACAATTTTATTGAAAAGCATTAGAAATGAAACTTTTACAATGCTTACTGGATGTATCTTTCTATCTGATAATACAAAATATTCTAACCTGGAAGCAGATAGCCTGATGAGGCTTTTCTATAACAAAAACACCGGCCTGGCATGGCCGACGCGTAAGGCGTGCGACTCATAATCCGAGGGTCGCGGGTTCGCGCCCGCGTCGCGCTAAATGTGCTCGCCTACCCAGCCGTGGGGGTGTATAATGTGACGGTCGATCCCACTATTCGTTGGTAAAAGAGTAGCCCAAGAGTTGGCGGTGGGTGGTGATGACTAGCTGCCTTCCCTCTGGTCTTACACTGCTAAATTAGGGACGGCTAGCACAGATAGCCCTCGAGTAGCTTTGTGCGAAATTCCAAAAACAGGCACAAACCTGGAGGTGAATCACAAGTACCAACAAATCAATGTGTGTTGTCACGATTTATACAGTATCACAAAAATTTCAATTTTGTGAGAAGCAAGTTCCGTTGAGAAAAATGTTAGAAGAAACATTTGTTTTTGCATATATATATGCGCTAGATCAATGGTTCTTAACCTTGTTGGAGGTACTGAACCCCGGAAGTTTCGTACTTGCATTCACAGAACCCTTCGTAATTGAAAAAATAAAATATGATTTTTTTCAAATTCAAAACATAAGTAGATATTTTATTAGTGCACAAAATGAACCATGCATCAGTTGCACACAATATCACTGTGTTCAAAGAACAAAACCAACAAAGCATGAATTTTACACAAAAACAAAAACATAACTCAATGAATATTTACTACAAATCAATGTGACTTTTGCTGTTGCCTTTCAGAGAAAAGTTCAGAAATACGCGGCTTCACCTTGACAAGTACCACTCTCATATCATTTTCGCAACAAAGTCTTTCCCTTTTCTTCGTTTTTATGTCTACCATCCTCGAAAAGGATTGCTCGCAAAGATACGTTGTAACAAACGATATGAGTATTTTAAGGGATTACGATTTGGTGACACCAAAACGTTGAGAGCGTTGTTGTTCTAAAAAGTTGCTGTTGAACCTGGATCTGCTGAAGTTCAATGATTTCGTCAAGGTATTCATCATTGACATCTGTTGTCGTAACACTAAATGTGAACGGTTGTCTCACCCATGCTAGATATGACTCTCTGGTGGGGAAGTATCCGTCGAGAGACTTTGAGAGCTCATCTAAGTGCATGACAATTGCTTGCATCTGTTCCCCGGGTACAGAAATGTCTCTGATTTCAGACACATCTTCAATGCTGTGAGAATCGGTTTGTCGATGGGTACAAAGCCGAGAGCAGGCAAAGTAGCCTTTTCATCGAACCTGGTTCTCTTTACCTTGAATTCAGCAAGCGTTTTGTTCTTGTATTTCCCATCTCCATGCAACTTTAGGGAGTGTTCTCTTAGTTTTGCCAGTGCTAGACTAGAATTGCTCAACTTGGCATTACAAATCATGCATTAAGAACACTTATTATGTTCCGTTATACACGTGAAACCATATTGTACGTATTCATCCGACCACTTTGTTTTTGCTTGACAAAGTTAGTATGAAAGAATTGAATGATTAGGAAAAAAATCACAAATCACGCACGATTACTATAGTCACAAGTCGACTACTAAGCACACAAAGTTCCCTGCAGCACAGATATTAAGGCCAAATGATGTGATGTGATCAGCTGCAGCCAGTGATGGCCAAGTGGAGCATGACGTCACGAATTATACGAGTGGGGTGAACGGAACGGACACACACACAGTGTTTGTGTCTTGACCTCCACCGAACTCGTGAGATTGACTCACCGAACACCTGGGGGTTCGATTGAACCTAGATTCGGTACTACTGCGCTAGATGAAGCACCTAGCTTTATCATAGTTACTTCGACTGGAAGCATACGCCCCTTGTCAAATTACGGCAATACGCCATTTATTTTTTTAATATATATTTGTGTGTTGATTTACCCTTATACTTACGTTTGGGAGAATATTTTACTAATTTTATTGGTTGAGGTAATAAAAATGACACTCCAGAGAAAAGTTATTGTAGAGTGCATTGTAATGATACGAGATAAAACTCGTATCAGTGGTTTAACTGCGAAATACAGTTTTGCAAGGTGTCAAAGCTTCTTTGACATGCAAAAATTTGTCAAGATGATAATGATAAAGGGAATGTAAATATTTTTATGAATTTAGAATGACATGTTTATGAACACAAGAGTCTAAGAATATCTATATGATGATTATTTATGGAGCTTTAGATACATACATACAATAAAATAGTTATATTATCAGTACTAATAAAACGAGAAGTATAATAAAATTAGTAAAACAGCAAAATTGTATTGTGCTGAATGTTTCTTTTATTTTTTCATAAAAACAAAAAATGGTTAGTTCGTAGAAATTATTGTTTTCTTGGTAAAGTGCATTTCTCATTACGATTGTTAGATAGAAAAAATCATTTGTTACTTAGTGTCTATACAGTATATTCATAATGTTGCACGATTTCCTCTATTTTTTGTGTTACTGAAAGTCTCAGTTTTTAAGTTGGCTTTTATCTTTGAACTGTTTTTTGCTTTATTACATTTGGATTATATAATCTTCAACGAATTTTGCCTATAACTTAAAACCCGATACAATAAACACTAGATTATTTACTAAATGATAAAACGTGTTATTGTAATTTAAACTTTTGAAACTGTTTACGGCGGCACTCTGTGTTGATCAAAAAATATTCCTGTTTTCAGTTTAGAAATGTGGTAACACTACAAGCTGCTCTAGGTGATAAGAGTTAGTATTTTCTGAAACTACTGCACTGTTTATGAATTCAAAATAATTTGGTTTCTTTGGAATTAAGCACAAAGCTTCACAGTGCGTTATCTGTGCTCTGCTTACCAAGGGAATTGAAATCCTCTTTCTAGCGGTGTGCGTCCGTAGACAAGCCGCTGTGCAACTGGGGTCAGCTCAAAATGTAATTGATTAAAAAAAATTGCATTGAAGCTAACTGTGGTGGTGCAAAACATATTTTCGAAACTGATTCTATAAATATTTAAAACTTCGTATAATATTTTATTTAGTCATAATAACTATTTAAAAGTATAATCAAATTAAAATAAAGCGATTTTGATGAAGTAGTTTTTAATAGATATCCTTCCTTATTTGACAATGAATGCTGTTTACTAGCTGCCTTTCATCCAGTCTAATAGTTAGAAACGGTTAGCGAAGGTCCAAAATAAGATGCAACAGTTCAAAGGATACCTACAATTTTAAGTACATCGCGAGGTTCTGGGGCAAAGATTTCATTGAAGCTTAGTTACGAATATTTAACTACACAAAATATTTTCTATCTACAATTTGTTCCTCTCTCTCTGCTCATCAATTTTTTGTTAAATTAGTCCTTCAAAGTTTCACTTTACAGCTTATTCACGAGCGTTTATTAAAACACAAACTATAGAAATGAAATAATGAGCAGAGAATGCTGAAGTCTTTAACGCAAGGTGTTTCGTTAAACGTTGTTGAAGAACAGGTGAATAACGGGATAATTTGTGACGTTTGGCTTGAGATGTTCTTTCGATTCGGACCACTTAGTAACGCATCGTGAAGTGTATTTTGTTTACAAATTTATCTATACCTGTTGTAAAAAGGTTTATGTAGGTTCCGACGAAGGACAAAATTTTGTGGCTTTCAAACATAATTACCGTTAAAACTTCTTGGTTTAAGTACGAACCATGGAGTGTTACATCACCACAAACTGTTGGTACTGTTTTAATGGAGATAATTTTTAGTGGTTTACAATTGTAACGATACAAAATTAAACTTGTAAATTGTAGACCTTAAGGGAATATTGTAGGCATAAGAACTTTAATGGACTGTATCTGTCTATTAAACGAATAAGAGACACCGTTTTTTGACTCTTTATACTGAGACTTAAAAGAAACATTGTCAAACGTCAGTGATAGAGACACCATTCAAACTTTAAAGGTGATCTTGTCACAGATGATGATATTTCAAGTGTTTGAATAGAAAATAAGAAATAACAGTACATAAAGAAACCTAGTATGGAGATCCCATCCAAAATAACTTGTCAAGAAAATTATGGACTTTTTTAATTTTTTACAAGTATTTTGGAAGGAAACTTATCTCTACTTTCTACGTACAGATACTGGAGATTAGATAGACTACATCTCTAACTTTTAGTAAAGTCAAATGAAATTCCTGATTGAAATAAACATGCACGAAGTAATGGTTGTATTTTTATGCTGAATGTTGGCAGATCACGCAACAAAAGTATTCCATAATTTGAAATAGTTTAATTACTTCAAATTTTGTCATCTTTTGTAGATGGCTCAAAACTGTTCAGTAATGAAACAAAAAACACTGTTTGCAAAAATTTAACTTTTCTCTTGTGTGCTGTAATTACTACATATAAATAAGATACAGATAAGTGTGTAATGCATGATCCATCAATTAAAACGTGTTTTTTGTTCTAATACAAAATCTTTGTTAAAACATTGAACCTATTGCTATTCCTTAGATTGTTACATTTCCTTTTCTTTATCATTAAATCAAGAGAGTAAAGAAACTGCTTTGCAGTAAATTTTAAATACAGTGTGAGTTAAATCTTTTGGGTTTATAGTTCAAAATATTAGCTTATTCCTGTGTTTGAAAAGTACTAAACTATTTAGCCAGCTTCTTATTTATTGTGTTTAGTGTTTCTATAATATTTCATCTAACACTTTAAAATATCAAAGGAAGGAAGACGGGGTGTCACTTTGTCTTTACAATTTTTTAAAATTAAATTATTGAACTTTAAGATAAATTAACCTTAGTTATTATCAGTCATTGTAAACAGCTGCAATGAGAAACGTAAAACTGTACAAGCAGTTAATAATTTCTATTCCAGAATTTCAATAAAGGTGTTATATAAGACACCATACTGGACTTTCTCACAGTGAAGATGAGCTATAATATAATATATTTTTATGTTTTTAGAAACTGGACAAGGTAACAAAAGCATTAAACTAATTACACTATAACAATGTATCCAGTATGCTCAACTAGGCCACCCATCATTTCTGTTATTTAAGGCTAGTTAGAAACTGTACTGTTAAAATTTGTAATGGACAGCCCTGTCTGGTTTTTAAGCAGACCAATGGTTCAATCTGTGTTCTTTAGTTTATCTGAACAATGACTTCTAATGATGGAAGTTTAGGATTTCTTCAGGTTGTAAGCACGTACCAAGTAAATAAAAAAAACTGTACATGTTTTATTCAGCATTCATTTACACTCATTCTACTACAAAGTTTTGTCATGTACACAATAAAAATGGAGAAAATCTAAAACTTAAAACATACGTCCATTTAGGACCACTTTAAGCACCTGACAATACAGATGTAAAGAAATAGAAACAGTGTCTGAGATACCTGATATAACACACAACTTTTTTGAGAACAGTGTTATGCACTTAATGCCTCATTTAATGCTAACATGTGCAGAAATGGAATTGTTTTTAACATCATCATTAATATTTCCAGTTGATATTTATTACTTAATCTTAAGCTTGCTCGTTTTATAATATTACAAACTGTTTGTTTCTCTAAAACCCACTCTTCAATAGCTATGTAATCTCTAATTCTACTCGGTCACTGTCAGAATTGGACAAAATCATTCCAAACAAGTGAAAGTAACAACACAGAAAATCCAAAAAAAATCATCATTAAACTGATCTTTTGTCTTCTCTACCCAGCCATAAAATGACAAAATATACACTCTGTTGTGAATCATGTCAAACTTAACTTTAACTTTCCAACACATACAAATAAAATAACCAAAAAAGTTATAACAGTGCAGTAGGTGTGGTAGGTAAAGCTTACCATTAAAGTTCTTAAACACTTTAAAGTAACTCCAAAAATGTGATGTAGATTTTGGAAACTGTAACTTAGCTTCAAGAATGAAAATAAATCGTAGTCGGCAACTCTGCATCAAGATGGAAAACTTTTTGTATTATCTCCAAAATTAACAAAATTATGACCATCATTTTGAGATTTCTTTGAATTTCTCTATCAAAAAAAGGTGATCTATCTTGGTGCAACACTAAATACATGTTCTAAATGTCTTTCTTTTGTTTGGTTAAAGACAGATTAAACAAATATTGTTGCATAGTAATATGAACTACAGATTTACTCTGTGTTTTCAAATAATTTCAATAAAATTGACATTTGAATTTAAATAATGTAGAAATGTACATCTGTAATGGACAAAATTAAACTAATGCACAACATTTTCTGTGTTTTTTTGTCACTTATCACTGATGCAGGTAAACTGTGATCAAAGGAGTAATCAAGTTCTACGATAAATTTTGTTTTAGTGTTTTATAATCAAAATTAAAGAAAAAAACCATTAACTTCTACGTAACTATCTCATATCTCAAGGTACACTCTTGTAACAGATTTATTTAAACTAAAAGTATTAAAATCAAACATTTAAGTCACCAAACTTTTAAGACATAATAATATAAATGGGTGAGGTAGCTCTTTAACCAAAATGTAAACACTGAATCCAACAAGAAATTATACAACCATTTCCGTAAAAATGCTGAAAATGTTGAAGCAAGTATTTATAACAGAACACAAGATATACATGGGTATAGAGAAGAGGACATGGAGAAATGATGATACTGTATATATCTAACACGGTAATACAAGACTTTTTCTTCCACACTTTAATTTATCTAATTCATTGACATTTGTCTCCAAGTTCAGAAAACATTTCTCAATGTTTGTTTTTGGAACTAACTGATGGTCAGTTTAGAATATTACAATTGTAAAAGAAATTAGATACAACACTAAAATTGTGATAACTGCTACCATTATAACAATACTATAAATATGAAGCAGTAACATTTAAAACATTATTCATCTTGAGGTTGACTGTTGCCATCAGTTGAGAGTTCAGACGTGAAATACAAAAACAAATATTTTTCAGGATAAAGTTTTTTTAAGCACATATACGTGGAATTATGTGTAATACTACCATGATATTTTTCCAGCCTTTATTAGTGCTAATTTCAGATGTCTATGTACTCTTCTCTTGGTATTCACTGTCCTGTCTTTAAATACTGTCCCATACAATGTATTTTACAATCCTGTTCTAGTGTATAGTTTTTGTTACTTAGTAGATTCCAGTCCATTTGTAAATGTCATTATGCAACTAAGTTTCTTTTTTTTATTTAATTGTTTATATGATCTTTCAGAGTTTTGATGTGTTATCAGCTAAGATTTGTAGCTCATCACCTCGTTTGTTAGTGAATTATAAGCCTTGTCGCTTCCAAATTTTTGTTGTGAATATTGTCCTTATAGTTCTTTCTTTTTTTTAAGTTGAATAAAAATTAGCACTAAAAGTTTCTGCAATGATTTTAAGTGTCTCTAGGTATCTGTCACACATGATCTTATGTATGCAAAATATAGGCACCAAACCTTACACAAACTTTCTGCAGTCTGCACTCGTCTAAAACAAATCCATCAAAAACGATTCTGAATAGCACCAGATAAATCACACACAAAATATATAACTGTAAAAAGTTATTTTTGAAAACTATGGATAAAAATGTTAAAAGATATACTGTAATACGTCTGTCTGTAAACAAGTTATTTTGCTTCTACAAGCAACCCCTAAAAAGATATAAGCTTTTGTTACTATATGTGAGGGCTAAAACACTCTGAATACTGTATAAAATCAATTATGTTCAGCTTACAGCTGCTATTATGGCACATGACATTTATATGGGTGGAAGACACTGGGTTGTTAAGAATACTAAAAAGAACAAAAACAAATCATACAAACTATGTAATGCACTTGTTAAATATGTTCATTTCACCATTTACTGCATCATGCAGGAAGACATCCAAATACTTTAACAGGATAGAAAACTTGTAATCTACTTCAACCATGGAAGTGGTCCTTACAGAAGCCTAAACAAAGTTCAGGGCATCATTGAATTCAATGACATACCATCTCCACCCAGAAAAATACTTTAATATAAACAAAAACTGCTAAAACTGTGACCAAAAGGATAAAAATTGAAAAAAAATGTGGAAGAGAAAACTTTACTCTCATGTTTTAAGATATATACACATGTATCACTCACCTAAGTGTGCTTACACCAGTGACAGAAATATTACTTAAGAGCAACAGTAGCACTGTAAAAACATTTAATGGTTATGTTCATTGTGGATAGAGGATAAAACCAGTACCACCTATTTGGAGAAAGCCAAAGTACTAGTCAGGTTAGCTTATCAACTGTGCTACAAACATTTAAAAATAATTTCTGTTACTTTCTAATAAGTGACAGAACAGACAATCTAATATTTAAAACACAAATTTCTCATTCAAAGTGAACACAATTTCAACAACTGATTGTCATATATATGTCTTAATGAATCTTGTTACAAAATCATTTCAAACTGCACAGCAATTTTGCTTTGCTTCAAGACAGCACCATAGTAATAGAAAAACAAAAACAAACAACAAAACGTTCTAGCAACAACAGCATTAATGAACAGCCTCTATAAGAAAAATTCATTATCTACATACATAAATTGTCCGTTCATCTTTCTGAAATAGTTCCTTCATTAACCCTTTTCTTAAGAAGACTCAAGCTATGTGACAGTCAAAAGCTGTGGGACTGTTGCTGTGGATGAATCTGTAGAGGGAGGAGTTGGTAGCTGAGGAATAGGGATGTTTGATGATTCACTGTCACAGTTTTTACGAGAGACTACACTGGAACTATGTGGAGCTGTTAGGTGCTGAATACTAAATGGGTGACTGGTTCTTTGAGGGCCTAGAGTGGAACACGAAGGATGAGGAAAGTTACTTAGAACTCCGTTTTCACTCACTTCTTGTTTTACATCATTGTCATTAGGAACTGGAGGGCTGGAGAGACTAAGTTCAGAAGTGTTCATGGAGTTGCCTTCTAGATCACTTTCATCGGCACTCTTGGAGTCTGGTGTTGGAGCATCTACACTACCAATACTACCTAAATTGTCCTCACTTTCCCCGTTATCTGCACCCTCCAAATACCGAATACACTTCTTTTTCCTCCTAAACAAAAATTGGAACAGGTAGCAAATTATATAAAACAAGTAACAAGTTTAATATCTTTCAGCATATTAAACAGTATTCTCTGTAAAACCTACACTCAATTTACTTGATGTGGGGCATCCCTTGAAAAACTACTTGGAAGATATTCATCTTTTACAGTTTACAACTAAATTAATGTTTTTTAGGATACTGGCAACTTAATGCTGTATTCTCATTACCACTAAGAAATTTACTTAAAGTGAAAAAAACAACAAAAAAACATTTTGTTCAAGAAGTGCACACTGGAAGGGTAACTGTTGTAGTTCTAGAATGATCTTCCGAATAGCACTAGCAGTGTGTTTAGAAGCAAGTAGAAGTTGTTGCTAGGTAATGTTTGCCCCCATCATTTAATGAATAACTAGAAATGTTAACATTATTTTAAAAGTTTACACAAACTTGGTATAATCTAAAGGTTACCACTCAAGTTATTAAGATATGTAACAGAATATCACAGTATTTACATAAAGTCAAATATAGAACCCAAGTATGAGACTTAAAAGATATAAACTAAATTTGTAAAATTATTATTTAAAGTGAATGTATTTTTAGAATTGACGTTTCTAAAAAAAATGTTCCATTATTTAAGAAAGTAGTTGGGGAAATTTTTTCACTCGACACTTACCTACAAGGCTTGCACCAACTGCTTTGTTGATCTAGTCCAAACCTAGCCCGGCATTTCTTTGGATTGTTTACTGTAAAATATGTCAGAGAATTTGTCATGCAAGGTATTAGAATTCCTAAAATGTCTTTCATGTGATGATAGTTTTCTTTTGATTGTAAAACTCAGACACTAAAAAATAAGGCAAAAACACAAACAAGCAGCAGTAATCTTTGTATTTTAATTTAAACTGGTGTGTATGATTAATGGGCAGGCCATAATGGTTTAACTTTTACACTGGAATACTAAACTCAGTTTACCATGAAAACAAATACTGATAGACGAACTACCCACTATTTAACATTTTTGCTTGATTCAGATCACTTACTAATTATCACAGAACATTTAATACACACAAACTAAGAACCATATCAAAATACTGATGTAAACAGTCCTAAAACATTTATATTAATGGTCAACTGTCCCTAACATCAAAAATATGCTAGAGCCATTCTGAGCTGCCCAATTTAACAGAAGGTCAAACTTTTATAATTTATGAAACGGCACACTTTTATTACAACTATCAAGCTTTACTAATGAACTCTAAATATTATAAGTTTCTGTATTCAAGTTTCTGCCAATGTTAGACTACTCTAATCATATGGCCAAATAAAACTCTACTTACACATCATTTGCCCCACCCCTTGCTGCATGTTTGTGTGGATAACAGAAACAAAAATAAAACTCTTAAAATCAAAATGAGACTTGAATTTATCAATTACTCTAAGCCACCACAGAACAATCAAATACTGATGTAGTAACTAAATCTAATTTCCTTACAGTTAGATTATTGAAATTTTCATTACTTCCAGGGCTCAAAGTGTACTGCATTTATTCAACCACATAAATTCCTCTGCAGTTAGGGACTAACTACAATCATAAAAGTCTCACTTCTACACTTAAAGTCAATTTGGTTTCATAGTTACCAGATTTATAATTTCAGTAATAATTGTTTGTAACTCTTGACATATTTACAGTAACAGTTTATGATATATCAGCTACTGAATTTATAATTTGAAACAATAAATCTGATCACATGTATTTGGTTTTGTCTGGCATTAAAAGAACAAATATCGTCACATTCTAAATTTACTTGTACACAAAAATTTTAATTTTTAGTATGCAAATTAAAACTGTTATAAACATAATTTAAAATAATGAAAATCAAAACACATTTAGCACAAGAAAGGGTAGACTTTCCTACAGTAAACCTAAAACTGTGTAATACATAGTAAACATGTAATTAAATATCATTGTTACTGTGCATGTATCAAATCTCTAAAAAACCGGGAAATTACGCACACATAATTTTGGTTTCAAATTGTATATTCAGGTGAGGTGGAATATAAGAAATCACTTTTAAGAAGTCAGAAACAATAAAGTGATTCACAATTTGACAAACAGGTAAATTTTATAAGATGAATGAAAAGTCTGTAAAACAGAAATCTGGCAGAGACCTATAACAAGATGATTATTGGTATAAATAAGTATGACCATAGGTCTTGTAACTGAAGAACACCACACGTAATGGTTCAAGATATTTTGTAATATTTAACTACAAAATCGAGGAAACTTGGAAAAGTGAGGCCTGTTTGATATCCATTGTTTTGTCTTGTTCACAGAGCAACTTGTATCTCGTCACGAAGAAAGAAATATGACAAAAGAGCACAAAAGGTTTATTTAAAAAGCACCAAGATATGTCTCATTTCATGTTGTACATGATCAAAGATCATGGTATGAAGTCATTACTTACGGTTTGCACTTTAATTTAAAAAAATATTTACACATTACTGAACCCCTATCTGTTCAGGTATTAAAACCTAAACTAAGAGTTCTGCCTTTTCACAAAAAAACAAAAAACAGCATACACTCATTATTACATAAGCAGTATATCAACTGACCTGTTTAACAGTTATCAATTTGATATTTCTCCAGTTCCAGAGACCCTGTTACTGTAATAACAGGCTTATGGTAAGCCATCACAGTAATATAGTCCACTCAAAGACAACTGCAGACACACAACATTCTGCCATTGCTAGTCAGTTATTTCATTATAGCCTACTTTTAATCAACTGACTATTTAACTACTGTCCGTCTCTTATTCCCTCCTATATATTATTAATAAGAATTTATCATACAATGGTGGCCTTTATCTCCATGGATACCTATTAGTATTCCTCTGACTACATTTCTGCATACCTATCATCTCTTTTTACACCTGGCAGTAGGTATCCTTTCATTAAATCACCATCTGCTGCTCCACTCCGTACCTACATGTATATCCCTCCACCACTCACCATCTGCTGCTCTGCTCCATATCTATGTGTATATCCATCCACCACTCACCATCTGCTGCTCCACTCTGTACCTACGTGTATATCCATCCACCACTCACCATCTGCTATTCTGCTCCATATCTACATGTATATTCATCCACCACTCACCATCTGCTGCTCCACTCTGTACCTACGTGTATATCCATCCACCACTCACCATCTGCTATTCTGCTCCATATCTACATGTATATTCATCCACCACTCACCATCTGCTGCTCTGCTCCATATCTACATGTATATCCATCCACCACTCACCATCTGCTGCTCTGTTCCATATCTACATGTATATCCATCCACCACTCACCATCTGCTGCTCCACTCTGTATTTACGTGTATATCCATCCACCACTCACCATCTGCTGCTCCACTCTGTATTTACGTGTATATCCATCCACCACTCACCATCTGCTGTTCTGCTCCATATCCACTTGTATATTCATCCACCACTCACCATCTGCTGTTCTGCTCCATATCTACTTGTATATTCATCCACCACTCACCATCTGCTGTTCTGCTCCATATCTACATGTATATCCATCCACCACTCACCATCTGCTGCTCTGCTCCATATCTACATGTATATCCATCCACCAATCACCATCTATTGTTTCACTCCGTACATACACGTATATCTATTCCAAGCTATTTTTATTTGTACATTTAGTGCACATTTTAACTCATCAAGTAAAATTAATTTGTTATATCCCGAGTATTTTTTGTCATCCATTCAGTGAATCTGATAGAGTTACCAATTTGTAAATGTTTTCTAACAGTATAATGACCTTAAAGGTTTGAAATGTATGATGTTATGAAAATAAAGAAAGGTTGAACAAAGTTTTCCTTCCAATGTACATCAAGAGTTATGTTTTTTAAAGTAAAAAGCTGATAACCTTACCCCCATCAGTGCTTTTGTCCTTCTTTTTCTTCTTCTTTTTGTTGCTTAGAGCATAATTGTCACGAGCAGTCCAACCGGGATATAGCTGCATGTGTAGTTGTCTTTCCTTTCGTGCCATTTCATAATACTTAGACTGTTCATCACGGGACAGGCTATGCCACTAGAATTGCAAGCCACTATCTTAATAATTTACTTTATCAAGATATTGCCACTTATACAAACATATTTTTACCAGTTTACTTTCATTCAGCTTTAAAACAATCAGTTCCTTCACTTTTGGATCTTTACTGAAAATATTGTAGCAACAGAGAAGTGTATCATAACTATGTTAACTATATTGTACTTACATTATTACCAGTATCAAATCTAAGTTGGCAATACCGTACTTATGTCACTAGTATTGTAGCTATATTAACAATACAACAGTTACACTGGCATTACTGTAGCTACAAGTTAACATTGTAATATAAAAACTTAGATATGTTCGCAACTTCAAGAAACACCATCTACAACTGTAGCAATTTTCAGCTAATTTTTCACATACTGTTACTGTTGTTAATCCAAAATGAAACTTGTTATTATGTCAGTCTCCAAGTTATCCTTATAACCTTCACTTTTTCTTTTAAAGTAAATTAAATAGTAGTTCTCATATTTAAATAGTCATACATAAAATTCATAAATCTTTCAATTTTCAATATATATTAAGTGTGTAATGCTCAATTTCAGTATATGATTACAATGTAAATAACATTTAAAGGCTATACTAGAAGTGAAGAATAAAGCAATAGAACATTGAGGCTTTAATTAGGTGGTTACATGTGAACAAATAAATATTTGTTATCAGAGTAAAAATGAATAATCAGTTTTAAGTAAATATATTCGTTAAACAGGATGTGAAATTTGGGTAATATGTGTATATTTTAAGGTATTTTCTTCTATAACTCACCCTTCTTCCCAATATCTGGTTAATAGCTGCACTTTCTTTCAAGGTACATTCTGCTACAACTTTGGCACGCATCTCCTTCATGTATAACATAAAGGCATTTAGGGGTTTTTTGATGTGGGGAGCTTTCTTTTTGTCAATGTGATGGGTTTGTTGGGAACTAACTGAGCTACTACTGTGAGGAGTGGGTCCATTTGTCTCATTCTCTCTTATGGTTTGGGGTTTCTGATCCATCAGGTAACCTGACAAATGTCTGGAAAACAGTAATATAATCCACTCAAAAACAAAAAAAAATAATTTTTTATCTTTCTATCTACATTTTAAATATAATGCCTCATTTACTTCCATAAACGAATTTGTAAGCACACTTTTTTGCAAGTGGACTTGTTGGAAGTCTAGACCTTATAATTAATAATCATGTGAAAACTTGTTCAAAATGAATCAAGAAAGTGTTAAACAAGTTTCTATTTTCATAATAATTAAAAGTTTTATAACTCAAAATAAATTAACATGTTGTTGTGAATGACATTAAAAAGGTAAA
Organism: Carcinoscorpius rotundicauda; assembly: GCA_011833715.1. Taxonomy (NCBI): domain Eukaryota; kingdom Metazoa; phylum Arthropoda; class Merostomata; order Xiphosura; family Limulidae; genus Carcinoscorpius; species Carcinoscorpius rotundicauda. Next base: position 65,079,541 of record CM022392.1, on the reverse strand, counting down.
AAGTTTCTTATTTGAACAATACTTTGCAGCATTGATGAATATATCTTCATCCCTGCAATTATAAAACAATATCCTAAACACACACATACAGTAATGATAATTCATATAGCTAATAAACCACCATCACCGTCACAGAGACCTAGATTATAAGACTTCTAAAAACATGTCAGTAAAGGTTCTAGAAACTTCCTCATATGATCTCTAGATTAAAGAGTATGGAGAATTTGTGAGTAGAAAAAACTGTAATTAAAAATTCTAAAGTATTATTCAGGCGATTTCTAAACATAAAGAATCATGCTGAGTTTGCCATGAAGGTTCTACAAAGTTACTGTCAACAATTAAGCCAAATATTGCTAGTATATTCTATTTTCAGTTTAAAGGCTATCAAAGATAGAACTATATTCACAAGCTCAACTTTTTAATTACTTCATTTTCACATAAAATAAAGGTTACACTTGCTATTCATGAACTTTTAGCATTTAAGGCCTCAAGTTTTGTTACTTGCAAAATTAATTCACGAACAATAACAAAAAGGCAGAATATTTCAAGGACACGTTCATTCCACCAACAGAAACTCAGTCAGGAAATGTTAATGATACATTCTACAGAGAAGAGTTTATAAAAGAAAAGACAGAAAATCAAGGCAGTGTTCACTCACATAACATGTTTTGAAACAACTATGAAACTTATGTTGAAGAGTGCAATAAGAGATCTTGCAACACTGTGAATAGGTTTTCAAGTATATTGAAAGTCGCATTTTCAACCTTACAACATACCAATGAGAGACATATGTTTATCATTTCATATAGTTATTATCTAAGATTTCAGAATTTTTATACTCAAGTGGTTAACAATTCTTACAGACCATACTGGTTGTGCTTAACTGATAATAATTTAACATCTAAAACATTCTGCTGTTTAAACAGATTCCACAAAATACTACTTTATTTTTACCTACAGAACATGTTAATTACAACTTTAGTTTCTCACCTGCTGTTCTCCATGACAGGGCTTTGTAATTCTTGCTTACGCCCTGCAGACATCAGAGCTGGGTGTAGAAGTCCTGGATGAGGGGTTAACCCTGGAGGAGGAGGTAACAAGGTTGGAGGGCTGAACCTAGGAAGAGCACCAGATGTCACAGGCAGTGTTGCAGGGTATGGTCCACAGAAACCAGTTGACGTCATCGGGTACATGGTTGGAGTGTGCCTAGTGAAAAAAAAATTACTTAAGTATGAAACATACCACACAAGAACATAAATTAAGCCAGCTATCAAAACAAATATATTTTGAACTTAGTGTCTAATTTATCACTTATCTCTACTGTATGAATACTAAGTTTGTTTTACTGAGCTCAATATCCAAATCACTCACTTTTTCACAGCTAAGCCATATTCTACACAGTTTTTAATCAACCAAAGATGTCTAAACATTACGATGTTTATATTTAGGATATTACTTTTACAACTCAGCAATGCATGTTCTTCAAACTTGTTTGAAACTTTGAAAATTAGGCATAAGTTTAAAGTACAAAATGAATACACTATTGTGTTTTAATTACATTTTTCTATTAACCTTCAAAAGTATAGTGGTGAAACAAACTAATTACAAAAACCAGTTTTGTATGAAGAACAAAACAAAGTGATAACTTTCAGTTACAAAGATTAAATTAGTGAAGTTTAACAGTTTTATATCAAACATGGACCTAAAGAAGTCTGATATGTTTGTAACAAAATATAAAACATTATCCAGGTTGTGCTTTTTACACCATAATATGTGAAATTCTAAACTGTTTGTTATCAGTGTTCAATTCTATCTCACAAGAGGGCATCATAACTGCAGGTATACACATGTGCATAGAATTTTATTTACACATTTATTTGAACTTATGGCATAAGCTACTACAGCCACCTGACACCATCCCTAATTTTGAGGTCAGGTGTCATTTTAACAATATCTTGGGATGGAAATTAAGTTGTAATTTCTACAAAATACATTGATGACATAGCATGTTTCAGGGTTTATACATAATTTGTAATAGCTATGTAAACAAAAGAAAAACAAATTTCGATTTTGTATTTTCCATGTGTTAATATTAGTAAGTTACTCTAAATATAACCTATTAACCAAGCATAATTTATTTCTCAAGAAAAAAGTTTAAGGCTTGGGTAGGGTGGCTGCCCTCCCTCCAAACTGATCAAAGGGAGAGCAGTTAAGTTAAGGAATTCATGAACATCCATAACTCGTTTTGTGGGAAATATCAAGTAATGTTAGTGGATTCAAACCTGGTTAACCAGCTGCAAAATCTAGAGCTATAACGTGGGGTCAACCTGCACATTTAACTTACATAAATTTTCATTCTATGTAAATTTTGTTGACAAGTAACTGATAAGTTTAGATAATTATGTTTGAAACACACAGTTATACAGTGAATAAACTGACACAAAATGTCAAAAATTTTACCATAATTGAACTTGGTAGCTAGAAGTATAGAGGGTTACTAAGGGATGGGATGTGTACTTGAAAAGTAGGAAGGAAAAAAAAAAAGTAGTGTTTCTGATATATTTCAAAACTTTGAAGTATTAATTTTGTGTTTATCATTAACAAATTACAAATTTTCTGCAAATCTATTCCTAATCTTAGGCTGTGTATTGTCAGGTAAAATGGATGTCGAAAAGAATCTGGCAGTAGGTTTGCAAATTGTGGTCTGATCAGGAATGATTTTGACAAATGATTCGTCCTCTTCAAGAAGACTGTCACTCTGCCATTTATTTGTTTTCACCCGACACAATTGTGAGATAGAGATAGGTGACTTATCTTTTGTCACATACAAAACAGAACAACCGACCAACCAGTTAACTTTGTACGTTCATTAACTCCACCAGCGGACAACTCACAGAGGCACTTACTGGACATATTGGTGCTCCCATGCCCAATGGCTTGTAAGTTTGTGACAGGGGCTGCACCTTTGGAGAAAAAATATGCAAGGTGTTATAAAGAGACCACCTCCTTGCTTAGACTACCAAGGGTAGAGTGGGGGGTTAGTTACACAAGCAGACATGTGGGCGTGGCTTTTTTTTTTTTTTTTAAACAGGTCCAAGAGGTAACCCTAATATCTTTACAAAAATAGCAGTTGAAAAATATACAGTACCTGTGGTGAGCTTCCTTTTTGTTATGTTTAATCTTACAAATCTTTTTTTTTATGAATGTAAACATTTTTTGTGGTGACATTGGCCATTATAGCATATTGAATGAAAGTTTAATAAAGATAAGAAGGAATCTTTTTTGATGTCATGACTTCTAATTAATTAGGGCTGTAAAAACTGACAAAAAAATGACAAAAGTTAACCAAACTCTTTAAAATAAAAATGTTTTAAAAAACATTCAGCAAGAACTTTCATTTAGCATATGCTTTCAGAATAAGTATTATATCGAAAACCACAATGTGCTTACAAAACAAGTATAATATCAAAAGCCACGCCAAATAAATAAACAGTTGCATATAAAATATAATATTCTAAAAACAATTCCCACTCAAAACCTCATAAGTAGTAGCAAAAACTTGTATATGTTATAAATATAACAATAATAAACTTAAGTAATAACATGAATGATAGTTATTATACATGAACAACAGCCAGTAAATACAGAACCATGGATACCTATATTTTATGTACAAACTTACCACTGAAACTGTTGTGTAAATTCTGGACTAAAGACAGGGTGTGGGTACTGGCCTGGGGTGGGTAACGGGTAGACAGGGGGTCGGGGAATCCCTGGAAGTAAAGTAAAAACTAAAGAAGTTGAAATAGTTATGCAAATTTATATACACACAAAAATAATAGCAGAGATCACTGTATTTCCATAGATGAAACTATCTTGCAACAAACATTCGTTATAGTTTCTGTGCAAGGCCAAAGTTTCACTTTAAGTTAGGAATACATAAAAACTTCATAAACTGTGGTTGAATAATTTGCAACTTTTTAGATTCTTCCTGAGTAGCACATTCATAAATCCATAACTTTCAACATCATTTGTTAATTTCAAAAGTGTTTTTTTTTTTTTCAACTTGGCCCAAGATCAAGATTGAACAAAACTACCTTGATGGTTGGAGAGTTCTGAAGTCATAAATAGATTAATTAATGACTGAAGATTATGATACTGTATGAGGTTAAAATGAATAAATCATCAAGTGGTAAAAAGTCCTTACACTAATTCTAATGTGACACTCATGGAAAATTACAATTTGTGAGTTTACTTGATAGAGAGTAACCCACTTCTAGAAAAGACTTTGGAGACAGTTTGAACAGACAACTAAACAAACATTAGTGCAAGTAACAAATGTTAAACATTTCTACTAAGTTTCATTCAATTCAAACTTTATCATTAAATTGTTTGTTTTTGTTACCAAATACAAAGATTCACTATACTATCTGTACTGTGCTTACCTTAAGTACCTAAAACCAATTTTTAGTGTAATAAGCCTTGGATTTACCTCTAGTTACTGGGATTCCAAAACTTTTAGAAGTTTACACTACCAATACACTCTTGAAAATAATTTATGTACTTGGATTTGTGTGTTTCACATTTCATGGCCATTCTATAGTTTTATACTGTTTGTTTGTTTAGTGAATCAATCTTGTCTTTTTCTAAGTACTTCATTGGTTCCACATACAATTTTATCTCAAAGTTACAAACTAATGTATTATTATAAGTCTTCTACAACAAAGTTCTGCCATTACATAAAGTCATAAAAACCATAGTTTAATTAGGATTTCCCTGGTAACATTTATTGTCATCAAAGATATTGATGGCTAGAAAACAATATTACCATGAATCAGAAACAACTGTATTTTTATATAACTGACTGGTTAACCAGAATTTTCACTGCAGATGCTTATTTTTTATCTCAGAAGTTTCATTTTAAAACTAAGGCAACTGAATGTGGTTGATCTCAAACACATACAGTCAGAAATCTGTCTAACTGGAATGTACAAAACAAACATTGACATTCCTTGAACATGTCAACTGACAACTTTAAACAAAGTTTTTAAAGAGGATGATAATAACACACTACACCAACAATATGTTAACTGACACAAAATCAAACTCGTGCACTAAAAATATGTCCTCTTGTCAGAGGGCCACAACTACTACTACTAAGTATAAGATAACTCATGCACTAAATATATCTCCTCTAATCAAAAGACCATAAGCTTATTTTAGGATAATGCATGCAGTCAATGTGTTATTAGCAATTGTTTTGTGTAAAATTCTGTTGATCTTATGAGGTAGTTATAGTGTAGTATATAATAAAAATAATAAAACCAAAAATGTTGTCCTGTGAAGTACAACAATAAAATAAGATAAGGAACTTAATAGGAATAAATAAAAACAAAGTAATGCACAGTGTGTAACGACTAAGCCTTACCTGTCTTGGGATCTATGTGTACAGGTGGAATTCCCATATGTGCTGGAGGAGGTTGTGCAAAAGCATCACTGTTGTACATCATGAAGGGGAGAGGAGATCCTGGATGACTGGGTGGCACCATGGCAACCTTCCCAGCCTGTTAAGATGAGAGACAGGTAAGCATTCTTAATGTTTAATAAATATCGTTATTTGTTAAGATGAGAGAGAATGAAATACACGTGAACATTCTCAGGACGTGTTTAATAAATATCGTTATTTGTGAAAATGAGAGAAAATGAAATACACGTGAATATTCTCAGGACGTGTTTAATAAATATCGTTATTTGTGAAAATGAGAGAAAATGAAATACACGTGAATATTCTCAGGACGTGTTTAATAAATATTGTTACTTGTGAAGATGAGAGAGAATGAAATACACGTGAACATTGGGGGCAACCATGGTTTCAAGTTGTTGTTTTTTTTCACAGCGATATATCGGTTGATCTAATAACAAAGTTATCCGTTATCACCAAATTAAATAATCAAGTCAAACAAGTAGGTACAGATCACTTTCTCATGCATTTAGTCGTCACTAATATGCGTGTTTAAATTGTTTCAGAATTCCCGTGGTAGAATACATTTAAGATTATCTGTGCCAGCTGTCCGTCACCATGAGCTGAAAGATTAAAGGGAAGGCAATCAGTGATGTCGAGAAACCCACTTGTTGAGAATTTTATATGCAAAAACGGCTCCTTTGGGTTGAGAAAATATTTCTCAACATATTTCTTTGCATATAAAAATATAAAGGGAAGGCAGTTAGTCAACATCACTTTCCGCCAAATTTTGGGCTACTCTTTGAACTGATAGAATCGTAGGATTTGACCGTCACTCTTATAATACACCTACGACTCCAAAGTGCAAAGCATGTTTCGTAGAAATGAGAACAATCCGTCAGGCCACGCCCAACCCAAGTATAGTGAAACTGTCATGAACTAAAGTTTCTGTAACTTGAAAAGTTGTATTTCAAATTGTCAAAAAGACCATATTTTTACTTAAACATATTTGCATTACTTTAAAATAAAATCTATAATTTATATTTTATTTTTGTATTTGTTTAAAAATCTCTGAACTGACAAGTCAGGCGCTTTCAGACTCTATAAAATTGCTTTTTTTTCTCCGAGTTTTCGATTTCCTATTTCTCGGTTTAAAAATGTATAAGCACTTACTGTATCACTGTATAGTACAGCGACACGTTATTTACGCTCAGAATTAATAGCAACGAGTCTCATTGAAAGACGGGTTTTGATCTTTCCGACGTTTCTGCTCAGCGGACTGAATGTAGGAAAGCCCGAATCGGTTTTCAATTCCCACAAGTAGGATCCAGAGCTCTATGTCTGGCCTCTCATTATGCCGTAATAATTACAGCTTTATTTTAACATCGCAGACTTTCGGAATCGAGCGTCACGTGACGGGCTTCCAAAAGAGACCGGTCCATCTGATCCTAACGGCATTATGGAAGATAAGATGAAGCAATATATAACGGTTTTAATTGATTTAAACATGCACACGGTTGTTAGTGTAAAGGTAAATGTTTAACACTGCTGTTTCAGTTTTGGTTTCTACTACCGTACAGAACAAACATTATTATAATGAAACAAATGCCACTTACAGAGATAATACGTTATATCCACTCTGTATATATCATGTGCTAATACACTATGTATGCACAAGTATCACATTAAGAGAGGAGAGACATGGATTTCTAGCCCTACTATTCTCTCACTCGATATTTCTTCTTTGATATATTTATTTTTTAAAGAACAGATTTCAAAATTCTGTCCTGACAGTTTAGAGAGAAAGAAGCTAGTCAAGCGTACCTACCGCCAACTTTTGGACCACTCCTATCTGACCAAACTGAGAGATTTATGGTAACAGGACAAAAAACATGGATACGCGGGTATACTATTCACTATCCCATACTCTGCACTTGACGATAGTAAAATAAGGCTTAAATTTGTAGATTTCTGGCACGAACCAAGAAAACTTTGATCATAAAGAAAACATCTGTTTACTGATAAAATACAGATCTGGGCATTTCATAATACCATTAAATATTTAAGTAACTGAAAGAATTTCGATTATACACTGACAGCTTCTACTTATTTATATCTATGTATATTGTGGACAACGTACACTAGCTGTTCTCGTATAAACACTTTCTCTTCACACATAAAACCGTTATGTACTTATCTGGTTACTTCAACAGTTTTCTTCAAGTCTAAGCATTACAGTCAACCCTATACAAGATCTAGTGTATCGAAATACACAAAACATGAGCTTTACCACCGCACTTTATAGGACAAATTCAGGTAACGTTATTTGTAGCACCTGTTACAGGCCTCTACATTATGTGCGAGTAGGCTTTATAGTACTAGATTAACGCTGGTATCATAAGGACAAGTTTGGGTAATGTTATATGTAACAACTTTTATCGACTTCTAAGGGTTACATGTATCAGCTGTTACTGAATTTACATGTCACAGCTGTTACATAGGACGCTACTGGGTATATTTTTCTGTACAGTACATAAAACTGGTATAGTTTGTAAAAACTTCTATTTGTATTGAACTTACCGTTATAACGAATCTCAAATATTTAAGAATCCCCCTCCCCACATTCCCCCTGAATGCAAACAGATCAATAGACTATCTATAGCAGAGTAATTGCTATTCACAAACCCAGTAATGTTCTAACTTCCATGCGGGTCTTGAGTCTTTACTTAGATAGCATACATAACTTTTCGAAACACCACACACACACACACACACACACACACACACACACACACACACACACCATTTCAACTTATTATCCTTGCAGGCTCATTAAAACTCATCCAGGCAGGTCGCACTAATTGATTATTCCAGCTATCCTCCAGTCATTCTTCCGGAAACACGGCGTCGAGAGACTCTTGTAGTGAACACGAGTGGACTGAACAGGTTTGTAACTAGCTCTTACCTTTTTCAACACATTGATCTTTTAAAATTTCTGTCGATAAAGCAAGGTTAAAAACGTTCACATCAAATAACGTACGATTAAGATACAGAATAAAATAATACGCTCAAAGGGTTTTTGGCATTTCAGAACGAAAAAACATGGACGTTCCTTGACTAATGTCGTTCTTTCTTCTATACTATGCAAGTCATTACCACAAACTCAATTCAAAAATTGCCTAGTGAAACAAAGTGTATCAGTTCCGGGTAATGGAAGTGGTCCTTCAATTTTCCATCATGACTTGTATAAACAGAGATCTCAGCGCAGTGCCCAACATTTAGCAAACAAAGTGGTTGAAGGACCCTTTTAAACAGAAACTTATCGTAAATAATGCAAGTTCATCTCTATCTCGACCCGTGTAGTTTTTCTCCTGCACGCAAAGTGTGTTTTAATACGATCAGTTTCTATTTATACACAACTAAAAAAAGTTGGTACCAGTTATGTTGACTAGTTCGTATATCTAAACGCTGTCAAAAAGAAATGTGTATCATTCCAATGTTAAGATCTAACGACCCCCCACGAGACTAGATGTTTTACATACTTAAGGTAATTCATTAAAATATAATAGTTACTGAATTGTTCATGAACCATATATAAACTTTACTACAATTCCCAAATCAGTAGCTGAAAGTTAATATTATTTTTAACATGGGTTAAATACAAATCATACAGCTAAACATAATTATTAATCCTAATAACAAGAATTATTATTGTTATTATTTTGAATGTACATCATGTATACGATACGTTTCGGTATAAAACGTATTGACATAGTGTGAACTGTGTTAACATGATGCTAATCTCATTGCTATTAATTCTACGGAAGTCTTTATACAGTGTACACCTGTGCGGTGTTTAATGAGAAGGTAACCAGAAGGTGTGGATAGACAACCCTGTAATTCAACGTGAACCCATAGAACTCCCGCCAGAAATTCGCAGAAATTTGACAAAGACTAATAGAACAAAGACTGGATAAATGTACGAGTGTAGGATGTTGCAAACAAACGTACAGTGCTCGTAGACATTCATGTCCTGTCGAGTTGAGGAGGTCGGTTCGGTTCATTAAATCAAGGCCTCGAGCAGCGGAAACCAAGAGTGGCATGGTGGTTCTGTGAAAAGGGAGTCAGTACAGTGTCTTTTAAGAAAGCAATATTTAATTTATCCGTGCTTGAGGGTTAAAAGTATGCTTCTTAAATCGAAAGGCATGATTTAGTAAACCAATATTTTCACGTCGCAAATATGAATACACGTTTTTTTAAACGTCAAACCCACATGAAACTGTGTTCTCGTAAACGAGAAACATTATTTATTGATAGCATTTTCTAGAATTAAAATACGAACATCATCTTGAAAAAAAGGGAGGAACAAACAAAGCTGTATTTTAACATTAACTCTTAACCGGAATTTAAACCTTGTTTTAACCCGTTCACAACCAGCTATTGTATGATTCTACGTTCTGCCTGTTATAACACACAATATTAAGTTCGATAAAATATCCTCCCGCTTCTGTTAAGTAAGTTCAGGAGAAAACAAATTAAATCCAACATTTTTGTTTTATTATTAGATATATGCCATAACTACAAAAATCACAATCTGTAAACAACTGGTAGATAAATACCTTTATAAAGTTGAATAATTATAGCTTATTCTAGGGTTAAAAATATTAGGGTACGAATATTATATACTGTACATATTTTTTTAACGGAATGAACGAACGTGACTGTTGAGAGATGCAACAAAGAGGAAAAATATGATATTTTGCTTTAGTGCTATATACAAATAAGTATCATACCAGTAAATAAAGTCTCAATGTTCAAGACGACTCACCTTCCAATGATTGCTGTATATAATACAATAGGAATACACTTCTAAGGCGATTAACCAAAATTATCGTTTTTGTTGAAGTTTCTTACAACGTTTTTAACCCTCCGATTACTATTTTTTGTTGAGGTTTTCTTACATTATTAACTTTACAACTGCAGTTTTTGTTCAGGTTTTTTACCACGTTGTTAACTCTGCGATTACAAATTTTGTTCGAGTTTCTTGCAACATTGTTAACTTTCCGATTACGGTTTATGATGATTTATTTTTATTTTACTTTAACTCCAACATAGCAGTTATTCTGTGGACAGGACCATGTCAGAAGGCGGAGAATCTGGAAAATGGAACGCCTCGCGTGCAAATTCTCGTTCCCTGTTGTTTCAAGGGTGGGAAATCGTGGTTATAAATTAGAATAGCCAATCCATTTCCCACAAAAACAAAGACCACAGTGGTTATATTTCAAGACCAATAGCGTTGATTTATAGAGCTACACTGCTTTCCTCTCCATCAAGTTGACAAGTGTTAGATAATAAGAGTATTGAACAAACTACTGATGTGAACGTTTTGTGATCACTGTAAGAAAAACCTATTCGCTGGACAGGTGAAGCGCCATTGACCACTATTCAGTTCTTCACTTTATACAGTCGTACGCCAATTTTTACGGAATAGTGAAATTATTTCTTTTATTACAGACCATATACGTAACTTTCTTAAGGGGAGGTATCAAGCTAAACAATTAACACGTAAAGTGAAACAATGAATAACATCTGAAGCGACGCGGATCTTAGAAGTTAAATAGTTTATCCACATATTCAAAAAGCAATAACAGCACCCTTGATGGGGTGGGGTGGGGGAATAAACAGTCATTTAATTTTACTGTAGCATACGTAAAACTAGATTATTTAGAGGGTCAGCTGTTTATGGGTGATGTTCAGTCGAATGTGTTAAGTAGAGTTATAAAAGTCTCGGAGTACCCCCTCACTAAACTATTGACTTCCATCTCTGGGTATAAAGGGAAGATAAACCATCTTTAGTTGTTGTTTATGTTTGTTTGACTGCTTTTTTTATTTCGCGCAAAGCTATTCTGGAGCTATATGCCGGGAAGACGGCCTGTCATCACCACCCATCATAACTCTTGGGCTACTCTTTTACCAACGAATAGTGCGATTTACCGTCACATTATAATGCCCCCACGGCTGAAAGGGCGAGCATGTTTGATGCGACGGGAATTCGAACCCGCGACTCTTAGATTACGAGTGAAATGCCTTAACCACCTGGCCACGCTGCGCCCAACTAAAGATGGAATATCACACGATATTAAATTACTTACCAAAGTAACTCGCGTATTTCAAATGGATGGGGTGGGGATAAGCTGCCCATGGAGTTTAATTGCAAAAAGAAAGTACAATTTTAAAAATATCTGCAGCAGCTCTCAACGCGTTGTAAATATCCTAGATTTATCATTAATGGAACCAGTAAACCTATTTTTTAATCTCAGCCAATTCGTTTGAAAATGGTGGCCTATTATAACCACTTACCAAAATTTATGTTATCTTTCCATATCTACACGTATTGCGGTAACAATTGTTACACTGCTTGTAAAACTACCACCTGCATGTAGTGTGATAACAACTGTTACACTGCTTTGTAAAACTACTATCTACACATAACAACAAAATCTTAGACATTTTAATTAATCAGCAAAGTTACAAAACCTACAAATTACTACTACTCATACTGAATGAAAAATTTCTTCTATCCGAAATTACCCGTGTCTATAACATCTGTCCTGCTCAGAACAAGGCAGGTACAGTTTTCTTATGGCCTGTTCCGGTACAAAGTACACTGATAAGTAAACGTTTGCATCCCCGATACACACAACAATCGTGTGATACTGGCCTTTGAACAGTGGTACTGAGAGTTGTCTCAGACAGATGTCTTATAAATATCGGCACTCCGCTGCACCAACTATATTCAAAGGATTCGAACAACGGATTTGAGGATTGTACAGCTACAAACATCTCTCTTCCAATTGTCCATTTTCAGTAACAATGCATTGACCGTTGTACGTTAAGGGACTTGACATTTTACTGAAACCATTATGATTCTGAAAACGAACAACTGGGATCGAAATTAAGGTTCAGACTGGTTATAGAGAATTAAATACACTTTTCATGAGTTGTCACCTACGACAGATAGAAGGCGTTGTTTCAGTAGCTCGGATACTTCAACTATAGTCGTGTTACTCCAAAGTTACGCACAAATTTTATATAAAAATAGATGACAATGCTGGCTTCTCTAGTCTGAACTTCATCTCAGTCAATTTCTATGTGCCAGAACGAAGTAACATACACGTGTGTATGTTACTTTCCCCACTGTCATATCATGTAAACGTCACCCCCATCATCTAATGTAAACTTGAATCTTAGCACTGTTTTAAAGCTGGTTTATTTCAATACGCTTCATTTAAGCAAGTATATTACGAACGTATGTATTAATATTTAAATACTTAACTTACAGAATCCAAGATGAATAATAAAATCAACACAAATATTCGCTGTAGTGTACATAAAGATGTTTTGTTTTTGAATTTCGCGCAAAGCTACTCGAGGGCTATCTGCACTAGCCGTCCCTAATTTAGCTGTGCAAGACTAGAGAGAAGGCAGCGAGTCATCACCACCCACCGCCAACCCTTGGGCTACTCTTTTACCAATGAATAGTGGGATTGACCGTGACATTATAATGCCCCCACAGCTGAAAAGGCGAGCATGTTTGGAACGACGGGGATGCGAACCCGCGACCGTCAGGTTACGAGTCGCACGCCTTAACCTACCTGGTCATTCCGGGCCCATACAAGATGTACAATGAGGTACACGCAACACAAAGTGTACTACGTACAAGATATGCAATAAGGTAATACGCACTTAACAATCAAGTGCCGTTTTCTACTTATAAACGTACACTTCACCAGATTAATGTTAAAAAACTCATGAACGAACAACAGACTGCTTGTTTGAAAGGTGAATTTTTCTATTCCAATGTATGATACAGATACCTTAGCTGATTATCAATTATATACTAAGTGTATAGCCGATATCAGGGTAGATAACTAATTATATAGATCATTTGCAAATACTTATCTGACATTATAGTAGTTCCATACAATTAGTTATTCACGCTAGGTACTTATCTGATGTTGCAGCAGCACCATACTATTAGTTATTTACACCAGGTACTTATCTGATGTTGCAGCAGCACCATACTATTAGTTATTCACACTAGGTACTTATCTGATGTGGAGCAATACCATACAATTAGTTTATTCACACTAGGTACTTATCTGATGTTGCAGCAGCACCATACTATTAGTTATTTACACCAGGTACTTATCTGATGTTGCAGCAGCACCATACTATTAGTTATTCACACTAGGTACTTATCTGATGTTGCAGCAGCACCATACTATTAGTTATTCACACTAGGTACTTATCTGATGTTGCAGCAGCACCATACTATTAGTTATTCACACTAGGTACTTATCTGATGTTGCAGCAGCACCATACTATTAGTTATTCACACTAGGTACTTATCTGTTGCTCCTTTTGAACTATACAAAGTCATCAACTCTACGTGCTTATCTGCTGTTCTGGTTGTAACGTACAATTATGTATCTGTACTAAATCCTTATCTACTTTTCCAGCTGAATTATACAATTACTTATCTACCCTAAGTGCTTATCTGCTGTTATAGTTGTGCTATACAACGATACACATTGATTTTACTTGAAATTCTGTTATCTAGCGATTTGAGTTACTATTCATGATAACACAGGCACAGTTCATTACCAGAAGTAAAAGATTCAGCGCAGTGTTTGAAAGCTAGCTACTTCAGAACGGATCTTGCCAACAATTTTGCGTGTTTTGGTATAGGTTTTATTACAAGTAAATGCTGTAACTCAGAGCGCGAACAACACTGCGGTTTTTGAAATTCCAAACGTGGTATACTTAGCGCATCATTACAAACTTACATGCTATATTTTACCACAACCGAGCTCTGCACGAATTTTGAAAGGAAAAATGTTCGAGCCGTTCCTGTTATCTAACGAAGATGGTAGAACAACGGAGCACTTTAATTTTTTTTTTTTTTTTTACAATAGCACTTCATTTAGGGCGACTACTTTTCTTCACCCAGAATCTTTCTCAGATTACAAATTGTCTATAGTGAAATGCATTTATTCCCTCAAATCAAGATACAATTTGAAACCAACGTTTAGTGAAGAGGTAATGATGATGACAAACTGCTATCACCAATACATCTGTCATGATATTAACTACGAAAACTATAGTTACAAACGTTTCATGAAGTTGACCACTTTTGCTACACGTTAATGTTATCATTTTTTTAAGTTTGCATATCTGTGTTGCCAGGTGTTTTTGTTTTAGGCCTAGTAAATTTTGCAGGTATTTTAGGTTTTAATAAGGTTTTCACGTTAGTAAAAATAAAGATTCGTTATCCACACAAAATACAAGAGCTTTATAGGTTATAAGGCCTAACAAGATTTTCAAGTCAGTAAGAAGAATGATTCGTTGTCACCACAAAATATAAGAGCTCTATAGATTTCTAGGCCTAGAAAGCTCTTCAGGCCAATGAGAGAGATGATTACTTCTCCCTACAAAATAAATAGTTCCACTATCATTATACATTATATATTCATACAATAAATTACATTGTGGAGTAAATCCCGCTTCAAAGATCAATACCATAAAAACAAGTACTAAGTTTAACATGACATCAAAAATCAATTTATTATGCATAAACCTTGAAGGCAGGGTACACACACACATAAATTATAATAAAAAGGTTTATCCATAAGAAATGTCAGACTTCGTAAATTTCTCAAGACAGCAACAATTTTGAAAGTAAAATCCATTCTTTCAAGTACTTTTGACGAAAAATACCAGCACAGTATACTTTTCATTTTTCTGGATGTCAGTAAAAATTTTTTTCTTCTTCTTTGGGTGGTGTAGATACTTTATTACACAGTAAAACCTTCTTTCAACCACTTCACAAAATATGTCACCTTAAAAACACTAACAAATATGTTACTGACCTTCTAAACACAGAGAAATAGACACAACAATTCGTGGAACAGTTGTAAGTTTTACTGTAGATAATTTAAATCACTGCATACTCGCCAAGTGTTGGCAAACATGTCGGAAAGCAGATTAATGAAGAACACTACCCACTCAAGGATACCACAAAGAGTAATCAATCTTAAAACGATCCCTGAACAAGTACACCCTACCAATCAGTGGAGACAATAAATATCCAGTCTCTTACTCCACAAATAACCACCCTACTTTAAACAGCAAGCATACAGTCCGTTAGCCTACAATAACCACCCTACTGTAAACAGCAAGCATACAGTCTGTTAGCCTACAATAACAACCCTACTGTGAACAACAAATATACAGTCTGTTAGCCTACAACAATTGTTCAGGTCAACAGTGGTAGCTACAGTGCCCATCTTAAGACCGCTATAAACAAAAAATATTTGTTCAAGAAAACAACGATAGTCATTTTAGCAGTAAATAATTGAAAACTTCGTTCACGTGTCACTTTGGAAGTATTGGTAACCAACAGAATATTTCCTTTTTCCTGTAAATTATACCACTGAAGACAGTCTTAACGAAGGCCCTGCTATAAATCATTCGTTTGACATCAGCTCACCCTGGTTTTCAGGAGGTTCATATCGTTAAGGAACACGTACCCAGTTTACTCATTTTAAGAGTTCATCTTGGAAGCAAGGGAAGTTCATCTCAGCAACAGATGTTTAGTGTTCTGTCTTTTGTTATGTAATTCTGAGATGGTCAGGTACAAACGTCTTCAGTGTTTCTGTAACACGTTAAACGAAGAACTCGTGTTGTAAGATCGACAGAATAGGTTCATTTCTTCTCAGGGTTACGTTCCCCTGAAAACAAGATATAATGATTGGAATTCTCAAAGCTAGAGAAGGTTGAAATCTTCCAAAACTTCTATTCAACACAAAGAAGAGTATGGAAAATAGTTTCCTTCAAACATCTCAAGTCTTATTCTAATTTTTTTACCATATTGCATTTATGTAAGCACAGAGCTACAAAATGGGCTACTTTTACGCTGCCCAAAGAGAGTATCGAAGCTCGATTTTTGGCGTTGTAGTCCCTTAGAGTTACAACTAAACTGCGGGTGGAGCGAGAGGTGGTAACGATTTTGAAGACAAGTTAATTGGAGGTCAGTAACATGAAGATGCGAATTGAGTAATTGACGACCGTCCCGAAATTTACAGATCCAAAAAAGTTTGCATTTACTCTTGAAGATTTATTTGAAGCTGATCGGTTAACGGCAATTCTCCATACAAAGCAACAATAAGAAATAAAAACAAAGAGATTAGCTAACTGTTAGAGAAACTCCTTTCTTATACCCTAACACCTTTTCTTTTTGTCAATATAATAAAGTTCATCATGGGAATGTTACCAGAAGACAGTTGTTGAGCTCGATAAGAGAGAAAAACAATGATATGGACTGTGGCTATACGATTGGGGAAGAATTCTCCACCACCAACTCACTTCCCACATATATACTGTATTACTGATATTCGACATAAATACCAGGTTGGAGAATAGAACCTGGAATCACTTGACCATGAATGTAGAAAATACAGCAACAAGTTTCTGAAATAATTTCGGACTATCAAAATTTACTCCGCTTGTTTAACTGTAAAGAATATTTCTAACACATTAAAATTACCATCAAGTTAAAACAAATTAGACCTAAAATTTAATTTTTGTTTGTTGCTAAGCACAAAACTATAAAGCGAATTATCTGTGCTCTGCCCGTTGCGGGTATCTAAATTTAAATATTTGCGTCATAAGCCAGAAAACTGACTGACAAATCACTGGAGGACTGATTACAAGACTGGTAGTTAGAGAAGCTTAAGAGTTGGGTCGGTGTTGTCGATTAGGTGTTTTCTTTCTAGTGTCCAAGTTCAGAATTAGTGACAGCTATGTGCAGATAGCCCTTTATGTGACGTATAAAGAGTTCTAAGACAATTAAATAAAAAAAACATACTAATCCAACCAGATTCTGGATTGCTTCAGGTTGTGAGACGTAGAATCCAATTATTTAAAGTATTTATTTAAATATTTTGTCATCAAAACATGATATTTAACCAATATAGTAGTTTATAGATGTCGCTTGCTTCATGTTACATTTTTCAATTTATATAAAACTGCTATTGAAACATAATATTTTGCAATATATTACGACTTTTTTAAAACGAATATTGTCACCAACCGAATATCCCAAAACCGGTTTACTGTAACAGGTAAAGTATATATTTAAAACCCCATTAAGAGCGAGAGCTTTAGGATCTCCAAGTGACTAGAATAGTCTTGTAGAAGGAATCATTACCAGATAACCAGAAAAATTTAAAGACTTCTTTGTGGTTTCGTACCAAACCTCGGTTAAAGAAACTATATGCTGCATGTGGTATTAATAAGACGAATGTTAAGTATATTGAACTCTATAGCCAATCAAAAAACCTTCGTTTACTAATCATTGACCTCTATAGCCAATCTTAAACCTACTCTTCGAACCACTATTACTATTCATACTATGAGTCTTGTGGTCATTGGCTTTCTTTTTCTACTTCTTGTTCTTGCTTAGTAAGGAAAGGGAGAAGAAGAAGCAACTATTTTGTACAATAAGTACAATAAGCAGCTACAGTCATAAACACCAGTGCTGCTAAAGTCAAACCTTTAGAGCACTTTTGTACTTAATGCAACGAAATTTATTAGCAAATATATTAACACTTTATTTATTTCTACCTGGAGGTTCAGCAGATATCTAATTGGTTCTAAATGACCTATTACCTTGTTATTTAACGGCAACATTACATTAAAACGACCACATCAATTTATTCACAAGCCTAAGAACCTTACAATCAAAACATTATACAGTGGCCTCCGAAATTCGGAACTATAGGTGATGTGTAACTGTTATTAATTTCAGGCACGTGATTGATTACGACGTTGTCAAAACACGAGAAGGTCAAGTCAATCCTGCTGTTAATCCAAACTCGTTTCAAATCACTGGAACAGCATGTGGAACATAGTCTGTACTATTCTTTGAAGTGCCTATCGTTCCAGACTTTCTGACACTATGTACATACATAGTACAAAAACTGAACACATCCGTAGAAATATGTTATCCATCGATGGGTGAGTTTTGAATTTTACGTAAAGATAATACGAGGGCTATCTGGGCGTGCCATCTCAAGCTTAGCTGTGACAGACTAGAGATACGACAGCTAGTAATCACCACCCACTGCTAATCTTTTACCATCGAGCAACTTGACTGATTGACACATGATACATTACAAGGTTCCCACGGTTAAAAGAGCGAGTATGTATAGTAGGACGGGGATTCGAACCCGTAACTCTTAGACTTCAATCAAGAGCCCTAATTACCTGGGCATGCTGAGTGACAAAATCGCGTTTAATGAAAACACAAGGAAGTAACTCTTCTGAAATAATAGATTTGTGGTAAATTAATAATTTGGATATATATATATGAGAAATAGACGAAAAGTTTATTTATTTATTAGAGAAAAAGGTTAACTCAGGTCCTTAAGCGTTCTAGATAAAATATTTCGCAGGCCTGTACAGTGATAAGTACCCGCTTACCTGACGTCCACGGGTAATAAACGCAAGATACGTACCCGCTTACCTGACGTCCACGGGTAATATACGCAAGATGTCCACAGGTAATAATATATATTGCATTCATTAGTTATTCTGTACAAGTATGCTTCAAGCTGTTCTTTGTGTGATAAAATAGGTCTGGTGTTTCTAAAATCAGTTTATACCGTTCACACATTGTACAATACCATGAACAGTGTTGGTTGTGCGATTGCTGAATAGGGTTCATAAAGTGTTTAATTTCCGAAACACAATCGTTAGGTTTGTAAATGTGTGTGTGGGTGTGTGTTATATTTTGGTACTTTATAATTATTTTTTTAGTTTTATTTACAAAAAGCCAAAGAGACAAGTTTGGTGAGATATTGTCCCCAGAAACTTCCCCGTTAATTTCTTTTTAAAGATTGTGATTAGATATTTGAACACCTCCTAACATTTGAATCGTGAGATGCCCCCACAGTAGCCGAATTCACTAAACTTTCCAGGTTAGGAGACTAAATACTCATACCCCAGCCTAAAATCCCATACAAAACAAAGTAGTGGCTGTACGTGTTGCACAATACAAGATCTGGTTCCTCAGCTCTATAAAGCCGTTTTCTCCTCAAATTTCTCGAGTTATGTCGTTTTGTATTATTCACTCGTAGACTAAGTGTTAAAACTCACATACGTTGGTGTCAACTGCCTTCAGAGTGAAAATGGCTTATAAATGTAAGATGTAGTTACTACATCAACTCAGTTCATGTGTTCGTGTGATAATAAACAACTTTCAAGGATATATGACGAACTTTACTTAAATTTTACCATATAACTTGGGTGCTTGTATTTTTTGTGTACTATCCATCACACTGCTATACGTAGAAGCCTTCACTCAAACAGCTGAATTTGGGCTTGTTACGGTATGTGATTAACCTTGGTTATAGTTCTTGCATTTTAATAAAACAGAAACGAGAAGATTGATCAGAAGATACAATTAACACGTTAAAATAACATCAAAATACAGCAACAGACATTTGGTAAGCTGTTAAATAAGTCTCATATGTAGACATATTTTGTAGTATGTTTCGGTTTTCCAACTATCCCTGTAACCCTCGTTCTCTCCTCATCAGAATAATTGTTTAAAAAGTTAATATCACAAGTCTTCGAGTGTTTCTTGAAGAGAGATAATTATCGTTAGTTCTTTACATAGCTACACAAGAGTTTTCGTACATCACCAGTTAAAGCTGTGCCCCAGATACAGTAATCTGATTTACATCATTTCTGTAATACTTTGAAGAAAGTAAAAGCTCGCAGTTTCTATTCGACACACTGTATTGAAATGTGTTTAAACAGTCAAGTCTGTTTCGTTCTGTCCCAACGTCTGGTACCCTTTCATTAATGCTGATATCTAGAAACAGTAACAACAGGGCTGGCGCCTGCACGAGCACCCGAGCCACGTCTCTCTCAGAGGTCTAGCTGTTCTGGCAGGTGTAAGGTAGACATCACACACCAGAAACGAGATTACAAAAGAATCAGCTGTGTATAGCGAGGAAATAATTTAAGTTTCACAGAAGTCTAAGCGTAGAAGACCATCAATCAGAACTCATATATACTTCTGTAGCTCAGCGAGACACAGATTAGTTGTTTTATCAGAACACACAAGAGATGGTATAGGTACTCTCTGTCGAATATTTTAGTAATTACATGTTTAGAACGTGACTAACAACTTTGTTTCTTTCTTTTTCTTACTCACGTGGTCAAGTTTATCAAACTAGTCCAACTGAAGAAATAGGTGTTCGCCTATAAAGAATTAGTTTAAAAACTGTGGACAATTTACCGAGTACATTATTAAGAGTTTTAACCGAAAATATAAGTAAATACAACTAAATGAAAATTAACTGTTTTCAGATCAAAACTAGAGAAACGAAGTAACTTCAGCATATATATATATATATATGACGCTTGGGCCACTACAATAAATGTTGTTCCAGTCCTAGTAACAAACGAAGGGTCTCTTGAACAACGAATATGGGAAGTGCAGCGTAATTGACATGCTTTAACATATCCTCCCTTGTTTTCACTTGAGGATTCTTGGATTTAATAAGTTTCCATTGGATCATAACACAAACAAGTCAAAAACACACTCATCCTTCACCTTAAGCGTGTAAATTTGATAATGTTAAGAGACTGCTTCCTTACATTAATCCTTAACTTCCCATGTTTCTTTTCAAATGCATAAACAGTCGTATTCCCCATTGGTTATTTAGTTAATAAAGGGTTATCCATACAAGAAATGTACAATGCTACATAGAGTGAGTTAATCGCACTATACAAGAACAGTTTACTAATGCTGTGGAACAAGGCACCCACCATTTATCAGTGCAATTAATACCTCGCAAATAAAGTTACTATTTGTAATAATGTTATAGTCCTCTCTAACGAACAATACTGGTATAACTATATTGTTACACAATCCATTCTGACGAACAACACTGGTTTAACGATATTGTTACACAGTCCATTCTAACGAACAAAACTGGTTTAACGATATTGTTACACAGTCCATTCTAACGAACAATACTGGTTTAACGATATTGTGAGTCCTCTTTAATGAAAAATAGGGGAATAACAATATTATTTAACAGTCCTCTCCGAGGATCAATATTATTATAACAGTATTGTTAGAAAGTCCTCTCTAACGAGCAATAGTGATACAACGATGTTGTTAGACAGTTCTCTCTAACGAGCGACAGCGGTACAACTATGTTGTTTAAACAGTCTTCTCTAACGAGCAATGCTGTTATAACGACATTGTTAGACAGTCCTCTCTAACTAGCAATGCTATAATAACGATATTGTTAGTAAACACTCCTCTCTAACTAGCAATGCTATAATAACGATATTGTTAGTAAACACTCCTCTCTAACTA
This sequence comes from Carcinoscorpius rotundicauda, assembly GCA_011833715.1. NCBI lineage: Eukaryota > Metazoa > Arthropoda > Merostomata > Xiphosura > Limulidae > Carcinoscorpius > Carcinoscorpius rotundicauda. The sequence goes on along the minus strand of CM022392.1, from coordinate 65,057,618 downwards.
GCAATGCTATAATAACGATATTGTTAGTAAACACTCCTCTCTAACTAGCAATGCTATAATAACGATATTGTTAGTAAACACTCCTCTCTAACTAGCAATGCTATAATAACGATATTGTTAGTAAACACTCCTCTCTAACTAGCAATGCTATAATAACGATAGTTAGTAGATAGTCCTCTCTAATTAGCAATGCTATAATAACGATAGTTAGTAGACAGTCCTCTCTAATGAACAGTACTGGTATAAAAATATTGTCAGTCCTCTCTAATGAAAAATAGTCGTATAAGAATATTATTTAACAGCCCTCTCTGAGGATCAATACTATTATAACAACGCTGTTATAAAGTCTTTTCGAAGAAACAATAATCAACGGTCAAACAAATAAACAAACAAATATGGAACAACTGCTCTCATAAGCAGTTAATTAAAACTTTACTTAATACCTAATATCCTCTGTACACCATTTGATAAACGTTCATGTATTACTGAGCGATAATTTTTAATCAAAAGGTTTTTGTTTGGTAGTTTTTTTACATTTTATAAGAATCAATAAGCCTATGGTTTTAAAAAAAATACTGTACGTTTATACAACTACGGCATAGTAAACTTCTGTAACAAGGAGTTGAAGGAGTTGCAAGAGTTGATGAACTATGGTCAACAAGTGGCATCTAGCTGCCAACGACATCAGCACCACGTGTTTCTTTGTTACTTAATCTGGCTAGTTAAACTAATAAAACCACTCTCAAAGGTTGAATCACCAAACTGTCGAACGTACAACTAGGTAACGTTAAATATATTAAAATAAATGGATTTTTTTAGCAGGATGGTTAATGTTTAAAGTAACATCAATACGAAAAGACCGTTTCATAAAATGCATTGTTGTACTGGTACAATTTGAGTGAACGTTATAAGAGTGCATTCCCCCTTCTATCAGTCGACACCTGCAAAACTGATATTCAAGAGCCATAGCTAATTATCTGTATAAGTGGTTTTGGACTTGTTTGGGAGATTCAATCATGCTTCATCCAGTAAGCGAAGCCCCTGTGTTAATTATACGTAGACAGTAAAATAACCAATGTTCGTTCACTAGATAGCCTCTTTCTTGTTGTTGCGTTTTGTGTGTATGCTCTTCTTAACGAGGTTCGTTAAATATAACTTGTTTTACTTATATTTAATTGTATATTTTATATTTGAAATAATTATCCAAGACCTTTTTTCTCTTGACCACCCCTACCCGTGACACTTCATCTTACAGTCCTTAAAAATATATTAATTTAATTGTTCAACATTTTCTAGTACTTTAAAATGTACATTTTAAACACACGCTAAATCGTGTAGGTATAAATGTACACATGCTCAGGAATAACTAGTGTCTAACAACACTCGAATAAATAATTCATAGAGATGTTCAATCCCAACCCGTGTTTTATTGTAGACGTGGCCCTACTGTATTATTGTAGTCTCGGTCCCAGAGTCTTACTGTAGACGTGGTCCCAGAAACGTATTGTTGACGTCGCTATACGGTGATATTGCAGTCTTGGTCCCAGAGTCTTGCTATAGACGTCGCCCTACTGTCTTATTGTAGAGACGTTCCTTTCCAACCATACATCTCAACTTGTTCATAAAACCTGCTGTAACAATTATAATGGTGTAACAGAATACAAAGTTTTCTTTTCTTTTCTCGGTGTCAGGCCCCGTTAGGTCGTCGTTTCCGGGTTATCACTGAACAGCCACTCACTCCCATTTGGTCTAACGGTCAAGTCATACAGCAAGCGAAGGTTAATTCAACCACGACGTGTAAAATCGCATCCAGAAACGCATAATTTTAATAACGAGCTGTCCAATTTGTTTACGTCAAGTGCAAAATTAAAAAAGGGGGCACTTTGTTCTCTTTTGGGTATCGAAATCCGCTTTTTAGCGTTGTAAGCTTGCATATCTATCGCCGCGACACTTGGGTGGGTGGAAGCTCTATCAATTACGTATCGCTTGATGACGAGAAACCCACTTGAAATAAAAATGTGTCTCAGAACGGCTGGTGTGGGTATTAACACTTTTATTGATAAAGGGAGAACAATGTTTCTTCAATCTCCCTAGGTCACATTCAGGTTAAGAAAAAAGTTTGCAAGTGACCGTTGCCGGACACATGTCTAAGGGACGAGAGTATAAACGGGTACGAGATTGCAGGGGGCGTTGCAATTGAATGTTAGGTTATTAATTAGTGTAGGTATAAATTGTTCCTTTATATTGGTTTAATTTTGGTTTTAGTTGCTGTATAAATAGGGCTTCTTTGATTTTGCATTTGTTCATATTTGCTTCTCTCTTTAGTATCTGGGTGTTTTCTATAGTTATGCTGTGTTTATTTGATATGTAGTGTTGAAAAACATGTGAAGGTGTTTTTGTGTTCTTTGAATCTAGTTTTCATTTTTCTGCTTGTTTCTCCAATATAGAAGTCATGGCAGTTGTTGCATTGTATTTTATAAATTATGTTGGTGTTGTGTGTGTCAGTGTAGTTTTTATACGGTATGGACCTTAGTTTTGTACATAATTTTTGAATAAAAAAACTTTGTGTTTACTGGAATGTTGGTTATTTTTTTCGCTGATGTCGGGAACATGTGGTATGCAGCAATGTAAGGTTTTGTAATTTGTTATATCTTGGAATTTATTGTTGTTTGTTTGCTGTTGGTGTAGGTGTATGCGTATCATTTTTTTTCCACGGTTTTTTGAGGAAATTTGTTGATGTTGATGAAATGTTTCATTTTGTTGATTTTGTCGGATGAACATAGTTTTGTGACTGTTTATTTGGTCTCTTAATATGTTGAGATTTTGTTTTGTTTCATGTGCTGAGTCTCAGGGAATGTATAATCCAGTATGGATGATCTTTCCGTGGATTTCTGTTTTGAATTGGGTATCAGTTATAGTGATTTTGAGGTTAAGAAATGTTATTTGGTTAGATTTTTCCTGTGCACAGGTGAACTTAGGTTGGTGTATCGAGTTAACGTGATTGAACAAACTAAACACGTGTCGTGTAGATGTTAATCCAGCAATTGTATCAACATACCTGTACCAGTATAGTGGTGGATGTAAGGCTGAATGGATCGCTTGAGATTAAATCTGTGTCATTAAAAATGTTGGCTAAAACTGGTGACTGTTTTGGTGGCAGTGAATTCTCTAAGAGTTGCTAATTGATTGCTGGAGATGTGTATCAATAGGTTGGGGTCAGTTTGGAGTTAAGAACAACAGGAGATAACATTAAATACACACATATTCTAATATACGAAACGATGAAAAGAGAGAACAGATTCCATAAAACAGTTTGGATTATAAAATTTTGGAATAAACATCTCAAGTTGCTACTTTTACGCTTCGACATCTTTTCATGTCCTCCTACGACGAAGATTGATAGATTCTGTAATTCATTGTTGTAAAGCTATAATTATAAAAACAACTGTCTGCAGTCATGTCAACACCGTTACGAGAATGGAAGTACTATGAAACGTACCCGGATTTAAAATTAATAATGTAAATAAGGGCTTGAGCCACCCTTTTTACCATTTTGAGCCATGACACATTTTTTATTTTCAAAAAGACGATCGTGGGGTGGACACACTAGTACCAACATTTAGTAAAGTTCTGGTTGAATGAGAACAACTATAATTCTCCCGAACTATACAGTAAAGTATTTCGGACGATTTTTTGTATAATTCCATATTCTCAGTTAACTCGACTTTAGAAATAAGTCTGATGTTAGATAGTTCAGATGGTCTCAGATGAAATCCAATCCATCATACGATGACAGTTTAAGCTACTGTTTACCACCTGTAACACTATCTTATGCCTCAAACATAAAAAAAATGTATTTTAATGACATAACAACAACCCTAATCAGCTCGAAAACGCCAAAGCTTTACAATTACTACCAATAAAAAAGAAAAAAAAGTTACAAATGTATAGAAAAATAAAATGGTGGCCAAAATTGGATTCCCATAATTACAGTTGTCAGAGCACAGACGGCACAACTATTTATTACTGACGGAATATTCTCATATCAAAGGTTAGCTATGTTGGACCCTATTGGAAAAAACATATCTTCAAACTCTGCGTAGTTGCATCAGTAGCACAAGTTTTCATTATTTTTAGATTCAGCATAACAGCCAAGAGCATGGCTCCAAATTTGATTCTTTAAATATAAACTTTTATCTCACAGCTACATCTCTTGACCGATTTAAGATCTACTTGCAGCCGCGACTACAGAGGATTCCCTCTTATTTTAACCCCAACCCAAATTTAGTGACGCTTTTCTTATGGTGGTACTGTTGTATAAATTAAACATCATACAGTTTAGTTTTTAAAATAGTGATGCAAGTTTTGTTTTTTCAGGTATATTTCCTAACAATTATCAAACGCGGAAAAACTGTGTAGAGTGGATAACGAGTTTTATCTTTGCTAGATGAATACTACAAACTTTACAAAACAAAACTAGCAATATCGACCATATAAATAATTCGTGTTGATAACGCAGTTTGAACAGAAACACTACGAGAGGGAAAAGTCCGTTGGTAGATTAACAAGGCGATTTTTTTTTCTTCCGTTTACATCATTCCCACCCCTAGTAGCGACATAACCACAATAGTGGACCAGTCCATACTTCTGACGTAGGAACCGCCAAAGTAAAGAATTGTCAATTACTTACAATAAATTGAAAAATAAACATGTACAGTACACGTTTTGTAATGTTAGCTTGTTAAAACATGTTAAGGAATTTATGAAATCTACCACTTCTTTTTAAAACGTTTAAGAGGAAAACACGTTGTTTTTGTTCATGTGAACATATTAGAAACATCTACAAAATATATATAAAAATATAACCTTCACACGGTCAAGAACAGACGCTAAAAATTCCGAGAATTCAAATTAAGTTACGATATGTCACGAAGATACGAAACACAATCGTATTAAAGTTTTGTTCATGAAAGAAACATTACTTTTCAATAAAGAAAAAATAGATACATAACCCCATTTTGTTGGGTTGATATACACAGGTCCAGGTGTCACTGCCATAAACAGAACGTGTTAAACCTAATAGTATGCTTTAGGTTATAAAAATTGGTTTCCGTAGGGTTAGATCTAATTAGCCATTTTCTAGCCAAGGGACTCGTGTGTACTTTTCTTAACACTGGAGGCCGGCTAGTCATCACTAGCGCCAGTAAGGCGTCATCTTCCATCAACTCCCAGCCTGGTTTTTATCCCCAGTCCGGACCTAGCCTACAACAGACCAGTTTTTGCTGTCACTGAATGTGTTTGCGCCACCAGTGATAAGATAACACCTTCTTCGATACCCCAAGCCTAGCTAGTTGAGGATTCCAGTCGCCCCACGTGATCACTGCGTACACACGAAAACGGTTGGCGTAGCGAGCCTGAAGTCCAAGGCCAGTTGATCTTACGGATGTGTGTAGTTTCGCGCACGAGGTTATTATTGTCACTCGACTAGAGCGAACAATAACCTACAGGTGCCTATGTGAATAATACCTTGTCTTAAATAGTTTAAATCATTTTTGGGCTTTAAAATTTAAAGCAATATGACACAATGGCACGTAAAAACAACAACAAAAGAACGTACATATTTAAAAATGAATGTCCTAGTTTATTTAAACTAGATACGTCAAAGTTTTCTACTTGGTAGTTTTGATTAAGCCTAAAACAAGGCACTGATATTAAAGTTAAGTAAAATGATATTTTTAACGTTTTTACTTTTGTTTAATTCGATCAACTGCAAACAGTATAAACAATGATTTATTATACCACTGTCCATCACGGCTGTTTAATCCACCAATGAAAAGCAATAATTACACTAGTTGGGGCAAAAAACATACATCAATCATTTTCTTTCTGGCGTAACCTGCTGTAATAATTACGTTCTAATCACATAGAGGGCAGATAAATAACGTATCACTCATCTGCTAAATTACACATCCAATTATTATGACCAGAAAATACAAAAACAGTACCACAAACAGATAAAGTATCTTCTACTTGCATAACAGAAGTTGTATAATAGTTGTTTTTTATATGATTGTGCAATAAATGTAAAACACACACATCTCGTATCTTTTTTCTTTTCCTTTTTTGAATTTAACAATTATGACGAAGCGAGAAGACAGGTGTTTATCCGAGAACTTGTCATGTTATCATTATATTGAAAATTAACAGGTTAATGACACGGGTTTTGTCTGTGGATTATTATATTAGGAAAGTTTAGCAACTAGACTTTTGTTTATTCTCAGCAACTTAGTTTAGGTGACTCCTTGTGCAAATCGAGTCTTTCTTACTAGATACATTCTTAAAAACAGAATTAAGTATGCAACAGCATGCTATAAAAAGTAAAACCTGAAGTATTTCATACCAAGTCTTTTAAGTATGCGGTATAAATTACACCAGTATCACCACAAGTTTATTTAACAGTAGATGTGTTATGTAGTTCGAAACGAGGTTTGTTAAAAACGTTTTCACACGTACATTTCAGATAAAGTTACGCCTTATCACTTGACATACCTCTGACATTTAACACAAGTTTCAACTTCTTTAAATAGTTCCATGAATCTCAAAATTCGTAACACTGCCAAATCATTATTCGACAATTCAAGTATTTTAACAATACAAAACAATGTATAATATGTTCGGTTCCACCAATCAACTAATACCAAACAGTCACGTGAATCCAAAGTTGCTAAACCGAGTAGTAAAGGTTGACACCCCATTCTATATAAATGCAACTTTCAGGATGCTAACTTTTCGACTCGTTTGTTTTCGTGTTTCAACTTTTCATGACACAAATTTTGTGTATCTATTGTAAACCACTGCTATAATAAAACTTAATGAAATACAGTTTATATCTTGTTACAGCAACAATTTGAAATTAGCATGTTCTGAAATTCCACTTCATTGATGGACCAGGAAAAGTTCGTATCAAATGTACGTACTTTGTTAATCCCATGTAATTACTCAAACCTCGGATGCTACGGCTTTGACTAAGTGACAGGCTAGACAACAAGATACACAACCCCGTAAATATAATTACATGTCTGCACCCGACCTCTCTTCAAAAGTCTAGTTAGCCAAAGGCTATACACGCAACCCCTAGCTGAGTTTGAGAAGAGTCCATTATATATTTATAGGTATGTGACCGTACAAACAAGGTTCCTGGAATGGTTAATCATCATTACGTACATACATATTCAACCCAAGCAACGCGAAGTTTTGTTGTTCCGTAATACCAAAACAGTCCATACGCCAATTTAAATACTTTCTTTCTTACCTATCTATTAATTATTCATATTCTTCATAGAAGATCCAGAAATTATTATAGCGTGGCAACTTTACATTAAGAGTGCTTAGGCCTACGAACACTTTTACTCTACCACTTTATTAGAGTGCTTATTCTGCTTAAAACCAAAATACTAGCTTTGAAACTATTTACAGATAAACTCATTCTAAAATAACCAGTGTGTTCAAAATTATAAACAAATGATAGTTTATTACAACCTGAAAAACAGGTGAATGTATATTACTTATTGTTTGTACAGCAGAGGCCGTAATGAGTGCGGTAAAAATGATTTTTCTCCTAGCATAATAAAACCAGCTAACAAATGACGTGCTTCAAATCTTTCAGTTGTTAAAAAGTACACCGGATAAAAATTTTTTGGAGTGGTAATAAAATACAACCGTACAGACGATAGTAAAATAAACACGGTTAAAAATGGCATTTAGATGGTACAAAACACCCGAAATAAAAGGGCATTTAGATGGTACAAACCATTCAGTGAGAAACGGTATTTAGATGGTAATAAAATACCGGTATAAAACGTCATTCAGGTGGTGATAAAACTTGTAGCAAAATAGCGTTTAGAACATGGCAGTAAAAAATACAATAATAGACTGGTTTATTGTCAAATTGGTAATACAGACATTAAAATATCTAATGTTTAGGGTCTAGGTGAGAAAAAACAAATCGTATCATTCTGGACGAGAAGAATAAATATTGGTAAAACAAAAAGAAGAATTAGCCGTTCCGGAGGCTGACAGTGGAACGGTTAGAGGGGGAGCTATTGACAACAAGAACACTATAGTTTAATATTACCCAAGAATGGGCTCATCCGTCTTCGAGCGTAACCAGTTTTCAAGCCCACACTAGCAGTACGGCAGACAATTACCAATTTCACACCGGCCAAGGTCAGCTGGCACCATTAGCTATACAAGCGTATGTGTGTGTAAAATTGTGTGTTGAAAGAAAATACAATTAGGTGCCAGGCGTTTGTGCGCATGAGCGATTAATACTGACGCCCTGAGAGAAAAATGAACGTTGTGGCTGCATAGCAATGGTCACTATTTAGCTACTGATAAAAACAACACGTGTCTGATTCAACCTGATCCTTTAAGGTTGTGGTGAGTGGGAATAAAAATAATACTAATTTACACAATAGTTCTAAATCACGTGAGTGAAGTCTTCAACACCAAGGACGATAAAATACGAACATAGTGGGCCCTAAACTACCGAATCAAAGTGACAGAAATTTGGACTAAAATGAAGTTGGTAGAAGTTCTCTCACCTGACCCTCCTCCTTCATGGAGAAGTCACAGTCGCCCTGATAACTGAAAGTAAATAATCTTATATAAATATCTGTACTCTCGCCCCAGGGGAGTGAAATTCTAGGGGTAGAAGAAGCAGTTTTCCCGCCACAACGACGTACATCTAGAAACTTAAACACAGCCATTTTTCTTCGGGGGAAGGAAGACGTCCGAGGACCGAAGTACAATTACCATGTGTAAACAAAAAATATATCTTCAGAACGATTCCTCAATGCAATTCACCATTAACAAGTTCAAAGAAGTAAAAAAAATAACAGAAAATTTGATTTTACTGAATGGATTAATCGAACAAGTTTGAATTTGTTCTCAAAATACCTTTTACAAATGCAGTACGTAGTAAATGTGTCCGTAAAAACGTGGCTGAAAACTTATCTGCTTGGAGTTACGCCCAAACGAAATATCCGTTAATATTCTCTTAAGCTGTGCTAACACGAAATTCGATGTAACCATAAGAAGGCTTAACCATTAGTTATTTTGAATTTATTAACGATCTGTTTATTTATACGTGATTTTAAGATCAAACAGGGGTTATTTAAATATTACACAGCAACGCCACGTAAAGCCCACTATGTAGACGATGCAAATATGAATATTTATTTCGGTAATTGGACTGGATCTACTTTAATATTTTACTAACCGAGTTTTATTTGTTTAACATATTACTAGTTTCACATAACGCATTTTACATCAATCTGTTACCATAATATCCTTTAATTTTACCAGCAGCATACAATATTCTAACCTATTTACGATATTTATATACATAACTAGCAGGGTTTTATTTTGCTTTTGAGAATTCATTGAGGTCACAATATTGACTCAATAAGTTATATCACAGAAATATATTGCTACAGGGCCATAACGTATGGACTCGAGGTTGTAACACTGTAAATCAGTAACCAAATAAGACAAGACATACTTGTTCAACACGCTGTTGAGATGGCCAATAAAATTGTCGTAATTCTGTATTAATTGGTTATTTCGATAATGCACGATTCAATTTCTGTCTGCAGTTCCACAATGTGTTTAGAGACGTCACGTGAAATCTAAATATTCATTGGCTCGTTGGACAACACGTTGAACCAATATGTGAAGGCCTTGATGGCTACTAGTCGGATCGGGTAGCTTGGAACACATGGGTAATTTGTTTTATATGGTTTCACCTGTCTTTTAACAGACACACTTTGGAGTTTAATATTAGTACACGTGTAACAGTGGCACTATCATTTGAAATTCTAAAGATAATGTATTTATCTATTAAATAACTTGTTTTCTCTATATAACGTTTGCAACCTGTGGGTTAACATACTGAATAATTTTATATTTTTTGACTGATAGATACAACGTGGAAATAAATGACAAAGATTGAAATCATTCAATATCCATGCGAAATTCAAGGAAGACCCCAATCTGATTGGTATTGATTGTGTGTTTATTCATAAGTTATTCATCACACTTACATGTTCTGTAACCAACATGTCGCATACAGTTGAGAAAAGAAAACATGTTTAAACATGCAACTTATCCTACCGGTAATTCGAAACTTAATGTGGAACGTCAAAGCAAGACTTACGATCTCTTGATGACGAGAAATCCACTAAAAATAAAAATGTATTTCAGAACGCCTGGTATAGATATTAACTCTTATTGATAAGGAGAGAATAAAGTTTCGACCTTCTTAGGTCATCTTCAGGTTAAGAGAAAAAGAGATTAAGAAAGATGACCTGGGAAGGTCGAAACGTTGTTCACCCCTTATCAATAGAAGTGTTAATACCTATACCAGCCGTTCCGAGATACACTAGACTTGCGATGGTTTTCTTTAGATTAGATAACATTTTTAACACGACAGAATAAAGGAAACTAGGAGCAGCTTGACTAGTGAGAAACGTTCTTCCAAGAAGGAGAGGAGGGGCAGAAATGTTTCTCTTTAAAAGAAAACATTATCTTTATTGCTCCATTACAGGAACGTATTGAAATAACTAATAAAATACAAATCTAACCTCTGTGTGAAAATAGTTAGTAGTTTCTCAGAAATCTCATTCAGCGTGCAATTACGAGTTATTCAACGTTAAAAACCTTCAAGACAAAGGAATTTATCTTAATCAATGTCCATGTCAATATCTCAAAGATAAATGAGATCCAAACGAGAACCATCAGTTGATCTGACGTCATATCTTTGAGAGGACGTGGCATTCGTATAGTAGATAAAAAAGAGTGTTGCTCTGTTGGAGTGCAGTAAGTTGGTCACATGACTCTGTGCCATATTTGACTAACAGTGCCAAAAGTTGTAATAAACAAATAAACCAGCAACTGTTAATTAATACCCTATGAGAAAAATTTTTTCTAAGTCCTAATAAAATTTTAAATTTGATAAGTTTATTGTGTTAGGGAGAAAGGTATGCTAACCTCTTCTTACAATCGAAAGCCTCGCATATCCAGGAATGTAGCCCCATCAACTTTACAGACTGGGGTGGAGGATGACATTCACATTCACAAAGATTTAAAAAAGGCTTAACAGGGCGAAGTTATAAACATCTTTAAAATGAACTGTATCACAACACACAATTCTTTTATCTTTTAGTTGTATTTTATGTGTAAAATCAATATTTAGTATTTTTAGGCCTTTCTTTGCATTGCAGTTTCAGGGAGCTAAGAACCTGACTGATATCAATGGTATGTATGACTGGCTTCATAGGTACGAGTTTGGGAAACTCGTTAATTTTCACACAAAAGGTCCACAAATTAACAGTAATTCACAAAATGAACACGAGACAAAACGTCCACAGGTTAATCACTCACGAAGAAATATCAGATCCATAAAAGAGCGTGATGAAAAACTATTATAACACTATCATAGGTAGACATTTTTACTACCTTTCATGGTTTTTACATCTCAAAATAGGTGAAAGTACAAGTTATTACACAGAACATCAGCGAGACGTTCTTGTTTTCAACAACCAAGTTCGATATAACAGAGTGAGTTTATAACACAAACTACATCTTCATGTTTGCTCCTCGCTAGTACAGCGATAAGTCTACGGATGTACAATACTAAAATCAGGGGTTCGATTCTCCTCGATAGGCTCAGCAGATAGCCCAATGTAGCTTTGCTGTAAACACAACAAATAAGCTTTTTCACTCATTTTCAATGACGTCTGTAGATCAGTTATTTTATTGGATAATATACTGAAAACTTAAAAAAAATATGCTGGTATCACCGATTGTACCATGTACATCAGGAAGACATTACTAATGATTTAAAATGGAATATTCCAAAGAAAGTATACCAGTATAACATACTGTTACTTTCCGTAAACGTAGTTATACTGTTTAGCATAGCAGATGTTAATGTGTTTTAATTCATTTTTTATTAGTATAATTGTTTTGTTTTTTTAATTTCGCGCAAAGCTACACGAGGGCTATCTGTGCTAGCCGTCCTTAATTTAGCAGTGTAAAAACTAGAGGGAAGGCATCTAGTCATCACCACCTACTGTCAACTCTTGGGCTACTCTTTTACCAACGAATAGTGGGATTGACCGTAACATTATAATGCTTTTACGCCTGAAAGGGCGAGCATGTTTGGTGCGACGGGAACTCGAACCTGTGACCCTCAGATTCCAAGTCGAACGCCTTAACCCACCTGGCCATGCCGGGCCATTATACAATTACAAATCAAACGTTTTCTGGTTTCTTGGCTTTAATACAAGCACTTATGACCCATTCAAGTCTCTTAAAATGGTTGTATCTCGTAGGATATCATTGGGGTACCGACTGAAAACGTACTTAACAGCGAGGATTCCCAAGAAACGAAACTATATTCTAATCTGAGTAGAAACGTAAGAGATGGATATAACGGCCGAGTTAATCCTTTATTTCTAAGTACATAGCTTACTATGATTGGAAGTTCTTATATATTCTCTACTACTGACCAACATTAAGTTCGTAGAATCATCTCAAAGTCCACGAATACGTAATGTTAACTCTCTAATGAAGATTAAAGTAATTTTATTTGTTTACCTAGACAATACCGTCATTGAAAAAATCTCATGTTTATAGGATCGAGAATAAAGACGTCAGCAAATTCAAGTGCTTGGTGAAAACTTTGGACAAGTGTTCATTCAGACATTTCAACAGCAATGATGCAGGCAGTCACTTATGAACGATTCCTTTTACGAACAGCATTCAATTAAATAAATTAAGTTCAGTCATTACTTGATTACTTGAAACGTAACGAAATGAAGGCTGAATGAACGTTTCATTAGACATCAATTTTTCATAATGAGGTTAAAAAAGTTAGAGCTTGTTCCTTAAATTAAAATTTGCGTATTGGTGAAACCAAAGTACCTTCCGTTCGCCAAAAAAAAAAAAAAAAATAGCGATAAAATATGTAGAACAGACACTGAATTAATTTCAACTTTTACACAGCTGTATCACACATTTACTGTTGATAACCACAGATAGACAGACAGAGTCTGAGTGTATACGAATCTACCGTAATGCACAGTAAGATTATGTTTAGTTTGTTTTGAATTTCTCGCAAAGCTATTTGCGCTGCCGTCCCTAATTTTGCAGTGTAAGACTAGAGGGAAGGAAGCTAGTGATACCACCCACTGCCAACTCTTTTATTAAAAAATAATGGGATGGACCGCACATTATAACAACCTTACGGCTGACAAGGCGAGCATGTTTAGTGTGACAAGGATTCGAACCCGCGACCCTCATATTACGAGTCGAGTGCCTTAGCCACATGGCCATGCCGGGCAAGATGATGTATAAAAAGAAATCAAACCTTGATGTGGATGTAACTGATAGAAACTGATTCAACTGTTGTTGTTTTCAACAGTAAATGAATAACATCCTGTAATCTTTACGATATCCTGTTTTGTTTTGTTTTTTAAGATATGAAATGTTCACTATTACTGATTATCATTTAAACATCATATAGCGCGCGGTTCACAACAACTGCTCATTACACAATAACTCAGTCTTACTTCTTCATTCTGCCCCTGCTACACGGCTCCGAAATATTCCCACACACTGCACACCATTTTTGTTGTTTTTTTATTTCGCGCAAAGCTACACGAGAGCTATCTCCAGTGTAAGATTCGTTGGAAGGCAGCTAGTCATCACCACCCATCTCCAACTCTTTTATCAACGAATAGTGGGATTGACCGTCACATTAAAACGCCTCCACGGCTAAAAGGGGCGAGCATGTTTGGTGTTATGAGGATTCAAACCCGCGACCCTTAGACTGTGTGCAAGTTGGGTACCATAACCACCTACCTAGCCATGCCGAGCTGGCTATATTTGAATCTTTACCATGCGTTTAAAAAGCAAACAAACACGTCTGTATTCAGGTGTTTTACTTGTATTGTATTTCTTCATTTAAAAAAACAACAACAAAGTATTCCTTTTGTGATATACGTTTCACTATGTTGTACCCTACTTTGGGTTTTTATGTTCATGGCACAGCTTCTAAGCCTAACTGCTGTTTTACTAACTACGATCTACTGACGGGGGATTAGAAAGAAGGTAAAGCAGTCAGTAGCACCCTGTTACTCGTTGAGGATTGACTGTTGCTCTTATAACGCAACCATAGTCTAAAATGTCTTGTAGTATCTCGCAGATTCTTATCTGGCCCTGAAATCTAAAGCCCTATCATAGGGCCAATGCGGAAAATTTTGTAAAATTTTAATTACTGTTATTACCCAGTTTGGACTAAAATCCGAGCCCCAGTTATGCGATAAAAACAACAAAACATTAAAATAAATCCACCACCACACAAGAGACGAAAGACGGGACAAGATAATGTATTTACATTTCATATCGCCCATTAAGTTTTGGTTAAACTAAAATTAGAAAGTCTCGAGGGTGAATCCTAGGTGGTGCAGGGTCGAGTGGATAAAACTGACCTTACAATTCTGTGTGTTTTCATGTATAACCAACTGTCATATGTAGCCAGAGAAAAAAATGTTAAATATTAGAAAACAATGACAAGGGGGAAAACCTACACTGAATGTTATATATACAAACAGAGAAAAACAATACTATAGGCTTTATATAGTTAGCAATCAAGGCATGATTTGTTTATTAATGTTATGTGGTTTGGTGCATATAGATAGATAAGTAACAAATCCCAGACTTCCTTACAGCAAGTTTAAAGTGTTTCACTTTTGCGTTGAACAACATTATCTCGTTTCGTGGTAAAACCTGGACACTTTATTAACAGTACTTATAATGTATCAGCCATATTATATCTGATATATCCAGTTTCACGGTAAAACCTAGACACTTTATTAACAGTACTTAGAACAGATAAGTGAAAGTACAGAAGATTATATCTGTAATGTCTAGTACCGAAGAGACGTTTCGCCCAACACCAGTTCTCATCAGACGTGATAACACAAACATATCTGTGGTCTGGACAATATTATCTACTTTGAAGAACAACAACGGTTAGGGTGTGAACCACATTAAGTAAATGTATTGAAATAATAATCAATTTTTATTTAAGTTGTTTATAAACTGTGGTTTATAAAGGTGTGAATTAGAAATACACATTATTGGCCAATTTGTTTTATTCTTAACAACGATTATGAATTTATATGTATTTTTAATTACCTTCATTTTAATTCAGAATAACCAGCAAGCTTCAACGCGAGAAAGGCAGACACGTGGATAAAAACGAATACAGGCGTAAAGAATCAGAGAAATCTGGAAAGATATCTCCCACGAATCACCGGTCGTTGGCATTCCTGGGAGATGCCAATATCTGAATACTTTGGACGGGTTTTCTGATAAAAACAGCATTCTTCAACAAGAATTCGATCCACACCACTGAACAACCTAAATTTATACCTTCTGAGCTCTTGTAGATTTCGGTTGTTTTTTTCTTCAGCATCCAAAGAATTGAAATCGGTAACACGTACCATGCAACTGAAACACCTCAGATGGGGTCACACTTGGCTAGTCACCTGTTTCTAATTGTAGCACAATATCAGTGATTATCTTAGTTTAAGGACTGTGGTATTTCTATGAAGTATCAAAACTGTCTTCATCGTTTCAATATGCACTTTCTTTCGGCAGATATCTTTTCAACACTTCATAGCACCCGTAATATCATGTAACACTCATTAACAAACACGAAACATACAAAACAACACATAGATAAAACAGAACATCACAGATCAATCTCGGTGAAACACCAGGTGATACTAGTCACTATTAGTACACTGTGGTTAAATCACTAGGTGATACTAGTCACTATTAGTACACTGTGGTTAAATCACTAGGTGATACTAGTCACTATTAGTACACTGTGGTTAAATCACTAGGTGAATCTGTTAAATGTACATTTTTGAAGTAACACTAGTGAATCTTTGTAATGACGAAATAAAAGTTTTAATACCCATACCAGCCATCTCGAGATACAGTAGTGAATCTGTTACAGTAAATTATATTTAACTAATTTTAGCGGTATGTTTGCAGTCTACAGAACCTTGGCGAGACAGCAGTCTGTTTGTACACTATAGAATCTTGGCGAGACAGCAGTCTGTTTGCACACTACTATAGAACCTTGGCGAGACAGCAGTCTGTTTGCACACTACTATAGAACCTTGGCGAGACAGCAGTCTGTTTGCACACTACTATAGAACCTTGGCGAGACAGCAGTCTGTTTGCACACTATAGAACCTTGGCGAGACAGCAGTCTGTTTGCACACTATAGAACCTTGGCGAGACAGCAGTCTGTTTGCACACTATAGAACCTTGGCGAAACAGCAGTCTGTTTATACACTATAGAACCTTGGTGAGACAGCAGTCTGTTTGCACACTAAAGAACCTTGGCGAAACAGCAGTCTGTTTATACACTATAGAATCTTGGTGAGACAGTAGTCTGTTTGTACACTATAGAATCTTAGTGAGATAGCAATCTGCTTGTACATTATAGAAAGGTAGGAAGAAGGTTTTCATATGGAAATATACACTATAGAGACAGACCCTCATGAATAGCATTTGGGTTTCTCATTTTTTCAAGCTCTTACCTGTTCTATTCCCCAAAATTAAGAAACTGCTAGAGAATCCAACAACTTTGTTTCAGCAACTTGTGGGTGTACGCATTTATTCACCTTAACCTTTTGGGTACTAGCTTCCTGCACGATTCGATAATCAAGTGAAAGCAACTGAAAAGTGGGATTGAGCTTGTGACAACCCTAATTTCTCGGAGTCTACCACTACCCTTCTTCAGGTTTGCCAATTTTTATTACTTTTTAACTGAAAGAACAGATGGATATGTTAATATTTTGAAGAGAAAAGGCATTATCCAAGATTCATGTTGGGTACTTGTTTCTTAATGAAATACATATATATTTAATCAAAAAGACAGAGACAAAACTATGAACTCGGTAAATTTTAGAGGTCCTTTGTAGAACAAGATTCGGAACTTATCTTGTTGCTACAGTAAAAGAAGAAACGCGATGTTCAGTTTCGACTCGTGCTCACTTCAGTTTAGAACATTATATTTCGCGATAAGAAAACAAAGATGATTATGGCATCCATATACATTTTATTATGAGCACAACTAAGAGAATCAATAACAGTTTAAGTTTTAAATTTAGACCCTTATCTCTTAATAGTTACAAAGTCTTGTGTTTAGGCGACTTAACCCGGAATCTACCTTTCACAGGTTCGAATCCCTCCGCCGGGTATACTCGTTCTTTCAGCCGTAGGAGAGTTATGATGTGACGGTCAATCCAATTATTCGTCTTAAAGAGTAAACCAAAAATTGGTGGTGGGTGGTATTAAATAGCTGTCTTTCACCTGTTCTATCACTTAAAAACTGGGGGCGGCTGACGTAGATAGCCCTCGAGTAGCTTTGTGGGAAGCTCAACAAAACATCTATCTAAGTTATACAAACAAATTATTCAAAGTTTGGGAAGATAAAATTAATAAAGAATATAATCACACGTATAAAAAAAAAACGATTCGTTGTGTAAAGCGTTCCGGGCAACAAGTTCTTTGACCTCGATGTAACGTTTACTTTCTCAAAGTTAAAACTAACCAATTGCAATTGTAATGGTCCGATCTACTGAACCACTGCTTCACTGGTCTAATATTTGGCAAAACGTAGAAGCAAACGACGATATAAAGCTATGTCTTGTATTATATCAATCCTCTAAACCGGAGACGTACCTTAAGAACTAGAACAAGAATTTTACGATGTTCAGTCAATATCTATGAGGCAGAACAACCGTGCAATTGCATAAATCTACATACAACCACGTACAGCAAGGGAGCATCGGACTCTTGTGTCAGTTATCGATGAAGATCCATGTTGATGGTTACACAAACCAATCCTCATAGTTTGAAACTAACAGAAGGTGTTTATTGCATATACAACTAAACCAGAAGGTCTTCTTATTTCACAAGGGAACGATAGAATATTACCGAATATAATGTTTGTTTACAGTGTTTACATAGCCTTCTGTTATATGATACTTAAGACATAAGGCTTAAGTTCGCAGAATATAATTTGGTGAGAATGGCAGAGAATTGACCACTTTCAAAAAAATCTACCACGTCGATAACCTAACAATTTTATGTAATTCAGTTGAAAACGGAAGGAATTCATTGCATAATCTACACAACTTTACCACTTGAAGAGTAAAAACATTGCTAATACAGACTGGGACAAAACAGATACAACCATTATTTAACACTACATTTGTTTGGTAGGTTGTTTAAGAGAAAAGTCACGTCTACCGCAGGGAATCAAAAACCCAGAATTTTAGCGTTTTAAGTCTGCAGACTTACAGCTGTCCCACAGTGTGAACCAATCACCCATATTAATACCGTCAAGTTTTTTTAAGATACATTTTATTGTACCATATGCGACAAGTTCAGCACCCATATTTTTCTCCAAAATGAATTCCCAACCATTTGACAATACGTTTCCACGGTTATATTATAACAAGAATAATACATCATGGTCATTCCTGAAAAATCTTATGAAATGAAATGATGAAATCTTAAAACCAGTTCGAACCAAATTTAAAATGAGAAACCTTTTAACGTTTTCTATCAAAGCAGAAAAAAATCACACAGCATTGAGTTTAAAGCAGCATCCCCTACTTCCATTTCAAAGCAAATCTAAACATCCTCATCAGCAAAGTGAGGGCTGCGGTACCAACAGTGAATCCTATAAACTAAAACCCATGTTATGAAAGTGGGCATGTTTTTTTTAATACTGTTAAAACGTATCAAACAAGAATCTAAAGCGAACGGTGCTTCAAAGCCAAAATCTTCCACTAAACCTCGAAATTAACGTGTGTCTTCATGAGAAAGATGGCTGAAAAACCTAGAATCATAGCATATCAACTAAGTCCACGTCGCAAAGTCAATTGACACCGGCTTCGAAAGATTTTGTGTCTTTGACCTGTGGTCTCAATCTTGGTGTACACTGATAGAGGAGCGTCTACGGAAAGTTTAATATGCGTGTCCGAGAGGACCTCACATCCCCTTTCAGAAGTTCACTACAATGTAGACTGCGTAGTGTCGAGCACTGGTACAGAATCATGTCCATCTTCAGGATTAAACTGAATCACAATCAATAAGGAACCTAGAATATTGTTCTTATAAAGTGTTAACACTAATTCCCTTTTCCTACACACGGTCTTCCAACTGTAGATAAAAAGTAAATAAATATATAAGTCATTAAATAAGGTTCCAAGAATAAATAAAAATGTATAATTACACGTCTGCTAATTAAAACAGGAGAAGACAACATTAACACTACGCTATGTTTATACTCTCGAAAGAGATAAGCTTTTGATGGCCATTTTACTTTTCATATTAGAAAAATTTACGCATATGATGCATTTGTCAGAACTTATACGTAAAACATTTGTGTATTAATAGTATATTGTACCGTTATGTACATGGTTATCTTCATCCTTGCTGTTGGTGGACAAGATTTAGCAAATTGTCTAAAATGTACACGTTGAAGTCATCACTTCCATTGTTGTTCACTGTCATTTCTGATTTCGCGTTTTCTCGACGTAATGTGATAAATCAGTCCCTACAATATCCCCTCAACTCAAAAAAAAAAAGTTTAAAGCACGTGGATATCCGTTGCGAAAATCCAGTGTCAATGTCACTTCATAAAACAGATTTCCGGCCCCTATTATCATTCGCCTTATTGTTTATTTCCTATATGTTAAGAGTTAAATAAAAGTCTGCTCTCAGACAGAGGCTAGGATAAATGTTTATCTAATTTTGTGAAGAACTTGTAATTCAGAATAAAGTGAGCAGACAGTTTTCTGACATCAAATAAATAAATAACAACAATTACTCCTTACCCACGCCAGGGTAAGGTCGGAGGTTGCTTACGTAGTCTGACAAACGCACACATATCTTGTCACTGTCCCGTAACCATAACGACGAAAGTTTCAGAAGCTTAACACAAGTTACCACAAGAACGAGAGTTTACGAAGATCTCAGTCTTGCCTAGAGAGGTGTTGTTTTTGGCCTATAGCCAACTAACTAACCAAACGTTTCGTAGCAAAAAGTCTGTATCTTGTTATAGTAAAACCCCTAAGCATTTCCTCATGTATTAGACTAAGCCTAAACTGTGATTCTAAAAATATATATAGCACATCTTGAAAACACGTAAACCTCTCAAGCTTTACTTGAGTCATGTTACACTTCTTTGATGAAGTCTTTATTTCATATGTTGATTTTTAGAAGCTAAGAGATCATGTAGTAAATTTGTGATTTGGTAATACTGTAATATTTCAATTGCTGATTTCTAACGTTCATGAATCTACGTAATAAGTTGATTTGGTAACACTGACATTAATAGCATGTATGAATACCTTCAAGAGAATGTTTGTTTTTTGTTTTTGGAATTTCGCACAAAACTACTCGAGGGCTATCTGTACTAGCCGTCCCTTATTTAGCAGTGCAAGACTAGAGGGAAGGCAGCTAGTTATCACCACCCACCGCCAACTCTTGGGCTACTCTTTTACCAACGAATAGTGGGATTGACTGTAACATTATAACGCCCCCACGGCTGAAAGGGCGAGCATGTTTGGCGCGACAGGGATTCGAACCCGTGACCTTCAGATTACGAGTCGCACGCCTTAACGCGCTAGGCCATGCCGGGCCTGCCTTCAAGAGAAATACGCCATAAACATCCGTGTAATTCAGTGATTGATTTAATGTTTTCACTGAGAATCACGTATGGTATGTTGTTCGAAACAAGTACATCCTGACAGCAGATTACCAAATTTTACCGCCAAAACAGCAGTGTTTAACGGGGAAGTGTACACTGTATAAAGAGTAGTGTTGAGCTACGGTACACACTATGAATCAAGAATCAAACTGTAAATATATTAAAAACCAAGTATTATCGCAAAACTGATTTATATCATCTGTTCTAAGATCTTTCGGGTGAAAGAAAGGAATGAAGGATGTTGTACAACATCAACCATATTATATATAACCAAGAGTCAAGAAAGCCTTTCGAACAATACCAGGGCCCATCAAAACAATTGCGATAGAACGAAGTGTCTAGACTCTCTCTGTGTCATCACTTGTACGAACAACTGTCATGGCGTCACGATAATGTTTAAATGACAACGTTGTACTTCACTAATTAACAGACCACATTAATATAGTATGGATTAATAACAGCCTTGTACATGGAAGCTTCACATAAACTAAGGGATGTTCGTCTAAACCAACAACGGAAATCACAAAAACATAATTAACATCAACTTGTACTAAGTGTCATCATTATTATTTTTTACATTTATAAAGTGCTCCGTTGTTGTATGTAAAAACACTCTGATGGTTACATTAGAACACTATGCAAGACATCGTCTTAACGTATTACCCATGGCTTAAGGATCAACACCGTATTGTCACATATCTTGACAGTGTTACATAAGATTGTTTTACCCTTACAAATAAGTCATCCTTTTTTTCTCCACTTAACGACTATTAGTCTATTATCTTTACTAAACACATAACGTGTAGAATACAATGTTATTAGCTGTGTAGGGACAGACTTCACTTTCTATCTTCAACACTTAATCCAGGAAGCTATTTATTTACTTCGCTTTCAATATACCGCCCACCCTACTGGGCCCGGCATGACCAACCGTGTTAAAGTGTACAACTCTTAATCTGAGGATCGCATCCCCGTCGCACCAAACATGATCACCTTTTTAGCCGTAGGGGCGTTATAATGTGAAAGCCAATCCCACTATTCGTTGGTAAAAGAGTAGCCCAAGAGTTGGCGGTGGGTGGTGATGACTAGCTGCCTTCCCTCAAGAACCTTTGCGCAAAATTCAAAAACGAAACAAAACTCTGGTGGGACGTCTGTAGCATTACTACGCTAGAATCCGGATCTCGATGCCCATGGCGGGCAGAGCACAAGTAGCCAATAGTGTAGTTTTTTTCTTACCTTGAAACAAACAATCTTTTAATTGACATATCTGAAACGAAGAGAAACTAAATTAGCCGCTACTAACATGATAAAAAGCTTGGTGCGCACATGCCCACATTTCTATACTTACATCTTAATAACTGTCCTTCGTTTTTTTTAATTCATGATTGTTTATTTTTAAATAAGCTACATGAAATTAATGATTCAGTTGAGTTTGGAAAGATAAGAAATTATCTACAGAATCCGAGAACAAAGCTGAGAAACTTCTTATCAAAGTACAAGATAAGTCGAACTCCTGACAAATCTACAGAGGCAACCAGCCAGTAATCAAGACCCTACCACCCACACTAATGGATTAACTGTCACGTTTATAACGCACTCATGGCCTAAAACACGAGTAATATATTATGTTATTGCTTTGATTCGAATTCAACTATAAAACTGTCTACACGTGTCCTGAAACATGACGTAAATAAAAACATTTTATGATGGTTCAAATTAACGTTGTCCAACACTGTAGAAAGTTTGGGTTATAACCTACGTCGTCCAACACTGTAGAATTGGAGCAATAACCTACGTCGTCCAACACTAAAATTGGGATAACAACCCACGTCGTCCAACACTGTAAAATTGGGGCAATAACCTACATCGTCCAACGCTGTAAAATTTCTGTAAACATTTGGTGTAATATTCTCGCTGACAAAATATTTGTTATACATACAACCGGTTCATTGTTTTACCTCTACGAACAAGGTTATAAAAAAAGTAAAAGAATGAACACCGTTGTTTTCAACGAACGCGTGGCTAAGAAAAAACCACGTGCATGGGCGGAGCTGGTGTAAGTGATGGCGCCTCCTGGCGACGCTAATGGTCGAGTCTGGAGCTGAACACAAGCAAAACTGAGTCGTTTTTATTTAAAGTCTCCAAGTGAGATATGCGAAAGATACTGGTATTGGTGAGACAGGGCTAACATGTTGTTTTAGAACATTGCCCCTATACAGAGACACTACAGGGAAAACAAAAACTCGCGTACTTTTTTTTTTAAATTCAGGATTAGAGAGACAAGAAATTCCATGAACATTTTTTTAACACTTAATGGAATAAAGACAAAGACTGTAACAGAACGTGTCACCAAAACATTCATATCTAAAACCAAACGTCACAACTGGAAAATGTAAATAAGCAGAAAGTGTCACCTAAGCATTTATATCTATATCCAAAATGAAACTTGTGACTTTTAAAGAATTAGCTTGGTACATGAAGTAATTTAACACCAAAGAAAGCTGAATACTTAGAGAGTATCACAAAACATACAACTTTAAACGATATCAACATTCCACATCCTAGATCGAAGCAAGACGAAATCATTTTAAATAAAAACACTACCAAAAACATTTAGGCCTAACAGCCATCTTCTGAAATAACCTACATTTATGAATTTCATTCTTCGGGTCTCAACAATTAATACGAAACAACATGGTAGATGAATTTGTAATTTCGTATAATTATCTTACAAGTTTCAAATCAACTCCAATTTGGTGAAAACACACAAATTAACCAACTTATAAGAATATAAAAATACCTCTGAATTCCCCATACTGTTAAAACAAGCGCGTTGGTTAACTAAACACCCTAGATTATTAACAAACAAAATCAACAAACATAAATCAACCAACTCCTACCAACAACATAAAAATAACTCAGGAGTCTTCACACTGTCAAACCATTTGACAGCATTGGTTAACCAGACACCTAGACTGTTAACATAATGCCTTTTCTTTCTCATTTAGCAACCAATGAAAGTTATCAAACCAACAGATCATAAAACTGTATTTGGACAAAACTTAATTGATAGATTTCATTAATAATTTTGAACTTCGTGTACTACATAACAGTCGGAACGGGTGTCGCCATCATAAATGGTGGTCATTGACAGGTTCAATGTTCTGTCGGTAAATTTCCAAGTACCGCCTACTCTGTTCAAAAAGTAACAAAGTTAAGAACTAACTTGAGGAATTTGTCCTTCAGGAATCAACTAATGCCAAATGAAGACGCTGGATAAACAAAGTTCAAATGTAATAATATTTAAAATAGCGTTACATACTGTGAAATCAAACAATATAAACTCGAGTTATGGGGCATGTATTTCTATGCATAATGAATGAATATTGAAATTTAATATTTAAAAAGTTTTCAGATGACTTTAAGCGGTTTAATTCAGCTGCAAATGTCTCCAAATTCTCTAATCCGACAAACGGGATTCAAGTTCTTTTCAATGCAAACACTACACGGTTATGTCTATACAAATAAATAATATAGTCTTGTTTCATAAAGCACAGATTTACTTTTCATATTTTCTGTATCAGCCCGAGTTAGGAAACGGATAAACGCCAGTTGTCACTAGTATCTTTACTTTCTAAAGGAAGAAAGAACAACTGATCAGTACATATTAATCACTAGAGTATATGTTTTGAGGTTTACAGACCGTAGCTCTGATAAAAAGTGTAGCAGATGAACTGAACAGAAAAATGGACTAAAGTTTCATTTCAAATGTATTTATTTAGTCCTTTGTTTTCTGGTTTAATTGTTAACATCCATATCAGCTGTTCCAAGATACATTTTTACTTCAAGTGGGTTTCTCTTCATCGAGAATTACTTACTCCCGATTATCAACGAATAAATAGAAACAATGAAGTATTTGTATTTTTACTGACATAAGACAAAACCAGACTCGCTACTATTATCACAGAAATGTCAGCAATTCTGAATGTTACTTAAACTGTTGTTGAAGAAATATTTACAACTCAATGTGACGTTACAAAGTTAACGTTTTGAGCAAAGAAAACATGCCATGATAGCCACTCATTTTGAGAAATGATAGACTGTAATTTTATAGTAGTTCATTGAATCGTTATTTGATATCTAACTGTTGGTGATTTAGTTTACCGAATTATTTATTTGGTTAAACTTCATTACACCGTTTTTTTTATATAAAATAAAAGAAATTTACAGCTAAGAAAATAAATATAAACCATGTGGCCATGTGTAACATTATTTTATAATGACTACAAACAGTTACTGAAGTTCATATTGGTAGAGTTATTGTTTATTACATAAACACACCGGAAGATGTGCGACACGTCTCAAGACTATTATAGTCACGTAACTGCCTGTACAAACCACACGGTGTGAAAATTAAATTTTGTGTGTGTAAGTGTAACACACTTTTCTTTGTTATGTTAACAACGGGAGAAAAGCACCACAAGTTAACCTACCAAACTGAAAATGGTGCTCATCTAATGCGGTGCTTACAAGAACTTTCTGACGTTCACCCAAGCGTATAATTCACGGAGGTATGTTCTTTGACACAGGGTCACTTCACAATAAGCGACCTTCGTCTAAATACTTTATCGGCTATGCCCTCTTCAAACTTCGCGTTTGTACCATTTGAAAACGATTTGTTTTCGTTCCAGCCCGGTTGACCAACAGCTTACTGTTCATACATAATTTATAAGTGGGGATAAAATGCTGCCAACAGAAGGCGCTCCACAATCAAAATATGAACAATCTAGAAGAGCACCGACCTGTCTCTCGTGCTCACGCTCTCCTATTGTTGTTTGATTCTTCAGCTGGGTGAGGTTAACCTCACGCTAACCAGATTACACGGCTGTTTGCTTATGAAATGTTTTCATGTCAAATGAGACGATGATTTATAGATTTATCACACAGTAGAACACCACAAACGCCTGATGGTACGGTAGTTTAGCGCGAGAGGTCAAATGCCCTAAAATGTTATGGTATTAAATGAAATCAATTTGTATCGTTGTTGTTTTAACTTAAATGTGAACTTCTGGAGAATATCCAATAAATATGAGTGTTAGTTCTCATGTTAACACAATTATTGTGAAGCATATTAATGGTATAACGTAATTTACCTAGCTTATTTCCGAAATTGAGCAAATTAACAGGAGGGGGCAGGGTGCCGTTTGGCCGAGCCTCATATTTAGATTCTTTTGTTGCATTTGTTGAGTTTCGTGACTCGTTTTTATGTGCCTCCCAGTCACAGACACACTCTCAGCTTAGAGCTACATAACATATACTAATTACTCATGTTCTACTTTTCTTATTGGCTGATGACTGTTTTATTTTAAGTTTCGTGACTTGTTTTTGTTCCTCCCAGTCACACACACTCTCAGCTTAGAGCTACATAATATATATACTAATTACTTATGTTCTACTTTTCTTATTAGCTAATGATTGTTTTATTTTGTTTTCATTTGTGAACATTTTTTAATTTCCATTACAGCCAGGAGTCTCACTAGTGCTCGCTCTGTGGTAAGCCTCTGTATTACCGAATATCGCGAATGTTAACATGTTTAAATGTTATGAAAACACAAAAACTAAATATATGTTGAAACACATTACATCCTATAACCATGAGGTAATTAATAAAATGTACGATTTATTCCCATTTCATCTTCTGCAATATAAACATATACAATATAAATGTTTTATATTCTTTTCTACATAACTATTATCCCGCTTTACTGTAAGTGAACAAATCTTTAACCTGTTGACTGCTAAGTATTTCAGTTGCTACAATACAACTCTAATGCTTATTAATTTTGTAACATTTTTCGTGACGCCATTTTGGATCGAAAGTGAAACAATTTGTAAGTAGCTCAAATGCATGTATAATGCTGATATCTAGCGTTGAAGTTAGGTATTATTGAGAACGAATTAACTCGTCCGTGGCACTGTGTTACCGATCGGCTTGGACGAGTTATCTCGTCTACAGCACTTAACAGGTTAAAGAACTATTATAATTTATTGATACATAACTGTTTTTATGTGATGTATTGTTAGTATGAAAACATCGATACGTGAATGTTTTAAAAAGTCTATTACATCGTAGTGTAAACAGTATAAATACAAAAATATTTTGTTTCTTAAACTGTTGTTAATAAATATATTTTGAAAGTTCATCAAACGCCCTACTACGAAACAAACCATGTCTAATATCTTCCTGGTGTTACAAATCCAAACGTTGCTCGAAGCTGACTCCATTTCCAAGTAACAAGAGTGTTAATGTTAGAGTTGTACAAACAACGTTCTGATCTTGAACGTAATAAATAAATATTCAAACTATGAACAGGTTCGACATATCGTACAATTCTATTTATATTTTTGACTTTGGTAGGTTGGTAGCGCTTTCGCAGTTTTATATAAACTGTAAAATTATAATAGTTCAGCATACACAGTATATAGATTATTCCAATATGATCTTCAAAATATCAGGGACTGCTTGTTTATTTTAAAGAGAAAACTACACAATGCTACGCCCAAAACAGGTATCGAAAACCGTTTTTTAGCGTTAAAAACCTTCAAATGTACCGATAGGCCTAGGAGGATTCCGCGAAATCAAAACTACTTATTTTCATGCGGATTTTGTAAGAAATCTTCGCTCCCTTTAACAGGTAACTGATTAGACTACTCGATCCTAGATGTGTAGAGATAATTACCGGACAGAAAATTCACTCAGTCGTTTATATATTATACTTGTACACGAACTCAGAAGGCCAATGTTCGTGTTGAGAAGACAAGTATGATGAGCAACTCTGTCCGACGTCTTCAAGCTCATACGACTGAAAATAAAAATCTCAGTTACGGAAAATAAATACAAGTTTACTGATTCGTTACAGATCTACAGCACTATAAGTTATTTATAATTTCGAAGCAGTAGAGCTTGCGTCTACGAAAAAGAAAAACGTTTAATGTTAGAGTAGGGCAAAGCACCCAACTAGAGGCAGCGCCGAGAGGTTAAGGTGAATGGGGGAAGACTGATTTATTAACCTAATTAATTAAATCGAGATAATTAATTATTAATTAGTTGCCTTTAATCTTTCATGCGGAATATACATTAGAGTTTTATCACAGTGCCTATCACTCAGTAACTGCAACACTAGAGCTTATTACCTTCTTCAGTTCTCGGTTGAAATGTTTTAACAGTCGATGTATTAGGATATCAGAATAACAATCAGTACACTCAGATGAGAGAAAATGTGTGGCTACACCAATATCTGGAACAAACCATACAAACTGAGGTGTTGAAAGTGTAACAACACTAAAATGTGGTGACTGTAACTAGTGTGCTCACCACGGTAATGAAACCCGGTTTTTAGCGTTAAGTCCTCAGACATTTTTGTGCCACTGGGTGGGGAGCAGCTGGTATCCACGTATATCAGTTTAAGGTATTCCAGTTTAGCGAATAAAAACAGGATTACGAGTAGAAATCGATGCTTAAGATACACCATTTTTCCTTATACAACAACTAATATCCAGGTTTTGTTAAGGTCAACATTTATCGTGACATAACGTTTAAAATATTTTAACTACGACACGCACATTAATTTATCATCTCCGTTGGTATAAAGTAGGATGTTGAGAAATTTCTTCAACAAGATTTAAACAAATTAACACTTGAATAAAATCATGTCAAAAAAAAAAAAGGATGACTTTTGATCAGTATGCTGGAGTTGTTTTGAAACACACCTAAACGCACGTGTTTCGAGGAAATGGTCAGTAAGATTCGGGTTTACTCCTATTTTACGTTACGTCTCTGTCCTAACAAGGTGGTTTTAGTCATTTCTTGAAACTATGTAGATTTATCAAGATATAACAAATTGGAATGCCGGAGTTAGTAACCGGTCGGATGGCATTCCTGTCGTGAGAAGTGACGTTCATTGTATGAACAACTTATCACTTAGCAACGTTTGGCATAATCAAATTTATTTAACAGTCTGAATTCTCTGGCGTGTTCAGACATTAGCTCACCATAATTATACCGATCTTTTCAATCTGAGTTCATTCAATCTGATTTTAGATACTCCACCTAGAAGTGTTCAGAGCCCCACGCCCTCTGGCGTCATTACTCTGTTATCAACAGTGTCATTATTCATGATGAAACGTTTCCACAGAGATTTCCTCTGTTGGTATTGTAACAGAAAACGATGTGATTGCGAAGACGCAGAGACCTGCCCTTCTAGAGTCAGGAGAAATAAATTTTCAATTGGAAGGTACTTTCAAATCAACGTCATTTGATGAGCTTATGTATAACTGGTGAATGGAACCCATAAATTAGAACTTTATTCCTCAAACGCTATGTGTAGGCCTAACAACTATATAAAGTTCCCGTGAGACAAAGAATGATAATTTTTCCCAAGGCACAATTTTCTCGAATTATTAAGCTGGGAGTCTCTCAGTTTAACACGTGCTATTTGACATTTCCAGTGGCCAG
Organism: Carcinoscorpius rotundicauda; assembly: GCA_011833715.1. Classification (NCBI taxonomy): domain Eukaryota; kingdom Metazoa; phylum Arthropoda; class Merostomata; order Xiphosura; family Limulidae; genus Carcinoscorpius; species Carcinoscorpius rotundicauda. The sequence continues at coordinate 65,028,231 of CM022392.1, read as the reverse complement.
CGAGTAACTTTCTTCATTCATCACACTCGTAAAGTCTCTAATGTCTTTAGCTGTTTGTAAAATTACAACCATAGAATATTAAGGTGTTTATCTCACTAAGATAACTAGCTCAGTTAATACGACTGGTAATCAACCTCGAAATATGCTTTATCAACATAATTATCTAAACAAATTAAGCCTAGACTAGCGTGGTGTTTCAAGTTAAATCAAGCATTCCTTAATCAAACTAGTATTACACGTAGCAATACACGAGCGTGCGACAAATAGACATCAACTGTCTTCGCTTCCACCGGAAAGGGCGGAGAGTCTAACTTGGTTGCTTGTTGATAGGATGTGAAGTCGTTCCATATAGACGTTGGGTGGACTGATTAACCTTCACTCACGGAGGCCAGGCATCCTTGCCTTCGGATGGTTAATGTACTGTTTAGACCATGTAACAAACAAGTACTTTATTTTAGTTAGGCGTTACTCCTGGTTTAATGAAAAGAAAGACACCTCCAGATGTTCCAGTTCCAGTTAATACTAGAGTACACAAATCAGTTTAACGAAACTACATGAAGTATGCGGTTCCACAAACATTGTGTAAACGAATCATACCAGAGCTGGTGACACCGTAAATATAAATCACGATGACAATAAAGGTTAACCTGAAGATGGCATAAGAAGGTTGAAAGATTGTTCTGTATTTTAATTAAATATTTCAATACCCATACCAGCCGCCTTTAGAATACGTAATATAATGAAAGCACACAACTTGTTGAGAAAACGTTGGACTCAACAGTCAAACTTATTTTTGAATCAAGTACTCTCTTGTCCACAACTTCTATTTTTTAAGGAAAGCAGTCATATATAACTGATACAATAAAACTCGTAACATATTAACGACCGTAAGTTATTGAATCGATAACATGCCAGAAACATTGGTGGTAAGACAATATTATGACATTATGTTTACTATGTTATCAGACTAATGAAACATCAGTATATATCGTATATATATACAAGTTAACCACTAAGGTTGTCAATTTACATACATTGATTTAAGTGTTAACTGTGCGTTTAAAACAAGTATTAAAAAGATTTCAATAAGATGTCATTGATTACAGATAGAACTAATAATTCATAAGAAACCTTTATAATCAATAATAAACGGTTTTACTAACAGACAATTTGTAACAGTGAATTTCACCTCCATGTTAACTTGGTAAAGTGCGTGCTCACGTATACTGTTAGAACTGGTTAAATTAGGTATACTGTAAGAAGAACTGAGTCAGATTTTAAACTGGTTCTATTTGTTTTTGATAAAACCTGATTATACACAGCCCAGGTATTGAATCAAAGTTCTCGAGTATAAAGTTACGTCGTGGTAATGAATAGCTCATAATGTCAATGTTAATATTTAGCTTGGAAACAGTCATTTATCCCCAACACAATTATTGTCACATATTTTTTATAGATTTCTCTCACAGAATAACTATTTTCCAGACATCTATCCACGAAACTTCTTGCATTTGGTCGCGACCTTGTGTATAATTCCCTTGACAACCATCAGCAGTCCGTAGTTTTGATAGCATCATTCTTTATTAACAAACCTGTTCAGGGTAATATCAAACTAATGGGAGGATGTGGGAAAGGGTTACAGGGAAATGTAGGAGAAAAGTATTTGTAACTGGAGGATTAAGATAAAATAGGGACAATTTATACTCTTTGTTATTAGATTCTAAAATATATTTCAATAATTTAAGCTACTTTCGAACACTGGCTGATGCTTCATACTATCGCAAGGGCTTAAGTTAGTTAACCATATCAGTACCGCAAGACTGACATTGTGACACCCCTGTTTTTTAGTTTTATATTTAAAATACTTATCCTAACTGCATAAAATCTGGTACAAACTTTCTACATAATATCTAGTTTGTGTTTTTAAAATAATAATGACTTGTAGTACTTTAGGTTTTGAATTTTCGGGAATTCTAGTGAAACGCCTTTCCTTTCTTTCATCTTTGTTTTTGTGTGCCTAAAATGTTATAAATGTATTCAGCAATTTTGTATTGGTATGTGTAGCGGACTTAATATATTTATTTTAATATCTATGTTAGTTTCAATTTAGTATATATTTAGAAATTCTTATAACTTGTATCATTAAATATGTATTGTGAAGGTCCCGCCTGTTCTCTAAATTTGTAGAATCTCAAGCGAAAGAGTCAACAATGTACAACGTGTGTTTGTAAAATACTAGTGATTGCTTGTATTGTTACCAACTCAATTTTCTAGAGCCTCGCCTTAAAGCTAATTAAAGGTAACCAACGCAACGCGAAGAGCAGTTTTATATTGTTGGTTTTCTGCATTTGGTATACTATAAATCTAGGAAGCTATAACTGTAATTAGCGCTTACTAATCGGGAAATTGCCGATACTTAACCAGAAACATTTATAAATTTAGATCATTACAAACAGTTTAACATCACTGAATTAAACTTCAGTCATTAATATTTCTACGAGGACATTACGTATTTTTGTCAAAAACCCACTTGTGAACAGCGAGAGATAGCTCACGCGTTAAGTGAACTGTAGCTATACCAACATAAGAATTAATTTGTTCGTCGTGAACCGTTATTAAAATACTCAGTTCCAGACCAGATAGAAGATTCAGTATTGTTTGTAAGTTTGTACAACTTTTCTATGTAAGCCATTATTTGTAACAACCGTAAGTATAAATTGTATTGCTGTTTGTACATTAAAATATATTTGTGTTAAGAACTGTGAGTATCAACCTTGTTGATAAATATCATAAATACGATACATGTCGACATTCAATTAACTTCTAAATTTCAAGCTATTTAAGATCGTAATAAGCTATGTGTGCCCCCAGTGGCTCAGCGGTATGTCTGCGGACTTAAACGCTAAAATCTGGGTTTCGATACCCGTGGTGGGCAGAGCACAGATAGGCCATTGTGTAGCTTTGTGCTTAATTCAAAACATCAACAACAACAGCAATGTGCACAATATAATAAATCGGAGACTCATTGAGACAAATTATCATAAGTAACAAATGTTATTTATTCGATCAAATAGATCTAACAATAGACAAAACGTGGGGGATTGACTTTATGTCTTGAAATTCTTCAAATCGACGCTAGAATCGTTTTAGTTTAATTATTTCCTGTGAAGAACGCTACAACAGCTACAGAACAAGTAAACTTCTAGCTACAAACCAGTAATTAATAGTTACAGAATATTCTCTCTTTCGTACGATGACTGGATTTTACAGAATGAGTACTGTCCAAAAACCATTCCATTCAGATGTTTTAGGTTTTACAAATCCGAAAAAGGAACAAAAGGAAGGGGGGGTTCCAAGCTGACCTGATGGACGTACGAAGGAAAACCAACTGTACTTAATGTAGCTACTACATGTAGCTCCAATGTTACTTGAGCTATTAATTATTTCAACTTGTGGAAAATAATAACCGAAATTCTTAGACACATACACACAAAGAAAAACGGATTAAATGTTACATTAAACCGTTCCTAACTTTGATATTACTATTTACCAGCACACGTCTACACTAGTTCAGAGAGAGGAGGGTTTTATCTACAGTTGACATACCAACAAGGTTGATTGATAGTCTGACATCTAACCTTGCAGAGAACACCGATAACCTCACACAATAAAACTACATGGATCTACGTCTTACAGACGTTGAAGAAGGCCATTAAAGTTACAAGAAATAGAATAGAAATTATTAAAAAATACTGGCTTTATTTTCTCCTTCTACAGGTTATCAAGACAGCCTCAGTTTAGTCCAATCACCACCCAGACAAAACGATCATTTATATCAGTCTCTAGAGTTATATTTTCTGTAATAAACAGAGAAGCTCCCAATATGGTGTTAACATTCCAATAGGCAACCGAGTTATGAATAAAACTATCAAATCAATGAATCTCATGTGGAATTATAAAGATATTATAAGTAAATTAAACAATTAACTACACTAATTACCGAACATTGTGTCCAAAAAGAACAAATGCGAGAATACCCAACACCCGAGAGTTGAGGTTCGTACGTACACACCCGATGGCACCAGCCAAGGGTTCACGCCCTGAATAAACGGCGTTTTAATTGTCAGTTGCTGGAGGCTAAGTGGACAGTCGGACAGAGCATGGAAGTATTAGAGATAACGACTTGCGTCTCCTCCCTACCCAGGTCCCAACTCGTCGGGCATAATGACGTTAGAAAAACAGTTAGCAGTTTGAACGTCTCCTAAAATACGTTGTATGTGTTAGGCGAGGCTTTTATCAGACGTAGATCAAAACAAAAATGAAACCGCTATAAAAAGTGGGCGTTATTCTGGAAAATGTTCGGTATTAAAATGACCAATTACTGGCCACTAACATTTAAATATGTGAACGTACACAATAAATATACATAGGATCAGTTTGATTTGTTTTAATTACCAAACTGTCAAGATTCAAGTTTGATATTACAATAATGATAACACAGCCCTCTATGGTCATAGCCACTATCTGGAATCATAGCAATAGATAAACGATTTTAAACAAAATCGCAATTTTAATCACTTTCACCATTCTTCAGTTGGCCCGCCATTAAAATCTCAATAATAATATATTTATTGCTATGTTATATACAACTAATTATAAACACAAACCAAATTACAAGGGTATATCTCATTCGTTATTTACACGCTTCTTGTTTAACCATTTACAAATACCCGAAGAACATCACCTCCGTGGATTTTATCTAATGCTTCAGAGCCCTCAAATGTGTATACATATTGTTGTAGTTACTCGCTTTATCTTTTCGCGCAAATCTACGCAAGGTTTACCAGCGCATAGTTTTGAACAGAAAGACTGGAATTCAAATTGATTTGTTTTGAATTAACTTCGCAGAAAACTACGAGAGCTATCTGCGCTAGCCATTCCTAATATAGCTATATAAGACTAGAGATGCATGTTCGGTGCGACGGAATAGAAAAAGGTCAGTTGGCCAGCTCCACCCCAAACTAACTCTTGTATAGCCGAAAAATGGGATTTTACTATCACCTTTATAACGCAATCAGGGCTCCATAAAATGAGGAATGCGATTTGATACACTCAAATGCCAAACATGTATCCTTGGATTCACAGTCCAGGTTCACTGAGCTACAACTGACCCAAGGGGTTATGAAGAATGAGTATATTTTAACACACTATATCAACAAGTCTTAACGCGGGTGCTATGAAAGTGTCCTATTTAATAATAGGTCACACAAATGTTTCACTTCATTTCTTTTACGGCTACAAAAACAAATCTGAACAAATCCCATGGTGGGATATGCTGTAGCATGATTTATATAACTTACATTTCAATATTATCCTGGTGAAAAAAACAAAAACCTTAAAACGATTTCTCCTGCAACGTTCGTTTTAGTTTCTTTCTACTCTCAACTATTAAAACACATAACATTTTCTTCCTGGATTTTACAAATTGTAAGATAAACACAGCAACATTTATACGTATGAAAATGACAACTCGTGACAATCCGACTTCTTTCGCAGAACCTTGTTCTTCCACGTCAAGTTCAATTTTAAGACAACCCTAGGACTCGTGTAAACTTTACCTAGACTTGACCTTGTGGTGGACTTACCCAACAGCAACAAGTGAGATTCGCTTGTTGTTGTTTTTTTTGTTTGTGGGTGTGTGTGTTTGTTAAGAAGAAAAAGTGACACCACTCTATCTAGAACAATGGAAAATTAATGGGATTACAGATTGACGGTCGAGACCGATTTGTTTGGGTCGGAAACCAAATCACGCTACTTCGCGGAACAGTAGTATAGCAAAACGAACGTTGTTATTGACGTTCGTTATACAACTAAAGGCCTATTTACTCCAATTTTATCCAACCTAAATAATTCAAAAATTTAGCTGCTCTGAAATAATATATCAAGTCGTAATTTCACTCTGTGCCACGAGGCACACTATACTAATGTAACCAATTTTTTTAAACCTATAATTTAAAATTAAAATGTTAAAAGCATACGTTTTGTTGAGTGGGGATTTTAAAACACAAAAATGTAGGAACTGTTTGACTGCAAAGTACGTGCAATGACGGATTAACAAACAAAAGAAACGTCCTATTCACTATGAGTTTCGCTACAACACACACACAGTATACATTTTTGTTCATTTGAGTTCAACATGAAACTTTACCCTTAAATCAGTATTGTTGAATATGTCACAGATGAAATAATAACGGAATTAGTGAACCAGAAGGGCATTCACTATACAGTACCTTAGAAACAGGTATTTATTGCTCGTGTAGAGTTTCATATACCAAACAGGTGTTGCAGAGATCACGTGAAACCTAATACAACGCACGCTAACATTTTCATGACTAGAAAAACGCGACTTAGATAATTAAAAAAGAAAAAAAAAAACAGTTTTTCATCAACCGTTTCCTGAAGATCAGGCTTTTATCAACTAAGTTTAGCTGAGGTCCGGGCGTGGATGGGGAAAGGCATATTAGCCACACACATTATTTACCTGAACGCGTTTTGTAGTTACGTTTCTATTTGATTATAGCAACTGCACATATTTATAAATGAAATCAACACATACGTGCATATACACGGACAAAATTAAACAGTATTACACTCACCAAAATGAGAGCCCTTACTGATAGTCTTATGGGGTCCGTGGTTTGCCTCCGCCCGTACGCGCCTCTAATTAAGGACCACAGTATCTGGCTACAAATTAATTAGTTAGGTTCCTCCTAAGCCTCATCAGTAGGAATGCAAACGTTGACTTGTGACAATAAGAGATGAAAATAATCCAGACGTCGAAAAGTTCAAGTCCTACCTTTAGAAGGCTTCACTTTCCAGATTCGTGGTAGAGGAGTTTTTGTTTGCTTTAGTGAGTAGTAAAGTTTAACTTTTTTTTTTTTTTAAACCAACTGCTACTTCCACCAGATGGGTTTAGGGCATTACGTCATTCCCTAGATAAACATTGGACTACAGAGTTAACTTATCTACACATCGTCGTAATTATATGGTAGTCAAGGAAAATAATAAAAACTGGCCTAGACTTCTACGACGACTATAAAACACAGTCCGTCTTTTTTCTAAGTATTACTTAACTTTAACCTGCACAGGCAATCTTTTCTCTCTTAACACTTCGCAGAAATTCCATAATCCAGTATTTATTTTCTTTACAATTTACTCTTAGTTCCTAAATGATCGAACTGCAACACCGCCATTCTATTCCGATAATTTCAGTTGTCAGAATTTGACTTTTTTAAATTAAATAATTAAGTCTAAAAAATAAAACTGTCGTCACATACAGTAAAGTATATGTGCATAAGACAGCAAAGGCTATTTATTGTCGTCCCTAATTTTGAACTACTGAACAGGACAAATTCCTACCGCCTTCGTTAAGGAAATGAATATCACCTTTACCACGCCGGGGATGCCTTAAAGTGCGTGAAATATTTTATGGCAACGTACGGATTTGGGCCCTGTTCACGAGCTCCGAAATCCAACGTTCGATATTACGAGTCCACAACGAAATAGGTTTTCTTATTCATAACTGGACTATTTTGCATATCACAAGGACAAAAATAATAAATACAATGTAACGATGTCTACTTCAACTAATATACAAATACAGCACAGAAATAATAGAAATAAAATCCAGCTTCAGGGAGTAGATAGAACTACCAAACCAAATCGGATATGAACTTAATGCCACCAGAATGTAAATGAAGAGAAAAAGATACACATGAGAACCAAGTGTTAACTGCTAGGATGGTTACCAACGTTTACAGCGTTATGATACTGTGGTAAAGGACCATGTTTTTAATTCAGACGTGGCTATGAATTACTTAAAAATCGGAGACTTAATTTTTTCTGCACTAACAACCTAATGTGACAAAGACCTGATTCCTTATTTCGGTATTCGAAACAAATAGAAATTTCAACCTAGCCAAAATAAAACACCTGAATATAAAAAGTTATAAAACGTCGTCAATTGGGCATTTTCTCGACGTACAGATGTACAAACTGTCAAATATTATAAAACACAACTTCTTTGTTAACCCTACTTTTTTCTAAAATTAACTGAGGAGCTTACGGGTGCATAATTTTGTTGGGATAAACAACATCGGAGTCAAAACAACAACAACAAAGGTAAATACAGTTGGTATAGTGATTAATCTCATTAATTATCGTCACGTTTACCTCTATTGTACATACAAAATAAGTGAAACAGTCTAAGTTGTGTGAAGCAAAGTCACAAAATTACACAATATGACGTAAGGTGTATTTTAAACCCCCCACCAGCTAAGGGCAGTTATTTAAGGATAAGGCACAAAGATAAACACGTGGTGTTTCCGGCTTTAAATATCAAAAACAAAGAACACATCTAAATAACAGATGTTTTAAACGTTGCGATTACTAAATTTTTACATTAGACTTGTAATGAAAATCTGAGTACAACCTCACCATGTACCACCACACCATCAGCTACATTGTTAGCTATCTAGTATGTGTACACTTCTCCAAATCATCATAGTAATAGATTCTCACAAGAAACACAGCGACACCTACAAAAAACGAAAGTTTCAACATAATTCTATTATATCTGAAACTCGTAAAGTGATGAAATACACAGCCGGTGCACGAACTGTTAACAAAGAACTAAACATATCCGTAAGCACAAGTTTAACATTCAAAATGTTAAGAATCGAATGCTCAATTATAAAAAGTTACTGTTATATCAACTATTATTTGCTACAAAGACCGGTTCCTAATATCAATAAGGTTGTATGGAAAAATCATACAAACGCTATAACAGTATTCTGTGATATTCATACTAAAAATACAGAATTTATGTATGACTTGTTCTAATAATAATGATTCTGTAGTGTAAAGTTGACTTAAGTGCCAACAACGTGTTCTAACAACAAACATGGTTGTGTAATGTGAAGTTGACCAAGGTACCGACAACGTCTTCTGATAACCACGATTCTGTAGTGTAAAGTGAACTGAAGTATCAACAACGTCTTCTAATAACCATGGTACTGCAGTGTAAAGTTGATTACAGATTTATGGTTGTCAGAACACGTTATGTAACGTTGACAACGTCTTCTGGTAACCACGATTCTGTAGTGTGAAGTGAACTACAGTATCGACGACTTCTGACAACAATGGTTCTGTAGTGTAAAGTTGACCAAGGTACCGACATCGTCTTCTAACAACCACGATTTTGTAGTATAAAACTGACTAAAAGTACCGACATCGTTTTCTGACAACTATGGTACTGTAGTTGTAGTGTAAAGTTAAATAAACTATCACGAACGTCTTCTGAAAACCTTGGTTCTATAGTGTAAAGGGAACTAAAGTATCGATAACGTCTTCTGACAACCATGGTTCTGTAGTGTTGACTAAAGATTATATCGTATAAAAGATTTCCCATCAGGTCTTTGTTTCAGTGCATCACAATAAAACGATACAATCTGTTCAACTGACATCGAACATATGATAAAAAATAATTTATATTTATCCGGGACTTTACCTCTTCCCTTTATATTTATCCTGGACTTTACCTCTTCCCTTTATATTTATCCTGGACTTTACCTCTTCCCTCCACTTGTATACCGATATAAGTTGAAACCAGCCATTCCGCCCTCTCTCGACCGACCATTCACAAGATAGAGACTGTCGTCAAGGCCACGGGAGCGTGCGAGGCAGGGAACATCCACTAGTCTACGTATTTCTAACATCCATCCTTCAACGATGTAGTCTTGTGGGAATTCTTAAAAGCTAAGGCGGGGGTTCATTCTTATAATATTTTCCCCGCCCGGAACCAAAACAGACACGTTCTTCCAAATTTGTACCAGAACATGAAATACAAACTAATTTGAATACTTGATGAATTTGTTGTTGTTTTTAATTTACCCTACAAGTTGTAACAACAAGAAACGTGTTAAAAGCAACTTTTCGAACTGTACCTCTAAAATGTTAAAAATAGCATTTCCTATGTGAAATACCCAGTATAAAACTTATGATAGGCTTGTTTGTGGAATCGCTGTTTTATTTACCAGTTACTACAACAAAATATTCTGGAGAAAGTACATAAAAAAATCCTTACATAATCGAATTAACTAAAAAACGTGGTTAAAAACCATTTGTCGGGGTTCACGTATTTTATATAGCATTCACATGTCATTTCGTAGTTTCAAGTGGTGTTTTCTGTGCAATGACACGGTTTGAAATGTATAGGTGCGAGAGTACAGTTACTTATGTATGACGTCATATATATGTGTTAGTAACTGATTATAAAGACCGATTTGATATTGTATGAAGTTCGCGCTAAGCTGCACGAAGAATATCTGCACTAGCCGTCACAACTTGCTGCCAACTCTTGAGCCACTCTTTTACCCTAAAAAGGGAGATTGACCATAAGGTTGTAACGTCCCCATGACTGAAAGGGAAAGCATATTTGTTGGAACGGCGATTCAAACCCGCGACCCGCAAACTGTGCGTCGAGAGCCCTAACCACCCATTCAAAAATACGGAAATGTTTGATATAAACAGCCCAGTCCAAATTCGCTTTACCAACAAAAGTAGTCTATACTAATGCTATGAATGTATAGTAACATTTCTTTCAAATATGGCACGAAATTTCCAAACGACTAGAAAACTTACGTAAAGTACAGGAATATATTTTATATAGTAGATTTTCACAATATACACTGATGTTTTGGAGCTGCCTTTTCTAAAAAAAACTAGTTTATAACATGAAACATTTTTAAAGAAACCTTTACCACAAGTTGAATCTCCGTGTTATTTTTTTATTATCACCGAACGAAGACTGATAAGAAAGAATACTTCAATTAAGCGATACACACAGAGCATACCCTCACTGACAGAAACAGATATAACAAGTTTATCATAACAGAATTCACAGGACATATCGGTTTTTATAACACAAGCTAGATAAACACTTAAAAGTGCAGCTAGTATTTCACCCGGAGAAACAAAAACATATCATATACAAATGGAATTACAACCGTTATAACTCAAACACACAACTAACTGGTTGCATATACAAGAATCTTTAAACAAGATGGCTGACCCTGATTGAAGTTTCAAATTAAAACAATGATGGTAGAAATTAAAATACTATAAAATCGCATTAAAGAAGTTCCAGCACTTTAGACAATTGGGCCTTCTTCGAGGGTGGAAGTCTACAGTGAGGACGGATGTATGGTTGTTTAAAAATGACAGTAATGTTATAGCATCATTACGTTTTGATATTGGATAAAGTACTACAGTGTATACGTGAACGTTAACAAATATTCAGTGTTAATCTTAGAGCATGAGACTGAAGTACGTATTTGCTTTATAAGTACTGACTCCATTTTCTTCAAATATTTCAATTAAAATTTCTCATTAATTGTTGAATACTTGTTTAATTGTAGTAATTAAACGTTATATCTTAAGTATTTATTTTGTATTGTTGCCTTAATACGCAACTTTGGCACAAACTAAAGTTTCCAAAAGTGGCCAAAACTTGTTTGTTTTAAATTTGTGCAAAGATACAAAGAGGGCTATCTGCGTTAGCCGTCCCTAATTTAGCAGTGCAAGACTAAAGGGAAGGCAGCTAGTCATCACCACCAACCGCCAACTCTTGGGCTACTCTTTTATCAACGAATGGTGGGTTTGGCCGTTACATTATAACGCCCCCCACGGCTGAAAGGGAGAGCATATTTGGTGTGACGGGGATTCGAACCCGCGACCCTCGGATATGTGTCGAGTGCTTTTACCACCTGGCCATGCGGAGCCGTTGCCGAAACTCGAAATATTATTGGAATTATGGCCGAGGAACATTGTAAAGCACGAGGATTTAGCAGATGAAAATGTTATTTAACGAATTTAATACCTTTCTGGGTTGTTCTTTTCTTTGTTGAATTTTGCGAAGCTATTGAATGGTTATCTGCGCTAGTGGGAGAGTAAACATCTCCTAAGACTGAAAAAGAGAAATAATGTTCTTGTGAACAGAATTTATAGCAACAAGAAAGGTCGGTAGATATCTCTTAACTACTAGGTGAGAGACGAAATACTTATACAAGAGCTAACAAAATGAATTCTAGTAAACACAGCCGTTCACTCTGCCGAATCAAAATGGAACTTAGAATTTATAACTTAAAATATGAACAAAATTATTTTCAGAAGAGGGGAGGGAGAGTTTAAAGTGGTTTACATTTAGGAAAAAGACAACGAAGTTTAACATTAGTTACGTATTTAATTAATATTAGTTTATGGTAAAAGAAGACATAAATAGATCAAAACTGAACTCAACTCTTAGAAAATCATAAAATATCTTGTCGATAACAGCACGATACCCGCTAGTACAGCGGTATGTCTCCGGACTTACAACGCTAAAATCAGGGGTTCAATTCCCCTCGGTGGGCTGAGCAGATTGCCCTTTGTGGCTTTGCTATACAAAAAAACACACACACACCCAAAACACATACACATATACACGACTATAGAGTCGATTTGGAAAAAGGAAATTGGGGTAAACTAAACGACTTAATGGTTTTAGATGTATCTAAACCACTGTTTACACATGAGAACCAACCAAATCATGAACTGGTTAAAAATTTAAAAGCTAACTCTGTCCAGGTATAGTTTGTAACCATATTGTCAGTTTGATTTGCCTGGATGAAATACGTAACTATTCTTTGACGTGATAATTGTCACTATTGTTATTGTTTGTAAAAGTATGCACTAGATGGGTGTGTAGCAACGTCTTAGGGTGAAAATATTTTGTAAGAGGATAAAAGCCTTAGCAAGGCTTAGTAATCAGTTAACATTCAGACAACCTTGGTGAAGAAATCACAGCACGTTCGTATTAAGCCTAATCCTTTAACAGAATGTACACAAAATCAGAGTTTATAAACCAATGTGCTCAAATATGGCTGAAGTTTTCTTTTCAAACGAAAAGCTTCCTCGTTAGCAACAAATAAAAAGGTGTTAATAGTTTTTCCCTAGTTCAGCAAAAGATTGGAGTTAATTAGTCACAGGGTCTGGATGAACAAACTATGGCTGTAGTGAGAGTTCTTGGAATCCACCCCACGTGTCGCCAACGGTCTCACTTGAACAGAACGCTGCAATAACTAATCTCAGCGACGTCTTTCAGTACAAAAGGGACCATTGTCTAGTTTACCAGAGTGTGGAGAAAAGGAGGGGAACTGGTTTGGACGCCTTTTATTTTTATCTCACTAAGCCTCGCCCCACACAGTGCAATCAGAGATTAACATTCGCCTTCATTCTGGACAGTATCGTGCTTTGATGGCCCATTCCCAGAGTGCCTAGCAATTCGTCAAAGCTGTAGCCCCGCGGGCATAAACTCCAACTAGGCCACATGGGGTCAACTTACGCGAGGAGGACAGAACCCGGTTGACTCCCCAAGTCGTCAAGCTACACGACGGGTGACAAAAATCACCTACCGATAAACACAACATTCTTAACTCTGAAGGCTGGACATCTGGGCAAAATACTCACCCCCATTACACGAGGGCTGGGGTCGGCCACCCACTTGAGCCCAGTGCACTATCCCTGCTAACCCACAGATATTTTAAGTCTGGCCAAGTTTAATGACACTTCAATACATCCCAGACCATACAAGGAAGAATATGTCAATAGATTATCATTCACTAGGAACATTCTGGTGCCTTACAAATAAACTGAACCAAATCATCTTTATATACATCTTCGAAAATTACCTACTTGTTACCACTAACAATAATTATAAAACGATACAACTTTTTTTAATCATACAATGCATTTTCACCACTGGTAACAGTGCTGAAACAATGAAATCATTTTAAAATGTAACAAAATGTACTGTTGCCACTAAAAACAGTGCTAAAACGACGAAATCATCTTTAAATGTAACAAAATGTACTGTTGCCACTAATAACAGTGCTAAAACGACAAAATCATCTTAAAATGTAACAAAATGTATTGTTATCACTGGTAACAGTGCTTTAGGATATAAAAATTGACCCAGCATCAAGACAGTGGTAAATCTTTAGACACTTGCGTGACGAAGACACATACATGAGAAAAACCAAACAATACATTAGACAACACTGCCGTATCCCTATTTAAACTTATCGCAGGTTATTGTTGTTATTATAATATTGATGCCAACACACATACACACAAATATTTATTATTCTGAAAGTAACGTATCACAGTTATCTTAGGACAGACACCTACCATTGCCGGTGGTCCCAAAGTACCATTGGGGTGAGGATACGGTGACACAACATATCCTATTGGTGCAGCGTGGGGAATAGGATCAAATACTTTAGCTGGAGAGAAAATAAAAGCAAGTATTAAATAAACACTAAAAAAGAAATCCATTTAAATAAAAAAATTACTGACAGTTATTTAAACATATTGAAACTTAATTCAAAATATGCATGACCGAATTAATATTTCATTTAAATTACTAAAACAATAACAGTTATAAAACATGTTATTTAAAAAAATGTTTAAGTATCGCAAAGTTGACAAATGCACACAGCACACCTATTTCTCAACCCATTAAACAGCGTACATTTACTTTCAGCCACCCCTCCAACATATCTGACGTCCTGTAAGTGGAAAATATTTAACGTATTGATTGCACTCTATTGTACAGCAGAAATTTGTAAGGCTTTCCAAGAACATGCAGTTAGAAACCAAGACTGAATCTACCAATGGTTTCACACTGTTTGAAACGACCAGAAATAAATAAATATTGTTATCAGAAACTGCTGCAAACGTTTTCCACAAAATTTACAGAGCATTACATTTCACACCAACCGTTTTATAAAAAATCCCATTTTACAGTTAGTTGATCATCACAATGTGAAACAAATTCACGAATTTTATATTTTTGTCTGGTATTGTTATGACGGTATTCAGAGTTCCTGTTCTTATCTCTTATACTGATTCAGGCAGCGTTATGCTAACTGAAACACGTTGGCTTGTCTTTCCCAAGTTACTTTAAAAATCATCACATAGGTGAGGGATCCATCCACAAAACCGTTCTAGCGCTGTGAGCCCTGCAGATGGATCTAGTCGAGAAACGATTACAGTTTATATAAAACTGATACAAAAACTAAAGAACAAATATATATACCGAATCATCGAACGAGCAAAATATTAACTACCACACGTAATACCCAAGTGGTGCGTATATCTGAATTAATACGCACAATACAGGTGTGTATCTACTTGAGAAACCCGGGAACAGAACTGGTTTAAAAAAAAAAACACAGTTCGAACAAGTGTTTCTCAGGGAACCGACAGTTCAGTAATTCACAAGTTTTACTTCTCAGCTTGTAAAGCTCGAAGAATAACTTATATTACACTTATTTACATACTCATCAGAAGTTTGTAAAGTATATGAAATTCTGGGAAACCTTTCTCTTTCCATCACTTGACGACAGTTGTCCCGGAAGTGTTACCAGTCTATCGACGGCGCCAGGGGCTATTCCAGATGTTTCCAACCCTATAATAACACCCCCGAACGCTCTTCGTTTAGCTTAGAAGTTACAAACATTTATGCCCGAGAATTTCTATCATGTCAGCATTTGCAATTTGTTGAAGAATAAAGACAATAGGTGTGGGCAATACAGTGAATAATTATGTATAACACGGAGCACAGTACAGGAGTCTAAGAAATTAACAAGTCTGGGCGTAACGAAAACATGAGATATTTGTGTATTTGTGTCCACTTAAAAACTAAACACGCAATAGTGTTTATTATATAATATTAGGCGTTTTATTAATATTGAATTTGAATCACGGGAAAAAAATTTTTTTGCAGATATTGAAAACTTATAAAATTCATATTTACAGCCATTATAATTAACTACAGAGTAATTCAATAAACTTAAACTCACTTCCCTAAACAACACGAGATATTATTAGCCAGTTTAATCTCATTTATACCACACAGTACATGTCAGTTCTCGATACGTTTACTACATGAAAGTTACACCCTGGTTATCAAAATATTAAGTTTGATCATACGTAAACCAACAGGCATTCTGTTTCTATTACATCAATAACACACTCAGAACGGGCTAGTTAAGTGTGACGTGTCTAAATGTTGGGGAAAAAAAGGAATAGAACAATATAGATGTCTCGTATGTGGATTCAAAACACAGATAACAGTCGCAATTTCCGTCAACAAAACGCGAATTTTGTAAACCTTAAATCAAGTAAGGCAAGTGCGTATTGAAGAAAGGAAAACTTCTTAAAATACTATTCAACTTCGAAATTATATCATTGGTGGGGGAATGCATGGTGTAAAAACAAAAACTATAACATTATTTCCACAAATAAATGGTGATAATAAATGTCTCTTTCAACAGTATCTTCTAGTCTCATTTTATCGCTTTAACAAATAGCTCTTTCAACAATATATCTTCTAACCAACTATCGTCATTGTATTGGAATGAACAAAAAGCACACTTGTTCTGTGACCACCCCCACTTTACGGGAATGTTGCTTTGAAGACCGTTGGAACTTACGTTGACAGCCGTTGGAGGTTTTGGCCCCGATCCAAGGCCGTGCACAGTGTACTGGTATTGGACCGTAGGGGGTTGGGAAACATTCCGCCCCATGTGAGAGGGAGGGGGCAACTTAAGGCTATATTTCAGATTTGAAGTAGAAGGAACTTTAGGCACGACCCTAATGCTAGAAAGAATTCGAACGCGATCAAAAATATATTACATTTCGCTTAGAAAATAACACCCTACTATTATTCAGCGTAAAACAATTTTCCGATATTTACTGTTCATCATGTAACATTTTAAACTTGTGTATTAGGCGAGATATTTAGAATAACTAAAAGTCATTCGAGTGATTAGAAGACAGCCAGCATAGACAACTATACTTTCTGCAGTTTCAAACAAAACTTACAACAAACTTAACCACAATGAAAGGTTCCTGCTGCTAATAAACTCCAGCTGGAATTATACGAAATTTGTGTCCATGAATCTATTTTAAGAGCTTATACCATCATATGAACGTTATTTCGGTCAGAGTTTTGTTGTTTTTTTCACCCTCGACTCCAGGCGCAGATAAACGATGAACAGCCTATGCAGGCTACGCCCCAAATAACCTTCCTTCCTTCCCTCTGCCTAACCTAAATATTAAATGTATTCGACAGGACACCGTCATACACGAGTTTGTCTTGACAACAATTTTTGAGTAGGAATTCCTCGAAATTTGCGAGGTTAACCAGTTGGTAAGGTGACTTGTAAAAGGTGTTTTTGTACATTGAACTTTCTCTTCTAGTGTAAATTTCAATAGCAGTATAACACAACCATTCGTTAGATGTATACGTGGTCGTATTTCACTCTTACTTAACCAGTATCTCGACGGAAGCACAACGAGATAAGAACGAACAAAGTCCATTCAACTTACCCGATGTTGAGCCGGTGTCCGCTCGGGAAGAGTGAGCGCTTTTGGACGTAGAGAAACTCTGTCCGGGAAGTTGATTTGATTTGTCCTGGGAAGGATGGAACACAGTATCCAATGAGATACATTACACAGGCTAGGATACAAAACACAACTAGAAAGAAATAATATAACAAAAAACGGCACTCCGCGTGATACCTCCTCGTGACACACACACAGTGCTGTCTCCTACCTCTTCGCCTTCTGTTACCAAGCTGGACTTCAGGTCCGTCAGGTTTTCTGATGAACGGTTTTCTTCCTCGCCCTCATCTTTAAACACTTTGATCTCATCCGATGAAGCTAAATCATCACCGCCGCCACTACCGACGTGCGGCATTCTTCAAAGTATTAACCAACTCCCGTATAAAGGAGTAAATTCCTAGTCAAACTAGGCAATTTCTCTACTCACTTTGACTGAGGCCTTGCCGACATTAAGAGACTTCATTCCTCTGAAGTACTCAACTTTCGGGCAAATCAGATTTCACGCGAAAACGAGACTACAAACGGTAGCCAATCAGAGTGAGTCGAAGTACACGTAGCGCAGCGCCGTCATGGCGGAAGGTGGAACGAGATGTCCTCGCGGCGTGACTGCACGAGAACGTTTGCTTTCGCTTGTGGCCCAACAAGTTTTCTCGAGTGTGGGACGCGTGATGCCTCGGGCCACTTTGTTTGGTAATCCTCTACTGAATAGTCTTACCTTTGTTTCATTTCAAAGTTTTGTTTAATGCGACCGTGCACTGACTGACCAGGCTTTTGAAACAATAAACGACCCCTTGTGTAATCGTCAAAAACTATATTGGTAGACAATTATTCACCAAGTAAACATGAGACTAAACTCCACTCCAGAACATATAGCATATAAGTAATTCATCGTTATACAGCGCTGTTCAAACATATGAAAGTCCCCTTCTTAAAACAGTTTTTTCTTCTTTTTTTTTTAAGGAAAAAAATATTAAGCACAGAAAACCACAACTACGTGAATCAATATGCCTTTAAGTTTTTGTCTGCTGACTAAATGTGACTCAGGTTACCATATGGGATGAATGATTAACTAAGATAAGATGGTTTTTTACACTGATTTTTAAAAATGAAAATGTGCACCACCAATAAATAACTTCCAATATTCCGAAAAGTAAGCGCAAAATAAATACATTTTTAATATTTGATTATGTAAAGCTTTCATACACTATTAATAATTATATTCTTCAAAGGCAAATGGGAATTTACTTTTAAAATTGTTTATCAGGGGGCGTCAGCAAAATAATATGTTTTAAAATTATTTTCGCACAAACTACAAATTTTAAACGTTTAGGCTAAGGCAAAAGAAGTAGTTAACATCTACCCCTAATCTCTAGTTACATTTGTCTGACCAGTTAATGAAAGTTGACCATCATTCTCTTTTCTTAGTTTGAATTTCATGCAAAGCTACATGAGAGCTGTCTGCGCAAACCGTCCCTAATTTTGCACTGTAAGACTGGAGGGAAGGCAGCTAGTCATCACCAACCACCGCCAACTCTTGGGCTAATCTTTTACTAATGAATTGTAGGATTAATCATTAGAGTAAAATGCTGCAATGGATGAGAAAGCGAGTATGTTTGATGTGACGGGGATTCTAACTTGCGACCCTTAGATTACGAATCTAGCTTCACTAACTATTTGACCATACGGGACCATTTAGATAGAAATATGAAACAGAATTTTCAAACATTAAGGGGCTTTAGTGATTTTTTAAATTTTTTATTACATTAAAAAATCTGCCCTGATGATACTAACACATTTACCGAAAATAATTGGCTGTAAATTAAATTAAATAATTTTACTTATTATTTTGTCAAAAGGGTATGGCCAAGTCATTAAGGCGCTGGAGTCATCGTCTGAGGATCACGGGTTCGAATCCCTCTCGCACCAAACATGCTCCCCCTTTTCACCGTGGAAGCATTATAATGTTACGATCAATCCCACTATTCGTTGGTAAAAGAGAAGCCCAAGAGTTGGCGGTGTGTGGTGATGACTAATTGCTGTCCCTCTAGTCTTACACTGGTAAATTAAGGACGACTATCGGAGATATCCCTCGTGTAGCTTTGCGCAAAATTCAAAAACAAACAAACTGTGCCAAAAAACGTCGTTTATTGCAGTAATTACTTTTAATACACCCATAGAATCTGCCTGAAAGAAGAATTACAGACGAAGTTCATTGGGTCCTCACTATAGGAAGGTAAAGAATAATACTCACAGATATGCTACTTGCAGATAAAAAAATCAATTTAAACAACAATATAGAGCTATTTCAGACATGAAACTACAATAAAAAACCGTATATCCACTGTAAGTTCCCAAATACGTAGATTGTGTTCCTTTAAACGAAAATCAAATCATCTCCAGACAGAGTGTTGTGATACATTATCATATTTCACTCTACCAAACATGCAGGGATTGAACCTTTATAAATAAATCATCAGGTTCTTTTGCAGGTGTTCTATGTGTTATTCTTGGTAAACCGGATATACTTACGTCGTAAACTTTCACTAAGCTTCTTGGTTAAGTAAAGATTACCTATTATAACAGCTATTTCTTAGAAGTTTCTGCCTGCTTGGTCCTGTTTATGCGTCTGGCTCCCTGGGGTGGAGTTAGACTCACTTCAAAGGGTGATAAAATGTCTTGTACAAATTAGTATGAGTTGGAGATTTATCTTTGTTGAATATATTTAATTGGAATTATCTTGAACTCATGTAAACTAAAGACTTTAGAATATTGTTCTTGGAGCTTGGCGTAACTTAACAATTTGCAATATTTCATTATTTTTGCTTTACGCCTTATTTTGTGCAGTGCAGTCAGTATGTAATGTACTATACAGGATGCCAGAAAATCCAAACACTATTGCGATAACAGTATCTGTTTATTTGTTTCCATTTTCTGTCCCAACTCATTTTAATCCACTGTGTACGATTTCCAGAATCTTCAGAAGAAAGTTGTACATGTACAACGAGGGACTTCAAATAATAGCACAAGTTCTGTAATGTGTAGCTAGAATAATACCACAAGTTCTGTAATGTGTAGCTAGAATGATAAAAATAGTCCAGTAATGTGTAGCTAGAATAAAAATAGTCCAGCAATGTGTAGCTAGAATAATACCACAAGTACTGTAATGTGTAGCTAGAATGATAAAAATAGTCCAGTAATGTGTAGCTAGAATAAAAATAGTCCAGCAATGTGTAGCTAGAATGATAAAAATAGTCCAGTAATGTGTAGCTAGAATAATAAAAATAGTCCAGTAATGTGTAGCTAGAATAATACCACAAGTACTGTAATGTGTAGCTAGAATAATACCACAAGTACTGTAATGTGTAGCTAGAATAATAAAAGTACTCAGTAATGTATAGCTAGAATAATACCACAAGTACTGTAATGTGTAGCTAGAATAATAAAAGTACTCAGTAATGTATAGCTAGAATAATACCACAAGAACTGTAATGTGTACTGAGAATAATTACATAAATACTGTAATGTGTAGCTACAATAATAACATAATTACCATAATGTGTACGTAGAATAACAATAAAAGTACTGTAACGTGTAGCTAAAATAATAACATAAGTACTGTAATATTTAGTGAGAATAATAAGTACTGTAATGTGTAGCTCGAATAATAACATAAGTGTTGTAATGTGTATCTTCAATAATTCCATAAATACTGTGATGTGTAAGTTGAAGAATACCATAATTACAGTAATGTATAACTACGTCAATAACATAAATACTGTAATATGTTGCTGGAATAATACCATGAGTAATATAATGTTTAGCTGGAATAATAAGTATGCTAATGTGCAGTTAGAATAATACCATAAGTACTGTTATGTGCAGGTAGAGTAATACCATGAGTACTGTTATGTACAGGTAGAGTAATACCATAAGTACTGTTATGTGCAGGTAGAGTAATACCATAAGTACTGTCATGTGCAGGTAGAGTAATACCATAAGTACTGTTATGTGCAGGTAGAGTAATACCATAAGTACTGTTATGTGCAGGTAGAGTAATACCATAAGTACTGTTATGTGCAGGTAGAGTAATACCATAAGTACTGTAATGTGCAGTTAGAATAATACCATAAGTACTGTTATGTGCAGGTAGAGTAATACCATAAGTACTGTTATGTGCAGGTAGAGTAATACCATAAGTACTGTTATGTGCAGGTAGAGTAATACCACGAGTACTGTAATGTGCAGGTAAAGTAATACCATGAGTACTGTAATGTGCAGGTAAAGTAATACCATAAGTACTGTAATGTGCAGTTAGAATAATAAGATAACTACTGTAATGTGTAACTGGAATAATACCACATGTACTGTAATGTGTAACGAAAATAATACCATAAGTACTGTTATATGCAGCTAGAATAATACCATAAGTACTGTAATGTAGAGCTACAACAATGACGTGACAACTGTAATGTGTAGCTAGAATAATAAAGTAAGTGTGTGTGTGTTTTTTCTTATAGAAAGCCACCTCAGGCGATCTGCTGAGCCCACCGAGGGAAATCGAAACCCTAACTTTAGGGTTGTATATCCGTAGACTCACCGCTGCCCTAGCTGTGGGTAATAAAGTAAATATTTTAATAAGTTAATCGTTTCAGTAACGAAGTATTGTGGTCTGGTAGTTGCTGTGCTTAACTTACATTATCCCAACTATCCCTAACATGCTCACTCTTTCAGCCGAGGGGGCGTTAAAATTGATAGCCATTCCAGTATTAAGTCGTGAAAAGTAGTCCCAGAGTTGGCGGTGGGTGGTTTTGAATAGATGTCTTTCTTCTTGTGCATGACTGCTAATTTAGGGAGACGGCTATTGCAGACAGTTCTAGTGTGTCTTTGCACGAAATGGAAAACAAAGAAACAAACGGTTATAAATGTTACACCTAAAGTTTCCTCCTCATAAGAAATAATGTTGGAGTAAGACAGTAAGGATGTGGGTGGGAAAAGTAGGGTGAAAAAACAGCAAAATAACCTGTATTTTAGATCTCGGTAAAATCTCCTTCACACATGGTGAAAAGAAAAACGATTTTTTTAACAATAATATCCCCACAGATGTTTTATGGCACTCACAATGTGTATAATAGACAAGTCTAATATATTTTAATACGGAAATAATATGAAACTTTAAGTAGCGTATCCTGCGTTATTTTTATCTCTGTCTCCACAAAGTCCAACCCCTGCATACTTATAATGCTAAAAAGTAGGTTTTCATATTCGTGGTATGTACAATAGAAATATCCCACCGTTTTTAGCCGGAAAAAAAGGAAACTTTTTCTGAAAATTAGTTGATTTTCTTAAGAAAATCTGAAACAAAGTTTGACAATTAGCCGGATGTTTTAAAATCAGGTATAAGGAACCCGGATGAAGATCAATTAATGAATTCTGAAGTACTAAGAACGTTTCAGGTCGTATCTTGAATAATGTAAATAAGTCTTGAGAAGAGATTAAATTAACTCTGCTTCACTACAACGATCTTTCTAAAAAGGTTAATTATACATAAATATTTCAAAAACTCGCTCCTCCATGCTTGGCATGTATATATATATATATATAACGCTAAGTTGAAGTGTTTTGTAGAGGGCACTAAAAGCAAGAAAATGAAAGTAGTATGCAAAGACGTTTATCGGTGAAATTAATTCAACAATGTAATATTGCTATTATTGGTTTAGGTAAAGTAACCTATTTCTAATTTGAATATTTAAACGAGTTCCAAATTAATATCTTCCGTTTTATGAAGGTTAAGCTTTCTTGTATCAACAAATAACTCTTTAAAAAGTCACATGAACATTGTGTGCGTGTGTTTCACAAGATAAATAAACCCTTTATATTTCGTATCAATAACGTATTAACCTTTGCAGTTGAATCACGTTCCAAGCATAATGTCGAATAGATATAATTCAGTTCGTGAGTGGTTTGTTTTGAATTTCGTGCAAAGCGACATGAAGGTGACCTGCAGTACTCGTCTCTAATTTAGGAAAGAGAGACAAGATGGAAGACAGTTAGTCAACGTCATTTCCGGCCAACGTTTGGTCTACTTTTTTACCAATGAACTATGGAATTAAACGTAACATTATAATGGCCTTTCAGTCGTGAGGGTTGCGGGTTCAAATCTCCCTCAAACTACCAGTCGAGTGCCTACAATCTACAAGCCTCAGTTCGTGTAGCAAATATCATAAAACTTCAGAAAATTATTCGTATCTTTCATACTGACAGAAACCTATAAAACTTTGAAATATACAAAAATATAACATTAATTTGGAATAAAAGGAAAATATAAGCATCAATACATATTACAATCCTAACAAACCGATGATTGTTTATTATGAACCACTGAGGTTCATAACAGTGATCACAAATAATTATAAAAACAAACCATAACAGAACGTTCTGGCATTAAACAGTAAATCATTCTGTTCAGACAACACTTAGAGTCTTTACTGCTGAGCGTGTATCAACATGTTCAAGAAAGCATGCATGTAAGACTTACAAGGAAAAGAAAATCCGTTAAAAACGGTTTGTTTGTCTTGTATTTCATCATTATTATTCTTACTTTCTTATTATTAGCCTACAAAAAACAAACAAAAAACACCTTGGTGTACTGCACCCAAACCTTTTGGGTAATAATAGATAAGGTACTGTAATGGTCTTAAGGATTTATAAAAGTCGATTTCAATTCCATGTTTTATATATGCTAAAGAATATTATAATTCTAGTGTAAACGATGTTAGTATTTCCCCTTGAAGTTAGCTTTCTTTTAACAGATTAAGTGCAGGATTTGTTTGTTTGTTTTTTGGAATTTCGCACAAAGCTACTCGAGGGCTATCTGTGCTAGCCGTCCCTAATTTTGCAGTGTAAGACTAGAGGGAAGGCAGCTAGTCATCACCACCCACCGCCAACTCTTGGGCTACTCTTTTACAAACGAATAGTGGGATTGACCGTCACATTATACACCCCCACGGCTGGGAGGGCGAGCATATTTAACGCGACGCGGGCGCGAACCCGCGACCCTCGGATTACGAGTGCACGCCTTAACGTGCTCGGCCATGCCAGGCCATTAAGTGCAGGACGAAATAAGAATTACCAGCCAATAATAAATAAATATTAGATGACTTTTAACATGTAGATGATCAATGCTTTATAAACTATACAGTCTGTGTCCTTGGGGTGTAAACCCCCTGTGTTATGAATGAGGTGAAAGAGTAAAATAAAACAACAACCAATACACATAATATTAAACTGTATTACGCACGTTTGAAAAATAATTACTTAAAAACACAAAGGTTTATTAAAGCGATTTGAAAAGATTGCTTTTCCACTGGTAAAATTTTATACAAGCATAGTGGGGGGTCGTATCTTAGTATAGGTAAGTATTTGCTAATTTCTGTGCATTATAAATGGAGAATTTAATTACACAAAAACGGTAGATTTTTACTATATTCTCAAATAACTCCCCGTAAAAAATCTCCAGCTACAGCTTAACGTTTTACACTCCGAACTAATGCGATCAAATAGTTAATAGCTACAGTAAATCATCATGAACTGTATCAGCTAGTTACTAGCTATGTTTATTACCATTACAACGCATAAAGTTGGCCACAACATTAACTAATTCTTTGCCCATGGTTGCAAGCAAGATAAATAAAAAAATTGGGAATTTAAAAACCTGCACATAGAAGTCGTAAACACGGTAATAATACCGATGTTTTGAACATTATTTACTTAAACTTCAGTATATAATCTCTACAGTCTCTCTCACCTTATTTACTTTATTTTTACAGTACCTATTTGCGAGTTTTTAAATTCCTAATTTTTATTTATCTTGTAATAACCCACATTAAACACGTTCTTTAAAGTTGTTTTTTCAAGATTTGTTACAGAAAAAATAATGGCCTAACATGTTAGAATTGTCCACAGTTATTCAGAAGAAAAAAATGTAAGCCTGGTGTGTGGAAGGTGTGTCCTTCTTGTCCTACAAAAAACGTCATTTCTTAAGGTAATCAAGGACTTAATTTTTTTGACTGAATATCAAACTGGCTATTGTAGTACTTGGATCTCCAGTGTATGTGTGTATAATGCTTTCAGAAGCCTGTACCCAAGAATTAAGATGTCTGTATACATAATATATCAGACGAGAATATTTTATCCACCCAAGGAATCACAGTCAGTTTGTTTTATACAAGAACAAAAATCCTTTGCTACTGAAACATATATTATTGTTTTGAGGCGTATTTCACGGTTATAAGAACTAAACGTTTCTCTCCTTCTATTCTACACCTTTTCTTCAACTCTATGAAAAATCAGCGTTACATTATTTATGGAATATTTTTTTCGAAAAGGGAGGTAAGAGAAAAATAACGTTCTTTACAATCGTAAGTTAAAGTTGATAAAAACAAACAATATCCCATTATTTGGCCCCAAAACAAACACAAAACACTAACTATAAGAAAAATCACATATGAGTATAAGTAGAAATTTAGCAACATTGAGATGTGTATCAGATGTTAAGGCATTATTGTAAGTAAAAATAAAACAATACTTAAGTGTTTGGTATACTTTAAGATACCATTGAAAGTAAAAATAGAACAATACTTAAGTAGGTAGCCCGGCATTGCCATGTGGGTTCGACTCGTAATCTGAGGATTGCGGGTTCGAATCCCCTTCGCACCAAACATGCTCGCCCTTTTAGCCGTGGGGGCCTTATAATGTGACGGTCAATCCCATTATGCGTTG
The DNA here is from genome assembly GCA_011833715.1 of Carcinoscorpius rotundicauda. NCBI lineage: Eukaryota > Metazoa > Arthropoda > Merostomata > Xiphosura > Limulidae > Carcinoscorpius > Carcinoscorpius rotundicauda. Next base: position 65,001,945 of record CM022392.1, on the reverse strand, counting down.
GTAAAAGAGTAGCCCAAGAGTTGGCGGTGGGTAGTGATGACTAACTGCCTTTTCTCTAAATTAGGGACGGCCAGCGCAGATAGCCTTTGAGTTTGCTCTGCGCGAACTTCAAAACAAACAAATAAACAAACTTAAGTAGGTAGTAGACGTTAAGATACCAATGTAAGTAAAAATAGAACAGTACTTAAGTGTGTCGTAGACGTTAAGATACCATTGTAAGTAAAAACAGAAACATATTGAAGTGTGTAGTAGGCGTTAAGATATGAATACAGTAATAACTCATTATCACCGAACTGTGTCATAAATGTTAATTAACGCGTTATTGTAAAACTAAATAGAGTAAATTAATAGTTGTTTTCTTTGAGAGACTTCAAATAAAAATTGAAAACATCGCGTAAAATCAAGACACTTGGGAAATTTATAGGCATCAAGTAAACAAAACTTCTAAAAATTGTGAAACCCCCGAGAAAACGATCAGTGTTAATTTTCACCAAGTGACGGGGTGAAACTTTGTAGAATGGACGACAACTGCTTGTTATGGAGACACGAGTGTAGAGGACGACGTTTCGAAAGTCTTCCGTCCTTTGTCTTCAGATCAGTGTTTCATTGTGAATACTCTGTCTAAACAATCTCTCAAAGAAATCACGGGATGTTCTCTTAATGTACGCAAGGGCCAGGGGAATATCCCCCAGTGGGAAGTTGATGATAGGAAAACTCCATACAGATATCCACACAATAGTTACTAATGAACATTTTCCTTTTTAATCTGAGAACCAACATTTCTTAAACTGAGATGCAGTGATCGTGATCTTATCGGATTATGAAAGTGTTATTTTGAACAGGGTTGACGGGATTTATTATAAACAGTCACGTTTCTATTAAAATTAACTCTTGAGCTAACAGATATGGGGCGTTACTGTCGCACACCGTTTACTTCGTTTATTATTTGGGATAATTTCTACAGCAAGGTGTTTTTTTTTTTTAAATAAAACTCACGCATGGTGTGTAATGGTTCGGGTGTCATTGAGGCAGTATTTATTTTTGTTTCTTTTACTAATTTAATTTTTTTTAATTTCCTGCCATCAGATCTATGTGTTTTGTTCTCTTCCGTGGCACGAATATGGGATAACATATTGTCCGTTATTGTCAGTGTAGGGTTTTCTTTCGGTACATGACTGAACAAAGATGGCTTTGACTTCGTGATATACTAGAAGCAATCTCTCTAGTAGGTTGGATTATCTCTGGCGAAGTGTTTGCTAAAGATAAAAGTTGACTATTGATGAAACTTTGTAGAATGGAGAGCAACTGTCTGTTGTGAAGACATAAGTGTAGAGGACGAAAGGCGGTTGACTTTCAAAACGTCATCCTCTACCCTTGTGTCTCCACAACAGATCAGTTTCCGTCCATTCTACGAAGTTTCATCAAGAAAACTCTGTTAAAACAATCTATCAAAGAATCAGTTGACTCTATTTCGATCAATGTCTTTCCAAAAATATCACAATAGATATATGCTGGCTGTAGTATCTAATCTTCTGGAATTCGATCTGTAAGTTTCTAGACATTAGAGGTAATCACTGGGTCAACCTAGAGCTGCCTCTAGCACACGACACAAAAGTTTAAATTAAAATATGAAAAAACACAGTCTACAACAATAAAAAAGCAGAATATAAGTGTACTAAGGTTACAATGTGTTAACACTGTTTTATAAATAATCTTTCATTGTTCTTTCCAATCAGATATTTATCTAGAAAACAGCTGTTTCCAGTTTGTTATGGAATTATATAAAGTTTAAAAACTTTAATTGTTCATAGCTTAGCTTACACAGTTTAATTGTTTAGAACTTACACAATTTAACTGTTTATAGCTTACACAGTTTATTTCTTTATAGCTCGCAGACATTAGTTGTTTAAAGCTTACACAATTTAATTATTCATAGTTTACATACTTTAACTGTTTATAGCTTACACTATTTAAATGTTCATAGCTTACACAATTTAATTATTCATAGCTTACATACTTTAACTGTTTATAGCTTACAGACTTTAATTGTTTACAGCTTCGAGACTTACCAAATAATATACATGCACAAGAAAGATATACAGTCCAGACAAGATCAGTAAGTTATAGAAAGGACTCATTTATTTGAGAGAGGAACAGACTGTTTAAAACTCTTTTGTTTGTTGTTAATTTCAAACCTACACAATGGGCTATTTTTGATGTGCCCACTACACATATCGAAACACGTTTTTATTGATAAAAGCCTGTAGACTTACCGCTGAGTCATTGGGGATGTGGAAAACTAACGTAAATAAATTAATTTGTATTACACGTCCATGTAAATTAATTAATTAATCATATGACGGCGTATTATTACGACACATTTACATGACTGTAGTTTCCTTGAATTTGTTTCAGTTATCGTATTAGTATTAATTAGTCACCGGAGAACTTTAGGCCTGAGCTACTTGTTACCATGTTCAGCTTTAACTGTATTTTGATTTACTTTTAGATTCCTATTTGTCATAGATCTTAATACCATTTTTCAATCTGGAACTGGGAAATCATAGAATCTCTACTCCACGATGACAAGAAACCAACTTAAAGTGAAAAAAATGTTTCTAAAGACGGTTGGTATGGGTATAGAATTTTAATTAAAATAAAGTATAGAACGAGGTTTCGACCTTCTCAAATCACCTTCAGGTTAACAAAAAGAGAGTTTACAACTAACTACCGCTGAGCACGTTTTAGGGACTAGAGTGTGATGGGTAAGAGATTGTAGGGGCGCTGCAGTTAGATATTAGGTTATTAATTAGTACAGGTATAAACTTGTTCCTTTATATTGGTTTAATTATGGTTTTAGTTGCCGTATAAGTAGTTTTTTGATTTTGCGTTTGTTTATATTTATTGCCTTACTTAGCGTCTGAATGTTGAAGCATTGTGTTTATTTGATATGCAGTGTTCAAAAACGTGTGATGGTGTTTCTTTGTTTTCTTTGAATCAAGTTTCCATTTTTCTGCTTGTTTCTCCAATATAGAAGTCGTGGTAGTTGTTGTATTGTATTTTATAAATTATGTTGGTGTTGTGTTTGTTAGTGTAGTTTTTACACGGTATAGACTTTAGTTTGTACCTGGTTTTCGAATAAATCTAGTGTTTACTAGAATGTTGTGCTTTGTTATAAGTTTTTTACTTTAATTATAGTTTTAAACCCCGTACCATCCGTCTTTAGAATACACATTTCAATCTCCTGTATTGGAATTCTTAGTCTTCTGAGACAATCAAAACTGGCACCAGATGGGGTCGAAACTCGTAATTGCTAATCCAGCACAGAATTATCAATTCATGTCTCTTCTAATTTCTTTTAGTTTGTTTAGAAAAAAAAAATGTTCAATTTCTAGAGCTACTTACATACTGAAGACGAGCATCACATGATGTACTGAAACATTAAACAACAAAGTTGGCACATTCAAAGGAAATTTTGGCTCGGCATGGCCAGGTGGTTAAGGCGCGGGTTCGAATATCCCGTCAAATCAAACACGCCCGCTCTTTCCATTGTGCGTGCATTATAAAGTGATGGCTAATCCCACTGTTTGTTGGTAAAAGAGTAGCCCAAGAGTTGGAGATGGGTAGTGATGACTAACTGCCTTTCCCCTAGCATAATACTGCTAAATTAGGGACGACTAGAACAAGTAGACTTTGTACAGTTTTGTGCGAAATTAGAAGAAAAAAAAGTTAAAGGAAAACTTAATACTTACTAGGATAATTATACAATTATCAGGAGTTGTGATAAAACAAAACGGTAAAAGTAAAATGTGTTTGTTTGTTTTTTGAATTTCGCACAAAGCTACTAGAGAGCTATCTATGCTAGCCGTCCCTAATTTAGCAGTGTAAGACTAGAGGGAAAGCAGCTAGTCATCACCACTCACCGCCAACTCTTGGGCTACTCTTTTACCAACAAATAGTGGGATTAGCCATCACTTTATAATGCACGCACAACGGAAAGAGCAGGCGTGTTTGGCGCGACGTGGATGCGAACCCGCGACCCTCAGTTTACGAGTCGCACGACTTAACGCGCTTGGCCATGTCGGGCCAGTAAAATGTGATATACCTAAAAAAGTTATCACTTTTAACCCTAATGGGCTGACTTCAGACATGGGATGAGCTAAATACCTTTTGAAATAATAATTCTGAACCAAACATGTATTTAAAAAGATCAAATTATCTTTTTGAAATAACAATTTTAGAATAAACCCTGTATGAACAACTGCACCAAATTGTCATTTGGAATGATAAATCTAGATTATACCTAGTGTAGGCAACTGTATCAAATTGTCTCGTTGTAATGAAGGGTAAACAAAATGTTAGAAAAAATGGTAGAACCCTTGAGGGATAATAAAGGAGAGCGAGTATGGAATGGTTGTGTTATTATTATTTATCTTTGGTGTTTACTAACGAATATTTAAGCAGTATTCCTCATCTTAAGCAGTTGATAGACGGAAACAAAATGGATGCGTTAACTCTGAGCTGGCTAAAAAAACAATGGGAAGTTCATACAAAGACAAGACTTCTGGGCTTGGTAATATTTTGAAGGAGATTACAGATTGGATATATGAGCTACTTACTACAATTTCTTGTTAGTCCTTAAATAGTAGGTATGTACCAGAGGACTAGTAGTTAACTAATGTAACTCTTCTTTTCAAGGGAGGTGATAAAAGTTGTAACAATAATTATAGACCCATTAGTCTTACACCAGTTGTGGTAAGTCTGATAAAAGATGTATTGCAAAGTCATTTAACAAAATTGGGAATTTTATTAGATAGTCAACATGGTTTCACTGAGGGAAAATCTTCCTAACAAATCTTTTGACATTCTTTAAAAATGTGACTGGTTATTTAGATGAGAGTGAGGATGTGGATTTTCAGAAAGCACTTGACAAAGTGCCACATAAAAGGTTTGTAAAAATAAATATCACTACAGGTATAGGGTATACGTTAGCAAATTAGATACAAAATTGACTGGATGGAAGAAAGTAGAGGATTGTAACAAATGGAGTTCAGTCAAACTGGATTAATGTCACAAGTGGGGTACCTCAGGACTCATTCTTAGGATCTCTGCTCTTTTTGATTTACATCAATGACACAGATGAAGGAATGGTTAATAAATTACTTACATGTTCAGATAATATTAAGATCATTGGTGTTGCTGACTGTGAAGAGGATGGTGTTGATTTACTAAATGATTTAGATAATTTAGTGAGTTGGGGAATTAAATATCACATGAGTTTTAATTATAATAAATGTAAAACAATGTATATGGTTTATCATAACTTAAATTATAAGTATTACATGGATGGGACTAACCTTTACAGTGTCACGAAAGAAAGAAAAAGATCTTGGTGTAAAAGTTGCTCAGTCTCTAAAGCCATCCAAGCACTGCGTTGTTGCTAGTGTTAGGGCAAATAGGATTTTAGGCTGTATGTTCAGAAATATCGAATTTGGAATATTGTGTTCAGCCTTGGGCTCCTTACCTTAGGAAAGGCATCTAATTGTTGGAAAGGGTTCAGAGAAGAGTTACTAGAATGGTGCCTGGGATGGAGGGGTTGTCATACAAAGATAGACTGAACTCATTTAAATTGTTTTTTTCTTGAAGAAAGAAGAGTTGTAGACGGTCTTATTAAGATGTTTGAGAGTTGATAGAGTGTTGATGCATTATCTATTTTCACATCTAACAGTGACAACAGTAGGACTAGAGGACACACATAAATATTGGCAGGGTAGTAGTCACCTTCAGCTAAGACAGCTTCATTTCCCTAACAGGGTGGTTGGCCTGTGTTATCATCTGTGTTGTAGAGACAATAAATTTAAGCGGGTTTAAGAGAAAGCTTGATAAGTATGTGAGTGATGAGGGCTGGTTTTTAAATTTATTCTTAATAGTGTTAGTTTAGTTTAGAGGATAGGACAGCTGAGATGGACCAGCAGGTTCCATATTATCCAGAAATATTATGTTACGATAACTCGAAGATTATATCTATTGTAAACAACTGGATCAAATTGTCTCCCTGGAATAATAATTTTAAACTAAACTTAATGTTAACTGCATCAAATTTTCAGCTATGTACATTACAGCTTCAAATAAAATAATAAACTATTAACGTTGCAGCTACCCCAAAAGATAAAAGACATAACTTGACATACACATTTCCTTGTGAGCTGCAGATAAGTTTTATAGCCAATTAGTCGATTACACACGTGTTATAACCAATTTTCTTATCTTTTTCAACTCCCTTGTTACAATACTATTGCATAATAGCAGTAAAAATGATTACTTCATTCGAGATCTATTTCACGTTTCACGTTTTCTAAAACAACGCAAAACATGAAGAAAAATGAATATTTAATCCTTTAAACAAACAAAATGCTTCAAAACAAAGCTTAACCCACTTAGCTACGCCAGGCCGTGAAACACAGCAAATCATTGATTGTTTGTACAACGTTTCGAGTTTGTTTTTTGTTTTAATTTCGCGCAAAGCTACACAACAGCTATCTGCTCCAGCCTTCTCTAATTTAGCAGTATAAGACTAGAGGGAAGGCAGCTAGTCATAGCCACCCATCGCCAACTCTTGGGCTACTCTTTTACCATCTTGACCATCACGTTATAACGCCCCCACGACTGAAATGGTGAGCATGTTTGGTGCAACGGGGATTCGAACCCGCGACCCTCAGATTACGAGTCGGCCATACGTGGCCATACCGGGCCGCGTTACGAGCTGCTAGTACCAGATGAATTATATTAAATCTGGTAGTAAAAGAATTAGGAATATAAAGAAAGGAAAAATATGTATAATTATGCTTATAAAATCAATTTATATAAATAGAGATAAATCGTTAATTTAATGGGAAAGGATGTTTGGCAGATAATTTAAAACTAATTTATGTTCATTTCTTATCTTTAGGTCCTTTCAAAGGATGGTTTTTGGAATGTCAATATTGATAAATTAGTTAAGAATTGTCTAGTTACTAGAAGATCAAGATACTGACTTGTTAAAGATGCTCGTATAACAGATCTATAATCAGAGTAAAGTTTTGCCACGCCATCTAGAGAAGATCCGTAATCAGAGTAAAGTTTTGCCACGCCATCTAGAGAAGATCTGTAATCAGAGTAAAGTTTCACCATGCCATCTAGAGCAGATCCATAACCAGAGTGAAGTTTTGCCATGCCATCTTAGAACATATTATGTAGTAAATGAGACATGTTGAGACGCGCATGAATGCTTGTTGTATTTAAAAAAAATGATTAAACATGGTTCTGAAGCTTTTGATTCAATGAAATTTCACGTTATGAAAATTGTAACGTTTAGTTTGTATTGATGTGTTCCATAGTTTTGAATATTGTGAGAACTTCTAAATCTTTGTGTTTTTTTCCCTATCTGGAACAAGACAGAGGATTGTTACATTAAACAATGTAATGTGATAGGCCCATTGAGGTGGTTAAAATGTTTGATTTGATAGGAACATTTATGACAATGTTAAATGTTGGGCATGATACGACCATTGACATGAACGTTAAAATGTTGGATGGGATATGACCGTTGAGGAGAACATTAAAGTTTATGTGTAATTTTGTAAAGTATTTGTAAGTAGGTAATAAGTCGTAACTACAGGTATACAATCTATTTCAACAAAGTACAATATATACAGTACGATAGATTTACCAAGACAATGAAAATAATAGTCAAATGTCTAACTCTCGATTACGTTCTGTATCTCCTGAATGGGCAATTGTAGAAAAATAAATATTTACGTATAACAAAATGGCTATTTTCAAAATTATGTTGTACAAAAATTATTATTATTAATTCTTTTTGTAATTCTTATATTTTCATATGAATATCAACCACTATTTGTTAGTCTTGGTAGGTGCTGAGAAGCCATTCTGAACTGAAAACTTATTAAGAACAAAAATATTTCTTTTTGTGAGGGAATTTGATAAAAGAAACTAAACTTCCTCTGTGGACTAACTGAAAAAAGTATTTTGAAGGAAGGAGCGTCAACGGATAAAGCGTATAAAGAAAAGAACGTGTTTGGTGTACATTTGTTTTTGTTCTGTTTATACATATTTTATTTTTTCCATGTTGATATTATTTACATGCTTAATTTTATTGTACCATACCGAATAAATTGATTTGAACAGAATTAAAATATTCCCCTTTGACTCTTCTTATATGACAACTATCAAAAAGTGCTCAGTTTTGTAGTAGTCTTTTCTTGCACTCAATAAAATGACAAGGCAGGATGACATTCAGCAGATAAATTCTCAGCGATTTCTCAGAGAAGCTGAGTGATTTAATGTGCTGTATGCACCTTCGGATCGAGAATTATTTTCTTTTACCAACAATGGAAGTAATCTCCTCTGATTAAAAAGAAAGGCAAGTTTCTTAACTGAAGTAACACATGATATGACAAAACTCGGCCTACCAGACAATCATATTGCACATGTTCCAAGGTACACTTTACACTGAGAACAGTTACCATTGAATTGTCTCAACGGATATCTGTAAGTAATACTTAAGTAAACAGAGAAGTGTTTTAAAACAATAGAGTGATGATAAGTTAGGTTCGGATCTTCAGTCATTGCCACTGGAAACATTTGTTTCTTGTTAAGCCCAAAACTAGACAGGTATCAACACCTGGTTTTTAGCGTTATAAGTCTTCAGACTCGACACAAGAGTCAGTGAGGAAGGTGGACATTACTCATGAAACAATGACCGTTTATGCGTCGTAAAGAAAAAGAACTTGAATAACTATAAAAAGTTTATATTTCTTGAATAAAGAAAAAAGCCAACTTACAAACTGGTGTCAATAAGCAACAAGATAAAGTTGAACTAAACTTTTTTTACAATATTCACAATCTACACAAACTGGCCCTAATTTTGAATTGATGAACTGGAGGAAAGGCAGCTAATGAACAATACTCGTCCACAACTTTTGTGTTATTTACTATTTTCTGACCAAATTTATATCGCACATAGAACTACTTATCGTAAGACAAGTAAAAATGAATAAAAGCTGGTTCAACGTCACTTGGTTTCCAAAGGTATTCTATTCACATTCTATATTAACCGATTACCAAGTGTTGGTTTGATTTCTTCAGAGAGAGAAAAAAAAAAGTCAGGTAGAATTAACGCGAACTCTAAATAATTTAGTTAGTTTAAAATTTCACTGTTGTTTTACTGTAAAGTTTGTATTGGGACAGTGTACAAATATTTTATTATTTTATATCGAACATGAAGGAGGAGTTAAAGTAAGAAAAGAAATAAAACTAAAAACGCTAAAACAGGAATTTAGTAACACTTTAAAACTTAAGAATACAGAGAAATAGAACTGCTGAGAAGTTTACTTTATTGGTGCTATAAACCAAACCTGTAACAGTAAGAATCTTATGGATACAAAATGAATAATACCTTTTACTCGCAACTGATTCTAGTGCTCATGTTTCAATATTTGACCCTGAGATTTCAAGCTTAAATGTTCGCTAGGATACTGTCGTCTGGAGTATTTGAAGATTAGGGTTATCTTTTGTTGACAAAAGAAGTCTCTGTCTAACATTAAGCCCTGTGACAGTCAGTTAAATGGAAAATGTATATTCGTTAGCACTTGGTTAGACCGTTGGATGGTCGGTAGATAATATCCAACATCTACTACTGTTGGCCAAGGAAAAGTTAGTTGTTTGTAATTAAGGACTATTTGTGTTGTGCCACCACGGGTATTGAAACCCGGTTTCTAACAGTATAAGTCCGTAGACATACTGCTGTGCCACTGGGGAGAGGGGGCAGGAAAAATAAAAGAAACTTGAGGTTTCATAACAGGAAATATTGCTGAATGGTGTATTGATTTCACAACAGAAAACAGTAAAGTAACTCACTTTGATCTACTCTGTGCATCTGCTCTGATTCAGTAAAGTAGCTCAATCTGATACAGCCTGTTCATCAGCTCTGATTCAGTACTGTAACCCAATCTGATTGAACCTGTTCATCAGCTCTTATTCAGTACAGTAACTCAATTTGATACAGCCTGTTTATCTGCTCTGATTCAGTATGGTAATTCACTCTGATTGAACCTGTTCATCAGCTCTTATTTAGTGCAGTAACTCACCTTGATCCAACCTGTTCATCAGTTCTGATTAAGTGCAGTACTTCACTCTAATACAGCCTGTTCATCAGCTATGATTCAGTCCAGTAATTCGTTCTGATTTAACCTGTTCATAAGCTCAGATTCATTGTTTTCGTAATCTCTGATTAACTAACTTTATTGTTTCCTACAGCGTTAAGTCTGTGGGCTTATAACATTACAAATTGAGGTTCGATACCAGTGGTGTTAAAAACAGATAGCTCATTTAGTAGCTTTATCATGAATGACAAACAAGTAAATAAACATAAACTACTAAAACCACATCACATGTGATCGTCTTCTGTTAGTCTTCTACACTCTGGAAAACATATTATCACAGAGCATATTCTGCAACAACGTTCAGCTTGAACAATGTGAATTCATGTAATGTTATAGGTTTGATAAATTTCCAGATTGTACATTTAAAGTTGTCTATCGGAGAAATATTGAAGTTTTATTACCTCGCACATGCTCTGAAGTGTCTTCTACATCCATCTCTTCCACAGTAACGATAAGCTTATAAAGTCGTTCGGACGCCACGTGTAGTTCTTTGTTGAATTTGACGCAAAGCTGTTTGTTTGTTTTGGAAATTCGCACAAAGCTACTCGAGGGCTATCTGTGCTAGCCGTCCCTAATTTTGCAGTGTAAGACAAGCGGGAAGGCAGCTAGTCATCACCACCCACCGCCAACTCTTGGGCTACTCTCTTACCAACGAATAGTGGGATTGACCGTAACATTATACACCCCCACGGCTGGGAGGGCGAGCATGTTTAGCGCGACTAGGGCGCGAACCCGCGACCCTCGGATTACGAGTGCACGCCATAACGCGCTCGGCCATGCCAGGCCTTGACGCAAAGCTACACGAGGGCTATCTGTACTAGCCGTCCATAATTTAGCTGTGTAAGAATAAAGGGAAGGCAACTAGTCATCACCACCCACTGCCAACTCTTTGGCTACTCTTTTACCAACGAATAGTGGGATTGACCGTCACTTTATAAAGCCCCTAAAAGTAAAAGGGCGAACATATTTGGTGACGGGATTCGAGCTCGCAGTTTGCGTGAGAGTCTTATCTGTTGTTATAAAACCCACGAAAAACAGGTCCAAGTGTACTTGAGATTCAAAGCACTTTCAAGAACTCATTATGTGAAATATTTATCTCAAGCCCTCAATATTGAGTTTGAATAAACCTCAAGACATTATATATTCGGTTAAGTACGTACTTATTTCCTCTCACGTTTGTATGATCGTAAACAAACACAAAATGTCACTAGTGGCACAGCGGTATGTCTGTGGACTAACAACGCTAGAAACTGGGTTTCGATACTCGTTGTGGGCAGAACACAACAGACCATTATGTTGCCTTGTGTTTAATTAGAAACATAAGGTCAGTCGTTGAGGAACTGTACTATATCGTCAAAGTTAGACATCTTTCTTATATTTTAATACAATAACTTACTCATGTTTATCCGTTATCCCATACCAAATGTTATTAACAAACGTTACAACAATAATAAGTCTAATCAACTCACGCCGGATATAACAACCAGCGTAAGTTGTGTTTACCAACAAGTCAGGATGAATAAAAACGTAAGAGAAGCTAACCATGTCAAAACGTCCTGGACAATCTAAAAATATTGAAAATATAATAAACGCCACAAGAGATATAGGCATTCGTAGGGAAGTAAAACTCTTCAATTTAATACAATTAAAAAAGTTAAAATAAACAATACTGTTATTTTTTCCTCGTTTTAAAACCTGTTTTATAAATAAAATGTTTAATATTTAATCTGTTTCACACCTTGAAAGTTGTTGTTGCTGGAAAAAAAACACACGTATGTTTGTCGTATCCAAACCAGTTTGATGGTGCCTGGTATTGGGTGAAAGGCGTTATCACTAATAGATATGATAGATGTGGTGCTGTTGACACATTATGGCATATTGTACTTTGTTTTCGATTATAGGAGTTTATAATTATAAGATTACACAGACTTGCGAATATTCTATAATAATTCCTGTACATCGGATCCGAAAATTATATCAATTTTTCTCCATCACGTACAGATTTTTCACAAAACGTCATATGTTCTTTCACATAATGAATTATTTTCATTGAAATCGGGTCACATTTTGTTATGCTTCAAAAGCTGACAACCCTGTCTATAGATTTCTCTAGACTAATAGTGACGTGAGTTTTATTTATTGTTCTAGAACCCACGTGAAATACACCTCTAGTATATAAACGATTAAAAGGTTGCACAACGTGTCATTTCTGGACAGTATTTGTTTGTGTGTGCATCTTGATATTATTTTTTTTATATTCAATATTACTTTTTTGTTGTTATGACAACAAAATGTTGTGTAAATGATCCAAACACATTTAGCTATATTTGTGGCATATCTGCTGTAAAGAAACAAAGGCAAAACAATACAGAATTCGTCAAAAAGCGTATTTCGTGAATTTTGCAATACAACGTTGAGACCAAGCCAAATCATGGGCTCTGCATTAAGTTTGTTCTGTTTGTGTCTAAGAGTTCAGATAATGGACTAAAAATGACTGCTATTTTTACTCAAGGCCACAACACTAGAAACAAAAAAAGAAATCTCAACCCGTTGCTCACGGACCTGACGTACCTGTGCCTAAGTCAATTTCATCTGATTCTAAATCTGGAGAACCAGCATGGCCAGGTGGTTAAGGCACTCGGCTCGTAATCTGAGCGTCACGGGTTTGAATCCCCGTCGCACCAAACATGCTCACCCTTACAGCCGTGGGGGCGTTACAACTTTATGGTCAATCCCACTATTCTTTGGTAACAAAATAGCCCAAGAGTTGGCGGTGGGTGGTGATGACTAGCTGCCTTCCGTCTTGTCTTACACTGCTAAATTAGGGACGGCGAGCGCAGATAGGCCTCGTGTAGTTTTGCGCGAAATTCAAACCAAATTCTAAATCTGATGTCAATAAGACAGTACATGATTACAAGAAACAGAGAAACCAAAACGCAAATAAACAACATTAGAAATCACATCAGAACACAAATAAAATAACAAACACAAAATAAATGGGACAATTAGTGCAATAAACTAAATGATAAGACTGACCCCAAAAAATTCTGGTCACATCTTAAAATACTCAAAATTAAAACACTAACACAAAGAAATATCCCCCACTCGAGCATAATAACACTATAGCACACACACAAAGAAATAGCCGAAGCTTTCAAAGATCAACTCCAAAATACATTTAAAACCCACACTGATCCAGACATGAATACGTATTTTTACAATAAAGTCACTAATCACATAGCAAACAATAAACATCAATTTGAACCAATTTTTTCCAGTAAACATAACTGATACAAATACAAGTTCCGATACAGATTATACAAGCACATTACTAACACATGAAATATCCCTTCAGGAATTACTAGAAGCAATAAAAAACACAAAAAACAAAGCACCAGGTGAAGACGAAATACAAGCTATCCTCCTAAAAAAAAGGGCACTCCGAAATTGTTTGACCACCTAAATTCACTTTTTAACCTATCTGTATTCTCAGGATAATCCCAGTTTCTTGGAAGCTTGCAAATATATTAATGTTCCATAAGGAAGGAAAGCCAGCGAATAAACCTAACAGCTACCGACCAATCAGCCAGACCAGCTGTGTAGGCAAAATTCTTGAAAGAATAATAAGTAATGTCAATAGTCTCTCCACATTCTTGGAGATAACATCAAAATTACCAGAAGAACAAAATGGATTCAGGAAATTTAGACAAACGACAGACCACCTAATCAGATTAACCAAAACCATAATGGATAGCTTCAACAAAAAAAGAATGTACAGTCGCTTGCTTCCTTGATATCGAGAAAGCATTCGACACAGTTTGGCACGATGGTCTAAGGTTCCAAATGAATGAAATGGAACTATCGCGAGGAATTATTCGCTGGTTATCTAACTTTATGGAAAATAGAAAATGTAGAGTAAATGTTGAAGGAACTTTTTCTGAATACTTTACTCCACTAGCTGGTATCCCTCAGGGAAGGATGGTTAGCCCTATACTCTTCATCATGTATGTAAACAATATGCCATTGAGGGATCCAAATCATGGATTCTCTTCACAGTTCGCAGATGATGTGGCAATCTGGAAAAGTGCCCCAACACCCACGATAGCAGCCACTAATATACAACCGCAACTAAATAGAATAAGTGAATACTGTCAAAAATATAGAATAAAAATAAGCACAGCAAAAACTCAGCTCGTAGTCTTTACGAAATCGACAAAACACAAAAAACAACAGCCAGAACTATATATGAATGGCACTCTACTCCAGATTGCCCCTTCGGCGAAATTTTTAGGTCTGACCTGTGATTCAAAACTAACTTGGATCAATCATGTCAACGAAATTAAAAACAAAGTTTGGCGAAGAACTAATTATGCTGGGAGTCTAACTGGTAAAAACAGTGGAGCATCTACAGACAACATACTAAAAATATATAAAACATATATTAGACCCGTAATAGACTATGCAGCTCTAGCATGGATAACTGTAAGCAATAAAATAATTAAAACTAAACTACAAACAATACAAAACACACTCCTCACAACTGCATACAGAGTTCCAAGAACAATATCATCTCAATTCATTCACAAATACTCGAACATACCAACCATACCAGATAGACTCCTACATATTACAATAATATACTTTAATAAGAATTGGATGAAAAACGAATTACTATGCGAACTAGACAGGTACCTCATACATGATGAAGCTAGTCCTAAACATCTCTCCCCAGTTAATTTATATTTCAAATATAAAAATAAATAATAATAAAAAATATATAAAAACTTTAAATAATAATGAAAAAATTAAAAATAATTTTAAAAAGATTCTTTTTAGTTTATTTATTTATCTATTAAAAAAATGCCACCAGCAAACTTGACATTCTGCTAATAGAATAAAAACTGTATACGAGCCAAAATACATGGACATTGCCCTGAAATGGACCAAATACAAATTCAGTTCACAGTCAAAATAACAATCAGTCAAGAATATAAGTACGGGGAGGAGAAAGAGGTTATAGAGAACCTGACCCTCCAGGGTATGAACTTATATTACCCAAACACCGACGATATTCATTCGAACGATGATATCAATGGAAATTATGATAGGGATTGTGTTCAACCTGAAACATCTGGTGAATCACAACGTTTCACACAAGGTGAACTTACTGGTGTAGTGACACATTTCAGTCTTCCAATGGATCATTCAGATAATTTGGGGTAAAAGAAATAATACTTTGATTTAAGTAAGTTTTCCTGATTCGCAGAAAAAAAGCATCGATTTTGAAATCGTTTTCAATGACGGAAAAATTTGTTATTAAAACCAAAACAACTGCTGTGAAGTATGAATTCACAAGCTTGTGTTATTTACCATTTTTTGCGAAGGCGAAATGCTTCTAAAACACAATATTTATTGTTAGGTGTGTATGTTTTTCTTACAGTAGAGTCACATCGGGCTATCTGCTGTGTTCACCGAAGGAAATCGAACACTTGATTTTGTAAACCTAAGGACTTACCGCTGTCCCAGCGGGAGACTCCAGTAAGGATTATCAAAGAATAAATAACAGATTTTCTTTTACGATTAAGAATATATTGTGACTGTGTCTTTGAATGACAATAAGAGAAGCCTCTATCTATGTATTGAGGACGTTTAGATGGTCAAGCGTACTGAACTGTCACTCTGGAAACTCGTGGTTTGCTCCCCGTTACGACCGAAAAATTAAATGCCGAGCTTCGCGCTGTAGGTACATTATAAAAGTAAAGGTCAAATCCTACTATTCGATTATTTAGCAATGAGTGGTGTTAACAATGTCCTTTTAAAATTAGTGACAACAATAACTCTACCTAAGAATAATTGATATACTTTAATCTCATCGTTTCACTGTTCCTCTCTTCATTATTGCTTAGTATTATGTTATTAGTAATGATTATGATGGTGAAAACCATAAGGGTGTGGAAAAAGTACCACTTGTCACTACAACTTGGGTTTTCCAACCAATAATGGAAAATGGTACATGCTAAAAAACATAATTTTGCTACTTACAAACAAAAATGCCTTAAAGAAGTTTTAAAACAAAGTTCCTCAGGTTAACATCAGTAAGTTCTAAAAGTTAATGCGAGCATAAATCAATTATCATACATTGCATAAAATGATTTATTATGTGAATATCCGTAACCTCAACAACAATTCACTAACTGAAACAAAACTTACAATGTCTAAAAGTTAAAATTTGTACATAAAATGTTCGTTCCTTTGGCACTTTATTTTGTGTGTAATAGAAGTGGGTCCCGGTGAAACGGTATAACCTATAAACTGAAAGACATCAATACTTTGATATAAAGTCTGGAACCCAAAAGGTTTACTGACATGATAAATATAAACAATAATCAACTATAACTCACTGTTCCCTGGTGGGTCAGTGGGTGCGTTTGCAGATTACAACACTAACATCCATGGTTCGATTTTCCACGGTGGTTACAATAAATAGTCCAATGTGGCTTTGCTCATAAAAAAAACTCTAAAACGCAATACTCAAGACATAAAAAAACACAATACAAACATTTATATAAAGTCAAGCTTACTGTTCGTCAGTTGGAAGACTGAGTGTCCTGAAGACAAAGATATGGTCTCACGATGGTTTTTGTTTTGTTTTCACTGATAAAGAATAGAGGGAATATCCTTCGAAATATTCTCCACGAAGGATAAAAGTCATTTTTTTTAATGAAAAACAATGGTGGCAAGTATGAACAAAAGTCAGTTTGTACAAACTGGACAACAAGAGAGGTTTCGTTATCTTACATTTTGTTTGTTGAATTTCGTGCAAAGCTACTTGAGGGCTGAAGTTTGTTATTCAGACAGAATAAACTGGAGTGAAGGCAGCTAGTCAATGCTGTCCTTTTGACTACACTTTGCCAACGAACAATTATAACGTCACCGCGGCTGAAAGGGCTAGCACGTTCGGAGGTGGGATTTGAGCCCTCAACCTAGATATTTTGAATCGAATGCATTTCACAAACTGGTCCTTTGGAGTCTAATAGGTGGTAAAACTGGAATTTTAGTTCTTTGTTTATAAGTTTGGATGGTTTTAACAGAAAACAAATGTTTCTGATTGTATGGTATATAAGAATATCGTATGTTTTCATATTCCTTTTTTAAATACAGTTATTTTGATACGTTCATATTTTCACATAATACAAGTTTAGCCGCCTTTGTTCTTTGTCATTCTTTTGATTTGATATCTGCTCTTACAGTGGGAGGTACGGCTATTATGCTTACTTTGTGCAAGGATGTCAACAGCAATATTATCCAATCGTAAATTACGTGCTACCTCGTGGTTGCGACCGCCATTACGTTTAAATTAGAAAGACCAATCACATGGAAAATGCATGTTTCTCAAAGTAAATCTGTTACTTTTAAATAGACAAAGAGATTATTCAGGCACTTATGACTGAACGTCTGCCGTCAAACAAATAAATACTGTATTTGTGTTAATGCAAATAATATAACATTTATACATTGTATTCAATGTTCTTACATCACGAACAAAATTATTCTGATAAATTCAGAAATACCCTTTTGCTATTAAGCTGGCCTATCCCACCTCTCTTATTAAAATATTGTACCACTTGAAACTGGGTTTTGATACCCATGATTGACAGAGTACAGACAGTCCTTTATGTAGCTTTGTCTTTAATAATAAAATAAGTTTCACCTAATTATACCTAAACTGAACAGAGCAAAGCAGTATTTGATACGCAACGCTTTTTAGATAGTAATTATTGGAACGAATGGCCAACGTCATTACAAACTACTCTAGTGAAACAGAGCTAAAAGTAACAAAGAAAAGTGATGTTACGTAAACCCTGTTATATGTTCGATTTAAATACTTAATTAAGTAACACAATAGGAAATCCAAATTCTTGGTTCATTTCAGTTACAGTTGTATCTAAAAGTCAGGTAAATCGATTACAAAATAAAATCAAAGAAAAGTAGAGAGTTTTCAGTGCACATCTATAATTACACGAAAATTAAGAGTTCCTCTATTTTTAAAGCTAACTCTATTATGGTTTATCCATTCTTTTTCTGAGTATTTTACGAAATATCATGAGAATATTAGCCATTAACAGTTATTTGACCTAGGAGAAATTATGTTGTCCGAAGGAAATACGACAAGTTTCCCAACTTTCCGAATGCCATATTTGTGGTAAACTTTATTGTAAGGTTCTTTCGTTTTACATCAGGTTTGAAACTTGTCTTCTAAAATTCATGGAACAGATTAAAGCTAAAAAACAGCCAAGAAAAATGAAAGTATTTACAGATTTTCCATCACCAATCACAAGCTAAACCTAACAGTAATACGTAATAAGTAGACGTCAGTCACGCATGAGAAAAGCAGTTTTTTACCCCGAGGACGTTCAGGACAAGGAAAAAAATATTGCTCTGTTAAACATTAGTGAGAAAAGTGATGAAGTAACTCTACACATTCAGGGCTAAAGCCAAACACCTATCATTGAAAACACAAATGCAACCATCAAAATAGTCAAGCTTCAGTTTCTTATCACAAGGACTTTTATTTGTTTGATGATAAATAAAATGCTATACAAAGTCGCGGGGTTCAAAACAAAATTTTAGCATCAAAAGCTCACATATTTGTCGCTGAGGCACATGATGTGAAGGGGGAAGAACAACTGGGATGCAAAAACAAATCTAGTAGATTATACCAGACAGAAATCAATCAATCAAACCAAACGCTTTGCACCAAAATCAGTGAAATTATTTCTAAACGATTCTTGAAGAAGAATATTCATGTTTTATCTTTAATGTTGTGTGGGAGTAAATATTTTACCTTTAATGTTGTATGAGACGAGATATTTTATCTTTAATGTTATATGTGGCAAGATGTATTACCTTTAAAAGTAGATGTGACTGTATATTCTACCTTCAATGTTATACATGATTATGTATTTTATTTTTAATGTTATAGATGACAATATATATTACCTTTAGTGTTATATGTGAGAAGATATTTCACCATTAATGTTATATGTGATTAGATATTTCATCTTTTATGTTATAAATGCTATATATTTTACCTTTACTATTATATATGACTGGATATTTTACCTTTAATGTTATATGTGACTAGATATATTACCTTTAATTTCAAATGTGACCACATATTTTATCTTTAGTGTTATATGTGACTACATATTTTAACTTTAGTGTTATATGTGACTACATATTTTAACTTTAGTGTTACATGTGATTAGATATTTTACCTTTAATGTTATATATGACAAGATATTTTACCTTCAATTTGATATGCGACAAGATGTTTTACCTTTAATGTTGTATGTGATTAGATATTTTTACTTTAATGTTGTATGTGATTAAATATTTTATCTTTAATGTTATATGTGACTAGATATATTACCTTTGATGTTATATCTGAATATATGTTTTACCTTTAATGTTATACGTAATTGGATATTTTATCTTTAATGTTGTGACTAAAAAAATCACATTTAACATTATACGTAATTAGATATTTTATCTTCAATGTAATATGTGACTGGATATTTTACCTTTCATGTTATTCATAAGTATCTATTTTATATTCAGTGTTACATGTGACTAGATGTTTTACCTTTAGTGTTATATGTGACTATATATTTCATCTTTAATGTTATATGTGACTATATATTTTACCTTGAACGTTATATGTGACTATATATTTTATCTTTATTGTTATACGTGATTGAATATCTTATCCTTGATGTTATATATGACAAATATATTTTCATCTTTAATGTTTTATGTGACTAGATATTTTACGTTTAATGTTATGCGTGACTAGATATTTTACCTTTAATGTTATACATGACTATATATTTTACCTTTATTGTTATATGTGATTAGATATTTTATTTTTAATGTTATATATGATTATATTTTATGTTTAGTGTTATATGTGACTACATATGTTACCTTTAGTGCTATATGTGACTAGATATTTTAACTTTAATGTCATGTGACTAGATATATTACCTTTAATATTATATGTGAATAAATATTTTATCTTTGATGAGATATGGGACTAGATGTTTTACTTTTAATGTTGTATGCGAGTATATATGTTACCTTCAATGTTATATGTAATTAGATATTTTATCTGTATGTTATATGTGACTAGATTTTTTCATCTTTAATGTTGTATTTGACAAGGTATTTTATCTTTATTGTTATACATGACTCTATATTTTACCTTTAGTGTTATATGTGACTAGATATTTTTACCTTTAATGTCATATGTGACTACATATTTTACCTTTAATGTTGAATACGACTAGATATTTTATCTGTAATGTTATATGTGACTATATATTTTATCTTTAATGTTGTATGTGGCTAAATATTACTTTAAAACTGCTTGCATGTTTGTATCAGCAAAGAATCACACCCTCCACTCTGTTTCTTTAACATTAAGAATTTGGTGGAGAGAACTTCGTTTTTCAGGTTCAACAAACATCGCAAATGACGTTTCATATAGAAATAGACTTACAAATAAACTGTGATGTAATGTTGATATACAAGTATTCCACTGTCTGTTTAATGTTTCCAAATCCGGTTTCTTAACCTGTACAAGTTATTCATTGTTTAAAGGTACATAGGAGCACTTGCTGTTGCAGTTCTTAAGTAACAAACTAGATTGAAAACAAGACAGCGAACGTCACCGCCGTCTACTGTTGGGATTCTCTTTAACAGAAGTGTGATTGACCGTAGCAACATAGTATTGCCACAGATGAAACAACAAGCATTTTTGGTAACAGGTTTCGTTACGGTGACCCGCATATTTTGAATATAGTACCCCAACCTTATGAGACCCTCTATTGGTCTAATCCGTATTTTTAATTCTTAATTGTATACTAGTGAACTAGAATTCATCATGAACTAAAAAGAAATCTTGAAGACGTTATCAGAGGGAATTGTGAAGCATATTCAGATATTGAATATTAAAAGTGTGCTTTAGTTGGATTTCATATTCCAAGCATTCACCAACGTCACTCATTCGATGGGCTATACCACCTATATTATCCTTTATTTAACCTAAACATTTAAAATTATGATAATTTTTAACTTGCTGAAATATACTTTGTTTCTTTCGAATTTCACTTATAGCTACATGAGGACTATCTGTGCTGGCAGTTCCTAATTTAGTAATGTAAGACTAGGGAAGGCAACTTGTCATCGCCACCCACTGCCAATTCTTGGACTACTGTTTTATGAAAAAACAGTGGGATTGATTGTCCACGGGTGAAAGGGCGAGCATGTTTGGTGTGATAGAGATTTGAGCTCGCAACTCTCAGATTACCAGTCGAGCGCCTTAACTCTCTGGCTATGCTGGTCCTACAGACACTTAACAACACATTAAAGAAACACGTAAATAGCTAGATGAAGAATCAAAGCGCTATTCATACCAATTATGTGAGATGTATTAAGATAAACAGCGTAATAATCATTTAATTGTACACACTGACTTTCGAAGCTTGAACTTTTCAGTGGAATAGGGTCTAAACCCCCGTAAAGTTTCTATAACATCTCAGATTCCGGAAATCTGAATTTTCACTTTATTGATCATTAAGAGAAAATTTTGGTTCATATGATTTGATTTAGAATATTTGTGCAAGTGCACAAAAAAGTTTACTTCTATTTTTTGGCTTAGAATTAATAATTTATTGTTTTGATTTTAACGGTTTCCAACAGTTTTTATCAATAGAAACATAAGTAGGTCTACAGATGTTAGGGTGTTTATCTCATATCACCAGCCTTCCAGTGACGCAGCGGTATGTCAGAGAACGCATACTGTTAAAAACCTGGTGTCATTACTCGTGGTGACCGTAGCACCGATAGCCACATTGTGTAGTTTTATCTTTACAACAAACAAAAATATTACCAATCCAGGTGTATATATGTATGTTTTAATACTATTATTTTACAAACGTTTGTGTGTTTCCGCTTAGAAATGGTGAATCGCTGGCCTGATTGTCACCAAACCTGAAATGTACCATCAAGGTCTTCCGAGAGAGATTTTAAATGTCAGCAATCGGATCTGAACCAAGTCGTTTTGTGGAGTTAACGGGCACATCAGCTAGTCTTACTTAGATTCATATAAAAAACACAACCACTGTAACAAAGTGTCCTTTCTTTTACGCTTGATAAAAATATTTGACTTGCAGTTTAACGTGCAAGTTTAACTTACTCGGGTTTTTCATATCTAACATTGTAGTTATATTTTTTAGTCACACAACTAAAATGTGTTTATCAATGGATTCTTCGAGTTAGCAATCATGACCTTTAACTGACTTTTCCCTCTGTGTGCTGTTTGCTATCGTATTATCAAACAGAATATATAATACCAGATAAACATGCAAAGATACAAATACAGTAGCTTATCTCATTCCTTTATATGTCACTTGCTACAAACAGTTAACTATGTGATTTGTAGTGACTAGTCTACAGAGCCTATTATTGTAGCATGATAACTAGTCCTAGCTGTATTATTCTAACAAGATAATTAGTCCAAGCTGTATTATTCTTACGTGATAACTGGTCCTAGCCGTATTATTCTAACGTGATACCTTGTCATAACTGTATTATTCTAACATTGAAAGTAGTCCTAGTTGTATTATTCTGACATGCTAATGAATCCTAGCTGTATTATCATAACATGATAACTAGTCATAGCTGTATTATTTTAACGTGATAACTAGTTCTAGCTATATTATTTTAACATGAAAACTAGTCCTAGCTATATTGTTCTAACATTTTGACTAGTCCTAGCTGTATTATTCTAACATTATAATTAATCCTAGCTATGATGAAAAACTGTTTACCTGTGCTGTCTTTAAACCAGTATTTATGGAGAAAAACATGGTGTATGTAGGACTTGTTTAACATACGTTAAAATACGTTAAAGAGGCAATATAGAGAAAAAACAATACACATTAAAATTATTTCACGATCAATTAACTATACAGTTAACAATATCAGTTCAGTCACTGATGGGTAAAGCTGTTTCTACTATTAAAATAAATACGAATTTCACTCCCACCTCCCCTTGTAAACAAAATAATCCGAATGAGGGGACGTCTTTGACTGACTTATCTTTAATGGAGGCATATTCAAAGTCGTACTGACGCCCTAACAAATATATTCCCCATCATACACTGAGCATTGTTTGTTTGTTTGTTTTTGGAATTTCGCACAAACCTACTCGAGGGCTATCTGTGCTAGCCGTCCCTAATTTAGCAATGTAAGACTAGAGGGAAGGCAGCTAGTCATCACCAACCACCGTCAACTCTTGGGTTACTCTTTTACCAACGAAAAGTGGGATTGACCGTCACATTAGAACGCCCCCACGGCTAGGAGGGCGAGCATGTTTGGCACGACTCGGGCGCGAACCCGCGACCCTCAGATTACGAAGCGCACGCCTTAACGCGCTAAGCCATGCCAGGCCTACACTGAGTAAGTTGTTTTCTAGTTCTCTCTTAGTGTTTATTTTATGCAAGGTTGTTGTTCAATTGTAATGTGAGATGATTACTGGTTACGTCAAAGTATTTTTGAAACTATATTTATGGAGTTCTATTTGTAAAGTAGTAGCATTTGAACTTTTTGAAAGAGTCTTTCTTTAGAAATTGTTTGGTAAGCCTAAACATATTTACTGCAAAAAAAAGTCAAAATTTTGTGTTTTTGTTTATTGGGGAAGATATTATATAACCGTATTTTTTCTCCTCCCTTTCTTATTTAAACCGCCTACTGGTGGTTCAGCATTAAAATCGAGACATTATAATACTAGAATTCGAGGTTTGATCCTCACAAAAGGACTTGAAAACGTAGTACGTTGTGTAGTTTAGTGCAACAGCAGAGAAACTAAATTATTTAAGTCTGTTTTTGATATTCAGTTATAAGAAATTTCATTCAAGAATTAAATTATAAATAGTGGCGCCGCCTGTTGGAAATGTAAAATTGTTAGTTATACGGCTTAACCGGGCACAAAACATTTAATAGTCGAAACTAATATTAAACTAATTCTAATATGACTTTGAAAATACACATAGTATACAAGGAATCCAGATGGTTTCAAAGGAATTTACACAAATATCTGGTGAAACTTCTTAACCAATCAACTGAAATTAAAATGCAATTAATTTTTGTTTTTGAACTCAACTTTATTTAAATCAGAAGGCGAATACTAAAGTACAGCTGAATTAAATTTGCATTTTATTCGCTCAGAAAAGTGCTCTTTTATTACATATATATCATATATCACCGGTATATGACTAATTTAAGTATAAACACTATTTACTTGTCCCACTTAATACCGTAATTGTGCCCGATTGTAAAAGCTAAGAGTCCATGGTTCTTTAGATCCATTAGTGCGTTATAAGAGTAATCATATAGGAGTAGCCCAAAAGTTGGTGGTGACGTCCATCAACCCAAAACTGGGAGCAGATAGATCGCTTTATGTGAATATTCAAATTAAATTACGTTTTGTAGACTACCTTTTGGTAATAATATGATTGACTTGTAACTATAAGTTCTGAAAGTTAAGGTTTATGATAAGTTTATTTATATTCGGACAAGATCCCTGTGGCTACAATTCCTAAGGGACTGTATAAAAATGCTGTGTTTAAAATGTAATAATAATAATGTTTTAGGATAAAATTAATTTATTATATATTCCCTTTAATCGTAAACACTCGCCATTTCAAATGTGGATACATTATAATGTGATGATTGATCCAACTATCTGTTCGTAAAATAGTATCTGAAGAGTTGGCGGTGGGTGGTCTTGACTAGTTACTTTCGCTCTTGTCTATCACTACTAAATTAGGAACGACTAACGCAGAACGCCCTCTAGTAGCTTTGGGGGAATTAAAAATTACATGAGGAGAAGTTATATAAAAGAAGCTGATACAGAAGAAACTGATAAATAATAGTAAAAGTAAGGAAAAGTTACATAGGAGAGACTGATAAAGTAAGAGTACAAGTAATGAGAAGTTATACAGAACGAGCTGATAGAGTAACAGTAAAAGTTCGGAGAAGTTATTCAGAAGAAACTGATAAAGAAATAGTACAAGTTAGGAAAGGTTATACAGAAAGAAACTATAAAGTAATAGTACAAGTTAGGAGAAGCTACTTTGAAAAACTAATCTTCTGAAAATAAGTCCAATATTCTTCATTTACAAGATTCACAGTTCTGTACAAAATAAAGATATACAAGCACTCATGGGAAAATAATCTAAGTACGTCAAGCAAAAACAACTCTTATTGGAAAATAATTTAAATACGAATGTCCTGTAGCTGGACGTACTGACAGAAACCTATCACCTTAAACCATGAAAACTTGTTAGAATAGAAACACCCTGAAGTGTTGCAGCACATTCAAAGGACTATAAAGATACAAAAGTAACTAAGACAAATCGTTATATGCATCCAATCTACTTACTTTAAGTGTCGCACTGGTTTAGTTCACTAAGTGTTTGTAGCCTAGAATATGCCACAAAAAAAGAAAGATAAATTAATCTTACTGTAGGATATGCTCGTGCATACCGACGAAAACAAGTGAAATATGCCAGAATAAATTCAAATTCAAGTCACTAGGCGGCACTATAAATAAAAATTTCCAAATAATACCAACTACATTCGTAATAATTGGATTGTTAACGACAAAACACTTAAAAATTTCAGCATATATTTTATCGCATGAACCTTGAGATAATTCTTCATAAATTCCAGCTTGGTTGAGTGCCCTTGGTTTCATTTGAACTTTGAGCTAGTACTTTAATTATTGATGTTCCAGAATTCCACATATGGGCAAACTTTGAAATCTCAAGGTACAGTATAGTTGTGGCCTAACCTTATATTGCATTAATAACGGCCTAAACCAACGTTCTTAGAAAAAAAAAACAATTTCTCATCTTACCTAAACATATGATAGCGTCGTCTTCTATATCTTATAACATTTAGATGAATAAACTGGTATCAGTACGAATTTCTTTGTTAATCTTTCTTAAGTCTGACACTACAACAGAATTTAAGAAATGACAACAAACCTACTATCAAAATTCGCATGCTGTCCAAAAATATACGTGTCAGCAAGTTTATTATTTATTTAAATACAGAGGTGAAGAAAGTACCTTGTCAATATTAAATATTGACCATGTATAAATACACACGATGTAAGAACTATGTGTAATCACAAACACAATACATAATTGTTTAAATTTGTTTGTTTTAGAATTTCGCGCAAAGCTACACGGAGGTTATCTGCGTTAGCTGTTTCTAATCTAGCAGTGTGAGACTAGAGGGAAGGCAGCTAATAATCACCACCCGCTGCCAACTCTTAGGCTACTCTTTTACCAACGAATAGTGGGATTAATCGTGACATTATAACACCCCCACGGCTGAAAGAGTGAGCATGCTTGGTGCGACGTGAATTCGAATTCACGACCCTCAGATTACGAATCGAACGCCTTAACCCACGTGGCCATGCCGGGCCACTATTCTTTAAGCTATCGAAAACATATCAATCTTTTTGATGAGGTAGTAGTTTCGTATGAATTTCGCACAAAGGTGCACGAGTACTATTTGCTTTAGCTGTTCTTAACTTATCAGAGAGAAGGCAGCTAGTTATCACAACCAACCGCCAACTCTTGAGCTACTCTTTCACCAATGAATAAATAATTAACGGAAGTTATGTCTAATTACGTCTCAAGTTGCTCAACGGTAAGTCAGAAAGCTTGTAACGCTAAAAACCGGATTTCGATACCCGTGGTCAAAATAGCACAGACGTACCCATGTGTAGCTTTGTGCTTAACAGCACAGAAACAGATGAGTAATTAGTTTCCACAGTTTCTAAACAAAGATTCACTACGCGCTAAGTAATTTGATTCTGCAGTAGTGGTAAAAATATTTTTGTTTTAGAAAGGCTCTGTCTTGTAATATCAATTAATATCGTGAAGGTGTATTAAAGTTTAATGGTGATACCATTACAGATGGCGCTAGTAATTTTTTAAAAAGGGAATTGAAGTCAAATACGTGTATGTAATAACCATGAACACACGAATTAAAAATACAACGCAGTGATTTATTTCTCAACATTCGAAGGTATGTTTGACGAACAGTCTAAATTGTTTGAATAACTATCTGTGAAAGGACACAACAAAATGCTTCCTTCTTTATAATTTAATTTTGTTTGTTTTTGGTTGAAGTTACGCAAAGTTACTCATAGACTATCTGCGCTAGCCATCCCTAATTTAGAAGTCATCAAGTGAAAGGAAGGTATCGAACGCTAACAATTGGACTCATGTTGTTTAACGAAACAACAGTATTTTATGAGGCAGTTTTTAAAAACTTTTAATACGAGGTTCACTATTCTGAAAGATTGTGGTTTAAATGTGTAACAGAATGATACATTAAAACGATAAAAGGACAGGAGAACGGAATGAAGTATGGCTAAGTTAAAAGGAATATGTTATTTATTTCAAGTAATAATTCAATAATGGACGGATTATTTAAAAACTGTTTAAGTTTAGAACAGCAGTATCGTTATCAAACACTACAGATTTGTGTGAAACTACTTTACTAAATGATAATATAATCGTTTCACAGAACTAACCAAACGTTTTGAATAAGTGGCCTATGATGTACCATTAATACAACGATTTATTAAAAGACGACACTCTGAAGTATGGACGCTCCTCATATCCATGCTTCACAACTTGACACTCGTGAAGCCTACTATAGTTTTATATTATCTTAATAATCGATCATAATATTAATTCTTTGAAAAATACAATTTTTTGTCTTCATTTAAAGTTACATTTTTATGCTACTTGTGAACTTTGTTTTCTGTTTTTCACTAGGACTACATTTTTATGGTTTAGTCATGTCATATAAATTAGTCTTGTGTTGTTTTTTAATTACTGCAAGTCCGTTCTTCTCTCACCTTCAAACTACCGTTCAATTGCTTTGATGAGCTGTCTCTGTAATATCATAGAGGATGGTTAATGCTTGTCTTATTTGGTTCCTCGAATCAAATAACCTCATCTCGCCCACCAAGTGTAGGTTCCGACGACAGCGCTCAACGATGGATCACCAGATTCGACTTGAAACATCAATCAGAGAAGCCTTTCTCGACACCTTGTATCAATATTCTTTGACCTTGAGAAGGCTTATGATACAACATGGAGGTATGGCATTTTGGAAGACCTCCATATATATGGGTTATGTGGCCATTTGCTCATTTTTATTAAAATGATTTTTAATGGGCAGGAGATTTCAAGTTCGTGTGGGTTCGACACTTTCCCTTTCTTTTCTATAGGAACTTGGGGACCCTCAAGGATGTGTTTTGAGTGTCACATTTTTCAGTATAAAGATTAATACCATCACTGATCAACTCCCTCTTACTGTTGCGAATGGGCCCTATGTCGAAAACTTTCACATCTGATGTCGTTGAACATGAGATATATTGAGCAGCAGCTATAAACTGCCCTCAGTCGTTCATTGAAGTGAACCACAGCAAACCGTTTTAACTTCTCTCTCTAAAACCGTTTACATGCACTTTTACCGCCAACTGGGTATTCACCCTGATCCTGAACTCCATATCGGTGAAGTTGCGCTACCTTTAGTTCCTGAGACAAAGTTCTTGGGGCTTATATTTGACCATAAGCTGACCTTTATACCACACATCAAGCAATTATGGATCAACTGTACAAGAGCACTGAACATCCTCTGTGTCCTCTCTTCCACCACTTGGGGAGCAGATCGATGTTCTGTGCTAACGATATATCGTGCTCTTATTAGACCAAAACTAAACTATGCGTCACTGATTTATGTCTCTGCCAGTACCTCGGTCTTGAAGATGCTTGACCCCGTTCATCATCAGGCATTTCAACTCTGCACCGAGGCTTTCCGTACTTTCCCAGTCCAGAGCTTATACATAGAGCCTCAGAAACCTCATCTACGCCTCCGTCGTTTGAAACTGGCAACTGTCTGTTATATGCTTCGAAACTTCGATCCTTGCCATCGCATGCCACCTGCGAATGTGTTTTCCTTCCTCAGTGGGCCACGCTTTTTCAGAACAGACGATCTTCCATTATTCCTTTTGGCCTTCATATCTG
The DNA here is from genome assembly GCA_011833715.1 of Carcinoscorpius rotundicauda. NCBI lineage: Eukaryota > Metazoa > Arthropoda > Merostomata > Xiphosura > Limulidae > Carcinoscorpius > Carcinoscorpius rotundicauda. The sequence goes on along the minus strand of CM022392.1, from coordinate 64,972,538 downwards.
GCTAAAGGATGAATTGGGTCTGTCCTTGGATAACATTGCTGTATCCACTGGTCAGCCCATCCCACCATGGCTTATTAAAATACGTTGTTCACTCATCTACATAGAATTTTCTCAACTCATACCAGCCGTTTTCACACAGATATTTTTCTCTACAAGTGGGTTTTCTCGTTATAACGAATCCCTGAATTTGACCTATCTTTAAGTCATTTGAGAAAATCTGATACTCCCAATTGGAAATACTGTCTGTTATTTGCCGAATACCTTTCGAACCATCCTTCCATTCCTATTTAGATAAATGGTGCGAAATCAGTTGCTGTGTGGACTTTGCCATGAATTTTTTTTTGTTCTGTGGTTGTGGGCAGAATCCTCTCTTCAGCTTCTGTCTTCCCTGCTGAACTGTATGCCATTTCTCTTGTCTTGGATCACACAGAAGCTAAGCAGTACTCAAACTGCACCATTTATACTGACTTGCTTCATTCTCTACTGGTCCTGGAATCGTTTCATGTTACTTCATACCCTGTTCTCGCTGATAATCAAAACCGACTGGCCCATTTCTCTTCATCATCTACTTCTATCCAGTTTGGCCTGTATACCAGCTCGCCGATGCCGCAGCTAAATTTGTCTGTTCTGGTACTATCACTGCTGTGCCTATTCCATACATGACTATGGTCCTGTATTCAAGGCTCGGCTCTGTGCCAGTTGGCACTCGACTTGGAGTGAGCAACGTGAAAACAATCTTTTCCAAATAAAACCCTCTATTGGACTTTGGCTTTCTTGCTTCCTTAAGGTTCGGGAAGAGGAAGTTGTCCTCACAAGACTAAGTATTGGTCATGGTTTTTTAACTCGTCGTTTTCTTTTATCTGGGACTGATGCACCGATGTGTTGTCCGTGTGAATCGTAACGATGGCACCATTTTAAACATGTTCTGTCCCAAGGTTTATCCATAACGTTACACAGTGTTATTGGTGACACTGTCCACCTTGGAAATAATTTTAGTTTTTCAAAAGCCATTAGTCTTTTTAATGCTATTTAAGTTTTTATTTTATAAATTAGACCTTTTTCATTTGATTCATTTTTAAGAATCAAAATCCAACTAGTTCGATTTGAAATTAGAAAATGGCCGTAACGTCACATAACTCAAACCAGAACTGGAAAGGCCAACTTCAGGTGACTAACCCTGGTGTTTGAACTATCCGTTAGTCATCCTGGCGAGTTGACATTATGCTACAGAAAGTCCTTTACAACTTGTATTATTGTAGTTTCTCTCTTACTGCTCTACACAAGATATAAAAATTGGATTTAACATTACTTTTTAATTTAAAAATTAAACTTTGTTTTGTTTTACCTTAGTTCCTTTTTACGAATTTTACTTTAATTTTAACTTTTTACCGGATACTTGGAGGTAGCCTAGTTGTTTTGTGCCACAAAACACCAACCAACCGTTTTCCTCTGAATATTTTTATTTTAGAGTAATTAATATTCTTATTGGCTTCCTTACATTTTTCATCCTTGTTTCTTTGCTTGTACTTGGAGCAGATGATTTAAATATTGTTACTCTGTCTGACTGTAGACAGGAAGATCCAAGATCCGAGACATGGTATGTCTTTGAACACTTCCAGTTACTGGACAGTCATTCCGTTAAAAGCAGAAGTGTCGTGGACTGATTTTCCATTTGTCAGAAGCTGTTAGATAGGAATGGTTATGTAAGAACGCTGGTGAACATTAACCTTTCTGTCTAACTCACGTATCACATAAGAACCGTTAGAAATACTAACCAAGAAATCAATGGAACATGAGTGAAACTTCCAACTTTAATCAAAACATTTTTACTTAATACTGCTACAGAAATAGTTTCTTTAATACCTAGATGTCTCAGATTTTCCATATATTACTTATCAGTGTCCCCCTTTTAGCTAAACACCTGTTCAGAGCACTATTAACGTCTTTGAATTACATGAATATAGAAGCATACAGGGTCTTACATGTTGTATAAACACCAAGTCTTCCAAATCTTCCATCAGTGTTGTAATGTGTTATTCTATGCTAAAACACTGGCACTAATTGATTCGTTTTTTGGAAAACGTCAATAAATTATAAGGAACAACATGAATGTAATTACATGGACGTCTCAGAACCTTCAGTAAGATACAGATATAAATACTGGTAATTCACCGAGAATATTATAGATGTGTGTGATTTAGTCTGCATTACATATTGTTTTTTATTCAAATTCTTTAAAGTTGTTTATTATACAGTATATAATGTTTCTGGTGTAATTATCATTGTTTATTATGCAGTATATAATGTTTCTGGTGTAATTATCATTGTTTATTATACAGTATATAATGTTTCTGGTGTAATTATCATTGTTTATTATACAGTATATAATGTTTCTGGTGTAATTATCATTGTTTATTATACAGTATATAATGTTTCTGGTGTAATTATCATTGTTTATTATACAGTATATAATGTTTCTGGTGTAATTATCATTGTTTATTTCGGTATTTTTAGCTTCCTGATGATATAATTCTATTGAAAGTCTCATATAATCACGTTCGTGTTTTTTTCTACAATTGAACTTTTTGTTATAGGACAAATGAGGTTAAACTCTCTTGATGTACTTGTGTCATTGTACAAAGTTCACGTCATGTATAAACATGTTTACATATGTAACGTGTAAAAATATAATTCATTGTGATCTATAACATGGTTTGTGATTTTTTTCAGTCTAATGGTTTCTTTGTTTCAGAATTTTCGTGGAAGCTACACAAAGAGTCATCTGCGAATAGCTGTTCTTAATTTTGAACTAATATACCAGACGCAAAGCAGCGAGTTAACCAATCGCCAGTCCTTGCCCAGCTGAACGGTACGTCAATGTTATAATACCGTAATTATAGCCTGTTTCTTTTCTTTTTTCATCAGTGTGTCGCGAACCGTATATTTTTGTAGTGTAAATAAATAAAGATGGATGTTGAATTCTAAGAATAAAAGGTGGGACGGGAGGGAGGACAGTCGTGCGACACGAGTTTTCTGATTGTATATTTCATGAATATTTTGAAGGCGTCTTCAAAAGAAAAGAACATTAGGAATCCACTGTGGATACAGGAAGACTGAACTAGATATTTCTGAAACGTCCTTTATTAGATGATCAAATATTAACTATGGTTTGATTTGCTTGTTGAATTGAATTTTCTCTTCTTCCAGTTTCATATAATTACAACACATGAAGGAAAAAAAATATTATGATTCTGTCATATTATATTAACGGGGCAGCCATGTTTCAGATGTTTTTTAACCTTTCTCAGAGATAATTAGTTTTGAAGTAACCACACAACATTGAAGTGAACGAATGTATTGTCAAAGTAAAAACATTTCTTTATGAGTTGATTCAAGGTGATATTTTCAACAGACAGAAATAAAAGTAGATTCCGTCTGATTATAATAGACTGAAGAAAAATACGTTAAGTTTTTGAAACGATAACTACGTCATACTTCGTAACCATAGTAACTGGATCAACACATTAACATGAGTATTGGAGACTATTCAGAGTCGCAGCCACCCAGTAATCTTTCTTATAATCATTTCATTCTTTTTTAATTTCTTTCAGCGGAAAGGAAATAATTTCAAAGTTGATATTCCAAGAAATCTTTATATGTTCTATACAAGTCTGCAGCCGTTACACCACTCCTCTCCTTCGTATAAACTCAATCACCTCATATTTGAAACTCAAAATATTCGTTCAATTCAGCTAAAAAAACCTATAGAGAAACGCCAGAGATAAATATAGTATAGGTTTGTTAAAGCTATCAGTACACTGATATATACCGTGTGCATACATATTTTTAAATACATTTGACATAAAAGCTTGTATATATTGTTATAATGTAACGTTATTCTTTAATCTTATTTAATGTTGATTCTACATAAAACGCTTTATGTCACAAACTTCTACAGATTTCAATGTAAAAACCAATAAAAAGCATTACATAATTCACAGTGTGTTACACGAAACGTTTTCCAGATCATCCTAGAATCCTAACTTTTAGTGCATATCATACTTTTACTAACTGGCTTTATAATAGCTTCAGAAATACATCAGGATCGAATGGACGAAAATATTAACAACGTACGTCTACCAACTTACACGTTATATCAGTATCGAATGGACGAAAATATTTAGAATATGTGTCTACTAACTAACACGTTATTGTAAACACACGCGTGGATACTTATTTGTTTCTGGATCCCAAAATGAAGGCTTATAACGATAAAAATCGGGTTTCAATACATGCAGTTGGAAGAACATGGACAGCTCATTGTTTAGTTTTATATCTAATAATAGATTATGTTTCCTTAGTCCAAATTAACAGAATGGGTTATCTTAAGGCGAGGAATCATACACCAGATTCTTGCGTTGTAGGTCCAGAGACTTGCAGATGATTCACCGGGGTCCATATAAAACAACATTGTAAATATAATAAATAATATCTCATCCATGATAGTCCAGCCAACGACTGAGGCTCCTAAACAGCCCCTTGTAAACCGTTTGCTCTTAAGTTTAATTATAATATCGGTCGGTCATCTTTTATCTATTCCGAGTTTTAAAGTAATCACAAACTGCTACCTGAGAGAAGTTTGAACTGAAAGTAGGTCATGGTTCCCATCTTATGGGGGGTTGTCAGAACTGACTCATCCTAAACTTAGAAAGTGATCCTTCATGTGGGAGTTGTTACACGCACGCTCTAGTGTTGAAGGCCATCGCTGGAAGGCAACTTCTTTGTTTCTTAACAGGTTGCACTTACTTGGGGTGCTAAATAAAGATAGTTTCTCCCATAACAGTACATATGGGTTGGAAATACTGCAAACCACCATTTTGGTATAAACATTTAACGACAATTTAAAACTCGGTGGTTTTAAAGCCACCCTCATGTTATTATTCTGAATTCACAAACTAATACAGATATCATATCTATTATTCGGTACACACGTAACTTACTTTCATTTAGCCGGAGGATTTTTTGTTTTTCATAATTATTTTTGCGCAAAGCTAACCAAAGAATTATATACGCACACTTGTCATCAGTTTGAATTGGTAAACAGCATTTGCCGCCATCTTTTGGGCAGTTCTTGTCTGACCGAAGAGTGGAATTTGACCGTTAGCTTTACAGAACGTTTCTTCAGCAACAGAGTTTTGAATTAAGCACAAAGCTACACAATGGGCTATCTGTGCTCTGCCCACCACGGGTATCGAAACCTGGTGTTTAGTACTGTAAGTCCGCAAACATATCGCTGAGCCACTGAGGGGCACTGCAGCAACAGACCGCGAACAATGAACCCTCGTATTCACACTCTAGGCACTCTAGCCTCTAGATTACACCTGAGTAAAGACTGATATTTAAACATACCCTAGTAGGTACTGAGAAAATATTAGACAAAATCAAAATCATATGGTAAATTCAGTAAGGACATATTGTTTAACTACTTCGTACGTGTATATCGACAGTAAGAACTTATCAGAATGATCTGTTATTAAGTGTAATACGTATTTGGACACTAACTATTCATTTACATGGTAATGTAATCCAGAAACCTTTTTACCGAATCCAAGTAACACGTCACTGACTCACATCCCGAGATCCCGGTTGAGATTCTAAATCTTTTCCGTTCTTTGCTTTTTATATTTCGCCTTTGTTTATTAAAGCAATTAAACTATCTTAATACCTTGTTTAAAGCATACAATTAAAAATACAGTTATACTACACTCTTATCTCTCACCTTATGAATGGGGCCCGGCATGATCCGGTGCTTAAAACATTGGACTCCTAATCCGAGAATCATAGATTCGAATCCCTGTCCCACCAAACATGCTCGACATTTCAGCAATGTGGCGTGATAATGTAAGGGTCAATCCCACTATTCTAAAGTGAAAGAGTAGTCAAAGAGTTGGTGGTGGGTGGTGGTCTTCCTCAAGACCTCTTCCTCTAGGAGAAAAAGGTATAGTGTACCTGACCCTCTCGGGTATACAAATTTATATATCCAAACAACTAGAGATAGAGGGTGCGTTTCTCTGCACGAAAAACACGAAAGGGGGCCCTCTTAATGATGTCTTATAAAAATACATTGGTTATACAACTCTTCAAAAGAAGGGACATGACGAATCTCACAGAAAAATACATTTTTCATGAAACAAAAACGATAACAAAAATTTATTTGGTGATTTATATCGTCGAATGGTCTTAACTTAAAGGCTTAAACTACAGCCTATTACGTGTCACAGAACGAAATTTAAAAATTCACAAACATAAAAAGAGAGAAATGTTAAATGAAATCGCACAAGTTTCATGAAAAGAAACCACGGAAGCTTGTCCGGAGTTCTATGTAATTTAGTTAAGTATCGTTACTGTTTGAAGAAAAAAATCAGGGGACAACAATAGTTCCCCACCCCCGGTCAGGGAATGGTTAGCATAACACAAACAATTCCAAGATCCTCTTTTATAGACCGATCAGTAAACGGAATCACAGCCCCGAATATGACAAAGAAGGTGTTTCACAAACGAACAGAAACAAAGGTGTACTGAATATTAATATATAGCGATGTTAACATATTTAATGTGTGGTAAGGTTAGGTGAATATAAGTTTGTAACGATGTTGATATATACAATGGGTACTAAGGTTAGGTGAATGTTAGTACATCATAATATTAATATATATCCAATGTGCACTAAGGTTAGATGAATGTTAGTATACAGTAATGTTGATATATCCAATGTGTACTAAGGTTAGGTTAATGTTAGTATACAATAATATTGATAAATAATATGTGTACTAAGGTCAGGTGAATATCAGTATATAACGATGTTGATATATGTAGTGTGTACTAACGTTAGTTGAAGGTTCGTGTATAATGATCTTGATATATCACGTGTGCACTAAGGTTAGATAAAATAATGTCGACATATCCAATGTGTACTGAAATTAACTAGATGTCAGTATATAATAATGTTGATATACCCAATGTGTTCGAAGGTTAGGTGAAGAATAGTATATAATAATGTTATATATCCAAAGTGCACTAAGGTTAGGTGAATGTTAGTATATAATTTAATTAATATGTGACCAATGTGTACGAAGGTCAGGTGAAGAATAGTATATAATAATGTTATATATCCAATGTGTACTAAGATTAGGTGAATGTCAGTATATAATAATGTTATTGTATATCCAATGTCTACTAACGCCTTAATCCGTGATGACGAGAAAACCCACTTGTAGAGAAAAATATATATGTAAAAACAGCTGGTATGGGTTGAGAAAATTTATGTAGAGGAGCGAACAACGTTTCGGCCTTCTTCGGTCATCCTCAGGTTCACAAAGAAAGGTAACTGACCGATAGCTGACCACATTTTTGAAGGGATTGCGTAACTGAGTGTAGGAATGTAAAGGGCGTGCTTAGATATTTATATTTATTAATATATATATAAAGGTGTTCCTTTGTATTGTTTTATTTTTGGCTTGTGTTGTTGTGTAAGTATGGCCTTTAATTTTACGTTTGTTTATGTTTGTTTCTTTATTTATCATTTGGGAGTTTTTTATGTTTATGTCGTGTTTATTTGATTTGCAGTGTTCGAAAACATGTAAAGGTGACTTTTTGTGTTTTTTTAATCCAGTTTCCATTTTTCTGCTTGTTTTTCCAATATAGAAGTCATGGCAGTTATCACATTGTATTTTATAAATTATGTTGGTGTTGTGTTTGTCAGTATAGTTTTTACATGGTATAAACCTTCGTTTTGAACCTGGTTTTTGAATAAATTTAGTGTTTACTGGAATGTTGTGTTTTGTTATACGTCTTTTTCCAAATATTGGTTATTCTGTCGCTGATGTCGGGAATATATGGTATACAGCAGTGTAAGGTTTGGTAATTTGTTGTATCTTGAGATTTATTGTTGTTTGTTTGTTGTTGGTGTAGGTGTGTGTGTATATAATGTTTTCCACGGTTTTTTGAGGAAATTTGTTGATGTTGAAAAAGTGTTGTTTTATTTTGTTAATTTTATCTGGTGAGCATAGTTTTATGGCTGTGTTTATTTGCTTTCTTAGTATGTTGAGTTTTTGTTTTGTTTCATGTGCTGAGTCCCATGGAATTTATAGTCCAGTATGGGTGATTTTTCGGTGGATTCCTGTTTTAAATTGTGTATCGGTTCTTGTAATTTTGAAGTTAAGAAATGATATTTGATTGCTTTCTTCCTGTTCATACGTGAAGTTAATGTTGGGATGCATAGCGTTAATGTGATTGAAAAAATCTACATATCTGTACCAGTATAGTGGTGGATGTAATGCTGTGTTTATGGCTTGTGTTTCAACTTGTGTCATAAAAATATTGGTTAGAACTGGTGATACTGGGTTGCCCATGCTTAGGCCATTTGTTTGTGTATAGTTGCGGTTGTTGAACATGAAGTTTGTCTTCATCGTGGTGAATTCTATGAAGGTTTCTAATTGGTTTATGAGAATGTCTATAGATGGGTTAAGTACATGTATCTCGTCTGTGTTTAATTGTCGGTCGGATTTATTAATTATGAGGTTAGTCAGTGGTTTGTAGTGTTGGTGTCTTTTCTGTTGTTTACATCTCAGTTTTTCTTGTTTTTTGTTGTGGCAGATTGTTTTGCCCCTGTCATTCCTAGTGTTGATTTGGTTCATGTTTTGTTGTACAAGTCCGCAAATCTCTGGTTTAATACAACATGCCAGTTGATGGTCTAGGTTCATTTTTTTTTGTTTGTTTCTGTAAGTCATATAGTTCTTTGTATTTCGTGTTTAGCATGGCTTTAAGTAGTTTTTTCTATAAATTTTGGATAATGTTTGTGTATTTATTAAAATTTTTTGATAGTTTTACCTTTACAAAATTAAGGGTTAGTTGTTCCTTTCTACATTGCTGGATGAAATAGATGTCATTTCTTCTATTGATAATTCTTTGGTTTAAATTTCTTAGTTTCTTAACAATCGTATGAGCGTGTACTGTTAATAGTGGTGTAAGGTATGCTAGTTCAGACATAATGGTAACAGCTAAGTTACAAATACATAAAGAAAATACACAAAGACTTACACTTCTCGTACAATCGCTGTCTTGAAATAATAATAAGTGATCAAGAGAAAACCCACTTGTTAATATATATATATATATCCAAAGTGTACTAATCTTGCGTGAATGTTAGTATATAATGATGCTGATATATCAAATGTGTACTAAAATTAGGTGAGTGTTAGCGTATAATAATGTTCATATATCAAATGTGAACTAAAGTTAAATGAGTGTTAGTATATAATGATATCGATATAACCAATGTGTACTAAAGTTAGGTGGATCTTAGTATACAGTGATGTTGATATATTCAATGTGTACTGAAATTAGGTGTACGTTAGTATACAATGATGTTGATATATAATGTGTGTACTGAGGTTAGGTGAATGTTGGTAAATAATGATGTTGATACATCATGTGTGTACTAAGGTTAGGTGAATGTTGGTATATAATGATGTTGATACATCATGTGTGTACTAAAGTTGGGTGAATGTTGGTATATAATGATGTTTATACATCATGTGTGTACTAAGGTCAGGTGAATGTTGGTATATAATGATGTTTATACATCATGTGTGTACTAAGGTCAGGTGAATGTTGGTATATAATGATGTTTATACATCATGTGTGTACTAAGATCAGGTGAATGTTGGTATACGGTGGATGTTCAACTAGCACCCGTCAGAATCAAATTGTACTTTAAATATTTCCCACTTTGTATGAAGTACATAAGTGTATGTAACACTGTAGTAATTTCTATTCTTCTTACGTTCTAAGTGTTTTAGTGAAGTAACGCCTCCTGTGGCTCAGTGGTATGTCGGAAAACTTATTATGCCAAAATTGGGTTTTGATGCCCGCTTTGGGCGAACACAAATAGCCCACTGTGTAGTTTTGCTTTTAATAACAACATAATGGTACAGACATAGCCGTGTGATTAGGGCGCGCGATTCGTTAGCTGTGGCTCGCGAGTTTGAATAACCATCACCAAACAAAACATGCTCGCCCTTTCAGCGGTGGGGGTTTTATAAAGTTTCGCTCAATCCTATTGTTCGTTGGTAAAAGATTAGGCAGTGGGTAGTGGTGACTAGCTGCCTTCTCTCTGGTCTTGCTAAATTAGGGCCGGCTAGCGCAAATAGCCCTCGTGTAGGTTTGCGCGAAAATTATATCAAAACAACTCTAACAATATATTTTTGGCGTCATCTAGTGGTAGAATTTTCCAAATACAAAAACATCTCGCACAAACATAAAAATTCTTCTTCTGAGAGTTCACCTGACTTCGTCATACATACATCGCGTGTTGTTTAAATGTTCTATACAGATAAATTACTTGTGGCGACATCCAATAGATGAAAAGAATTTTTCAACAAAGATTAAAAACTACTGTGTATTAAATCTAAACAATAGTTTTGTTGCCAATGTTAAAAATGAAGAGACGAAACTATTGCAGCTTTTTTTCAGTTCACATAGTTTACTCGTTATATAAAAACCATATGTGATTATTGTCTTCACCACAACTAAAACTGGCAGATACTGAACTTTATCCTAAACACAAATAGCCCGTTGTGTAGCTTTGTGCTTAATTCCAAGCAAATAAACAGTTTTTCCCTGTTTTTCGTTGTAGAACCACTTGATGTTTCCACAAAATTTAATTACTCTCTGTTTGTTATGAACAATATAAATAAATTGGACCAAGTACTCTTTTAATTGGAAACATGAATGAGTAGAAGACAATTTATTGTGCACACTTTTCAAAAGTTTAATAGTCTCAAAGTTTTAATGTACTTTACTTTGCCTTTCAAAATAATATGCATTATGTCGATAAAAGAAAAAATTTAAAAAAAGTAAGTACACGAAATGCAGAAGGGAACACTGGGTGGAGCGCTTGCAACGCCAGCACCTAAAGTTCACGGATTATCACTTCAGCTCCTACAAATTTGACAAGATATGAATGGCCTGGCATGGCCAGGTGGTTAAGGCACTCGAATCGTAATGTGAGGGTTTCTCGTTCGAATCCTCGTCACACCAAACATGCTCGCCGTTTCACCCGTGGGAACGTTATAATTCGACGGTCAATCCCAGTATTCCTTGGTGAAAGAGTAGTTGGCGGTGGGTGGTGATGACTAGCTGCCTTCTCTCTAGTCTTACATTGCTAAATTAGGGACGGCTATAGCAGAGAGCCCTCGTGTAGTTTTGTGCGAAATTCAAAAAGCAAACAATTAACTGCAACATTTCATTCACGTGCTGTAAAACAAAACTTACCTGCAATTTGACTGTACTACAATCGACGAAACTAAACTCAGGTTTAGCACATCAATAAACTGATATAATGTGAGTTGCAAGCTTCTTTATCTTCCTGTGTTTATGAAATATTACCTATATTTAAGTTAAAATGAGAATACTTATTACTTTATTTCTTTTGTTCTCGCGCAAGAGTTTCAGGACTGAATTTAAATATTTAATTTCATTCATTATGCAGAAATAGAAGGTTCACCTTTTAAGCGTTCTTGGCATGTGTCACAATTCATGGTCAAAATTAGACTTCCTGTCTTCAGTCAACTTTTCTTATTGAAATAGAATAATGGATAAAACTTGTACAGGAGAGGATAAATTACCTATAAGAGATGAAATTAATTTTGAACTCGAGGGTTTTATTTAAACTTACTATATTTTGTCTTGGTTGATGGAACAAAAAAGAAAAATTTAAGTAACCATTTTAGGAATTTTGAGATAACGTTAATATATTTTCACAACTCTGTTTTTATGCAGTATGAGCCTTGCTTCTTAACAAGGAAGAAAATTCCAGTTTTGTTTATTCAGTTTTAGTTAACCGAAACTATTAAGTTATTTTTAAAAAAATTCAATCTATAATTCATTAATCTATTGGTACTTAGCATTTAGTTTTACTTAACTGAAACTATTAAGTTATTTTTAAAAAAATCAATCTATAACTCATTAATCTGTTGGTACTTAGCATTTTACAACAGTCGTTTTATGGCTTCGTTAAATTTGTTTCCGATATTCGCACAAAACTACACAATAGGTTATTTCAGTTTTGTTAACCGCGGGAAGTCGAGCTTCGGATTTTAGCGTTACAAGTCTGTAAACGTACCGCTGACTTGAATGGGACGAACAGTTTGTGGAAAACGTATTTAGTGATATGCAAGCAAATTTATATAGATATAGACGAAAAATACCTATTTGAACTGGAAACATAATTAACAACTTTTTTGAAAAATAAATAAACCTAAAAAGAAGTGGTTTGTCATATAAAGTCGAAATTTGTACGTCAAAACTTGCTAATCGTTATAATTTGGCATATTATAGTAACTTACAAATTTCAGCGGTAAATTTACAGGTTTACTTAGGGTTCTATTCACCGTGGTAGTGAGAGTGCAGAGAACCCATTATGTTGCTCTGCGCTAAGAAATCAATAACAATAACGTACTTTAGTTGACACGAGTGCTTCTTAAACTAGTTAAAATAAACAAATGAATAAAAATTGTAATGTTTATTGACTACCAGCTGAGGTACTAATCCCCTGGAAAGAATGTATCTAAATTCAGTACTGATATATTTATATAGATAAGTAGTTACATGGACATACAACAGGCAGTACTGTTATATAGGTAAGAAGTTGTGTGGCCATACGACAGACACTACTGTTATATTCATATAGATAAGTTGTTACATGAACATACAATAAACAGTACTATTATACTTATATAGATAAGTAGTTATATGGACATACAACAGACAGTACTGTTATATTTATATAAATAAGTAGTCATATGGACAAAAAACAGCCAGTATTATTGTATTTATTTAGATATTAATTAATTTTGATAATAGGTGAATCTCATTAACTTAATACTAATGAAAACTACAAATAACTTACTCTGTTTAGCTACCTTCAGTTCTGAAAGTCGGAATTTAATAAATTATGCAAACATTAACGTGTTACGACCAAGACATATTTTTAACTCAACATGGTTTTCCTTGTCCTAGGCTCCTAGCTACTGATACCTTCCCTGACAAGAACAGGATATTACAATAAACAAACTGCATATCAACAGTCAGAAATATATATATTCCAACTGCAGTAATACCTAAGTCAAGTATGTATGTTACAGTTTAACACTAAACCTTAATATTGAAAATCGTGTATGGATGTTCTGTGCATAACTGTATCATTATTATATTCTGTACGTCACTGCCATCCCTACATCAGTTTACATTTACAATATGTGTTATATTATTTGTTCTGTGGCATTTCCACCCGACAGTTTACTCCTGCATTTCATGAATAATAGAGGAATTAGCTCCCTAAAACATCGATTGTATAATGTACAAACCAATAAGTATTCTACATGTTACAGTTATCTAATATTCATCTATTATTGGTTAGTAATTCTTGCTTAACTATTTATTTAAGGTTTTTGAAGGAATTGCATATGTTTGTAAGAAAGCTAACTTCAAGGGATAATTATAACTACTTTTTACACAACAATTATGATTTTGTAATATTTTAAACAACATGTTACACTATCCATGGTGAAGTAATATCAACTTGTGATAGTCTGGAGACAACGTACCCTACTGCTACAGAAGATATCCGCCATTTTTTTTCCCATTAACTCTACATGTCTCTGGATAAAGTTACCATAAACTAATAAATACCAGCTACGATAAAGTAATACTCCAATTTTCGCTCCTGATCAATATTTTAACTTTGTTTCTCTTTCCTTTATCTTATTAAAGATAAACTTAAAATAATTTGTATTTCAGTTTTTTTCTGTTATATATATATATATGAATACTTTAGAAAAAATAAAGCGTTCTAATATGACTTGTTAACCCGGCATACTTAAAATGGTTTAAGTGAAAAGTAGATTGAGGTGAAATTGGATTGTTTTCAAGTATTTTTTTTAATGGTTTTATACACACTGACACACAATAACTAGATAATTTAAAGAGCACACCTGTTTGGTACACTTATATAAGAACATGACCAGAAAACTACATTAAAAATACGACAGGCAGTAAATTTTGGATGACGTAACAGCAATACGTGGAGTAACTTTAGATTTATGTACATCTTAAAGGGAAGGAAGAACTAAGCTAACATATAGAGTTGATTGGAGTAAAATAGCGGGAACAAAAAATTTAGACAGAAAAAAAATTTACATGATGTCGTTATAAATTTGCCCCTCGAGGTTTCTATGAACGTCCTCGGTTCCTTTGAAGTTACGCCGGCGGCGTCTTTGTACAGCCCTGAAAGAGCGGTCACTGCATTGGGAAGTTAAAGAAACTCATTCTGTGAATCAAGAAGCTATATTATTGCTGACATGAACTCAAACTAAAAGAGAACTTTCGTTCTAACTTACTTTAAAATAACTCTGTACCACTTATGTTTCAACTCAATGAGTGTATTAGGACTTAAGTTTGTATTAGTCGCCACACGAGGGACGGGTATGAATAAATAGCTAACGTCATGCATAAACCAAATGAGAATCCCCCCCTTATGTTTGCTCTAACTGTAGCATAACTAGCTTCTAATAGGTATGTTCCTTTGAATAAATCCATACCTATCGTTTAACATTCACACACGGAGAATACATGCTATTCTTTAAACATACCATAGAACTGTTTCTTGGTTTATTTGATTTCTTACTTTTGATAAGTTCATATTAGAGCAGATGAATTTGAAGATATCAAAAACCTAATTTTTTCACACACTGATCAAACCATTCTTCTGTTACATAATTGAAAAAACAAAAATATAAATAATTGTAGGAAAACCCAACGACGAAACTTTCGTTTTGAGAAATTGTCCACTTTATGTTTGGCCTCAATGTATATATTTTATTGTCATATCAACAATTGTAAGAGCAGAATATATAATCCAATCTACAGAATAACTATATCTGGACAGATTCTGATATTCACAAACCAAATCAAACGACAATGATTTTGCCTTTCAGAATCAAGCCTCTAATAATAAATGACAAAACTAACTGAAGGTTTATATACAGACTTACCGGTAAGATTTCACTAACCATCGATAGTACAATCATTATATAGACAATAAAAATTTTCTTCAAACATTGTAGCGCCTTCCGCTTGTACAGCGGTATGCCTTCGGATTTACAATGCAAAATCAGGGGTTCGATTCCCCTCGGGGGGGTCAGCAGATAGCCCGACGTGGCTTTGCTATAAGAAAACACTCAAACATTAAAACAATCATTATATATACAATAAAAACTTTCTTCAAACATTAAAACAATTTTTAACAATGCAGCTTGGAAGAAAGAAAGAGACATGTAGAATTAATGTGTGTGTGTGTACTTTCGCTCACGTTAACATGTTAATACAATAATTTCAGTTCATTAATACCACCCTTGTGTGATGTTCCAGACAGTTAATATAAGTACACCTACGTGTGTGATGTTCTAGATAGTTGATCTAAAACAACATACTTGTGTAATGTTTTAGACAGTCGATCTAAGTAAACATGCTTTTGTGTTGTTTTAATCAGTTGATCTAAGACATAATACGCGTGTGATGTTCTAGACAGTTGATCTAAGTACACTACACATTTTCTGCCACCTTACAAGGAGTTTTTTTACCAGGGGTTCGTCACTTGGATGAATGAAATGTTCAACCCTTCCTTGTTGGGTTTTTTGAACAAGTAAAATGTTTAAATCACTGATACTCGTCATGAATGAATAAAAACTGTTGTCCTTTCCTTGTCGTGGATCTCCTTTTCTATGAGTAAAATGGTTAATACCTACTTAGAGAGTTCAGGAGTGTTGCTTGCGCCCCAATTGTCAGTTACTACTCAATGAAATTAAAAATGTAATTCCAATATAATATAGTTTACTTAAGGTACATTCGAGACTTTTTTACATGAATAAAATATTGCATACTTCCGTATTCTGGATTCGTGTCAATTTTTTATATGTTTATTTTCTTATAACATAACCACATCGGGCTATCTGCTGTGTCTATAAAGGGGAATCGAATCCCTTATTTAACTTTCTAAATTCGTGGACTTGCCGTTGTTCCAGCGGGAGAACGTCTGGATTCCCTTTGTGAGTGAGTTTTATGTTTAGTCAGTGATTCTACAAGGTTCTCTTTGTGAGTGTGTTTTATGTTTAATCATTGGTTCTACAAGGTTCTCCTTTTAAGTGTTTTATGTTTAGTCATTAGTTCTACAAAGTCCCTCTTTAGAGTGTGTTTTATGTTTCGTCATTAGCTTTACAGGGTTCTCTTTGTGAGCAAGTTTTATGTTTAATCAATAATTCTACGAAGTTCTATTTGCGAGTGTATTTTATGTTTAATCAGTGATTCTACAAGGTTCTCTTTGTAAGTGTGTTTTATGTTTAGTCATTAGTTCTACAGGGATTTCCTTGTGAGTGAATTTTATGTTCAGTTTTTGGTTCTACAAGGTTCTCTTTCTGAGTGTTTTACGTTTTTCATTGATACTACAAGCTTCTGCTTGTGAGTGTGTTTTATATTTAATAATTGGTTCTACAAGGTTTTCCTCGTGAGTATACTTTATGTCTAGTCATTGACACAAGGAATCACCTTGTGAGTAAGTTTTATTGTTGTTGTTTTGAATTGAGCGCAGATGGGCTAACTGTGCTCTACCCACAATGGGTATCGAAATTCGGTTTTTAGCGTTGTAAGTCTGCCGAGATATTGCTGTATCACTGGGAAACAAATATGATGTTTAATTCCCCATAGCTGGACCACATATCTTATTTGAAAATATCTTAGATAGTCTGCTGGCTTCAAAGAAAGTAATAGTTATTGTTTTTCTGGGATAGATTACGGTACTTATCTGAAAATCTCGGCTTTATGTGTAATAAATAAAATTCAATAAGAATGAACATTTATCAACATACAGAGACACGGTTAGAAACCTAATTATTAATTAACAGAAACTAATTAGTGCAGAAGCAGCACAGTATAGTAGACGATATATAGGATATACGACCTAATTGGTGTCCAGTAACAAAAAAAACCCAGTAAATAACTAACAATTAAACTTAGATGATGCATAGGTTATTTTACTGTTGAAAACATCTACTCCATGTCAGAAACTTGTTATTTAAAGAACTGGCTTTGTTGTGTTATTTAACCATCACACATGTTGATACACTCACTGAAAAGTGGGCGTATACCTAAGCAACGGACAAGTAAAATACGACGATGGACATTATTAAACATAGCACGTGTCAGTCTCAATTACGGAACAATAACAGTACGAACCTCGTTAAAAACAACTTAAAAATAATCTCACTAGGTCGAGATTAAACTTTTTAAGTGATTAATAAACTGTTTTAGTCCCCTGGTGAGCATCTTTATTAACTTAGACTCTTAAAGTCCCATCACTCCCAACAGCAGATACAAAAATTACCCAATGCAGCTTTGATATATATGACACCTGTGTATCATACCTTTATGTGAATAATATATTTTTACATCGTGGTTTATTTATGTCATACCTTTAAATGAATGATATATTTTTACAGCGCGGTTTATTTGTATCATTATGTTACTAATCCTTTTCTGTAACATAACCTATTTTACAACCTGTTTCAAATGTGTTAATTTGTTTAATAGATGGAGATAGTCATTACGCCATAATCTAGAAAGTTATTGCACCATGTGCGATAAAAATACGATAATCAGTGAAGTATTATGTCAATCATTTAGTTATTGAGTTCGATATTAGTAGAGAGAATTGTCGCGTTACATAGTTAGTTAGGGCCCGACACGGCCAGATGGTTAGGGTACTCGACTTGCAATCTGAGAGTCGCGGGTTCGAATCTCCTTTCCTACCAAATATGCTCGCCCTTTCAGCGATAGAGGCGTTATAATGATAGGGTCAGTCCCACTATTCGTTGGTAAAAGAGTAGCCAAGAGTTTGCTGTGGGTTGCAATAACTAGCTGCCTTTCTTCTAGTCTTACATTGCTAAATTAGGGACGGCTAGCGCAGAGAACCCTTGTGTACAAACATACTCCAATAATAACAGAAGATGATTAAACAACTACCAATAATGGTCACGTTTGACTTCACCACTAAGTAAGTACTAGATTGTTTACATGTTTTTACCATTTTTTCCCTAATTAACAGGTTATGCTAAGATTTCTTTTGTGTATCAATTTGCCTAGTTATAAAAACTAAAATTCAAAGACTCAGATCATCTATGACTGTGTTCCACATAGGTCAATTGTCCCATCAAAACAAACAAGTTTCACCCTATCCATAAATTTTCTTTGTCTGAAGTTACCAGCACGACTCTTGAACACTTTCCATCACCTCTCTGCAGTGACATACCCGTTGTATATTGTTTCTTTTCTTCTAAACACTATTCGTTCATTTCTCGGTGGGTTATTATACCTCTGTCCAATACGCCCAGACATATTTAATTTTGCTTTGACTTAGGAATTTTAAAGAATTTTATAGGGTCAGATTTTTAAATAACCCCAAAATGTATATTCTGGGCTCTTGTGCGGTCATATTGCAGTTATCAAGATGACATCTGGGACAAATAAATGTTTCATAAACCCAACACTCTGGTGTCAAAATTGGCCATATTTGGAATGAGTGCGGAAACATGTTGCATTTGTCCGCGAATGTTGCCCTATTTAATGATGGCATACACTGCTGACCAAAATCCTAAGACCAACGAACATAAAGAAAAAATAAGCATTTTGCGTTGTTAGACTCAACAACTAATTTGAGTGGAGCTTCGAAAGATGAAAATAAGAAAAGGGAAAGTAAAAATAATGTTTTTTTTTAGCATTTAATAAAGTAAAAGTGAACACTGTGAAATTAGCTTAAATACTAGCTGGTCAAAAGTTTAATATCATACTGAAACGAAGCGTTACTCGGTAAACACGAAACGAAATTTAGTCATTTGTGTTCAAACATTAACGTTATCAACACCTCCCACTGACATCTCCTGTGTTACATTGAGTAAAAACATGGCAAAGGCTAAAAAGTTGACAGAGTTTGAGCGTGGCAGAATTGTCGTTCTGCAAAAACAAGGTCTTTTTCAACGTTTCATCGCTGGTGAGATTAGGCTACTAAAACTATTGTTGCAAATTTCTTAAAAGACCCTAAGGGATACGGATACTGGCGTTGAGCAGGTGGATTCAATGGGTTGTCCAGCAAGATACCAGCCGACCGTCGAACTAGATTACGACCTTTACGGACGCAGAATGCAGATCAAGAACAATAAGACTGCATCTACGAGAGAAAGGCTTTGAAAACCGCAAACGTCTTCAAAGGCCTTGCCTCCTTCCACACCACGAAACAGCTTGGCTAAACTTTGCTGAGAAGCACCAAACCTGGGACGTAGAAAAGTGAAAGGTTTTTTTCTCTGATGAGAAAAAATTTAACCTGGATGGTCCAAATGGCTTCCAACGTTACTGGCACAATAGGAATATCCCATCAGAGACAAAGTGAAGGAGGATCCATCATGGTCTGAGGTCTTTTCTCCTTCCATGGAACAATGGAGCTTCAGGTTACACAAGAGCGTCAAACAACAGCTGGCTACATTAGCATGTTGGAGAGAGCATCCTTATTGACTGATGGCCCTCGCTTGTGTGGAAATGATTGGATCCTTCAGCGACGCTCCAATTCATAATGCCCGCAGGACAAAGGACTTTTTCATGACAAATAACACGATTCTTTTGGACCATCTAGCGTGTTTGCCTGAACTAAACCCCATTGAAAATATTTGGTGGTAAATGGCAATGGAAGTCTATAGAAATGGACGTCAATTCCAAACAGTGCATGTTCTTCGTGAAGCCATCTTCACCATTTGGAATGACATTCCAGTCAGCCTTCTGTCAACGCTTATATCGACCATGCCAAAGCAAATGTTTGAAGTTATTCGTATTGACACCTGCAACTCGCTACTAAAACCTCTGCATTTTCTACCCTGTTTAGTTCTTCTTTTTGGTATGGTCTTAAACTTTTGACCAGCTAGTATTTAGGATAATTTCATAGTGTTCACATTTTCATAATTAAATGCTAAAAAGTTTTTATTTTTCCTTTTCTTATGTTCATCTTTCGAAGCTCTACTTAAATAAGTGGTTGAGTTTAACAACGCAAAATGCATGTTTTTTCTTTATGTTCATTGGCCTTAAGATTTTGGCCAGCAGTGTAGGTTAGAAACTTCGACTGTAAAGGTTTCTGTTTGTTATCGAGATGAAACGATCAAAGAATGTTTCTGTTCCCACAAATAACAGAATGAGGGTGTTAAGTTTGTGTAAAATGTCTTGCATATCTGCTCGAGAGCTGTCTGTACCAACTGTAGAAGATCAAGACCACCCATCGAAACTCCCAGGCTACTTCTACCAAAGAAGTGTTGGATTGACCGTCACAGCATCCCCAGGGTTGAAAGCTAGAGCATGTTCGGTAACGGGATTCGAACCCACGACCTCAAGAGGTCAGCCCAGGGTGTTTATATGACAGATGCATAAATGCTTGGAAAATAGTATTTCCTAATTTGAATAATATTTTGTATCACAAACTAACGTCAGTATCATTACACATCTATTTAAGTTCTACATCTCAAAAAGAAATTTTATAAACTTCTCGGAATGTTTACGCAAAATGTTCAGCAATAAACTTAGTAGAATTAAAAAACACAGGGATAAAATATCCCTCGTTACACTAGGTTTCTGTGCGCATTACTTATGCAGATATTTTTTTAATTCAACATATGCTGCCGTCTGGTGGTTCAGTGGTAAGCTTAAACGATAAAAATCAGGATTCGATACTCGCCCTAGGCAGAGCACAGATAGCTCGTTGTGTAGCTCTGTGCTTAACAACTAATAAACCATGTGTGCTTCTGACATGAAGCCAATATATCATCAGGATCTCGCCAGGTCTTATTAATTTGTGCTAATTCAAAGGAACTGATAATTACAAATACATATTAAGTGTTAAAAGTAAATACATAAATTATTAATCCTTACTCTAAAAATCTGATTGTTAATGAAAATGTATATTATAAACAGCACATAGGTCTGTTGAATCCCAGCTGGACCGATTATCTCTGGTATTGGACTAAATGCCTCGTCGACACTAGAGATGGTAGCTGTACTGTGGTTAACATGATCTTATTTACTTTCACTCATAAGTTCTTATAATTTCTAACAAACTCGTTAATAAGAACAGCATTGGTCCTAGGGCGGTAAACTTAGAGTACTTGTTTCTGAAAATGACACGAGGGAACGTTGTATATCTTTCATGAACTGGTATAAAATTACTCAGCGAAAAAGATACACGTTATTTGCTGCTGCTAAGACCCCTTACGGATGTACTCAAAATAATTGTCCACTGACCTTATAACCACCATATGTTTTATAAATTCGTCATGAAATTATACGGTGCATCACACCCACACAAATACATAATTATTTTAAGACCTTACCCCGCTCCTAAATCACCTTGTTTAGAACCTTATTATTTTCTATCGTGTTTTCAACGTACAGGTCGTATAACTATTCACTCTTCTTTTGTTGTGAGCATGTGGTCTAATAGTATGTCTGCAAACTAAAGCAAAAATTTCAACTTCAATTATTATAAAGTAAAAATATCAAATTTAAGTCAATACTTAATTGACAGATATATATAAACGGGAACTAAGATTTGTGTTATAAGGTTACGAAGAAAATTGTCCACAGTCAGTTCATGTCGTTATCTTCAACGGAACATGTCTGTGGTCACAGCATCTGAAGGTGTAGCCGGTTGTGAGAAGGCATTTAGCCATAACACACTAACATAAATTATAGAATTTAAAATAACCACATGGTAGGCCGGTAGAGACGTTATCAGTTCAGACTTATCTGTATTACAATATACTGTATACTATGATGTATTTTATAGTATCAGTACGATTAACCTATATATATTGTAATGTGGTAAATACATTTTTGTGCACGTTTCTAAAGTGGTTTTATCTTTACAATACTTTTCAGGTTGAATGAATATACTAAATTCAACACATTATGGAAGATGTTTAAACACACAACAAATATACGTTGTTTTTTTTATCAAGGTTTTCGCACTGTAATTTATCTACTACAGATTTGTCTCATGAGCCATGGTTCAACATAAACGGGATTAGTAAAAAAGTACTTAAGGAAGCCTGGATATACTGTAAACATTACTTACTCAAATTACAAACCATATTTTGGTTCTATGCTGTTACCTACAATTACATTTGATGCAGTCCAAACAGGTAAATAATGTCTACATTATCCCTTGTCTTGTTTCCTTAGTTTTTTGTGATCTCTGTTTGTGTTTTTCATTTCTCAGTTTCATATCTTATTTCGTCCTTTATAGTGCCCCAGCATGGCCAGGTGGTTAAGACACTCGACTCGGAACCAGAGGGTCGCAGATTCGAATCCCCGTCACACCAAACATATTTTCCCTTTCAGCTGCTAGAGCGTTATAATGTGGCCATCAATCCTACTGTTCCTTGGTAAAAGAGAGTAATCCAAGAGTTTGCGGTAGGTGGTGATGAATAGCTCCCTTCACTCTAATCTTACACTACTAAATTTGGGACGGTTTGCGCAGATAGCCCTAGTGTAGCTTTGCGCGAAATTCAAAACAAACCAAACATTCAAATCTATATGCAAAAACACCTCGTTTGGGTTGAGAAAATATTTTACATAGAAGAGCGAACAACGTTTCGACCTTCTTCGGTCATCACCAGGTTCACAAATAAAGAGGTAACTGACCGGAAACTGACCATATGTTTGGAAGGGGTTGTGTATCTACATTCCGACACTCAGTTACACAACCCCTTCCAAACATGTGGTCAGCTTCCGGTCAGTTACCTCTCTTTGTGAACCTGATGATGACCGAAGAAGGTCGAAACGTTGTTCGCTCTTCTATGTAAAATATTTTCTCAACCCAAACGAGCCGTTTTTGCATATATAATTCTCTACAAGTGGGTTTTCTCCACATCACTGATTAAACATTCAAATCTTCCTTTCTATACGACGTCCTACTTTTTGGCCTTATTTGAAAAGTTATTATATATATATATAGAGAGACACACACACAAACATAGATATTATAGTTGTTATATGTATCCACACATACAAACATGCATGTCATATTTGTTAAACAGTTACACAGGATTGCATGAAACACCCGTTTCACGGTACTCGAAACACCAACATTTCTGTTCTAACGACTCAAAACACCAGTGTCATTACACACTATCGGGTGTACTCGAAGCACAACATTCCTCTTCAAACTTTCAAACGATTCAAAGCACCAGTTTTATTACACGCTGTCAGGCGTGTTAACTAGCTCGTGTGGTACTTGGGCTTATAGCGTATCACAGGTTCTTAAGAACACTTCATGATAAATCACCTGAAGACCGGGTCGCATTAAATCAAAATTATTTATGTAAAAACTTAATTGTACATCTCGTTAAATCCACGCTTGCTAATGAAGAACACCTGAGTAAACCTTAATTAACTACCAGAAACAAAGACAGGAGGGGTAAATCATACGCGACCGGCCTCAACATGGATATGTTTCCTAGTGGAAACAAAGCAGGTCAGATGTTTGAAACGCGAGCAAATACTATTACTACCCAAACAGGTTGACCTGCTAACACGCATGTTACGAAGCAACAGTCAATTTCAACTGTCACATATTCCCGACGACAATACTTTTGACAAACTTTATTAAAAACAGGAAGACTCAGGTATCACATAATTGTTGCTAGATGTACTTGCGCAGGTCCTCGAAAGTGTTCTGTTTCAAGAGAAAATACAACAAAAATTAAGAGGAAGAAGAGTTTTTCTTCCTCACTTTTAAAGTTAATATGCCATGCTATGCTGCAGTCTACAGAGTACACTGAAGTTTTACTCACTTCACGGCAGTACAAATTGAAACGTTAAGCTTCCCTAATGTGACGTCATTTTTAGTGTCTGATAGACAGAAAACAGTATTGTGGTACGAGTGATTAAACCAGATGATCACTCCGGGCAGCCGAACTGTGAAGTAAAAGGTTTGTTTGTTTTTGAATTTCGCGCAAAGCTGCAGGAGAGCTATCTGCGCTATCCGTCCCTAATTTTGCAGTGTAAGACTAGAGGGAAGGCAGCTAGTCATCACCACCCACTCCCAATTCATGGACTACTCTTTTTACCAATGAATACTGGGATTGACCGTCATATTATAACGCCCCCACGGCTGAAAAGGCAAGCACGTTTAGTGCGACGGTGATTCGAACCCGCAACCCTCGGATTACGAGTCGAGTGCCTTAACTACCTGGCCATGCTTGGTCCGACAATTAGGGTTTCGAACAGTTTATTGATCTTCTACTATGGTCCAGTTGGTGATGGAGTAGGCGATGGGAGGTGATGATTAGCTAGCTGCCTTTCTCTGCTAAAGTAGGGACGTCTAGCGCAAATAGCCCTCGAGTAACATTGCTCAAATTAAAAAGAACCGAAATCCTAATTGACAGATAGTCAAAGAATTTTATCCAATTTGTTCAAATAATTACAGTGTGAAATAGCTGAAAACGAAAGGCTAAAATATACGTTTAAGTTAAAAATATATACATACAATATACACATAATATTAGACGGTCAAGGCATTTTATAATATAAATTAAAATTCAAATGTTACACAAAAACAATATTTTAGAAATTACCTTACACGAAAAGCGAATAGTTTCCACCAGATGACACTCATGAAATGCTCAGACCAGAATTATTTATGAGTATATGACTTCACAACTTGACAATCTGTTTGATTAAACAATTTTGAAAACCGCATGCCATCTGTGTTATTAGAAAACACACAAAACTTGTGTGTTTCTCGCATTAGAACAAATCAAACTTTGTTACAGTTCATAAAAGTTCATGTTTGGTGAACACAATTTGTTCTGTTATGAAACAACCCAATATTTCTATTAATTTACAGTAAACCTTTTCATGGTGATATTTACACAACTTACAGCTAACCAAGTATTTTTTGCACGCTTTTAAAGAAAAACGTTTGTTTTTTCTAACAATAAGATAAGCGAAAATTACAATTATGTTGGGAGGTAAAATATAACACAACAATCATTCGTTAAGTGTGAAACAGTGTAAAACGTCATACAAAAATCATTCGTTAAGTGTAAAACATGATGCAACAATCATTCGTTAAGTGTGAAAGTGATATTTGGGAGAGAAGTTCTATCAGGTAAATATTTATATTCATTAACTACTGAAACTCCAAATTGTTGAAAGATCTTCACATTAATGACACATATTGAAAGAATGGCAAATACAGAATTCGACGAAATAAAAAATATGAATTGCTCTAGTAATAAAATCTTGTATTAAATATTTATCTTTTATCATTTTTGCGCAAAGCCACACAGAGGCTATCTGCGCATAGCCGTCCCTAAGTTTTAACTAATATACTAGAGGGACAACAATTAACCTATCAGGAACACCTACCAGGAACGTTTGGCTACAGCGAGATTCGACTGTCACTCTTATAGCGCAATTACAATACAAGTGTGGATTGGATTTTGGCTGTAACAAACCACAAAACACTAACTTTGTGATTCATAGTCTACATTAACTGGCTCTCTACCAGGAAAAACAATGTAGTTTTTTTTATAGCATATCATTATTTATTTTAATATATGTTAAATTACTAGTGGTAGCTTTAATAGCAAAAACAATGACTTGCTGTTGTATAGCTTATGGTATTCAATTATTTCGGAAAAATATATTTTGAATATTATTACTTCAAAAGCACCAAAGTCTGACACTCATTTCAGAATATTCCTTGATTAATCGTAATGGGTTTACCGCATGATTACAAGAAAGTACTTAGCGGTAACGTGAATGATGTGTTTAAACTGAAACAAACTAATGATATACATGAATGAAATAAACACTTAACTGTACCATAACTTCATAAAAGTAATCGTCCTTATAAATACAAACCTATTTGTCGACTACAATTAAAATTCATTAGACTTAACCACTTCAACGATTTATAAAAGCCTTAATTCATATATATAAAGATATGTTATTAGTCTTATGAATCTAGTCTGTTTGTAACAAATGATATTTCAAACGTATCTGTGTGAATTTCATATCAGAAGTGTTTTTATCTGCAATTATGCTTTTTGTTACCTCAAATAGACTGTTCTAAACTTTATCGACTGTGTTACAAATATGTCGTCAAATGTGACGTTTTAGCGCTTTTAGCCTAATCAGGCCTTTTGGTTTAGTAGGCTTAGTGAACTCTTTGATCAAATAAAATACCAAGCTGCTTGTTAGCACACTGCGCTACTTAAATATCCAATCAAGTTTGAAAAATTTATAATCCAGACTAAAATTAATTTGATACCTACCAAAAAGTTCGACATATGGCGAGTGAAATTTGTAACAACTAACTTGAATGGTTTGTCTAAGCACTTAAAACCTAACCTTACTTGCACATAACTTTTTTCAAAATATGTATTAACTTAAGTAAAAATCTCTGTAGCATAATAAGTATGAATCATATTTATACACAATTTAGTTTAATTTTAACTCTGAAGAGGACAGTATCCACTTGATCGATTAAAATCATCTTAAATAATAGGTTGAACAACCGCTTATGTTTATGTTGTTATAATTATACGTTTCTTTTCACCAAAACGTTCACGCCCACGTGATTAAGGCACTCGACTCGTAATCCGAGGATCGCGGGTTCGAATCCACTTCATTCCAAACACGCTCACCCTTTCAGTCGGGGAGTGTTGTAATGTTATGGTCAATCCCATGATTCGTTGGTAAAAGAGTAGCCAAAGAGTGAGCGGTAGGTGGTGATGAGAAGCTGCCTTACATGGCTAGCGCAGATAGCCCTCGCGTAGCTTTGCCCAAAATTCAAACAAACCAAAACATCTATTAACTAACAAATAAAAGTTGGTACAGAACATAGTTTATGGACTTCCATAACGATAAACTTCGTTATAGCATAAAATTTATGACATTTGGAAACTTATTCAGCTTCGAAGTGATGAAGGTTAAATTCGAAAGAATCATATGGGTACTTTCAATTATGATTACTAGATGGCACTACCAAAGTATCCGTAACCTAAAGCTCTTTTCGAATAACTATAAATCGTTTGTAACAACAAAGTCAAGATAGCAAATTTGATTAACGGTGCTTATTTGAATAAATAGCGATAAGTCTATCTAAAAGTTATTTAGTGAAAACTGTTTGGAATACCTCTCATATAGACGGAAATTATGTAAATCCCACTAGCACAGCAGTATGCTTGCGGACTTACGATGATAGATTTCGAGTTCCAGTATCTAGAGTGGGCAGAGCACAGAGACCCCATTTTGATGAAGACATGGAGGGTTGCTTCCCTCATATGTAATTGTAGAGAACACTAAAACACTCACAGAAAGTTCAAAACACAAAATGCAAAACTGAAAATTTTTGTGTATCCTTAGACGGACGTAATGAACCTCCACGTCAGTGCTCTGAAGATCCATTCACACTTTGCTAAGTAGCTACATGGACGTACAATAGATAGTACTGTTATATTTATATGGATATCTGAATCAAGACTGCTAAAAACTCAATATAAAAATATCAACAAACCCTTTTAACTTTGAGACATTTTATCTAACTTTGTTCTTGACAAGCCTCCCAGTGGCTCAGCAGTATGTCTGCGGATTTACACGCTAAAATCCGGGTTTCGATACCCGTGGTGGGCAGAGCACAGATAGCCCCTTGCGTAACTTTGTGCTTAATTCAAAACAACAACAACAATTGTTCTTGACAGAACTTAAGGCTTACTTTACGTTATCAATTTACATTTTTGTACCTTCACTGAAATATTTTAGAAATAACATTTTTTTATTTATTGTGATGCAATAAAATGCGCTTGTAACCTATCTATGCTGTGCTCACCGCAGGGGCAAATTCCAGGTTTTAGCAATAAAAGCACTAAAATGCACCACTAACCCACCAAGTGTAGGAAAAATAAACACATCTGAAGTGTGTTTGCAAAATAAATTATTATATATTAAGTCAAATAATTACACATAATTCATGACTCTAAACCCTAGAGAAATGTATGTTCATAAATCACGATGATTTGAAAACGGAATAACCCTTTTGCAGATTTTCTTCAGAGATTAATTTAGTAATCGATATTGCCCTTTCTAATGGCTCAGTGGTAAAACTCAAAATAGCCCGGAATGGCCGGGCCATAAAGGCACTCGACTCGTAATTTGTAACCTAAAGCTCTTTTTGAATAACTATAAATCATTTTTAAATACAAAGTCATGATAGTAAATTTAATTAACGGTCGTTGCCCTTTCAACCGTGGGGGTGTTATAATGTTATGGTCAATCCCACTATTCGCTGGTAAAAAAAATTAGCCCCAGAATTGGAGGTCGGTGGTGAAGACTAGCTGCCTTCCTTCTATTATTACACCGCTAAATTAAGGACAGCTAGCGCAGATAGCCTTCGTTTATCTTTGCGAAAAATTCAAAAACAAAGATTGAGAACATATACTCCAAAACTTCTGACTTTGAATCCTGAGATGTTAGATAGTCCATCAATCAGTTTCAACACAAAGAATAATATTAGACTTGTTTCGATCATATTTTATTACAAAAAACACTTTGAAATTGAAATGTAAACACAAAAGTGTGTTTCCATATTATAAAATCGTAAATAAACTGTTGATATTTGAAAACAAACAGATATTAACCAATGAAGTAATTTCCTGTAACTTTAAAAACTAGAAGTTATTAGCTGTTTAATGCTTTTAGCAAAGATTGTTTGCTTGTTTTAAATTTCGCGCAAAGCTAAAAAAAGCTACTCGAGGGCTATCTGCGTTAGTCGTCCCTAATTTAGCAGTGTAAGACTAGAGGGAAGGGAGCTAGTCATCACCACGCTCCTCCAACTCTTGGGACGTTCTTTTACCAACGAATAGTGGAATTGACCTCACATTATAACGCTCCCACAGCTGAAAGTGCAAGAATCTTTGGTGTGACGGGGATTCGAACTCGCGACCCTCGATTCCGTTGTTGTTTTGAATTAAGCACAAAGCTACACAATGGGCTATCTGTGCTCTGCCCACCACGGGTATCGAAACCCGGATTTTAGCGTGTAAGTCCGCAGACATACCGCTGAGCCACTGGGGAGCCTCTCGATTACGAATCGAGTGCTTTAACCACTTGGTCATGGCGGGCTTTTTTCAATGAAAACAGGAAATCCAAGGAGAGCTGAGAGCAGGGATGAGATTCAGTACTTTAAGTTACACACACAATCTGGAACACGTTTTGTAATTGACTAAAAACACAAATATAACAAAAACTGTTTGAAGTTACCTTACAGCTTACAAACACTAAAACACTCATAGAAAGTTCAAAACACAAAATGCAAAACTGAAAATTTCTATTGCATCTTTCAAAAATACTTTTTGAAAATTATTATCATTTAATCTCCAGTTCGACTAGTTATTCACAAAGAGTTGTTAATATTATTAATTTTTACGTAAACAAAACCTTGGTGACGAGAAGACTTGTTCAGAAATAAAGTCTTGCGATTTATTTAAAAATAAAGCAATTCAAGTTCAGTATACTTCCTTTCCCATGTCTCCCACCTTAACTCTAACACTCATGATTCTCGACTTTTCCCATGTCACATACTTTAACTGTGAAACTCTTCTCGTGTGTATCCACACCACAAACACACCTTAAGTATTAAACTGCCCATATGTTTCTTTGTTTCATCCATATCGCTCACACAATTATACTTTAAATCTAAAGTTCCTTCATGATATAATTGCAGATTTGTAAATTTAATGAGAATTTGGGTATTTAAACAGAAGAAAAGAATTTATTAGCTATACGATGCTTTCCAAACAAGCCTATTTCTCAAATGATGTGATTCACGGTGACTTGATCAAATGATAACACACAGAGCTATCTCATCAACCATTTTGCCACAAAGTGGTGTGGTCACCACAGAGTCTTAGCTTTGAGCATGGCCGCCTGATGAGCAGTCTATTTATCATAGACCATTAGTGTGGGAAAAGGATGAAATGGAAGAAACTTTTAAATGTCGTATTTTTTACTCAACTAACATATAGATACTTTATATATCTGTATAGTTTCCAAACTAGCAGGCTCAGCATGGAAAGGTGGTTAAGGCATTCGATTCGTAATCCGAGGGTCGCGAGTTCGAATACACCAAACATGCTCGTCCCTTCAGCCATAGGGGCGTTATAATGTGCGGTCATTTACACCATTCGTTGGTAAAAGAACATCCCAAGAGTTGGAGATGCGTGGTGATGACTAGCTCCCTTCCCTCTAGTCTGGCACTGCTAAATTAGGGACGGCTAGTGCAGATAGCCCTCGTATAGCTTTGCGCGAAATTCGAAAATAAATAATCAAAATTAAATTAGCAACAAATCTTTAAATCAAACAGACCATACACGGTATTTCCTAAATTTTCTTACACATTTTATAATACATAACGGATGTACTACTTACAGAGAAAGCCGGCTATAAATGAGACTAAAAAATAATTTATTTTCGGGCTGATTAAAAATGCCAAACAGTCAAAGGAAACATTTCTATGAAGAAGAGAGTATGATCACAAAATTGTCTAAAGACATGGATAGAGGAGTGAAAGTGGTTAATTTTTAAAAGATAGAAAACCATTTCGACAAATACATCCTTAGGAGGAAAAAAGTTCTGAGATCAAGTCCTAAAGACTTCTGTATTTTATTTTGAGTTTTCAATATCTGTTATGAAAAATGAAGTAAATTATGAGGCTCAGTAAATGATTTGTTTTTTGAAAAGTATTATCATTTAATCTCCAATTCGACTAGTTATTCAATTAAAGAGTTGTTAGTATTATTAATTTTTACGTAAACAAGACCTTGGTGACGAGAAGACTTGTTCAGAAATAAAGTCTTGCGATTTATTCAAAAATAAAGCAATTCAAGTTCGGTATTTACTTTCATAAAATTTATTATTTAAATCAGAACAATGATCGAAAAATCTGCGTCTCTTCAAATACCACAACTGGAACATCATTTGGACTTTTTATTCTCAGTGAAAACAATCGGATGGAATAATGAACTAAGAAATCAAATTTGGACAAATTTTGGCCAGTGTCAGTTGACACTAAAATGTCAAAGTTAGAGCTACTATGATTTGTAGCATTTTTTAATTAAAACAACTTTATAAACAAAATTAATCTCATTAAATAAAATAAACTACAAAACTGCTATAAGAGCCAAAAAACAATATTATTATTGACTCGAACATTTTGCTAAACACACGTAATTTGGAAAATAATACAGCAAGAAGGGTTGTCTCTACGGCATACGCAAGCATATTATTATAAAAGGATAAGAGAAATTTAAAGTATTTAAAATCATTAATTATTTCTATTTTTCGTAATGAAAGTACACTTTAACAAGTGAAACATGATTACAGAACAAAGATTAAATTGAAAAGCAAAATGTATAGCATTTAAAAATTACCGCATCCATTTTTCACTTTTTTTTCGGATCAAAGCCACCATGTCCTCAGTGGGAAGTCGAACCCCGGATTTTAAAGTTATACGCCTTAGACTTACTGCTGTCTCATCATGGTTCGTTTCTTAATGCAATAATAATACATTTTCTCTGCCTGGTTTGCGTTTGTACATTTTACTATTTACGGCGGAAAAGCTCGACCGAGGTATGAGTGTAAGTTCTTCTATTCAATCTTCTACGAACTTGCTCTATTATACCATTGTAATTTATTCCTATCTATTCACTGTTAAATTTTCGGAATCCTATCAAATAGTTGCGTTTTTAGCACTAAGATACACAGTCAGTGAACCATCTGAGCTCCGTCGACCATGTACAATTTCACCTCTGATATTAGTAAATTCGGAAATATGTTGTTGATCCATCGGGGGATTCTCTTAGACTTGAAATCTTTAGTTGACTAATTTCCAATGATGTAATAATGTAGGCAAAAATTAGTGGCGAACACAGTTTCAAAAATACGATTTATCAACCCGATTAACTCAGAAGTTGAGGCATAGACCTATTCAAATTGTTGAACCAGTGTCACTTTTGTTGCTATGAAGATGAAATCGAAAACAAAATACCTAAATAATTTCAGTTGGAGATTCCAAAATATGGCAAATAACTTACTATATTTCCCGGCGTCGATGACGCTGTTTTTCCTTCCAAAATAAGTCTCAAAATTTTACCCTGTGTCTTTCAGGCCAAAGGTTACATTGCTCGTAAGCCTAAACCGAAACCTAGATGAAGCGTTTTGATACTAGACCGTAATTCAAGCCCCTCTGTATGACCCAAAATGAAATGTTAAAGAATTAAATAACAAATAAATAAACAAGAACAGGTCACCATACATATGGTGTTGTAATATTGGTACTCTTTTTAACTCCTCAGGCTTAGAATAACGTTATTACTGGTAATAATACAGATATTCCAGTGATAATATGAGGTATGCCCTTTCAAAGGTTGATAAGCATGTAGCTCACAAAAAACTAGTGAACAAGAGGAATTGTGTACCACAAGTCACTGAACGATCCATGAATCATATTAGTAAGACTGGTGGAAATGCTGCGACTTTATTCTTATGTTTATATATTTTTCAAAATTTAGCTTATCAAAATGAGGTCGCGTCTTCGACGTCGGCAAATACGGTAGTTTGGATTGCAATAGCAATATGTAGTTTATGTTTTCACCTAAATCACTGAGGTTCTCAAAATTCATATACTGATATTTATATGCTGTGTGTAATTAAAAGCTGCTAGGACTCTTATTATCGATAATAATGAAATTACTTATTACAGTAGCATGTTTCTTTGAATTTTCAAATATTATTAACAATGACCTTTCCTGAGCTAGTCCTACTGATTGTAAAATATATAAAAATATGATTTTGTTGCTATTTAGAATTAAGTACAAAGCTACACAATGAGCTATCTGTGCTCCGCCCACCACAGGTATCGAACCGCGGATTTTAGCGTGTTCCTAGTTTTCCTTGTTTGGTTAAATTTATATTTTTTTCATTATTTTTGATATAAAAAACGGTTACGGAGATGTTGAATGTTATGAGGACCTTGTACGACATATTTCTTGTTGTTATTTTTGTTAGCTACGTAACATTTGATTCAACATATTGACTGCGGCCCGGCATAGCCAGGTGATTAAGGCACTTGACTCCTGATCTAAGGGTCGTGGGTTCGAATCCCGTCGCACCAAACATACTCGCCTTTTCAGCCGTAGGGGCGTTATAATATTAGCGTCAATCTCACTATTCGTTGGTAAAAGAATAACCCAAGAGTTGGCGGTGAGTGAGGATGACTATCTGCCTTCCATCTAGTCTTGCACTGCTAAATTTGGGACGGCTACAGTCAACAGTCCTTGTGTAGCTTTGCGCGAAATTCAAAACCAAACATATTAACTTTCTTGAAGGTGAGTCTTATCACGAATCTGATCGTGTCTCCCAGTAGTACATTGGCAAGTCTTCGTATTTACACTGTTAAAATTATGGGCTCGATTATTCTCGGTGGACACAGCAGATAGCCAGATGTGGTTTTGTAATATGTTTGTTTGTTTTGAATTAAGCACAAAGCTACACAATGGGCTATCTGTGCTCTGCCCACCACGGGTATCGAAACCCGGATTTTAGCGTGTAAGTCCGCAGACATACCGCTGAGCCACTGGGGGGCGAGGTTTTGTAATAAGAAAACACATTCATTTCTGGTCATTGTACCCCAATGGTAAATATTTCTAACCGGATTTTGATACTTGTGGTGAGCACAAAACAGATACCGTGTTATATAAATATTTAACTGCATATAATTGACAAAATTATTTTAAAATTTCTATAGTTTCATTTAGGCACTAAGAATAAAAAGTTTTAATTTAAAAACTGAAATTTGTAAAATGTTATCATTCGTCCAATGAGTGCTAAAAATATAATTTTTTTGTTTCATAAAGGCAAAGATGATTCATTTATCAAACAGGTTCTAATATATATACATATATATATATATATTAAATATTTGTATAAGTGATGCATATTTAGCTATTATTTATTTTAAGGTTTAACCGCGCACGGTCCTTCTTATCCAAGTGAACAAGAAAACAACTGAAAGTGTTTTTGGCTGTGAATATTGTTTCTTCCGTTCATTTATTAAAATCCCACAATACAATTCGACTTCCTCTTCTGGAACCATATTTGTATGGTAAGTGTGTGTACGAGTTGAAAGGAACATAAATCGAGCATAATCGTATACTGTGCATAATATTAAATCCATTTATATGTGTCATATTTTTAGTGTGGTTTGAATCTTTGTTATAAACAATATTTTAAATAATATTGCCGTTTTATTCGTCGTAGACAACATGGTGCAAAGACTAACTTACAGACGGCGTCTCAGCTATAATACTAAATCCAATAGGACAAAAATGTAAGTATTAACACATTTGTTGTACTCCTATAATAAGGAGTTTGTACATTTTTAATTTGCTTGATAAACCCTAATTATTTTAAGTTTATTGCTAAGTTTAAGTTCTGTTCTCTGTACATATTTCATTAATTAGAAAAGTAAGTATTCTGAAGGTGCATCACTTAGTGATATAGCTCGTTAGGCCTAAGTATTCAAGTGTAAAACTATCTCGCAAGTTATTTACAGGTAAGTGTTCCACTTTGACACTCGTTTAGTTCACACTGCTACTTTGTGTTGAATTCCTACAGCACGGACATTGTCCGTTCTATAAACAATAATAAAAATACACCTGATTTGGTTAACAACTTACGTTAGGCTTACCCAGCTCTTTTTACTACACTTCTCGGAGTAAAGGAAGAGGTTTTACTTTGGAGAATGTTGATTAGGTGTATTTTGAAATTAAAAATCCAAACCTACATGGCTGATTTGACAATTATACTAATATAAGATACACAAATCTCTTAAGTGATGCAGTAAAACTGGCTGGGCTTCCACTAGAAAAATAAACTCCTAGCCATTGTGGATAAACAAAGTGCTTTTCTTTTATCCATAATTTTAGGTTGCCAAAAACTGTGTGGTGCGTGACTTTTAGTATGCATCAATTCCATCCAGTGAAAAATAGTTGTAATTATGTGAAAATATACAAGACATTAAGTTTTGTATTTTTATTCCCCAGCAATCATCCCTGCCAGAAAAAAACAAAATAAAATAAACGTGATAAAGAGGAAAATAGATACATTTCTCAAAATAACACTGAAACAAAAAAATGACTTAAAACTAGAATACAGTAGCATGACTAGTAAGTAGATAAATCCAATGGCAGCTCCTCAGCCAAATCATTCTCAACAGATGTGGTAGAAGTTGACACCTGAGATTCCGAAGCACATCTCTTCAACAGGGAATGGTACCCACATCTGTCTGTGAGTGATCCAATATCTGAATGCAGAGTTGAAGTTAAGATGATCTAAAGGTTTGGACTCCATGGATAAGTTCAGTAACATTTCTGTCTTGGCCACAGACAGACTGCTTCTGGCATCTGTTTTGATGCTGTTGTACCTGCTAATTCCCTGCTCACAGTCAACAGATGTAACAGGAATTATTAATTCAATTGCTGCAAGCTGAGACAGATTTGGAAAAGTTTGATGGGTCTGGTGGATGTATTCCCTGTAGAAGCTCTTCATGTTTCTGTTTTTGTGAAGATTATGTTCCTAAGTAGCTGCCATTCAGACAGTGCCTCATCCTCATTGATGAAAGGAGAGAAGTGCTGGATGAGTTTCTTCAGATCATTAGATACTACTCTGCTGTAACATGGGCTAAATGTTGAAAAAATGGCATGATGTTAGTGTCTGGAAATGCTACTTATGACCACCTCTTCAACAAATGACTGAGCAACTGATCTGTACTTTTCATGTTGTTTATCAATATCTTTGATGTCATGGCCACTGTAAGAAGTGTAACCACTGGCATCAGGAGCTTGTGGGAGTTCCTTCAGTGCAGTCTGTGTGTAAGGACCAGGGATGTGTAGTAGTGACTGAATTGACAGAATTGATCCATAAATAATTGCTTTAGCCTGATCATAGATAAATTAGCTCTCTGTATAGATTTTGACAAAAGTCCAAGAATGTCAACAGCATCAGCCAAAAAGTGTCATCATAAAATTGTAACATGACATTTGCTGGACTAGACCATGTAGTAAGGCTCAGCTTGGAGTACTACATTTTATTGCTATGACCTGCAGGCAGCTTATCACAGATGCAATATAATTGACTAGTGCTTGGATGGAATCATTAAAAGAGAGCCATTGTGTGAAGAACACTTGCTTGATTTTGTTACTTTTCTCTCCATGCAATGCATTGCTCTCTTCCAGAACCCAACATAACTTGGGAGAATATTTTAGGTTTTTTTTGCAAACTGGTTCAAAACTGAAATGTACGTCACAAGGTATGGCACTTGGTTTGTTGCCTTTTCAGTTGCCAACTGTAATCTGTGTGCAAAACTAACTTGTTATTATCCAGGAACATTCCTTTTTAAATTTTGTAGCAACACCTGTTTTTATTTCCACCATGATATTTGCACCATCAGTTACAAGTCCAAGCAAGTCAACACCAAACAGTCCTCGATCTGCCATGACTGAGTGCATTGTGTTGTCGATAGAATCAGCCCCAGTGTTGGTCAGCTCACACACAGCAAGGAATCGATTTGTAACCTCACCTAATGATAAAAGATACCTGATATAAATTATCAGTATAGAGGTGTTTCCTGCATCATCTGCTTCAAGAGCAAAAACTGGGAAAGGTGATGCCCAAAAGTCTGCCTGCATTTCATCCTGAACTACATGATTTAGGGCACTGTACATATCATCCAGAGACTGGCTGTGGGTGTATATGAAGCTCTGTTCCGCTTTGTGACTGACTTTGTAGTTTCTTTAGAGAGGTCACTCCATGTTAAAAAATATATAAGAACATTGAAATAAGACCACCAATTAAAGTAATAAACAAAGATATTTGGAACAGTTCGCTAGCTACTTAATTTTTGATGGATATTTTCAAAATCTTTCACTTTTAGAAAATTGTCAAATTACCTTTTGTTTCAAGAAAATACTGTAGAAAACAAAGTATCTTATTAATACCAGAATGAAAAATTATCTTACACTGAATACCTGCAGTGAAAGAAGGGAATGAAATTTCACAGTTGGGATGTTTTCCTTTGCTTGTACAAGTAATGTGGCCATCTGTGTCTGAATGCCACCTTTACACTCCACACACATTCACAGCAGCAGTTGACATGTCCGTCAAAACTTGATGCTACTGCACTGCGATGATCTTCTGACCGTGCATGCTTCACCCAGTTGTCATTTTTAGGCTTAATAGCAATTTTTCTAGTGGTAGCATAGATATTTGTCTTCTTGTTGTCCCTACATAATGTGCAATGAAATGTATTTTGTTGAGAAATATGTTCCAGTCAAGGAAACTGTGAAAACCAAGTTTCTATAACAACTCTGTGAAAATCGCAGGTATATGTTTTTTTTCACACAGACAGTCTGATCACTGCTGCAAGCTTCAGTTTCTTCAGAGTTGTCATTTCTTTTGGAAGTGGATTTCCCACCATCAGTTGATGTTGTTGCTTCGACCTTCTTTTGAAAAAAAAAACTTCATATATATCTAACTGTTTAGACGTCTTTTTATCTGATCTAGGAGTTATGGTCTCCATTCAAACACATGTCAAACAAAACTTGGGATTTCTGCTTTGATTCAGACCATATGTTGGTTTGACAAAAGTCAGGTTTTCTCTAATTACTGTTTGTGTACCATGGGCAGAATCAAACATATAGCATAAGAAATGAAAATAAAAGAAATCATTAGCACAGCTGAGTAGTTTTTTTTTTTTAATTTAATTTGTTAGTCATCATCCTTGAAATCATAAAAATGCATGTATAAAGAAAACAAAGATTACAGTCAGTGGTAGGTTTTAAAGACATTTCTTGTTTCTTCAACTTGCTGGGGGCCACCTCTGGTCATTTGTCATCATTAATGGTGTGAATGGCGATAAAAGCCACAAAAGCTGTTAAGACCGAAACTTGAGCAGAATAAATAAAGGAAAACCATCTAAGACTGAAAAATTATCTTTTGCCACTGTGGCAAAAACAACACTAGATTTTTTAGCCACAGGCTGTTTCTTTTTGCCAATGGTGATGTGGCTAATAGCTAGTGGAAGCCTAGCTTTTATTTAATGTGATTTGATCTGGTAGTCTCTCTAATTTTCTTTTTATTACATTTATGCTCTAAAACATTATTTTGCTAAAGAAAAGTTTTTTTTTATCATTTACTTAATTACTATAAAATGTTTACAGTTCCAAAACACCTGGAGGTAAGCTTGTTTACCTGTACCCCAAGAAACCTGGAAAGGTACCAGTATGTGGAGACTGCAAACTGAAATTGAGGGGGGTAAGTTTAACCCCTTGTCCATAACTATGAAGACCATTCATGTGAATATATATATGAATAAAACAGTCTACAGATGTTGTCTGGTGCTATGTTCAGACTTATTGTTCTTACAAGTATTGATGTAAATATAATTTTATCGCAAATGTGTTAATAGTTTTTGGATACCTTTGATTTGTTATTGAATTATATACATTGTGAAATGTTACTATATAATTACTGTTGAAAAATATTTTGGTAAACTATCTTAAATGTATTAGAATTTTTAAGCTAGTACCATGAACCATGATAGTGGTTCATTATAGAGATTTCAAGGAATTGCAAAAAAAAATTAAGTTAGGGTAAAAGTCACTTTAAAGAGTGAAGAGTTAATCCAAACAACACTTTAAAATCTCTACTATTGACAGTGAAGATTGTACACAAAAAACCAGGATGTTAAATGTACAAGAAAAAGAAAATTTACTCAGAGTGGCCATTTGTAATTTTTATTCTCTTGCCAGCCTCCAATAAAAATAGCTTGGTATACTGCACCTAAAACTTTTTCAAAATACTAAAAGAAGAGTACTGTGATTATTGGAGTATTAAAAAGTTGATTTCTTCTATATAATGTGAGCTAAAACACTTCTAATGCAAATTATTGTCACCCTATTTGAAGCTAGCCTTCTTGCATATATTTGGTGTTCCTTATAAGACTCCTTAAAAACAGAGTGAAACAGATATTACCAGTCAAGTGACTGTAACATGCAGATAATCAGTGCTTTTTATGGTATATTGTTGGTGTCTATAGAACAAACTCGTATGAAGTGAAAACTGTATGAACTAGCTACAAGCTATGTTTATTATCATTACAGTGTATAAAGTTAACTACCACATCAAGTAATCAAATAATACCCCAGGTTTGAGGTCTGAACAATTGCCAGTAAATTTTAGCTTTAAAGCTAGAGATATTTACTTGTTTGTCTTGAATTACAGGTGAACAAAGGAATTTAATTGGAGGCTTCGAACACTAGTGACATATTTTTGAAATGTATTAACTTTTTATTTTCATTTGATCCATAATATGCTTGTTTTAAAATGAACTGAATGACAGTCTCTTTGATTAACAATATTCAATGAGTGATTTGTTGGTCTCTTTATTTAATTATATTCTTCCTATTTTCAGATTAATTTAAGTTTATAAAGATATTTTTGTTTAATTAGGAGTAACTTTTTTTTAATCTCAAACTTTAGTTTGTGAAATTGTATATAGTATAGAAAAACCTGTAGATGTCATATGTTAGTAAGACTATCGTTCTGGAAAATAAACATTGTCACGTTGAATATAAGTTGGAAAAATAGTAAATATACCAAGACTGTTGATATTATTGGTAGTTACAGGTACTACAGCAATTTTATCCATTTAAATACCTAATGATATTTATTTTCAAACTGTTAAAACTTTTTAACTGAATTTTTTTTCTTTGACCATGAACCTTTGTTTGTTATCTATACACAAGCTATAAATCTTGTATGTATTGTAAACCATTATGTCTGTCTCCCATTTAAGAAACTGCACATGCAGATGAAGCTCAACATTATCTTTTGAAATGATATGAGAAGAGTACATGAATAATGTTGGTGTCAAATTTTATTTCACCAGCAGGATATTCTACACTAAATTGTTAGGAATTCTATCACCTATCATACATTTACTAAAATGTGACACATTCGGTATGTAGATTGCAGGTTTACTGTGTAATTGTTGAGTAGCTCTTAGCATGAATGAAATATTCAACAATTATTTTTCACAGTGGGTGGTATAAGTAACTTGGAGCGTTGACTGCGAGTGAAACCAAGAGTACAACACATTTAACCTTTTTAACACTCCTACGAAAAAAATGTTTACATCCACGAAAGTGATATCCTTAGTGGATGTTTTAAAAAAATGTTTAAATATTTCGCAAATATTTGAAAAGTCAAAATATTATTGCTCCTTAAAATATAAAGGGATAGGGTCAGTTAATGGCAATTTCATTTAAATACAAAATTATGAGCCTAATATTAATAACCTTTCAAGTTGCTCTTGGGCCTATTAGGCCCCAATTTTCGTAGGAGTGCTAAAGTTCATGAAATAATTTAAATTGATAAAATAACTTAACCTTTTCTTGTTGCTGAGGTTGGATATGTTGTACTTATGAACAGATAAAATACAAGTTTAGAATTTAAATGAGGGAACAAGAGCATGCGTTATTAGAATGTGGGTATGATAAATTGATTCAGTAATGCTAAGTAAGTTTATATTGCAATTCTAATTCTACATGTTGCTGTGGTAATTTTATCTGGTAATGAACCTAACCTGTTAAGTTTGTTACTTATTACATATCAAATTATTACCAATACCAAATCACAGCTCCTTCATGCTCTGTGGGTGAGCAAACCAAAGAAATGCAGTAACTTCAAAAGGTGGATATTTTCTGTAATTTAATATTTATTTTTACTTATCCATAGTAAGCTACATTACTTTAATATTTCTTACCTATTTTGCTATCATCAGGAACTATTTTCTCATTGTTAGATTCTTTTAAATATCTAGCTTGTACTTTATCAGATCATTTGTAGTGTCTAAAGTAGCACCTGAAGAAGGCTTATGGCTCAAGCTTTTTGAGTTACTTGAAAAAAAAAAAAAACTAAAAATGTTTTTTATTCTTTAATGTAAAGTAAAGGTCACCTATTGTGTAACAAACTGGTAGTCTTGGGAAAAGACTTGAATTAAAACAAGTATTACACAGTTACTTCTTAGATTGGGTTTGATTTGAAGTGTGTGGATATTTTAAGTGCTTCTTCACTCTAGAGGGGGACAGTAAAAGTATTTATTTAATTTTAAGTTTGCCTTGGAGTTAGTGGTGATGCTTTCAACTGTTTGTCATCCTTACTCTCAACATCTAAAGTTACAAATGGTAACAGATATTCCACATAGCTTTTTCCATTATTCCAGTGTTGAAAGGTGTGGCACACTTGTGGCTTCAGGAATCGAACCTGAAGCAGCCCCCATAATTTCTAGATTATGCTGTCTCACAGTTCAACAAATATGATTTAATTGAAAGAGTGATAATGAGAACTTGTAATGACAATATTTCAATTGAGTTTGTCCTAATTTTCATTAACCCATTTGTTTTACAAGGCACCAACTAATGTGACTGTGCTCATAGATTATTCAAGAGTTAAACCTTCAAGCTCTAGTGTTAAATTGAAAATTACATGTTTCATTATGAGAAATCAGGTAATCTTAGTTTTAACAAAAGTACCACCAGAAAGTGTGGATGGACATGATTCACTTTGAGTCTCACTGGTTATGTAATAATTAAACTTTTGAATCACCAATACAAACTGAAATAAGATTAAAGGAGTCTAAATGTTTTTTTTCAGAACAATATCTTGTGAAATATTAAGTTTCACAACTAAACAGTAAATGCTGAATCATATTATATTCTATTTAGTTAAGCTTGTACAATTTGGTTTGGTTTCTTCACTTTGAGAAGGAAAATGTGATGGTGTTTCTATATTGTGTTCAGCCAATACAATGTAAATACATCCTGGTTCTCAACAGTTGTCTTGTTACCCCTTTTAGAATGTGTATAGAACAAAATCATCAAATCTGTTAACTGTAAAAAGTTGATTTTAAAGATGTACATCTGTAAATCTAGTTCAAACTGCTTTTATAGAATGTTTTATTGTCTGATTTCATTCATTCTCAAAATGAGCTTAGTAATTTTGGCCACCAAGTAACTATGAACTATAACTCAGTGTACTAAATATAGTTCAATCTTTTATAAAACAAGCCTGTTGTATACATAATATCAGATTCTTTAATGAAGTATTTCTACCCAAATTTTATCTGTGAATTCATAAAACTTTACAGTCTGAATGAAAGGCTAGCTTTATATTAAGTAAATACATTTTCATATACTTTCACATAATTTCTAGATGTTGAAAGTGTAGTTGATGTTAAAAATAAGAATGTGGAGTTTTTTTTTTAATCAACCAAAGTTGAGAAATG
The DNA here is from genome assembly GCA_011833715.1 of Carcinoscorpius rotundicauda. NCBI lineage: Eukaryota > Metazoa > Arthropoda > Merostomata > Xiphosura > Limulidae > Carcinoscorpius > Carcinoscorpius rotundicauda. Next base: position 64,929,925 of record CM022392.1, on the reverse strand, counting down.
TTTTGAAAGGTTTTAATTCTAATGACAATTATATAAAATGTGTGAAGGTTGTATAAATTAATGTGTACCATTTAAAATTTACAACTACAAATAAACAAAGAGGGCATAAATCTTAAATGTAAATGTTGATGTTTACAGATACTTGACTTATTAGTTCATTAATTTAATATTTACTGTTATGTTAAAACTTAGGTTGTTAACTTGTCACCCAGAAGTAAGTATAAATCAAGTATTGTTAAGTTCTGGGTGTGAAGGTGTACAAACCTTTAGACATTTTCAGACTTTCTGAAGGGGTGTTTAAATTTATTAGATCACTCCAGCAAGACCAAGAGAGCTGTCAGCTCTTTCCAAGAGGCATAAGACTGTAACAAGAACTTATGGTGGATCACGTTGTGGAAAGTGTGTCAGAAACAGGTATTGTTTGTGTGTTTTAAACCTTTCTTACAATTAATGTGTGTGAGATGTTTGTAAGTCTGATGGGTTTCTAAATACATCTTAACATTATAAAAGATGGCTCTTTAAGTAAATAAGTTAATTGAAATTCATTTTTATTGTAAAATTGTGGTAATTATTAGACTTTCAGATGTTCTTGAAAGTTGAGTATGATGTTATGAAAGCAAGCTGTTTCACCCTAATGTTTAAGTCAGTGATTCTTAACCTGTATGCTTGGGCACACTGGTGTGCCATGGTGTTTTTGAAACACGTTCAACTTTCTTGGGATTTTACAAGCAAGTCGAACACATCAGTTAATAAAAGTGACCATAGAGACACTCTGAGACCTTCCAAAATATTCGATGGTTTTCATGGAACTCGAACATTGAGAAGTTTATGCTTAAATTTCATTCTCGATTGCAACAGTTCAACTATAAGTTTAATTATGGCACAACAAGTGCTTTGTACGTCATAAATGATGCATCAAACAATCAAATTGCTTTCTGGAACACGTTCTCATTCTACAGTAAGCTACAGCTATTATGTTGTAAGTAGGAATTTTATATCAACTGTAGAACTTCATGCTTATCGTGTATGAATTAGCTTTATCATTTATCTATGGAAAAATATTTAAGTAAGTCTGGTGCTGCAAAAGAGAATGTGTTGAATCAAAAGCAAGGAATCAAACAAAATTACAAAAACAAATACATCAAATATAGTTTTATTGCTTTGGAATCGAAACATTCTCAATTACCATTCTGCCTACTCTGGAATGCAGCTTTATCGAACGAGACACTTGGAAGCAAAACATTTAGTTGTGAAGGTTAAACCAAAAGAATACTTCAAGAATCTCGCGGCTCAAAAACATGAACAATCAAGGAAGCTCGTGAACTACATGAAGCTGCCTTAAAAAGGATTGATTGCAAGTTATAAAGTTGCTCAGTTGTTGGCAAAATGCAAGAAAGCACATATGGAGGCCAAATCAGTCATTGTGCCAGTGTTAGCAATAATTGTTGAAACTATGGCTGGAACGGATGCTGCCAAAAAGGTTAAGCAAGTTCCACTGTCCAATGACACAATTTCACACAGAATTGTAGACTTGTCAGATTTAAAGGATCAAGTTTGCAAACACTCCAAAGTGCTTGAAGATGAGTTATCTCTGTTATGGTCTTTTTAAGTTGGTGAATCTACTGACATAAGTGGAAAAGCTCAAGTTCTGGCTTTTTTTAGATTCATAAAAGATGGAAAAATCGTAAACGAATACTTATTTTGCAAAGATTTAAAATGTACAGCAAAAGGCCAAAACATTTTCAATTTGTTGAATGAAAACATTTTGCTCTTCAAATTACATTGGAATAACTGTGTCAATGTTTGCACCAATGGCTGTCTTTCAATGCAAGGAAAAAAGAAGGGATTTTTCACTCTGGTGTGCCTACAAAATCCAAATGTTAGGATTGTTCACTGCATGATTCACAGAGAGGTGCTCGTCTCCAAGTCTTGTCCGAAAGATTTGCAGTCTGTTATGAATCAATTTATTCAAGTGGTGAATTTCATCAAGTCTCGGCCACTTCAATTTCAAATTTTCTCTCTTCTCTGTGAGGTGATGGCTTTTGAAAGGAAAGGTGTTAAAGCATCTTGTTCAACTAAAACTGAAGTAATTTATTTCTTAGAGGTTAAGGAAGCAGGTTTTGAATTTTCTTTTCATGATAAGATCTGGTGGCTGAAGGTTCAATTTTTCTATGACTTGTTTGACAAATTAAATTCTCTGAACTTACGTCTCCAAGGACCATCTGTAAACATTATTACTACAATGTCCACACTTAAGGCCTTTGATGAAAAGGTGGCACTGTTGAAGCATAAGATCTTGAAAGGAATCCTTGATTGTTTTCATTCTGTTGACGAATGTCTGTCAAAGAAGAAAATTGTCCCTCATATTTTGAACACATTAAGCAACTTACATTTTACACTAAAACATTACTTGCTGTTGATGAATATAACTGGGTGACCTATCCAGTTGGAATCAACGAAACAACAAATCTTACAACTGAGGAGGAAGAACAGCTCGTTGATTTACGAAATGACAAATTTTATCAGTCATTGTTTCCCAAAAAGAACTTAACGAGTTTTGCAAAATTGGATTTTCAGCATTAACTGAAATTAAAGCCAGAAAGAGAGGTTTCTAACATTGATGATGAAATGCAAGCTTGTTTGTCAACGTTAGAGCCTCGCTTCAGTTTGATTTGCTCTCAGAAGCAGGTGTAAGCATCACATTGAAAACATGCGTAAAAATAAAAAGTTTTGATTTTTCTGCTATACCACAAAATTGTTAAAAAGCCTTAGAACAACACTCATAGCCAAAGTAACCAATAGTATTGTCAATGTGCAGATGACATTAATATCGTTTGTTCTGGTCATGAATTTCATTCTAAACCTTTTTAAGTTAACTCTTTTGTGTTACGCATATCTAAACATGATGAACAATGACATTATTGTTGCTTTTTTTTTACCTTGATTTTCATTCATAGGCTTTTGACGCTTGCCGTATAATATGTACCCAAAAGAAATCATTAAGGCTTTCCAGGTGTGCTGCAAAAATTTTCAGCTTGTTGAAGTGTGCCACAAGTCAGAAAAAGTTGAGAATCACTGGTTTTAGTGAACATTGTCAAGATGTACAGAAGTGCTAGACTAAATGGTTAGCAAAAGAAATAACCTTTTTATCAGTCTGGTTAATGATTGAAACTATTAGTCTGACAACATTCATGTTTGTGTGAGAAATAACCTTCTTTCAATGTGGTTAATGTTTGAAACTATTGGTCTGTCAGGTGATGTTATAAGAAAATTGCTTGTTAAATGTTATTTGTCTATATCTGTATATTGCATTATTATTTTCATTGTCAGGCTTAATGATTCGTGTTCTTTAAATTTGGTAAGTTTTTCTTTATGTAGAATTGATTTTAAGGTTTGTTAAAATTTCAAGCTGATACCTAAAGAAGGTCTGTTGCATCTGTATGTTCAGCAAGTCATCATAGTGGTTTAGGAAAAATTCTTACTAAATACACTTGGGTCTAGCAATGGGATAAATATCAAGAGACTGTTAAAGGTCAGACTGTTGAATGTTACTTTGTCAGAGCATAACTGCATGTATGGATTCCTCTTTCTTTTTTTGCATTAGATTTATTTAAGCATATTGTCACATTTTCCTTGATTGGTTTTTTTCCTGTTAAATGTTAAGGTTAGTGTGATGTTTTGGTCAGAGTTTTGAAGTAGTGTTTTTGCAGACAGACACATTTGATGTTCTCATTGCAAAAAAAGACTTTAAATGTGTTCTGAGAGGATAAATTTAAATACAGTAGATTACATTATAGCAAGACTCAAAGTTTTCTGTTTGCCCCCTCTCTTGACTTTAAATACATCTCTGTCCATTTCATTATCATATTTTTATTTAGGGAGTAACCCTCATAGAAACTTTTATTTTCTGGCAACTTATGGTTACTTCTGAACTCTAAACAGTTTTAATTACATGTTTACTGAAATTTCAGTGATAAACTTGACTATAAGACTGAGATAACAAGAAAGATAATGGATGATACAGAAAACAGTTGATCTGTAGTGTGACAGAAACATTGGTGTCTTTGTTAGATTCTTTAAACTGTAGTATGAGTTAGTTTTGAAGTTGGAGTGAGTTTACCTTTTGAAACTTGATTATATATTTGTACTTTTTATTAAAGTTTCAGATTGTTTTTCTTGTGTAGGCTCAGTGGGTGCGAGTGTTTTTTATTTCTCACAAAAAAAGAATTTCTATAATTGGTGTTATTTGTTTTAGATTTATACATCACTGTTTACATTACAATAATATTTGTTGTTTTTTAGGGTAAAATGGTTCATTCCACATTAATTAAAAGGGCTGGCTTTGAGAAGGGGTTAGTAGTTTAAGTTTAGTGAATGGGAAAGTCCAGATGGACCAGTAGGTCCCTCATTAAGTTATTAAATGTATTCTTGATGTGTTTTAACATGTATTACAGTTCAGGCTGTAAGACTTCTCTTACATACCACAGCCTGTAGTAATAAATTTTTATAGTGTAAAGAATACATGGAGTATTCTGAAGTTGAAAAATTAGAAATCTGAGAATAATTTATTCATTGATATATACTATTGACTAACTAACTAGAAGGCACATTTAGAACATAAACTGTGTTGTAACTGGATAACCTTAAGTAATTTTTTGGTCTTTTGTAGTAATCTCTCGTGATCATTTCTGTGCCGATGACTAACTTTCTGGCTGCCTGTTGCATACTACTAGAATGAAAGTAGAAGAAACATTTCTGAAATTTTACATACCAAGAACTTGGTTGTAATGGACTGCTGCAAGTCAGTGGTTGAGAAATGCCATTTTTAGTAAACAAAAGAACCTACATCTCCAGGAAGTATCTTTATTTAGTAATAAAGATACAATAAACTCCAGCTTTTGTTAAATTTAAGAATGATATAACTGACTTATAGCATTGTCTGACCAGCAGACAAAGTTAGAACATAAGAAAGACTGAAAGTGTTGTGACAGGAAAGACAGTTAATGTAATGATTTGAGAATATTATATAATTCATTATGAATGTTTCTTGTGCAGGATTATCAGAGCTTTCCTGATAGAAGAACAGAAGATTGTTGTGAAGGTGATGAAGGCTCAGCAGGCAGCAGCCAAGCAGTAGAAATGTTGTTGTAAACTTGAATAAATATTTCTCAGAAAGTGTTGTTGTGCCTTATTTGTGTAACAATACGCGACGAAAAACAAAGTGTAAGTTAAAAACTCGTTACCGTGTAACTAATAAATAGTATTTTAAAACGTACCAGTTAAGAGAATGACGTTTATATTGTTAAAGAAATAGGAGCAGCAGTGTACTTGTCTCCCAACAAACATTATTACTAGTTCAGTGAACTATACTTGTGGTGTATAATTTTTTATAAATACAAAAATGTCTTAAATTTCTTTTCATTTATTTACCTTATTTTACACAATTTAAAGGGAGAAGTTACGTATGCCTGAAGCGTTTTTATTTAATAGTTCAGTTAGAATGACCAGTTTTAAAACTACCTGAAATATTTAAGTTTTTGTTTATTTGAGAATAAATCTGTTAAAGATCTGACTAGTTAATCCACGTTTTGTTGCCACGAATTCGTCCCCTGTACTTGGGACCGTGGATGTTTTTGATTAGTTGTCTTCCTTACAGTTTTACGAGCACAAATTTTGTGACGGTTTGCACCTTAGTCCTTGTAGAGATAGGTTCGCACGTATATCTTTAGTAAACTAACCTAAATTTGTACACGTTACTTCGTAATGAGGTGCATTTTTTATCATAAAAAATACTGTCGCAAAGAAATGTAATATAGTCGATACGGGAATCAACTCCATACCAAACCCCTGGCAATATTTTTAATTTCTAAGGCATCACGTTCGACAAATAATTTTCATTAAACTTATCTTAATGTCACGTGACATGTCTTGAACTGATTGGGATTGCAGGGTTGGTCATGTTTCTCTAGATAATATTTTCAAATTCCTGGTTAGTGTGTCACGCCATAATTTTAACCAAGATCGCTACTTTTTTTATTGGCATGTTTGTTTTCTGGCAGACGTCTGGACGTGAACAAAGTTTAGAAACAGGCCTAATTCTGTGTTTATGCACAGGCGTGACTTTTGATGTGTAGTATGACAGGCAATAAAAAAGGTGAGTAGATAATGTTAGCATTAGAAACGGGATTTGTAGTTACAAGTGTAATTGTAGAGATGGACATGTCTGTCATCTGAAACTGTTACTAATAATAGAAACTTGTTACCTTAGTGGAAACCCTCAGCCTAGAAATCTTGTTCTACGAACTGGTTGTAGCTAGTTAAGATGCTCGACTCGTAATCTGTTGTCATGCTATAAGAACACTGTTGAAAATGATCGATTTTTATGCCATGATGGCGTTATATTTGTGGTTGTATAAACTGAATACGAATCAGAATTAATTGTAGAAAAGTTTTTCAAGTGTAGTATATTCATAAAAAATGTTAACTTGCAGGGTTAATAATTACCCTGTTGTAATACTAAAATATATATTTTTTTTCTGAAAGATAGACGTGAATTATTGTTTTCGTGTTTTGTTGCTACTTTACAAAGGCTTTATATATTTTGGAATTTTCTTTTTACGCAAATTTAAATTCTGTATGTAAAGGTCTGGTTTTATGTATATATATTTAATCGGGGGATAGTGAACCTTTTCAAATATTGAGTGGCTTGTTGAATATTAAAATTCTGATTATGGGAATTTGATGGCGATTTATAAGATGCATACAGTGTTTCCTCGTGTATCGCGGTAGATGCGTTCCAAGACTTCCCTGTACAACTATTTAACCTTCCCATTACAAGACTGCTCATTATTGCTGAATTAATAAGAACAATTATTAAGATATTAAGCCTTAAAATTAAAAATTACATATCTTAAGCAGGTGGTGTCTTTTTGGGGGACACCACTTCCTTTTCTGTGGAAGGTGAATCGGCAATTTCGTCTCGGTCGTTACAACTTCAGGAACAGTACTTGTCACCGGTACCCCTTCTTTCTTGCTCGGCTGGAAAAACGTTGTTATTGGCAGTTGTTTTCTCTGCCTCTTTAGCCTATCGAAAATCATTTGATAAGGAGTCATCAGTTCTATTTTATTGCAAAATTGTACTGATCGAACCATATCTTTGTCCCATTCCTATGAGCACTCCTTCACTTCGTTAATTAGTTTCATTAGTTTACCTAACCGCCATCCACTTTGCTCGATTGTTTCCTCGGCTTCTTTCGGTGTTTCCTCTTCGTCGTCTTCCACGGCAGCAGACTTCGTCAGTGCTTCTAAGTCTTGGTCGGCGAGTGGTTCGGATTCTAAGTCAATCAGTTCATCTACGTTTTCCTTCGTCATATCGGCAAATCCTTCACCTTTGATTAACGAAGCTAATTGCACAGTTTTTGAACAGCCGAGTGTTGGATTTCTTCAGGCGTGAATCCCTTGTCATCGTGCACAACCTCAGGCCACAACTTCTTCCAGCTTGTATTAACGGTGCAGGGCTTCATCTCTTGCAATGCCTTATGAACATTTTGAAGACATGTAGCAATGGGGAAAGACTTCCACTACTCCTTCAGGGTGAACGTGTCATTTTCGGCTTCGGTTTCGGTGGCATTATCAAGGCTACGTACGAGGTTGGACATGGTATTCCTTATGTATAAGGCCTCGAAAGCCCTGATAACTCCCTGGTCCATCGGTTGTATAAGGGACGTAGTGCTGGCTGGCAGGAATTCAACCCTAACGCCTTCATACGAAAGATTTCTTGCTTGGCCACCGGCGTTATCCAAAAGAAGAAGGACATTGAATGGCAAGCTCTTCTCTAATAAATAAAGCTTAACTTGAGGAATGAAACTCTGATGGAACCAATCAGAGCTCAGAGGCTTCGTTATCCAGGCAGTAGGAGTGTGCATCCAATGGACTGGTAGCAAGTTCACGTTCTTATTCTTTAAAGCTCTCGGGTTTTTAGACTTGTAAGTTAATGTCGGCTTCAACATAAAACCAGCAGCATTACCAGTCATTAAGAGGGTGAACCGGTCTTTATAAGCTTTAAAACCAGGGGCTCTTTTCTCATACTTGAACAGGAACGTTCGAGAAGGCATCCTCTTCCAAAACAGGCCAGTCTCGTCCATGTTGAATACCTGTTCAGGTCTATATTCCCCTTCAGCGATTTCTTTAAAAGTGTCCCGAACGTAAGCTTCACCAGCCTCCTTGTTAGCCGAAGCAGCCTCTCCATGTAACGATACGTTTTTCAGGCCGTATCGTTGCTGAAATTTCTGAAACCAGCCTTTGCTTGCAGAAACGGTTTCTTAGGCTGGGAATCACTGGACGTTCCTGGCTGTGGGTTGTCTACGTCTTCTTCATCTTCATCCTTTTCCGCGAAGTTATCATACAACATCTTAGCCTTCGTTGTGATAATGTTAGTATCCAAGGGAACACCTTTCTTACGGCAATCAGCTATCCATATGGCCAAAGCAGCTTCCATCCGAACGATACTCTTATTTCGAGATGTTACAACCCTCTTAGCCGTTGTATTAAAACTAATAGCAGCAGTCTTCCTAATATTAACTTCGTTCTTCTTGGTGTAGCGAATGGTGGATTCGCTCACTCCGTAATGGCGGGCTATGGACGCATAAGAGTTTCCTTCTTTTACCATATCTAATATCTTCACCTTTTCGGCGATGGTCATCATTTTCCGTGACTGTTTAGGCGTAGAAGCATCCTTAGAAGTATTAGCACGTTTGGGAGCTATTGCAGGGGCTTTAAACACACGCAAAAGTTCAAAGATGCTGCCGTGGATGAAATCACCAATCACAGGCCAGACATGAATATTGACAGCACCAATCACAGGCAATCAAAATGGGTAGCTGTCATTGGCCGTCTTTCATTTTTGCACCAATCATAGCCCGTCTTGCACATCGCTACACCATGAAGCTGATCTCGCGTAGCCTTCGCAGACGCACAATGCGTACATCTATAGCCTTTCCAGTTGGTTCTGTTTCCATTTTTACGCTGTTATAAACTCAAATATATGTTTATATCTCAAAATATACCTGTTTTTTTCTTTACACTATTAATTATATTTACTTTTAATATTTTAATGGTATTTAATGCTATATTTTAGATTTAATGATTATTATTTTATATATATATATATGTGGGGGGGTTGGCCGAGCCCGCGAAGTGGCGAGGGAACACTGTAAATTATAACAACAAAGATGACAAAGTTATGTTTCTACCTTTTTAATGTTCATAAATAGATCATCCCAAAGAAATGTTAATCATGTACCACAATATAGAAAACGTGGAATTTCATAAAATATTTTTCACTATACGTTGCATATACCCGTGTTGTGCAAATTGACGTTGTATTTGATAGATAATAGTTCTGTAGTATTTGTTATTTTTGAGCTATAGAAGTTTTATTCCGCTACTTTTGTATTGTGTTTTACTGACCTTAAAGGAGCTGAATGCCCAAATTTAGGGGAGATATATCCACTGGTTTTGACAATATAAACAAATTTACGACTTGAAACTAAAATTCGAGGTCTAAGTTTTTAAGGTTGACAGAGCACAGATTGTCAATTGATTAGCTTTGTGCTGTAAACAAATCCAATAATTTGGTTATGCTAACTTGTTTTACTTCGTTTGTTAGCAAGACCTGGCGTGGCCAGGTGATTAAGGCACTGGACTCGTAATATGAGGGTCGCGTGTTCGAATTCCCCTCACGCCAAACACACTTTCTTTCAGTCGTGGGGGCGTTATAATATTAGTGAATCCCGTTATTCTTTGGTGAAAAAGTTTGCAGTGGGTGTTGGTGATGACTAGCTGCCTTCCATCTTGTCTTACACTGCAAAATTAGGGACCGCTAGCACAGTTAGCTTCGCGCGAAATTGAAAAAACAGTCATTGTATTTAGCGTGTGTTTTGGCCATTTATTTTGTGAAAATCCATGTCTTTTTAATGGTATATATACGATTCGAAACTTGCAGATAGTCGTCGAATCTAATAGACGATATACAGCTTTTATTACATGGATCATCTTCCTCAGATATCTCTTACAGACAAGTGTTACCAGTTTCCCATGAACTTTTCATCTGTGTGAGTACAAGTTTGTATATTATTTACAGGCTATTGTACATCTTGTATATAACACAATGTCTTTGCGATCTATTTTTCAGAACTCAAAATGTATGCTACATTTTACACGAGTAAAAAAAAATAGTACACTTAGAGACATGGCAAAGAAATAAATCTTTTTCTTTCTGTTTTGACAGCAAATGAACTGAGCATTAAGTAAGTACAGTGGAGCGTCATTAAGCCGCTGTAGCAAGTCTTGTGAGCGAGGATTATCGCGGCTCACCGCTAATTTAAGAACGTGGTTTACGAATTTAATCCTGGCTTCATAACTTCAAGGGGATAGTTAAAAAGGATTTGCTTTAATTTGGGAAATAATCAAAATATATTACAATAGAAATCGATCGTTAGTCTACCTTATCTGCTCTCTATGTGAGCTTTATGGAGGCCGCCATTGTTACCGAATCACACCTGTCCATACATTAAAGTAAATCCGTGAAAAAAAGTGATCAATAATTAAAGTAATATTATTAATTCGATAATCCTATATAATGATCACGCAATTGCCCCGATGAGTCTTATCGACAGAGCTGTTGGCGACTTCGGCTTTTCAGTTACAAAGGTTTAAGTCGCAGTTAAGCAGGTTGACCCCCAAAATACCGCGGCTTAACGGCGCTCCACTGTAGTCAACTATCGGTAAAATGTTAGAAGTTTTAATTGAGGTATTTTTTACCTCAAATTCAATAGTATTCCACTCTGCGGTGTTTATTTTTTTTAATTCTTATCATCTGCAGGGTGGTGAGTTCCTTCTGTGAATAGGGTTCAAGTTTCGTAAGCAGTTGCTGCAAAAACGCACTTCGGAGCCTGGGTGCATTATAAGAGTAAATACCAAAGCTCCAGTGTTCGATTAGACAAGATTTGACGGAGAGTATTGTTAACTGACAGTGTGTCAGTCCAAATTATACGCAGATAGTTTGAAGTTTTGCATGAAAACAACTGTTGTAATGAAGGGATGTAAGAAATATAAAAGATCTATTGAGAAATCTTGTTTAAAATCGGTTAGAATAATTTGGTGCGTCTCGTTAAATTTTCATAGAATCTATGAAATGCTCATATTTATACTAATTTACAGCATAACCTTTTTTAATTTGGATATTGAAGGGTAAATGAAATGACGAAACTTTGTAGGATGGGCGGCTACTGTCCTCTACAGTTGTCTCCATAACAGGCAGTAGCTGTCCATTCTACAAAGTTTTGTCTTTCAACTTTATTAATATAAAACTTGTAATTTTTATAAACATATCAATCCGAAGTATATAACTTCCTTATTTAAAAGTATTAAATTATCAAAATTTAATTTTTAAAAACAACCACAAACAGTTGATTACTGAGTGTTAGACAAATAATTAACAAGAATAGATTGGTAGAAACAATGTCAAGTTTTCTTGAACCCTATATTAATATTGTTGCGGTGAGGATTAAACATGCAAAAAACTATTTAAAGTTCAATACCTTTTAACCTTTTTCAACAAAATCCTTTTTTGTTTTCACTAATAATTCTGTTAAAAATGTTAATTCTTAGTTTAAAACTAATATATTTATCAAATGTTAATAAAAACAACAAAAGATTCTACTTCAGTATTTGCCTGATACATAGGTTTTTATATTATAAATTATATATTTTATTGAATTTAAAATTAACTTGGCTAGGCCTGCTTATCTTTAGATTATGAAATTATAAATAGATGACATAAAATTTTCATTTCCACAGAATCTGACATCTTTGAAACTTTAAAGTTAGAAGAAAACAAACTATGTCAAAAATTGTAACTGGGGATGAAAATTTACAAATTCAAAAGTAAAGTTTGGTTCAACTTTAATTGGGTAACAAAGTGAAGATAATGGGTGATTGCAAAGAGTCGTATGTAATAGGTCTAAGTTTCTTTTGAAGATCATTTCTGACCACGAATGAAAAATAACGTGGGAACAAAATTTTATTTGTAACATATTTAAAACTCTGCTGAACGCCATAACTATATAGTGGATAGTAAAATTAAACGGAAGAATATCAACATTTTATAAACAATATATATCGATCTCTCTCTCTGTGTGTGTGTGTGTGTAGTTTTAATACCTTACCATTATTATAACAGATATTAGTTTATGCAGAGCTTCTAACACCTTACCACTTAAAATGCTTTGTGTCAGTTTTAAATTATAGCGTTCATTGATTCTTCGAATTATTGACTTCACATTTTTAAATCTTTTTGATTTACATCAGTTGTATACCTCCAGAAGCGTTTTAGCCTTGACATTTTAAGGTTTAATAGCCGTTGCTGAAACAAACTGATTGAATGCAAATTGCATATACATTTTAGAGTTAATAGTCATTATTGAAACAAGCTGACCGAATACAAATTCCTTGTAGATCTTAGGGTTAATAGTCAATTCTAAAATAAAGTGATTGAGTACAAATTCCCTATACACTTTACGATTAATAATCACTACTACAACACGTTGGTTGAATACAAATTCTTGTACATTTTAGGGTTAACAGTCATTGTTAAAACAAATTGGTCGAATAGAAATTCTTTTGGCAGTTAAAACTAGGCATCTAAAATATTTAACGTTTAATTCAAACTTGTGTCTATTCATATCTTTGAGGAATTCTAATTTTTTTACGTCTACAGTAGATAAAGTTTTAGTATAAGCAACTTGGTCAGTTTTTTTGAGTTGTTAATATAGTTATTTTGTATCAATAACGCGATAACTTTTTATTGCAAATTGTTAATATTTCACTCTACATTTTCGAAAGACACTCGTTTCTCTCTTCCTGGACCCATAGAGCTTTTCAAGAAAGATTCAATAGCGTCACCTAGCATCATGGCATCTAACAAATTTTTATCATCCCAGGAAACGGTTCCTTCGTCATCGTTCTCGTCTCCAGATTCTTTGTCATTGTCAGTAGGAGAGGTTTCCTTTATTTTTTTCACGTTGTCGTTTTTAACATACGTCTTGTCGGTCGACTTTTTTTCGCAAATTTCAGTGGAACCTTTTCCTTTCTCTGTTTCATCGCTACAAGTTCTTCTGTATGAGGTTCTTTGTAATCGTGGACGTGTTCCTCGGTGATTTGCTGGTCGAATCAGTGATCCTTCTCTTCGGAGGTTCAGAGACTTGTCAATAGAGGGATTCAACGTGTTTGATCGAGTAAAGCGACGAGGCATCTGTTTAGTCACTGGTTTGGATATTTCTTCTTCATTCTTATTGACGTCAGACATAATAAACATTAAGTCTTCAGTTTTGCAAATTATTCCTTTCCTCTGTCTCCATGTTTCCTGATAAGTCTTATCTTCAGAGTGATGGTCAATGTTACTTGTACTAGGTTTTATTGATCCTATTTCCAGTCGCTCATCTGATCCTGCTACTCCTTCCTCGCTACCAGAGTTCTTCTTCTGGAATGATCTAATTTTGTATCTTAAAGACTTTGTTGTCACAGGTTGAGAAGACTTGGATTCATCTGCACTTGAGGTTACCGAAAGCCTTTTTAAGCTACGCAGGAATTCAGCAGAAGATAGTGTTCGACTGAACAATTTAGATGATTTCCACCCAACTCTTACCGGTTTCAATTTGGTTTCAGTAGTGCCTTCATCTGGAGCAGTTTCATTTGTAGAAAAGCGGACTCCGACACAAGGTCCTCTTCCTGGTTGTAAACGAAGAGAACTTCCACGTCTCTCGAACCTAGGTGCTCGACAACTAGAAGACAATGTCTTTTCCATAGTTTTCCTCTCATCATCGTCTTGCACAACCGCCATTGCTCGTCTAGGACCCGGACATCTTTTGCTTTCACTGGTGGAAGATTTACCAATGGAAACTTGTCTTGTTATCGACATGTTGGACGTTACCTAATGTATTGCCAACTTCTCTGTTGTAGTCCTGATGCTTCAAGTTTCTAGGTTAATGAATTGAGAAAGTTGGAGTAGATCTTTATTTAAAGCGTGGGAAAATACTAATGTTACTTTATGGTACACGAAGTTTATTATACTTCTACAATACAAATTATCACTATTTAGTTACTTTATTATTCATTTCTATTTTTGTATCTGGCTGATATATTTACGAAATGCCACAGTTTATAATATTTCTTAAGCAAATCTCTTTTTACTCTTCGTTTTCACACTAGAAGGACAAATTGTTATGATCCTACAAAACAGAAGTGTGCAACATTATCTGTATAAAACTAGATCACGAACAGCTTGGTTTCACATCAAAGAGAGTGCATTAAACTAAGTAGTCTATACTATATTATTTATCTGTATTTAATGAATTATGCTGATTGTCAGGTTGATTTTCGACATGCTATTGAAGCTAAAATCACGGTAAAAATTTATGGATAGGGAATATTTCGCACCAAATTAAAAATAAGTCCGTAAATATTCCTAAACGTTTGTTTCATAAATAAGATAATTGTGTTAAAGACTCTGGATTTAACAGATGGAATTTAAAATGGATGCCAAAAGTTAACTTTTTATTATAATATATAAAAAATACTGCAAGCCAGACAAAAATTCGTAACTCAACTTCTATAGAACTAGAGAATCAAATGAAGGCAGAATTCAAGGATATCAATCCTTCGTAACTCAACTTCTATAGAATTTGAGAACTAGATGAAGGAATAATCTACGGATCCAAACTTTTATTACACAACTCCAGTGGAAGGAGAATTTAGAATAGAAGAGCATTGGATTTACAGGACCAAATAACAGGAGAATTAGGACACTGACCATTGTTACTCAACTCTGTAGAGCCAAATGAAGACAGACTTTAAAACTCAAAAGCGTCCTTCATCTATAATGTACTAAAGCAGTTTCCAGTACTACCTTAAGATGCTTTTCAAATAGATATATCTGTGAACAAAGACAAGTATTTGTTTTCATATGCATAAATTTTGGTATTTAAACGAATCTTTGAATTTTAATAGTGGGAAAAAAAAAACCCCAAGGAAAACTTGTTTCACGCCAAATATTAACAAATATAAATACATCATAGACGTCACGAACGCAATCAACTTTCTGAACCAAGTCAATGGGTTGGAGAATAATAGATTTCTTTATGAGAATATAATAAGCCACTATGTACGTTCTCAAGAGATACGTCAACCATCCTTTCATCAACTTTGTTTGCTTAACTTCTGCCGTCAAGACAAATGTTACGTCTTCTATTCCCATGAGACAACCTATGCCTGTCTTTGTCAACAAGATCTTTGCAAACTTGGACTGTAATTCAAAAATTACATACATCTGTGTTGGAAACAAGAAAAATTTTGTCGTTAGTTGAAATTTACAACTGTGTCGTGTTCATCTGTATAAAGAAAAATTTATAGGTCGATAAAGAGGAAGGTGTATCTTAAAGAAAATTAAACTTATTGAGCAAGATTAAAGGTTCATAGAAAATAACACGGCTGTATACATTAAAACTTAGTCTCTAAATCATAAATCTATCAGGCGAAATAATGGTAAGTTTCAGAACTTACACTGCTGAAATCCGATGTTCGATCCACTCACCCGGTAAACATAGTATTGATACCTCAAATGTGTATTTCGTTAAACCATCAAAATCTGTAATCAGCATACATATAACACACACACACACAAACATTTATGTGTATTATAGAAAAATATACTAAATTTAAAATAATTCTGTTCTGGTGCTCTTATGAAAAAATTGAATTGGTTTATGAAAATTAATTTATTAAATAGTTTACAACCGCATTTAATGTTTAAATTTGAAAGTTTTGTTTTTCTTAGTGGCTTATTGGTACATATAGAGAATTAAGACCCTGAAAGTTGTTTTCTAGACGTCTGTAAAACTGCAACTCGTGCTCTGTTTCTGTGTTTGTTGTTTTTAAGACGTCTGTACAACTTCAATTCGTTCTTTGTTTCTGTTTTTGTTGTTGTTTTCCTGATGTCCCTTCAACTTCAATTCATGCTTTTTTTCTGTTGCCCTGATGTCTCTTCAACTTCAATTCTTGTTTTGTTTCTGTTTTTGTTTTGTATTTTTAAAGTAGTTCAGTTTTTACCAAGTGTTCCAGCTGATAGAAGAAAACTAATGGGTCTAGTATAAATGAAGAGTAGTGAAACAGCGTGTTTCTGATAATACTTATATCTTTACTTAGGTTTATATAAAATTAAAGTTATAAAATGTTTTTACCTAAATTTAGTTCTAGAACTTTATCACATGGTAGCTTTCGTACTTGTAATGTGTAAGAAACCATTCTGTTAATGTAGTAGAAACTGTATTTCACAATACCGTTTGTTATCTGTAGAATTTTTTAAATGAATTCCTATAATAAAGGTCATAAAATGATTTGTTTTAGAGTAAAGCCACATTACTATGTCGATCGCAGGTAATCGAATCCCGAAATTTAACATTGTAAGTTAGTAAATTTACAGCTGTCTTACCATGGGAAAAATTATTTGGTCTGTTGGAAGTATCTTAATGTTTTTGTTCCTCACTGAGTAGTTTAACGTCATTTCTGCTTAAACTAGTGAGTATTCAATTAAGAATATAGAAATATTAATTATTATACTAGAAACCATTATGAATTCTCAGATCCAAAAGAAAAATAAATTATAATTAAAGCACAACTTGTAAGTATGACATAATGGACTAAAATATTTGCTTGTCTTTTTGGGTCACAGGAAAGCCGTATTGAGTTATTTTCTATGTTCACTACGGATTTACCGCTGTCCTATCGTCAAGTCCGGCATGGTCAAGGTGGTTAGGGCGCTTGACTCGTATTTTTGAAGATGCGCGTACGAATCCTCGCCCCTCCAAACGTACTCGACCTTTTAGCCGTGAGAGCGTTATAATCTAACGGTCAATCCCACTGTTCGTTGGTAACAAAGAGAAGCCAAAGAGTTTGCAGCAGGTGGTGATGACTAACTGCCTTTCCTCTAGTCTTACGCTGCTAAATTGGAGAAGGCTTGAGGCACCAGACTATGTAACCGTAATCTGAAAACGGACTGTAGGCGCCAAACTACGTAACCGTAATCTGCAAACGGACTGGAGGCGCCAGACTACGTAACCATAATCTGAAAACGGACTGGATGCGCCAGACTTCGTAACCGTAATCTGAAAAAAATTCTTTTCATTGAGAAAATCTACTCGTAAGTATAATATTTAAAATTTCTTGTCGGGAACAAAAACATAGAAAGGAAACTGTGGCGTTTTGTAGGTGTTGTTTGCCTTTGGATTCATGTTAGAATAAAGCAAATCATGTTAACTGGAAGTAAAGAATTTATGCTGAAAGAAGGATACTGAGAAGGACAAGTGACCTGAAAGGTCAAAATATAAAATTTGAAATCTACTCATAAACCTATAGACGGGAAATAGATTAATGTAATAAGTTATGGTTTATGACGAGATTAGGCATATAGCTTAATATCACTAAGCCTACCAAAACTTAAAACGTTAGTAACTAAACAATATCCACAACAGAAGATTATTATTAACCAGGATTCAGAAAATCGTATAAGTTGAAAACAACTTGTGTGCTGTATATGTAATTTGAGAAAAACAATTACAGTCAAAATGATTTCACAAAGAAAGTCTATTAACAGGTAACACATCTAACCCTTCATTTGTTTAGATGTTGTTTTGAATTAAGCACGAAGCTACACAATGGGCTATCTGTGCGCTGCCCACCACGGATATCGAAACCCGGTTTCTAGCGTTGTAATTCCGCAAACATACCACTGAGCCACTGGAGGGCCATTTGTTTAGAACATTCAAACGGAGCTATACAAAGGTTGTCCACGTTAGCTGATCGTAATTTTATAGCTGACAAAGCAGAAGGATAGCAAAAAATTGTCCATATCGCCGACTATCAACTCTTGATATTTGGCACTCGCTGATATAAAGCACTCGCTCCATCAAAATAGGTACCGTGATTTTGTGTCTAAGGGGCATAAACTGAGAATCCTTGGATAGGCAAGTAGAAGTAGGCATATAGCTAACCTGGGGTGTTATTGGAAAAAACTTGTGGGCGTTCGAGAAACATTTTATCTTTAGCATACGATTAGTTCTTCACATATTCTGTGTACTGATTTTTTATTCGCTCTCTTTAATCAAATTGCTATTAAACTGTGTGATTCCTCGTGCTAGGCGGCAAAACGTATATGAATTGGGACAGGGGACACATTAGCTGTAACCACTGACTTCAAAGTTCAAACAACTTTCAATGGTAGCTATTTTTTATCTTTATCCTTTACTGTCGAGTAAAATTGTGGTTTTCTGCCGCCTATTTGCACAGTGAATCACTTTTTTGTTACACCCATTATATACCACGTCTTGTACTGTTCTAACGTGATTTCACTGCGAGATTGAGAGGTCAAGCTAAAGATCGTAGTGGGATTATTAAACAAGGATGAAGATCAGAACACTTACCTTAACACTAGTAGTTTGGCATTAATACGTTATGACACCTGTTAAAGATCACAACACTTACCTTAACACTAGTAGTTGGACATTAATTCGTTGTTAGACCTGTTAAAGATCAGAACACTTACCTTAACACTAGTAGTTTGGCATTAATACGTTATGACACCTGTTAAAGATCACAACACTTACCTTAACGCTAGTAGTTTGACATTAATACGTTATGACACCTGTTAAAGATCACAACACTTACCTTAACACTAGTAGTTGGACATTAATTCGTTATGACACCTGTTAAAGATCAGAACAGTTACCTTAACACCAGTAGTTTGACATTCATATATTATCACACGTGTTAAAGATCACAACACTTACCTTAACGCTAGTAGTTTGACATTAATACGTTATGACACCTGTTAAAGATCACAACACTTACCTTAACACTAGTAGTTGGACATTAATTCGTTATGACACCTGTTAAAGATCAGAACAGTTACCTTAACACCAGTAGTTTGACATTCATATATTATCACACGTGTTAAAGATCAGAACAGCTACTTTAACATTACTAATTTGAAATTAATATGTTGAAACACTTGTTACAGACATAAACAACTGTATTATAAAATGCACATGATGAACACACTGGAACTTCTTGTAGTAAAAACAACACACGTACAGAGAACGACGTTTACTAAGTCTTCCCTTACACGTGTTTTTTTACAACAGTTGTTGTCCATTCCAGTGTACTCATGTAAAATATTAACGAGGCACATTTAATATATAGATTTCTATAGAATAAGCTATATATAGTCCATAAGGTATAATACATTATACAACTATATATTTGGAGCAAAGTCTATATAATATAGATCATATAACACATTACAAAAACATGTATTTAAGAACATTTAAGTAATATATACATATAAGGTACATATGTACATGTTTAGTTTACTTGCCTTACAATGTGCCGACTACGTGAAGATATTTTAGAACAAAGACAGATCAGGAAATGTTTCTGCTTTTCTTGCAAAAGACGTGATTTAAAAATAAAATAATTCACCAACCAACGTTGTATTTTATCAAGCATGCGCGCGAAGGCTCCATTTTGGCGCCATCTAGTGACGCTCTTACATTGAGTTTTGGTGAATTTCGTTCACTTACGTTTGTTCCGTTTCAAACAGCAGATTAAATTAGCCGATTGCTTATCACTTCAAATATTTTATCGCTAGTCCGTAGAACAAAATGCTGGCCAACAGTGAAGTAACAGATGAGAAGGGGAAGAAATGAACGAGACAAGTTTCATAGTATCCTTCAGAATAGCTAACGTTAAGTACAAAGCTGTATTTAAAAATGTGATACTCTCATAAAATACGGGATAACAATGCAAAATAACAATATCCACAAAACGGGGCACAATTTACTTTTAGTTGTTTATCAGAGGGGGGTGAGTGGGGAAACATGTCAGTTGTCACTAAATAAACACGAGGGAATCCTCAATAACTGCGGCACTAGAAATTTTTTAGGCATGATTAGAAAAAAAATTGATCTGAAACATTTTTTCTCATTTTATTAGCAACATTTTTGTGTGCCAACATTAAGAAGCGTTGAAAGCGCGTGTACCACGTTCGATTTCATTACTCCTCGGTATCTATCCTCAAAATGAAATTGTTTTGGGCAGGATTAGAATAAATTAATCTATGAGAATTTGTGCATTGTCAAATACAACAGTCGAAAGAGTTTGACCTCCTGAAACCAAAATTGTAATTATATCTCAAATCGGTCAAGATATGACAGAGCTATGAGTTAAAGTTTGTACTTGAAAAAACTCAGTCAACCTCTGAGCCGATATGTCGCGGCTAAAAATATAATAAAAAAACTATTTTTTTATTTTGGAAAAGGAATTGTGTCAGAAAGCAGTTTTAGAGATTTATCTAAATTAAGGATAATAACTGCCCTCCAAAGTGTCAGCAGTAAGATTATAGATTTATGATCCTAAAATCCGGGATTGGGTTCCTCGTTATGGACATAGCGCAGAAACCCTCTATGTATCTTTGTACTAAAACAATAAAGTAAATAAGTTAATATATTTCAAAAGATAAAGATTGTTGTTTAGAATTTTCACTCATGGCTACACAAGGACTATTTGCAAATAGTCATGTCTAATTCGGTACTAATAACCTTCAGAGAAAGCAAAAACTATTCGTGAGCTGTCTACACTAGTCGTCCCAAACTTTAAAGTGAAAGATTATAGGAAAGACAGCTAGTCAACACCCCTCACCGCCTCTCTTGGACTTCTCTTTAGCAACGAAAAAT
The DNA here is from genome assembly GCA_011833715.1 of Carcinoscorpius rotundicauda. Classification (NCBI taxonomy): domain Eukaryota; kingdom Metazoa; phylum Arthropoda; class Merostomata; order Xiphosura; family Limulidae; genus Carcinoscorpius; species Carcinoscorpius rotundicauda. The sequence continues at coordinate 64,909,082 of CM022392.1, read as the reverse complement.
GGGAATAACCATCGCATTTTAATGTTCCCACAGCTTAAAGGCTAGTTTATGGATGAGATTTGAAGTTGCTTGGCGCAAGTTAAGAGTTAAACCCCGTAACTACCAGGACTACTCAAGTACAGAAATAAATCAGACTTGAATCAGAAACAGCGTGAACGATGTAATATATTAACTTTTTTTTTTTTGAGAATTGATGTTAAACAACTTTAAAATTGTGACAGAAAAACATAAACCAAATAATTAATTAAACATCTGTCCCCTTGTGTTTGTTTTAGTAATTAACCACAAAGGGCTATATCTGCTGTGCTCATCATGATTATCGAAATAGTATTTAGTGTTATGAGCCTTCAGATTAACCGTTAGGCCAATGCTCTACCCCTGACATCGTGGTTGTGGTGCTCAATTCACAATCTGCGAATCATAGGTTCGAATCATAATCATCAAACATCTTCATATGTTGAACAACGGGAACGTTACAATGTGACAACTAATTCTGTTCTTCATTGGTAAAAGAGTAGTCTAAGAGTTGGTGATTAGTGTTGTTGTCGAATAATTGCAATGTTTCTAGCTTGTCACTGCAATATTAGAGCCTCGGAGTCCTAAAACTTGACAAATCACTGGTACCCACAGTGTAGCTTTGAACTAAACAAACACCGAACCAGTCATTAAAAACTGGTAGATAGATTGTAAAACATGAAAAGAATGTGAAGTTTATGTTATGTTTGTAGTTAAGCACAAAGATACACAATGTATCTGTTCTCTGACCACCAGGGGTATTAGAAACCGATTTCTAGCATTGTAAGTTTTCAGACATCCCACTGCGCCATTGGGGAGCACGTGAGAAAGAAAGCTGTATTTCTGAAATTAAATATGACAAAAACAAACATACCGAGAAAGGCAATCCTAAAAAAAGACAAATAATTTATTAAGCCCATAATCATAATCACAATAATTCACGATGACAAGAAACCCACTTGAGGTAAAAACCGGAAGATTTTTAATCTTCATAACCTGAAGGTGACCTAAGAAGGTTGAAACATTGTTCTCTACTTTATTTTAATTGGAGTTTTAATACCCACACCTGCCATTTTGTGAATACATTATCACAATAATTGTAGAAATGAAAGTCCTAGAAATCCTCTTAAAAAAAAACAACTACTTCATACAGAAATCTGTAAATTGGGAAATAGGAGGGAAATCAAGTTATTCCATGAATTACAGAAGAGATGTTTATCTGTTTGAAGTTAAGCACAAAACTGCACAATGGGCTGTCTGTGTTAAGCTACTTGGTGGTTGGAATCGTACTGACGAAAATCCTTGTAGTTACAATTACATTAGTTTAAGTTTGCCAGATTTTTATAGCATTAAATAATAATGAATTAAAAAGTACTGCTTTGCGGTGCCCTCTGGTAAAGTTCTTGGAACTTTTCACCGTTGTCTTGGGGCGATATTTTATTAGCACACCGTTTATCAAAATGAAATTCTTAACATTCCGTATTATGAATATATTGTGTACCATAGCCCCCAGCAGACTGTGGTTTGTAAAAACTAATATATGGCAAAAATATGTCTGTTTACCAAATAATCTGAAGAATGAAATTAAATATCAGTCGGAACATCGTAGCAGTATCGTGTAAAAAACACATTCGGATGTAATAGTAAAAATATACAGTCGGAACATCGTAGTGGTATCGTGTAAAGAACATATTCGGATGTAATAGTTAAAAAAAGAGATTTTATGGGATTTGTGATGTATGACCTTGCAGAAAATGGAGCCTATACACTTTGTAAATATTGCTTTTTAAAACTATTTCCAACTAAATAATTATTTTTCAATCATGTCTCATCTGTTAAAATGTTGTTTTTCTTCCATGAAAACTGGAACTAATTTCTCCATTATTTGATGATTAATATTTTTACTCCCTTTGTTTGTTGACATTTCTCAGACTTAGTTCAATTCAACTTTTTCTAATTCTCAGATTTGTACTTGTCTTTGTCTTGTTTGAATTTCGTTCATGCATGCGCCAATACTCTTTAACAGTTTTGTCTGATGCTGTTTCCCAAACTTATAAATTATTAAAGCAAATATATCTGTTTTAACTTTCACATTGTTTTATTTACTTCTGAACTATTATTGTAGAATCATCAATATTTTTCTTCTATTTAGTTTTCAGCTTTTTTTTTAAATTTAATTCAAGGTTGCGAGATCAAAAATATTAATCTTTAAGTTTTATATTATATTTTGTATCCTTTTCCATGGATCCTTGGAGATTCTGATATCATTGTTTTCCTCCATGTTGCTTTTGACTGGCTAAAAAATGTTCAGTTCTAAACCCTATTGAATTTTGTTAATTTTTGCTAAAATAAGTTTATTTTTTTCTAAATATTTGTTCAATTTTTTACCATTTTGTACTTCTGAATGATATTTGGTAGTAAGTGAGATTTAGAAAACAAAGATACTTTTATGCAGACCTTCAGGAAGCACAATTATTGAACTTAAGAACAGGAAAAATAGCCAACATTTTTCATCAAACCTAAAATATAATACCCTGGTTCACGCCCTCAGGATCACCCTCGTATGTATGCGAAGTTTCAGGTCTCTAGGTTCTTTTTTTTTGGAGCTATGGCGATCACACAAACGCACATACACAAACAAGCTCTTTTATTATTACAGATATCATTTGGTGAAAGTAATTTTATTTCTCTATTCGTTTTAAATAAAAAAATACTGTTGGTTATAGTGTTTTTAATTTTAGTCTTTCACTGTTAGTCACCTAATAAGTGTTAGGTGTGAGTTTGACATTTGTGCCACATAACCAAAAGTAGTCCATACATGATTTTCCATTTCACAAGAATTGTATAATGATTGATTTTGTAACCATCTGAACCAATGATTTAAACTTTATTTTTTCTTCTATCTATACAACAAACTATATGTAATGTATTTGTCCACTGCATGAAATCGAATCGTAAAACTGTGGGCTCACGAACTTACCACTCACCTACTAGGGGGCTTTTGGTAGTAAAAAATGATACTTAATATGTTTCACTTTATAGTATGATACAGTTGTTATCTTGTCATGTTGTGTTGAACTAAATATAACGCGACAGCTTTACAGTTGTGTTGGTTTGATTACTCACCTTGTGAAGTACATAGGAATGTTAATTTAACTCAACTCTATAAATCATTAATATAACTTAAAAATATCTCAAACGTCCCTCAAAGCTATTTTAATAAATTGGCCAATAACTGATTCTTGCACCACTAGAACTGCCACGTGGTTATGCTGAGAAAAGTCACCAATGTTGTAGAATTAGGGACACCCAAAATTATAAATTTGTATTGACTTTAATAATGCAAGTTAGATTGTGTACAGAAGATAACAGCCAAAACTTTTCAAGTTACTAATCTAAGTGTCTTTATAATATCCAGTCTGCTGTCACACGAATTTTCCATTTTAAATCTTAAATATCACATGGAATTTGATCACATTATGGTTGGTGTTTTAGCACAATGGGCTATATGCGCTCTGTACACCGAGGTGAATCTTATCCCAGATTTTAATGTTGTAAGTCCACAAATTTATGACTGATCCACCGAGGGACAACTACGTTGTATAGTTCAGGAATTGTAAAAGATTAAAGCTGAAGTATGTGTGTATATCCAACCCTTATGTCTTTATAATTTAATACACGTATTTCTAAGCTATGTTTATGGATATTAATTATAAAACAATTAAAAACATACTCAATTTGCAATAAAAAACTTCTGGTCATCCTGTTGTTGCTGAGAAAGTTTGATAACGATCTTTTTTATTCCTGGTCAAACTGCACTATCTGTAGTAAAGTGCTTAGTCTCATAATTGGTTAATTTAACTTTGTACTTGATAAAAACGCATCGATGAAATCAATAACAATCCAGAGTTATCAATTAAAAGTTATTTATTCTAATTTTTGTCACATTAAGGAAATAATAAAAAATTAAATAACTACTCATTTTGGCTACAACGTTAGAAAACAACTTTTTATTTCACCCAACGTTTTAAGATTGCAGTTTCATCAGAGCACATAGTGTACAAACTTTTCTAACTTTATTGTCAAAAAATGTCAAAAGTCCTTCAGTGTGCACTGTAGATTCTGTAAAACAGTTTGATTTTAAGTACGTTAAGGTTAAACCGAGATTTTTCCACTGTTAGTTCCCATGTGATTCCACAATCACAAATACTTCACAATCAGTTGAAGATACAGATTATCTATAATAAATCAAACTTTTCCATCGATGAAAACTAAACCTAACAGTTTGAATCGTATCTCAGCCAGAAGGCAAAGTAGCAGTGTTAAGCATTGCTTCATAAATTATTTCTTAAATAAATAACATACTCCCCGTGTATTAAAAGTGAAATTTGACTCTATTAAATTAGCTCTTAATATATTATTTCACGCAACCTGTAGAGTAGTTCTTTTACATTAATATCGACTGAAAACAGCTATGTTACATCAAACTGAGAACTTTACAATGGGTGAAGGGAAGGGTTAAAGAGCACAGTAGAACATGGCTTTTAAGGGAGAAGCTTCGTAAACTTACTTTAGCGCCATCATACGGCTTTATTTACTTCAATGCTTTGCGAAACTGATATTTGGATAAAAAATAAACAATACGAATGTGCTAGTAAAAGATAACATGAAGACAAAACTTGTACTATAATATAAATATTTTACAAGCACAAAAAAGTTTCGGACTACAGTTTTTACTTTTCAGAGTTGACTTCCTATTGTAGAAATTGCTTTAAAATCCAACGTGCATTGTAAATTTACATTATAATTCAGTACTAGATCCATATATTTTTGGATTTTTACTTTAGAAAAATCCAAGATCTTGCAGGGAATTAGCCTCCCCTGGATCTTTGTTAGAATTCTGAATCTATAAAGAGCTAGAGAAAAAAGAATTTTTATTTCTTCTTTCATAAGTAATTATAATTAATACGAATGATAACCTTGGATCTTTTCATGTGTTTTGTTTAATGTAGAGTTTACATTGATACAGCTATAAAATGGAGATCAGAGTTAAACAGAGTTAAAATAAAACAATGTAACTTTCAAAGAACCATGCTACAGTTCAACAATAATGTTATGATCAAAATAGCACTTTTTCTATAAAACTATGAATCAGTATGAAAAATGTCCATCAGTTTTGTTGAAGAACCAATGAGTGTCCAGTTCTACTTATTATGTCAAACTATCACGTGTATTATTCCTAAATGTTTACTCGGTTCTTGAAAAAGATATCTAAGTAACAGTTCGTCATGTTTATAATAATAAGAAAACAGAAGTTTCAACAATAAGGTCTCAGTCTACCTAGTTTTTCATTTCAACACTTATCATTGTTTATATATTTCTTATTGCGATCATTAACCTCTCAGACGATAAACGAGGTAAGCTTCTTGAACAAATTCGTTGAAACTAGGTTTCGAACAGTATTAAACAATACTCAAAGATATATTTAGTGAAATACATAATATTTGACCTCATTTCATAAAGTCTTGTCCACTGAATAGGTAAGTAAGTCTCACGTGATTTCAAATTAATTTCTCATCAACAGACGGCGCGTGACACGAACAAGCTGCAGGCAAAAGGAAGGCGTCTATGTGGAATCCCCTCTCATTTTCCCACGCCAGGAGGCGCTGGTAGTTGTATTTTTGATGACATCGAGTGCTGTAAGAATTACTGGACGAGCGACACTGGACACCAGGATACCTAATGGAACAAATTTAGCGATACAAACTTGTTTGGTAAGAAAAAACACGATATCTCTTAAGAAAAAGTTTTTCATCATCCAGAAATAAATTATGACATTTACTTATTGTGTTGGAAAAACTTATAAATAAACTTAAATAATTATTTGATATCTGAATAATAAATTTAGGTTTAAAACTCGATATTCTAGTAGTAAATAATTAACAATCCCATATCCAAATACAGCTAGTAACGTCTTGTTTTATGTTAAGCGCAAACCCACGCAATGGAGTCATGTGGGCAGGAATCGAATTCCAGATTTTAGCGTTATAAACCTCCTAGCTAACTTCTGAACAACTGTGAGTCATAAACAATAGAACTAATAAGTATGCAAATTGATAAATGTAAATAAAAGAAACTGTGGTAATACATCTCTCTTTATAAGTGATGTGAGAGTGGCATTATCAGTTAAGCTTCGTTCGAGTAAATTTAAATGTTTGGTAGAAATATCTAATCATAACGTTTCAAAAGACTACTTATACACGACATATTCTATATGCTTAAAAGATAAAATTAAAAGTTTTTTGTTTTTTTTCAAACAAGACACAGTGTATTCATAATTACTCCATTTTCCATATTTGATCAATGCACTCTCTAGTGATTGTTCCATGACAAAACTATTTATCTTTGTAATAATTATAAACCTTACATCGGTATTTATAATGTTCTGCTTCAAGGCTTTCAGATTCGAAACGTTTGATAAAAATTTCAAATCTCGTTGATTGATTTATGATGTTCATAGTTATTTTATGAACATTAATATAAGAATTTGTTAAAGCAGCTACAAAGGTACTTAATAGTGGTTTTGTGTTTACATACACAATTCAGTTTTATGGCCAAGTTAGTACTGTTAGAGTGAATAAAGCATAAAGTATGTAGTCCTCCAAAGACCGAATGCTTTAAAACAATCTCGAATATTGCTTTATATTGATTTTTTAAAATTAATTTGATGCTAAACCTAAAGAAAGTTGGCTAGTTGTAAATTAATTTGATATGTAAGCATTATTTTTGTAAATAAATTAATCATATTGATTTCTACAGTAATGCTGAAGTTTCGGAACATTCGATAGATAAATAACTTTATACACTTTTATTTTTACGAGTCGGTATGTAATTTTCATATACGAAAACACTCTATTAATCATGCCATTAATAACAATATTCTAACAATTATTAGAGTTTAAACCACTTCAGCTTGTGGAACATAACATTTAGAAGTAATATCTGTGTTTTATTAGTAATATATTATGTGGGTTTGTTTGTTTGTTTGTTTTGGAAATTCGCACAAAGCTACTCGAGGGCTATCTGTGCTAGCCGTCCCTAATTTAGCAGTGTAAGACTAGAGGGAAGGCAGCTAGTCATCACCACCCACCGCCAACTCTTGGGCTACTCTTTTACCAACGAATAGTGGGATTGACCGTCACAATATAACGCTCCCACGGCTGGGAGGGCGAGCATGTTTAGCGCGACGCGGGCGCGAACCCGTGACCCTCGGATTACGAGTGCACGCCCTAACGCGCTCGGCCATGCCAGGCCTATTATGTGGGTGACTCGTTGTTGGTTGTTTAATCACTATGTGATGTTTCGTCACTGGCCAAAAGTTAGCATGCTTTATCTTTTATTTGGAGTTTTAGTCGTGAGATATGACTTGCAGAATTGGTCTGTTTTGAAGATTTTTAATCATCTGTTATTTCTTCTTTTTTTTTTTAAATTAGTGCATTTGCGGTTGCACATACTCAAAGATACTAATCAAATCCTTGGTCAAAATATCTAATAAAACCCATTGGTACTCGATTAAAATGCATGAACGATTCCAATAAATATTTACATTTGGTCTAAAAAATTACAAGTTGATTCATAATTTACCATACGGTAAATTTTAATAATTTGATAGATCTTTTTAAAACAAAATTTTAGATTTGAAAAAAAATATATTTTGACTCAAACA